>CM028131.1:684960000-685577857 GCA_016271365.2 Neoceratodus forsteri
CAAATTTAAATGATAACCATTTTTCTGATCACCAACTGAAAACAAAATGGCCGATTTGTGAAAGTAACAGGCCCATTTGCGAAAGTAAAAATGTATTTGTGAAAGTGTTGAACTTCTTGTTAACTTTTCCCATTGACTTATAATGGGAAACTGTTTTTTGAATAACTTTTGAACAGTTTAATATTTTTTCATGAAATCTTTGAAAGGCACATTGGGAACCCCAGCTGCATGTTCCCTGAAGATTTTAAGACCCGGTCGTGCAAACCATACGACCTGTAGGCGCGACCGTAGAATTCCAGAAAAAACGTAAATGCGCGCACAGATCATGCTTAATAACTCCACAGCCGTATATCCGACCACTATGAAACTTGGCAGATCCCAAGGTCTATGGTTCTTGATCATGTATTCCAAATTTCAGCTAAATCTGTAAAACAGTTGCAAAGTTATTAAGGTGCAAAGTTTTGGGGTTTAACATAGAAATGGCTCCTCAACCCTAACTATGGTAGCACTACCGTGCTACTATAATATATGCATATATATGTGCATACATTATACTGGTGCAGTAGTACCAGCATTGTTAGGGTTGAGGGATGACTCATATGTTAAAGTCCCATTTGTGTACTTTAATAACCTTGCAATCGTTCAATGGATTTGCATGCAATGTTGCATGCACTGTCTCGTAGGGTAGGTCTGTTGATGTGGCAAATTTTGTTTTAATGGCTTGTGTGTTTTCTGAGATATAGAGTTTGAAAAACTTCAAAATCTATGTGTTGTTTGCTGTTTCATTGTCCACCTTTATCTCAGAAACTGTTTTCATTTGTGGTCTGAAATTTTCAGGGTAGAAAGCATTTGCCTCACAGATGTGCCCGTTGAAGGTTTAGTGAAAAAATATTATCCCGTTCCAAAGTTATTAAAATTTGAAGTTCCCATTATTTTCAGTGGGATATTATACATGTTCTGCACAAAAAAGGATCCTTTGTCACAGGCATGTAATCCCTTTTCACCGATGGGTCATCCTGTGTCACAGATGAGAAATCCTTTTTCGAGCTGCAGCCATTTTGTTTCATAGTTAGCGAGAAAATAAGAACACATTAAACTGAATAAAACTGAATGGATTTGAAAAAACAAACATCAGAACCTTGCTAAACTGAACCCATTTAGCTACATTCTGTTGTTTGATTTTTAAAATGACAGCAATAAATACCTTTTCTGGGCACCCAAAATCCATGGTGCATAGCTTAATGAGATGAGCGCTTCCCTCGTATTCTCTGTAGGAGAATAGTGGGAATTTCTTGACTTTTGCAGCTGAACTCCTGCTGCCAGCTGCAGTGTGATCTGTGAGCCGCTGTTTATGTGGTATTTGCTGCCCCTCTGACACCCCAATGCCAGTCCCTGTCTACTGTCACAACTACCCATTGATCACCATCTTCATTATTTTTATTCCCTCCCCCATTGTCTGATCGCTGTCCCCGTATCTAACAAATATGCCCTTTGTAGTCTAGTGGTCCCTCCCCCCCATGTCTGATCATCATGCCTATAAGAAAAAAAAATTACTGGCAGTCTAGTGGTTCCTCCCTCTCTCCCCAATGTCCAATCGCCATTTCTGTAAAAAACAACCCCCCCCCAAAAAACAGCCTGGTAGTCTAGTGAACCCAATCTTCCCCTGATGTCCATCACCATTCTGGTATTAAAAAAAAAATCCTGATAGTCTAGTGGTCCCTCTCCCTCCCTGCGATATCTGATCACCATCCCTGGTAAAGAAACTAACTCTGGTAGTCTAGTGGACCCTCCCTCCCACCTTATGTGCGATCACCATTGTTTTATAAAAATAATACCTGTTAGCCTAGTGGTCCCTTCCCCCTTCCTGTTCACCCTCCCATGAAAAGTAACATAGATCCCTGGTGGTGTAGTGGACCCCCCACCCTCAGAAGCAGTCACCCACCACCCTGCACTGCCCCCTTCCCACTCCCGTTTAGTGACCAGTACAGCTGTCCTCTCACTTCCATGACTGGCCACTGACCGAGCTATAAATGAGTGCCTAATACAGTAGGCACTCACTCATAGCTCAATCGGTGGCCAGCCATTGAGGTGACAGCAAGGCTGTGCTGGTCACTAAATGGTAGGGGAAGGGGAGCAGGGTGATGGATGACTACTTCTTGAGGTGGGGTTAGTCCACTATACCACCAGATCTATGTTACTGTTTACAAGAGGGGAAGGGGGGGGCCACTAGATCACCAGGTAGGTTTTTGTTAAATAACAGAATGGCAATTGCACATCAGGGGAGGGTCTACTAGACTACTAGGTTCAGTGTCTTTACCGGGAATGATGATCGGACATCGGGAGGAGGGGTCAGGGACCACTAGACTACCAGGTATGTTTTTAATACTAGAATGGCTATTAGACATCAGGGGAGGGGGGAAGGATCCACTAGACTAATAGGCTGATTTTATTTAACTGGGACAGCGATCAGACATCGGGGGAAGGCCCACTAGACTACCAGAAATGTTTTTCATATGGAGACAGTGATCGGACATCAGGGGAGGGGGAAGGACCACTAGACTACCAGGGACATTTATTTGTCTTGTAAGGGGTGGTGATCAGTCATCGGTGGGGACTACTACACTACTAGGGACATTTTCAACATCACTGGGACTGGCTTGAAACAGGATCATTTATGGGGCTTTCCCATTCACTACAATGGGATTAGCCCAATTTAGGATCCTGTTTTGCAAAAGGATCCTTTATCGTGCTTTATCATTGACTGCAATGGGAAAGCAAAATAAAAGATCCTTTTTTGCAGAACAGGATTCTTCATCGTACTAATCCAATTGTACTCAATGGGAAAGCACAATAAAGGATCCTTTTGCGAAACAGAATTCTATTTCATGCTGTCATTTAATGTATTGCAATGGGGTTTTCAACTTTCGTTCATAACTCAGCCATTTCTTAACATTTTTACCCCAAATTTTCAACATGGCCTTTTGGAGGACCCCACTTAATGAACAACAGGACTGCCATTACGCAACTCCTGCCCAAAAGGTAATTTAATGGTCATGTGGTGAATTCTTTCTGGTGGGATCTAGACATTGTTTCTGCCCTTGTTCATTAGGTGGGAGTCATAGGAAGGTTATATTGAAAATTTGCTGTGAAAATATGTAAAAATGGCAAAGTTATGACCATTCATTGCAATTTCACTATGCACACTCGTAACTTTGGAAATGTTATATATTTTCACCCCAGATTTTCAACATAGCCTCCTTACTACCCCATCTCATGTATGCCATAGCTGTCATTTTTCAAATCCTGGCCAAAAAATGTTTTTGCACCTGTGGCATGGAATGGCATTTAATTGGCACAGAATTGCGCTTTGGAAGGGATTCAAAAATGTTCAGTAGCAGATACACAAAGTGGGCCAATAAGATGGCTATGCTAACAGTTTGGTCACTGCTGTCCTATAAATGGAATTGCAGGGCTTGGAGGACCCTGTGATTCCTCAGCTACATACATACACGCATCTATGGAGAGGTGGGAGTGCGGGGTCCGGAGGGCCATGTGGTCTCACAGGAAAATAAGTATACGATTATACTATTTGAAAAAGTAAGGAAATGAGATGCAAAAAACTCCATTAATGCATCAGTTAGGGTTGAGGTGACAACTGTAGAGAAATGTGGTATTAGGGTTTTCAATGCTAACACCTCACCCCCACCATGCACACACCAACAGGCACTAGGGGAGCCACTTGGGGTTGTCAGCCCTAACGCTCACCCCATTCTCCTATACTGTACCCATCTCACCTTGTTTACTTATGGACTAGTGTGACCATTAGGAATGATGACCCCAAGGAACATCCCTATGACTGTTGGAGTGTGCAGGGTGGGGATGGGGTGTTAGGGTTGGATACCCTAATGCCACATTTCCCTACTTTTGTCACTGCAACCCTAACAGATGCATTAACAGAGTTTTAACACATACATTTATATGCTGTGTGTATATATATATATATATATATATATATATAATATATATATATATATATATATGTGTGTGTGTGTGTGTGTATAGATGTATATCTATATTTATATTACTGGCATGGTAGCACCAGTATAGTTAGGGTTCCTGCGAGCATGTAATGTTAAAGGTCAGTTTTTGCAGGGTAACAACTTTGGCCAGGTGCAACACATTTACTTGAAATGTAGCATGCTTCATTAGAAGTGGTATGTCTAGTGATGTTCCTAATTTGGTTTGCATTCCTGGTGTGGTTTGTGAGATACAGAGTGTCCAAAAATAAGAGATTTTTATGATTTTAGCAGTTTTTTTTTTTTTGGTCAACCTGTATCTCACAATCAGCTGTAGCTACAGACATTAAACTTTCAGGGTAGAACAAATTGGCCTCACAGATGTGCATTTTGAAGGTTTGGAGAAAAAGTATTAATTTGTTCAAAAGTTATTCAATGTTATTTTATCCATTATTTCCAATGGAAATAAATATATGTCCCTGGTGGCATAGGATTCTAAGTCGTAGCAGCACTCCAGCATATGATTTTTTTTTTGCAGAAGTTTTGCAATGGGCAATGGCCCCATCTAGAGTACTGCGTGCAGTACTGGAGGCCACACCTTCACAAAGACATTAACCAAATTGAGGCAGTCCAGAGAAGGGCAACCAAAATGGTACAGGGACTGCATCAGAAAACATATGAGGACAGATTAATGGAGCACAATATGTATACCCTTGAGCAAACATTCAAACTCCTTAAGTGCATTAGCAAGGTGAAAGAGTCTAACATGTTTCAATATAAGAAAAATAGCAGGATAAGAGGACACAGCATGAGATTAGAGGGAGGCCGATTAAGGGGTACTGTGAGGAAGTTCTTTTTCACAGAAAGGGTGATGGATGCATTGAATGGCCTACCTCAGGAAGTGGCAAATATGAATAGAGTGCAGGGCTTCAAAGAGGCATGGGATAGGCATAAGGGAGCAATACAGATGAGCATGACTAGATAGGCTATAGACAGAGCAAAGGCCAATGGTACATTTATAAGGTAGGAAAAAGAAATGGGCAGACTGGATGGGCCTTGCGGTCCTTATCTGCTGTCAACTTCTATGTTTCTATATTGGCATACGATTCTATTCAGAACAGCTGTCTGGTGTAAGATTGTTTGCCAAAGGGTACAGGTGCAGTTCAGCACCCCCATCCCCCAAAATGACTGTGGGATACTGGGGAGCCCACTGCCAGTGTCCCTAAATCTGTTTTGCACCCCTGAAATAAAGAAAACAGTCCCCAAAAATAATTTTTTATCTTCGATGCAGAATTCTGCATCCTGCCATTTTCAATGCAGAATCCTGCATCGAAGTGCTAACTTTTGCCGATGTTGGAGTGCCTAATCCCTGAGTGGGCATTGATACTGCCCTCCACCACTGTGGCACACTGGGGAGCCCACCCCCTGTGTGCTGAAATTATTGTTTGTCTAGTGTTTCCGACACCAAAATGCTGACTCCCGGTGTTTGGATGTCTGCCCAAGCCCACCTCCATTGCCGACAGGGGTGCCCAGTCCCCCTGTCAGCATACTGTATCCCCCCAACTCATGTGGCACACTGGGATTCCACCCCGGTGCACTCATATTCACTTTTTTTCCCTGTAAATAAAGAAAACCATCCTGATGTTTTTTTTACACCTGTAATAAAGAAAACAGTCCCTCATCATCTCCCCAGTCCCCCTCCTCCATCTCCATGCTCCCACTGAGCACCCACCCCCGCACCCTCCCCTTACCCTTACTTACCTCTGCAAGTTGGGAGTAGCAGTCTTCTCTGGACTGGGACACGTCTGCACTCTTCAAAGCCCAATCAAGGTAAGCTCATATTATGGCTCTATATGGGCTTTTCAACTTAGGTTGATATCTCAGCCATTTTGAGTCATTTTTAACCCACATTTTCAACACAGGGTTCTTGGGACCCCACCTCATGAACACTGTCACTGTCATTTCATTATTTGGTCCCGAAAGGTGATTTTGTGGTCACTATGCAGAATCATCTTTCTGGACCAATTAATGAAATGACAGTGCCAGTGTTCATGAGAGGATACTCAAAAAAGCCCATGTTGAAAATTTGGTGCACAAATTCCCAAAAGATACTGCGTTACAAGTATGCATTGCGCAGTATCTACACAGATTGGTAACTTTGCCAATTTTTTATATTATCACTCCAGATATTCAACATTGAAATTTTTTAATACCTCCTCATGAACAGTGCAGCTGTCATTTTTCACTTCACGCCTGAAATGTGTTTTCGCAGCTCTGGCACAGAACGGCACAGTCACTGTGCAAAATCAACTTTTGGGATGCACTAATGAAATCACAGTGCCACTGTTCATTAGGTGGGGTCCCAAAAAGGCAATGCTGAAGATTTGGTACAAAAATTATTTTTGTTACTGTTTATTCTGGAATTGTTGCCCTCCCCCATGCCTTTTGCCTGTGCTGCTATGTGAATGCCAGAGAATGTTAGAAATTCAGATGATATGAACCACTGAAGTTTGGAATATTGAGTCCATGAAAGATTAGAGTCCCACCACAGTGCAATGGATTAAGAGGGAACTTGTGATATTATGGACTTTTCAGAGGTTTTTGCCTATAGAGCTCTCTCTCTTTTGGACTACACAAACAGCCAGGTTTAGAGAATGAACTTAAACCATCTTTAAAAATGCAAATATGTTTGAAAGAATATATATAATTGTATTTCTTCTTTTTTAAGTAGCTGTTTGCATGCCAGGTTTATCTATATGCAGTATGACTGGCATTATGGCTCTTAGAAGTATGCTGGCTTGCCTAAGATGAAAGATACTGTATGTGTTTTTTTTAAATGTTATAATTCAATGTCTAAATTGTTTGGAAATGTATAACAATCACTGTTTTTGTTACACTTACTGTATGTAGCATTTCACTGTCACTTTAAATTAGGTAATTGCACATCACCTGTTTGTGACATCACAGTCTTTGCACAACAAAAATGGTGAGTGCTAATGCTTCAGTACACCCTTGAAAAAGTGCCACAGCTAAGCAAGAAGCACACTGTGTAATTTTTTTGTAGACTGTGGAACCTCACTATGCTATGTGCCAGCACTTTATCTTAAAGTGAGTAAGTTAATGAAAACATATTTTGCATCTATCTGATGTTATTTGGTCTGCTATGTAGTGGGTGGGTGTAAAGCTCTGTGGTATTGCTTTAACTTTTTAAATTAAATATCTAGGGCCTCATTTTCAGAGACTGCTGGCTATGAGCTCAAACAAGTGTGCCACATGCAGTAACAGGGCTGGCCTGCTCTGCCACCATATCCAAACAGATTGCATGACTCAAACTGACTGTGCTATCTTTTTGAATATCAGATTCTGGCAGAGTGGCCCACAGCAAGCAGTCACTATGTTTGGTGCAGCACTGCCAGAGGGCAAAACTGAAGACCATAGGAGTAAAGTGCAGCACACACTGATGAGTACCATGGCCCCCATGGGCGATATTCAGCCCAAACATGCAAATGAGCCCATTGGGCATGCACGATGCTGAGGGGCCATTTGCATGCCCAATATGAACTCATCTGCATGTGAGCACCTGGCCTGAGTGCGTAGGGCCATGTCCCATCCCCCCCCAGCCCAGATCCCTGTCCCCATATAAAGATATATAAACATTGGTGGTTCAGTGTTCCCTCCTGAGCCCTGATCTCTTCCCCAGTATAAACCCAGATGGTCTAGTGGTCCCTCCCCCTAGCCTTAATACCTTCCCCAATAATTCTTCTATAATCCCTGGTGATCCAGTGCTTCCTCCCCCCCATTCTATGATTGCTGCCCCGACCCAGAGAAATACATTTTTCCTAGTAGTCTAGTGGCTCCCACCCTGGCAGGCTGAGACTGATCACCTTGCTTCCCCTCAATCCAACCCATGTTGGTGACTAACACAGCCCTCCTCACACCACCACAGCCAACTGCCGACTGAACTGCTAATGAAGATGTACAGTACATAGTATACACTCATTGGTTGACCAGTCAACCAGTGAAAGCATACAATGTACTGTACACGCTTATTGACAGTTCAGTTGGCAGTTGCCCAAGGTGGTGTGAGGAGGGCTATGCCAGTCACTGGCATCGACCAGGTTGAGGAGGAGGGAGGGTGGTGGGTCGTTGCCTACTGGGGTGGGGGCCACTAGGCTACCAGGAAAAATGTATTTCCTTGGGTCAGGATGGTGATTGGAGAAGGGGGAAGGGGGAGGGACCACTGGATCACCAGAGATTATAGAAGAATTATCTGGGAAGGGATTGGGGCTAGGGATGGACCACTAGACCACTGGGGATTATACATGAAATACCAGGGAAGGGATCGGGACTAGGGGGAGAGACCACTAGACCACCAGAGATTATACATGAAATAACGGGGACAGGATCAGGGCTTGGGAGCGACCACTTGACCATTATACATAACATAAAGGAATTCTGAAGGTCAGGGGTAAGGGGCAAAAGACTTCTAGGAAAACAAACTGAACTTCCAAGCTCAAATGGGCAGACTGGGAGGGCCATAGGCCCTTATCTGCCGACACTGTCTATGTATCTATGTATACCAGGGAAGGGATTGGAGCTTGGGAGGGACCACTAGACCATCACTGATTATACATTATATACCAGAGAAGGGATTGGGTTCAGGAGAGACCACTAGATCACCAGGGTATGCAGCCCTTGACAGTACACAGATGGGTCTGCACACTGTTAAGGGCTGGGTTTCAGAAACGTTAAAGGGCACCACTGCAACTTTCAATATTGTGCTGTGCTGCATAAGCATGAGGGAACCCTCATTTGCATAGGTGCAGCACAATATTTTGCATGACAGCGCTGTTGAGGATGCCACCACATATGTGTCCTTAGAATATGGGCAAGCCTTAGACAGCTGGCACTGTTCCAGGTCAGCGTGGCACAAACCTGGTTTGTGCTGTACTAACCTTTTGAAAATTGGGCAACCTGATCTTTGTTTCCAGTAGCACATTAAAGTACAGTCTAAATAAATTACTATATGAGTAGAATATAGAGAATACTGGATGGGCAACTATTCACAACCAGTATGTTCTGCCACAGAGGGGTTCTGATTCCCTCTAGCCTAGAGAGCAAAGTTCAAGAGGTCTGTGGGAATCAGAACCCTGAGGTGGCAGAATGTACTGATTGTTCATAAAGATGCTCATCCTGTATTTTTTATAGCGTATAGTATCATGTGACATGTACACATGGCAGTTCTGTGGCTTTCAGAATGAAACTGAATTGAGCCAAGCCCAGATTATTTCATGGGGATCTGCGTATGCTTCGCATCATTGGGATATGTGCAATTGTGTTTTCTTTAAAATTTGGCTGCATGGTCAATACCCTCTGGGGTAACCCTTGCATCAATGCATTTGCTCTGGGGTTCTTTTGTAGTTCTTTTCTTTCTCTATTTTGGACTGCCCATGACCCAAACAAATAAGATCTCCTTATGGGTGGCTGGATCCCTCTCCCTGGGCTGATATACAGATATGGCACACTGATGAGTCCAAATGAGGACAAACATGTGTCTGTGTCTGCTGTTCTCAGCTTTTGCTGATTGCACTGTGAGACCTTCTGGCACCATGCAATTCTGCTTAAAGTTGAGCCAGTCCACATTATTTCATGGGAATTTGCATATGCTTCCCATGACTCTTTGCATTATTGGAGTATGTGTAATTGTGTTTTCTTTAAAATGTGGCTGTATGGTCATTGTCCTCTGGAGTAACACTTGCCTCAGTGCATTTGCTCTGGGATTCTTTAGAACAATGCTCTACTATACATTAGAATTCTGATACTTGCAATGTGCCTTTCCCATTACATAAATGTATTAATATATCCCATTGTTTCCTATTGGTAATGGGTCCTAATAAGTCATTTTAATCTCTTGAACTTATCCTAATATATATTTTCTTTTTATTCTTTTTTGTTTAATATATATCTACCAATGCCTGTTTTTTTCCTTTTTCATTTATAATTAGCCTAATTTTATAGTGAGTATTTTTCTTTATTCCTCTCCATGAGTGTAGATATATTTGCTGAAATGTAAAGCCAATATTATTATCAAACTTTATTAAAGAATATGAAAAATGTAAAAAGTAAAAACTGAAGGTACTGATAAAAAAATCTCTCTATCTGTGCTGCATGATATTTTTTTTATTTCACCAGCAGAAGTTGGGTAACAATAATAAATTATTTATTTGGATTTTTTTTGACAGGGTGGGCCCACTGAGACTAGAAGTTCCTTTTTCAGGAGTGACATGGGTTTAATTACATACAACAGTCAACAAAAAAAATCAGTAGGGCAATTCAAGGTTAGGTTTTCCACAGCATTAACAATGAAGAAATAGGACAGTTTACAATAAATGGCAAAAACAAAACTTGTGACAGTAATTTAGGATAGACAATGGTTATGACTGCTACAACAGGTAAATAAGCAGAAGCATTTGACAAGAATGAAGGAGTCTTTGTAACATAATTTTGTAGCTACTCCGGAGAGGCTGCTGAGGTTCCTTAGCCCTGTCAAGTACATTGTTTATTTATTTTATTTAGTTTTTGTTGACCGGGTAAATGCACTAGACAAATCCTGCCTATTTTCAGGCATGACCCGGGGGAGGGGGATACAGATGAATGCCAACTGACCTTGAACCAGATTAAGCTGTTGGTGGTATTCTTAGTGAATGAGGGAAATTTGGCCAGGACAGTGGGGAAATTCCCCTACTCTTTTCGATAAGTGCCATGGGATCTTTAACATTCACCTGAACTACCACCAATCCAAGCAGATGGGACCTCGGTTTAACATCTCATCTGAAAGATGGCACCTCAGTAGTGCAGCACCCCTCTCACGCTGCACTACAGTGTCAGTAATGGGATATTAATCCAAGTGCCAGATGTGAGAACTGAACCCACAGCTCTCTGATCTCCCAGCCTCAGAGGTGAGTGTGCTACCTACTGAGCCACTGACACTGGACAATACTTCAGAAGTAGGTCACTAAGGGAAGATTTAAAGGACCTGAAGTTACAGGGGGCCTGTGTATTGAATGGTAGGGTATTCCAGAGACTAGATGCCATGGAGGCAAAGGATGTCATGCCAGCAGACATTGTGGATTTTGTGATCAAGAAGAGTGAGTGGGAAGAGGATCGAAGGGCTCAGCTGGGCTAAGAGCCAAGAGAGAGGTAAGGTGGGGTGGGGTGGGGAGTACACAATTTTGTGAGCCAGGCAGAGTGTGGCAAGCTATATTCTCTTTTCTGGGGGAGGGGGGCAGTTTAGCATGGATAGGGTATTGCAGTGATGTT
This sequence comes from Neoceratodus forsteri, assembly GCA_016271365.2. Lineage (NCBI taxonomy): Eukaryota > Metazoa > Chordata > Ceratodontiformes > Ceratodontidae > Neoceratodus > Neoceratodus forsteri. The sequence goes on from CM028131.1 coordinate 684,971,337, forward strand.
CCATTTTTACAGCAGCCTCTGTGAAGTGAGACATATGATGGCAAAGGATTTTAGTTTATTGAGTTCATCCTCTTTGAAAGAAAAGAGAATGGGGACACCATACAAGATGGTGAATAGTAGGATGCTGTTTGCTAGGGATAATCTATCTTCTTTTGAGATAGGGATTCAACTGATAAAGCTAATAATTAACAATTCTGTTTTTGTGAAGCATCATGATTTTTATTTTGCAAACTCTTGCAAATATACACCAAAATGAAATTTTCAGGGTTTTTTATCTAAACTGAAAACTGCTTGACAGCAATTCACTGCATTAGGCAGTTCTCAAGGATGATAATAAATACTCCTGGTTAAACAACCAAATAAAAAAATATAAAGGTTTTAAACAATTAATATTTATCAGTGGAAATATGTCACCATTGCTTACCCTATTTCGATTAAATTTCAGGAACATTTTCAAAATGTTCATGAAATGTTGCAGACAAGTGTTTCCCCTGTATTGTTAAAACAACTCAACTGTATTTCTCCAGATTTGAAATGTTTAGGACCCATTAGCATTGGGTACAAATGCCAAATGGGATTTCTTTACTTCAAAGGACATCACAGTTATATGCATCCAAATCTATGGGACATTTTCAAGACTCACAAATAATTAAACTAAGAAATTATTAAATAACAATTTAACAAAATGTTGCCAAATTTAGTAATTTCCAATTATCCTTCCAAGTGGTATGAATGCACATTTTTTTTATATATTTTATATATATATATATATATATATATATATATATATATTAATATTATAGTACTAGGTAGTACTACCATAATTAGGAATTGAAGAGCCATTTCTATGTTAAACTGAAAATTTTGCACCTTAATAACTTTGCAACTGTTTGACAGATTTGCCTGAAATTTGGAATACACAATCAAGAACCATATGCCTTAGGATCTGCCAAGTTTCATTACTGATCGAATATGCAGCTGCGGAGTTATTAGCGTGATCTACACGTGCGTTTACGCTTTTTCTGAAATTCTCTACGGTCACGCCTACAGGTCGCACAGTTTGTGACCTGCCTGAAATCTTCAGGAAACATGTGGCTGGGGTCCCTGATGTGTCTTTCAAAGATTTGGTGAAAAAATATTAAACGGTTCAAAAGTTATTCAAAAAACAATTTCCCATTATAAGTCAATGGGAAAAGTTAACAAAAAGTTCGACAGTGTCGCAAATGCATTTTTACTTTCGCAAATGGCCCTGTTACTTTCACAAATCCACCATTTTGTTTTCAGTTAGTGATCAGAAAAATGCTTGGCATTTAAATTTGGGACCCTCTAGCAACCTAATTCTTTTTGTAGTCACCTAGTCGGACCCTGAGGATGCTAGCCATGTCTTTATTTTGGGGTAAAACACCCCAGAAATATGATTTTCAAATTTCTGGAAAAAGTACTTTTGTGCTCACGAAAGTGTCGCAAATTTTAAAGCTTTCGCAAATTGTGACAGTAGTTTTCTAGTCTGTGGGAAAATGACAGCAATTCTTTGGCATTCTGCTGCAAAAGGACGGTTGGGAGTTTTGGGCTGAAATTTGGAGGGAACGCAATCGACATCTCACAGATGTGCCATTCAGTGTTGTGTTGAAAAAATATTACACAGCGGCAAAGTTACGGCACTCCAATGTTGACGGTTTTACCCATAGGATAACATTACGGCGCCCGCCGCATTACAGGAATCCTTTGGCACCCTGCTGCAAAATAACGGTTTGGTCTTTTTTCCTGAAATTTGGAGGGAAGACAGCCAACAGCCCACAGATGTGCCTTTCAGTGGTTTGGTGAAAAAATATTACAGGGAGGCAAAGTTATGGCACTCTGAAATTCTCTTTTTTTCCCATAGGATAACATTACGGTGATCGCTGCGCCTTTCAGGGCCCTATCTCGGAAACGGTGCGAGATAGCGAGATACGGACTAATGGGGGCTAATTACAAAATTAGGCAGGACAGTCGTAAATTATATGACTTTTACATTTTTTTTCCACGTCGTACGGTTCCTGAGATATAGCCTATTTAGTATTCCAAGTCTTCATTTTCTGCTCCGATACCCATTATTATGCATACATTCTTTGTACTCACTGTCTTTCTCTATGCAGGTTTTGGGGAAAACCAGCCTGTGCGCTTACATTACTGTTACCGTTGCCCTTTCCACTTGCGGTTCCATACCCGTTTCACTTACCGTTGACATCTATGCCACCATGTGTGTTATCCTTTGCGTTTTCATTTGCGCTTGTGTTTCTCTTATTTTTTGCCATTTGTGTCTACAGTACTGTTTCTCTTTCTGTTTCACTTTGCGTCACCATGCCCATTGACATTTCCATTTGCAGGCACCATGTTACTATGTGACAACTCATCACGTGGCACACCGTTCCCGTCTACGCCACCGTGTGCATTACCCTTTCTGTTCTCATTCGCGCTTGCCTTACCATGTGCGCCACTGTTAGAGCTTCTTTTTGCATTGCTGTTCCTGTTACTGTGCCACAAGACATCACGTGGCGGGAGCGCAGGGACCAGAGGGCCCCGTGCTCCCACCGCTGTATTAAATTCACTATTTCTCGTTATCATTCTCAAAAAGAAGGGAAATTAGAGGCAAAAAACTCTGTTTAATGCATTAGTTAGGGTTGTTCCACAGCAACAAAAGTGAGGAAATTCGGTGTTAGGGTTGAAAACCCCTTTGGACCCGCCCACCCCCAACGGCACTGGGGTGTGCATTGGGGTCGTCGGTCCTAACTCTCACCCCATTCTCCTATACTTCTGATGTTTTACATATATGATGGGGTGAGAGTTAGGGCTGAAGACCCCAATGCACACCCCAATGCCGGTGGGGGGTGGGCGGGGTCCAAAGGGGTTTTCAACCCTAACACCGAATTTCCTCACTTTTGTTGCTGTGGAACAACCCTAACTAATGCATTAAATGGAGTTTTTTGGCTCTAATATATATATATATATATATATACACACAGCTCCAATGCTGGCTGAGATATAAACAGCAAATTATGTTGGAGAGTTTCACAAAATTTCACAATTAAATAGATGGATTATGAGTCACTGTAAATTCACCACTACATAATCAAAAGTCTGGGCATTTAACAGTTGCTTAGAGCCTTACTCCAAGGGTAAGTACTGCATGTCAATTTGCACATCTCTAGCTTAAAGGGCAACTGGGCTGTAAGAAACTGAAAATGTTGAAAAGATTTCATAAAACTTCAGAGAAATAACCTTCCAGGTTGTGCACACTGTATATTCATAACTACATATTCTAATGTCATAAATTCGACAAGTTCATAGATCCTTAATCCATGAGTGAGCATACTAATTTAGTCTGAAGGTTATAGGATGGCTGAGTTGTGACCAGCTAAAAATATTGGTGAAACTTCACAAAATTACAAGAATTTTGCAGAAACAGAATCGTCTCATTTCACCCAGTCCTATTATCTCTCTCTCTCTCTCTCTCTCTATCTGTCTATCTATCTATCTATCTGTCTATCTATTTATTTCTCTGTCTCTCTCTCTCTTTCTTTTCTTTCCTTTATTGTTTTTTTTTTTTATCTTTGGTCCCTCAGATGATATAACTGTAACACTATGGGGGACCAGATTATCTTCTTAAATATGATATAACAATGGGGATGACACAGAAACCTGGGGTCAGACCAAAAGCAAAGAGAGATTCCCTTCCCAGATATAATTTTTGAGGGGACATATGGTATTCTATCTGTCTGTTAGTTTGTCTACCTACCAACCTACCTATCTACCTGCCTGCTTGCCTACCCATCTGTCTGTCTGTCTGTCTATTAATCTATCTACCTATCTATCTATCTACCTATCTATCTTTGTTCATTGTCTGTCTCTCCCTAGTTAAGAAGCACAGTGCATCTTTTCTTGTATAGGAAATGGCAAAGCAGCTGCAGCTGTTATAAGCTCTGCAGCTGTTCCTTTCCAAGATGCTGATCTACCATACAATTCAGGACCTGAGTTTTCTGATGAGATGAAAATATTTTTTTTTTGTAATTTACAGCCTTTAAAACTGAGACTCAAAGTCCCATGACAGAGGACATTATTGCTTAAAAGTAATGATGCACACAGACCCCATAGATATAACACTGACATTTCCATCAAGGAGAGGTTCCATAACACATAGACCTTGAGAAAACACTTAATTTGATTAACAGACTGTAATAATGTGAGTGAGGCATTGTGAAATGGTCCATTAAGACATAAATCAATGTTTTCACTAGGTTTGCAGGCATGGCTAAGCAAAGCATACACTAGGGTTGTGTTATGTTATGTTATGTTATGCTATGAGCCAATAAAGTAGATAATGCTGAATGGACTAGGCAACTAATACTAAAGTAATATGCAATATTGATAATTGCATTTCATCAGTGTCTCCTAAATAATCTTTTATTACAGTACTGATTTTTTAAAGAACAGTTATGCATTTGAAATTAGCTAGATTTCTTAATGATTGTGTGTGTGTGTGCGTGTGGTATCCAGTGGTCTCCCCAATCCCCTGTTATAGTCTATTTTTTTATTATTCCTTTTTCTCTCCTTGAATCCCTGATTCCAGGTGGGCATCCCCCCCAGCTCCATCACCAACCCATCCTGTGGACATACAGGTTAACCACCACTTACAGAGTACCATGTTAGGTGAGTGGCCTGCCATGTAACAATGTGTGGGACCTGTGGGATATGTCAAGTGAGCCATGCAGTTTCCTCCATGTTTCACCGACTGGGCACTGCACCTGATGCTACTGCACATGTGCATCAGAACGCACATGCGGGCTATGTCACCATGCGCTGACCCACATCTGCTGGTCCCGCTCTGCTGCCATCCAGCCTCTGCTAGGTGGTAGAAAAGTAGCAGGACTTAGTATGCCCCCTTCTTGAGGGAGGAGAGCTGTCCTTGGGGTGCTCAATCCTCCCTCCTCCAGCCAGTCGCCTGAGTGACACTGGTCCACTGCCAAACTCAGGTCACCAGCATGGATGGAGATAAGGCTTCCAGCACCTCAGCCCTCCATGCCACTGAGCTCAGTATATTCTTTTTAATGAACTCCTTGGTGTCAGTGGTTCCCTCACTACCTGTTCCCTCAGAATACTCATTTTATTGAAATCCCTAGTGGTCATTTATTTATTTTATTTTTATTTTTAGTCTTTGGTAACTGGGTAAGGTCCACTAGGCATAAGTGCCTGTTTTCAGGGGTGACCTGGGAGCACTGGGTGGATAAGTGACTTGCTCAGAGTCACACAGTATGCAAGTGGAGGTTGTGAGAATCAAACCCAGGTCTGGTCTGCTGGATGTATCAAGCTCATTCACAGCTCATTACTCTAACCTCTAGGCTATACTGGCAGCCAGTGTTCAATGGTTGCCCCCAACCCCGATCTCCCACTGCATGTTTCTAGTGAAATCCATGGTGGTCCTGCCTACTCACATCCCATCTCCTCGCACCCCCCCATCCCAGGGTCCAGTGCTCACAGCGGAGTATGGTAACTGACACAGCCCTTCTTAACAGCTGTTTTTACAGTACATGTGCTCACTGACAGCTCATACTGCAGCTGGCTGCGGAGCTTAGAGGAGGACTGTGCTGGTTTCACAAAGTCCCCTGTGAGCTCTAGACCTGAGAGTGAAGGTGCAGGAAGGTGGGATGTGAGTAAGGGGTGAGGTGGGGGACATAAGACTGTTTGGGGAGAACTACTAGACCACCATGGATTTCACTGAAATTATATACTGGGAGACTGCTGGTGCGAGAACCATTGGACACCAGGGAGTTCATTAAAAAAATAAACTGGGGGATCAGGGGTGGGGGAACCACTAGACACCAGGGATTTCAATAAAAAAGTATACTGGCAGATTGGGAGCATTGGCAGAACCACTGGACCGACAAGGATTTATATATTCCTGTGTACTGGGAGATGGGGGCAGCTTGGCACAGGTGTGGGTGGTTGCAGTATAGCTGGCCTGCCTTCAGGGGAGTGGGGGCATCGGCTTAGACAGGGTTGGAAACTATAATGCCACATTTCTCTACTTTTGTCACTTTAATCTGAATTCTAACTGGTTCATTAACACAGTTTTTTTTGCAAAGATATTAGTATATATCTGCCCCAAAACTATGGAATCTTCTACTGAACTCTTTGGGTCTCACTCCTAGTCTTTCTCAATTCAAATTACTTTTAAGAGACTGTTTGATGGATCAATAGTATGTGTTCATGTTTAATATGGTCATGCACTACATCACTTTATATATTTTGTCAGGCAGTAGAGTGAGCTAGTGGTTAGAGCAACAAAATGAGACCTGGGGCAGGATTTCCAAAATGTGGTGCAGGGATTGTGTCCAGCTCTGTGCCACGACACTTTTGTTCTGGTGATGCACCAAACCCTTCCCCTGCAACTGTGCATAATTTTACAATCTCAGGCACAAATGTGACAGTTTTCCCAAATTATGGTAGCTTGTGCCAAGTATTTGGTGCAAGCTCTGTAACACAGTCCCCCAGGATTGCTGCATGTTAGACCAGAAAAAATTGGTCTAACATGTGGTATTTGCCACATGGGATAGAAACTCCTGTTAGATGGCCACAAGCTCAGTGCGCCATATCGACAACACACCAGGGCTTGTGGCGATCTAAGACTTTGGAAAATCCTGCCCTTGAAGATCTTGATTAAAACTGCTGGAAAATTAAACTAAGATGTAAAAGATTTAATTATTATTAATTAATCAGTGCTAACACTCTGAGGGCTAGATATTCAAAACTTTGTGCCAGGCAAAAAACGTTTGCACAGGTTTAGCACGGGATTAGCGCGGGTCTGCTATATTCAAAAGGCCAAATAGTGCGGGTAAACTCCATTAGCGCTGGGCAAAATTATAATGTATGCAAGGGGCAAACTGACATGAATACAGGCGCAATGCTATATTCAGTGATTAGTGCCGCGCTAAGTGGTTTTGCATGACTTAGCATGACACTTAGCGCGGTGTACATTACTGCTCAGAAAAAGCTTGTCTTAACCCTGGGCAACCAGGTTTGCATGACACTATGGCTTTGCGCGGTGTTTGCGTGGGTTTTGCGCGACCCTAACAAAGAAATATGACACATAGATAAAGCCAAACATAGAGGAAGCATGCTGCTAGCTGATGGCATCACAATGATGCCATCATCTGCCACCAGTCCCAGCCATGCCATGCAGGAAGTGGTGACCCTGCTGCCAAAGTACAGCATGGCAGTGTGGCCATTCAGCACACACCTGCGGACCACACTTCTGTGGACACCAGCAGATGCCAGCACACATATGCAGCACTGTGGGCATGGAGGATGTTGAGGGGAGTATGTATGGGTGGCGAGGCTGTGCACAGACCAGATGTGGCCACAAGGCTGGGACACATCATGCAGTGCACATGGGCCAGTATTGGGAATACCCCAACACCAGTGTGCCTTTCGGATAATATATGCCCCCCCCAGCCACATACCGCACAGCTGTACAACTGCCACAGCACACAAAGCCAGAAATGTACATGTCACTGTGAGCATCCCATGCCACAGGTACAGCATCTGTGGGTCACACAACAGTGTAACAGTAATGTCCAGTGTCAGTAAACATCCACAGGCTGGGCCTCTCACTGTGTATAGTGCAGTCATCATCACTGCCCTACACACCAGAGGCAATGCTGTGTCCACACACTACTGGCCCCCTTGCTACTGTAGTTTCTGCTGTGCACTGTAGCATGACCTACAGTGTGACCGTTGCATGCAGCACCACCACCATCTGTGCCTATCCTGTGTTGTCCCAGTGCAGCTTCAGGCAGCAGCGCGTGTGGAAGTAGTGTTCAAAACTGTATAATATTCCCAAACTGTTTATGCAGCGCTAACACGCTTATGCCGGTTTAGCGAGGCTAAACAGTTAGCCCGTGCAAACCGTATGAAAATCAGGTCATAATGAGATGCTAATCTGGATGTTTGCCCACAGACTACTTAAGTAGGCTCATTTGCATGTCACTTTTGAATATGGCAAAGTTTACTCCAGGCAAACGTGTTTGCTCGGGCTAACGGTTTAGCCCCGCGCTAAAACCCATGCAACGTGTTAGCGCCAAGCGCTAATAGTTCGAGGAATATTTTACAGTTTTGCACACTGTACTTTCACATACACTGCTGCCTGCAGCTGTACTGGGTCCACGCATTTGCTAGCACACACATTGGCCACATAGTTCATCTCTACCTACCTTCACATCACTGTGCACTGTGTTGCTGTTGTGGTTTGCACTTCCTGGTTGCCATATTCAGAGCAGTCTTATTCCATGGCAAAGTTTGCCCTGCACTCCCAGCCCAGTTTGCCCAGCCTCATTCCCATGCTATATTCAGAAGCTGTTTGCCCTGGGCTATTCCTTTTGAATATAGCTTGCTCTGTGCTCCGGGCTAAGTTTTCCTGCCGGGCAGTGCTAATTTTGCCCTGGGGCAAAGTTTTCAATATCTGGCCCTGAGTGTCTTATTGTATTATTACTGTATTACTTATCATGCCATAGCATGAGTGTTATTGTGAAAGAATTCCTGCGCAGACAAGCAGGAGGGCTTGGGCTAATCACTTTGCAAAGAGGATATTATAGAGACAGGTGGGAAGGAGTCTAGAGAACCTTCACCGGGGAACCCCTGCCAGCTAAGATACTTGCAGGAGAACAGAGGCCCAGCTCTGCTGATTTCTTGCCTGGCCTTTTAAAAGCCATAAGCACTGGCTGTACAGAGGTTTGGAAATCCTTGCAATGGGAAGCACAAAGCCTCACCTGTGGGGACTGAAGAGAATATCAGAAATAGCGGGAGTGTTGGGGGCTTAGAGAGAGAGAGGAGGGCTGCTGTGATCTGAATCCAGCGAAATGTCCTTTTTATGTTTGCTTGCACGCATGTGCAAGAAACATAGTGCCATCATCCAAGTTTTCGGAGGTGTGTCACTGCCTCTTCCAATTCAGTCAGTGTGTTGGCAGGCGTGGCCCCAGTCTGTCAATGCATGCTGGAGCTGTCTATGACAGCTCCAAAATGCAGTGACGTACAGTTGAAAGGAGGAGCTACACTTCAGTGAGCAGCAATAAGATATCGCCTGCTCATCCGCAGCTCCCCTACACACACACACACACACACACACACAAACACAAACACACACACACCGCATACTGCGTGCTGCCCCCCCCACGCACACACTGTATAGCCGGCAGGGGTGCCAATCCCAGTCGGCTGTGCTGTGACCCCCCCAAAGCCTTCCACATGCCACGCTGGGTGCCACCCCGGGGTGGCAAGTTATCATATAGCCGACGGGGGTGCCCAATCCCCTGTTGGCTCCACTGTCCCCCCTAGAGTACTGGGTGCCAAGCTGGGAGCCCACCCCAGCATGGCAACTGATGCTATGGCTGACGGGGGTGCCCAATCCCCTGTTGGCTCCATGCCCCTCCAACCAGCTGTCCTTGTGCCATGCTGGGAGCCCACCCCAGCATGTCAAATGTCCCACGTCGTCATTTTGGTAAAAAAAACCCTGCAAATTAAAAACTGTCCCTCGGCGCTTCTCCCTGCCCCCCGCCCACAACTCGCACCCACCCACTGCACACCCTGCCTCCCCACCCCCTCACCCCATACCTACCTCTGGAGTCCGCGCAACGATCTTCGTGGACGGGAACAACGTCTGCACTCTTCAAAGCCGACCGAATTGAGGAAATGCCAGTAAGCTGTATAATGGGATAGATAGGGTTTTTTCAACTTTGTTGCATATCTCAGCCATTTTTTGGAATTTTTGCACCAAATTTTCAACACGGGGTTTTTAGGACCACTTCTCATGAATGATGTCACTGTCATGGCATTATTCAGGCCCAAAGGGTGATTTTGCAGTCACTGCATGAAATCACCTTTTGGGCCCGATTAACAAAATGACACTGCCAGCATTCATAATGTGGGCTCTCAAGAAGCCTAGTTTGAAAATTTGGTGGAAAAATTCCAAAAAATGACTGTTTTATGAGCGTGCATTGCACAGTTCCTACACAGGCTCGTAAGTTCAAGAATTTTCAATATTTTCACTCCAGATTTTCAAAATTGCCATATTACCACACCTTCTTACGAATAGTACAGCTGTCATTTTTCACATCTTGCCCAAAACATGTTTCCACCCATGTAGCGCACAATGGCGCAGTTGGTGCGTAAAATCAATGTACGAAACAAATGAATAAAATCACAGTGACACTGTTCATGAGCAGAGGTCTTAAAATGGCTATGTTGAAAATTTGGTGAAAAAATTCCTAAAATGACTGTTTCTGAGCATGTATTGCGCGGTTCTCATGCCAGCTTATGGTTAGCAATTTTGAATATTTTCACTCCCAGAATTTCAACATTGCCATTTTACTACACCTCCTTATGAGCAGTACAGCTGTCATTTTCACATCTTGCCCAAAATGTGTTTCCGCTCCATGTAGCGCATACAATGGCGCAGTCAGTGTCGTGAAATCAATGTATGGGACACATTAAGAAAATCACAGTGACACTGTTCACGAGCAGATGTCTTAAAATGGCTATGTTGAAAAACTGACAAAAAAATCTAAAATATGACTTTTTCTGATGCGTTAGCAGTTCTCACGTACGCTTGTAAGTTCTTGAATATTCAATATTTTCACTCCAGATTTACAACATTGCCATTTTATTACACTTCCTTATGAGCAGTACAGCTGTCATTTGTCACATCTTGCCCAAAACATGTTTCCACCCATGTAGCATACAATGGCGCAGTCGGTGTATGAAATCAATGTATGGGACACATTAAGAAAATCTCAGTGACACTGTTCATGAGCAGAGGTCTTAAAATGGCTATGTTGAAAATTTGGTGAAAAAATTCCTAAAAATGACTGTTTTACGAGCGTGCGTTGCGTGGTTCCTACGCACACTCGTAAGTTTGCGAATTTTCAATATTTTCACTCCAGATTTTCAACATCGCCATTTTATAACACTTCCTTATGAACAGTACAGCTGCCATTTTTCACATGTCACCCAAAATGTGTTTTCGCACATGTAGCGCGTAATGGTGTAGTCAGTGTGTGAAAGCAATGTTTGGGACAGATTAAGAAAATTACAGTTACACTTTTCATGAGCAGAGGTCATAAAATGACTATGTTGAAAATTTGGTGACAAAAGTCCATAAAATGACTGTGTTACAAGTGAGCATTGCGCAGTTTCTACACACCCTCGTAAGTTCATGACTTTGTAATATTTTCAGTCCAGATTTTTACCAGTGGCATTTTTCCACACTTCCTTATGAACAGTACAGATGTAATTTTTCACAACATGGCCAAAATGTGTTTTCACACTTTCAGCGCAGAGATGCGTGGTCACTGTGGGAAATCATTGTTCGGGACAGATAAAGTAAATCACAGTGACACTGTTCATGATCGGAGGTCCCAAAATGCCTCTGTTGACAATCTGCTGTAAAAATTCCCAAACTAATTACATTATAGGTGTGTTGCACAGTTTCTATCCACTGAGTGACTTCACCAGTTTTTAATATTTTACTACAGATTTGTAACATTGCATTTTACCTCCTCATGAACAGTACAGCTGTCATTTTTTACATCCTTGCAGGAATGTGTTTGCACCTGTGGTGCTAAATGCCGTAGTCACTGTGCGTAAGCAGCTTTGCTAACAAATTGATATTGCCACTGTTCATGAGGTGGGGTCACAAAAAATGTTGAAAATTTGGAGTGAAAATACCAATGAATGCCTGAGGTATTACAGTTTCCAACCTAGCATGACCCGTGAGAATGACAGGCATCAGGGATGTGACTTGGGATTCTTGCCTGCAATGCTCATACCATTCCACCCTGCAGCCAGTGAGAGGCATCGGTATGCCTTGGACTCTTTGGCCCCAAAGTTCACCCCATTCTCCTATACCGCACCCATCTCACCATATTTCCTGATGGAATGGGGTGTGCATAAGGGCCAAAGACCCCAAGGCACACCGTGACACTTGTCAGTGTCTGCAGGGTGGGGTGTGGTGAAATGGCTTGGCCATTATGCCTGATGACCCAAAGGTACACCCCAATGCCTATCACTCTTTGCAGGGTGGTGGTGGGGTTGGTTTCAGTTCAGTACTTCACTGCCATTCCTATTACGCAGCTCTGTAACTTCTACACTACCACTGCCAATGCCAGCAAGCAAACATTCGACACTGACAAATGCTTGTTTGTTCTGTATTTGTCTACCAGAGAAAACAGCTTGAACCCTTATTTGATGCTGAAGAAAATCAGCTTTTCTTTTAATTAAACTTTGTCTGGAGTTTTCTTTCTGAGGGGTTCCCCAAAGGTGTTGGCTTAATATGACACTGTTACAGTAGGGCAGAAGAGAAAGAACAGTTTAAAACAGGGACATAAGTATACTTGTGTGAGAAAAGAAAGAGTTAAGATTTATAAAGAAATTCACAGAAGATAAGGCTGGACTACAAAGGTTTCATCTGTGGCATGAGGTACACTCAACTTATCAGATAAACTATAAATCCAAGGCCAATGATACTGGAATGGTGTCTTCAACTCAATGTGTATTTGCTGGTCTGAAATGAATCATTTTTTTTAAGACTAAGAAAAAAGGAGGCTGATAGAATAAAAACAGTAAGATATTTTGTATTGCCTGAAAGAATACCAAATGTCACTCATTTCTAAGTTATTGTATTCCAAAGGTGTCAGTGAGGCTAATATCAGAATATGCTTAAATGCTCTGTGAATATGGTTGAACTTTTATAAATGACAGAAATCCAATTTGGATGTAAGCTGCCCAGCATCTCATGAATAATAAATAGCAGGCTGTACTTATTAACTTAAACACAGAACAAAGTCTTTTTCCAAACTTTATCCTTAGACACCCCAAACAGAAGGATGCTATCTTTCTCTCTGAACCCTCAGCATGACAATATGAAGGAGCAAAAAAGGACTCCAGCAGGCTCTCTGACAATGCCAAAAAAATGCCAGAAGAGACAAATCCATACTGGAGACCAGTTGAACTGTTACTGGGACTTCAAACCTGCTAAGTAACTCTGTAATGCTGTGCATGGCTAATGATAACTGATGCCAGCTAACAGATCTTGCTTCATGGAAGGTAACACCAGAATTGAACCTGTGGCTCAGAAATCTGCCAGCTAAATACCTCCTGCCTCCCATTAAGACTCCAGATAAAGAAGTTTCATGTCATCAGCAACATTTAAGTATTTAGTTTTATTTAAATGCATGTATTAATACTAGTCTTGGGGTTACCAGTCTACTGTTTAACAGCCATTATAAAATGGCAAGAAAACATCTAGAAATTTAATTGGCTGAGACATGCCACCATGCCACCTAGCTGTGCATTAAGACTCTATAATGCACACAATGTCATGGTTTATTACTTACTTCAATGGATAAACACATTAAAGCTAAATCTGTCTGATTATGTCTGCCATGAGATGAATCATAGTATTATCTGGAAATAAATGTTTTGTTTGGTTACAGCCTGGAACTAATGACCTATGTTGAATACAAAGTGATGTCTGCAGTGTATGTGTGTGGAACCTAATGCATTCTTCAGTCTCTTATAGGTGTAGCTTAGTTATTAAACAAATTATATTTATAGCAAAACTTATTTTGATCTCTCCTGGGTGATGAATGAATGATGTCATGTCATACATATCAAAGCGCCTTTTTAGGACGTTGGCTGTGAACATACAAGAGTCATAATAATAAAAAATAATTTCTGTCAATCAAAAAGAAAAAAATTACTTTGATTAAAGATTCCAATCCAACTTATGAGAAAACCCAGCTAGAGTCAAAATCACTATGTTGCCATCAAGCAAGTCACTTTAACCTTCTAGTGCCCTAGACCATCCAACTGCAGAAATGGGTAGAAGCAGGACCTCACCAAAAATGAGAAGGTTGCACCTCAATTGGGCTATCCACGAAAAATAACTTGTAAAATCAAAAGAAAAAAGTTACCTTGACCCACCTGAATTTCGGCTCTATGATGCCGGTTCAACAAATTATTTGTTGACCAACACTACAGCAATAAATTTATGTGGATAGCAATTTGTGGTTGACATAAATCCATCTGAAGAAACAGTTGCTTTTCAACAGGGGGCTTCACCCCCGAACCCACCATGCAACGGGCTCTGCCACCTGCACCCCCTGAACTTACTGATTGTGAACTCTGAGTCAGAGCTGATTCAGGGAGGGGGTGCAGGACCAGGGGAAAGAGTGCTGGGCTCCTGGGTGAACTTTTGCAGTGAACTGTCAATGTTGTCGGCATCCACGTGTTCACTGTAAAGGTTTTGCTGTGCAGAGGGTATACCCTGAATTTCTATCCATCTTTAACACATTTATTTTCCTACCAAATATTATTGAATTTGCACTGTTTTACATTAATAAAAATGAAAAACTTTTTTTTAACTATGATTGATTTTATCTGGAAGTGTTTATTGTTGTCTGTTTATACAGAATGGAAAAGGAGTACAGCCATTTGAGCTAATGCTCATTCACAAATGGATCTCTTATTCAATTGAAAGTTGCATGTATAACACTATAACATTTTGCATCATGTGTATTTACAGTACTCAGGTTTATTCAGGTCTAAAAGGTAGAAGGAGGCCATGGTAATTCAGATTTTCAGTTGGGCTACCAAGGGGCTGCATGACATTTATGGTACTAGTATTTGTTTCTGTGAGGTCACCAGTGTTTTGGAAGCACAGTGCAATTCTTAAATGACGTGCTGCAGTTTTGAAACAATGCTCTAGTGACCACAGTTATGGGAAGCTCATCACGCTGATGGCTTGCTCTACCTTTCAAAATGTGTGGATAAGTTTTATTTTTAGTTGGATTAATTCTTTTATGTAGTGACAAGTCAGCCCAGCGGAGATTGGTGTATGTTTTTTGTGGCAGGTGGCAATGAATTAGGGAGTCTTGGTACGGGCAGCATCTCTCGATAAGTGGGAGAAAAAAATGGCAGCATTTTCAAATTGAATGGAGTGCTTTGAGCCAATGGGCAAGCAGGGTGGGCACAAAGATACTCGAATGGGTGAAGGGGCACTTGTACTGGTACTTTTTATTTCCTGGTCATCTATAGTAAGTTAATGTACACCCTGCTAAGGGTCTCAGCCAATCAGATGCCTGGAAATAAAAAGCCCATTTTCTAAAACAAGTTAATGCCCCCCCCAAAAAAAAACAACATCAACAAATGGTCCTTTGTAGATTTGTTTAATCCTTTCACCACTGGTTTAAGATTCCAGGAGAATATTCTAAAGACAGTTTCTCTCATTGTGTGCCTAAAACAAAATATGTTTGAGAACTGGGCCCATAATAAGCAGAATTAAGTAACTCATGTTTTCTTTTTGGAGTTAAACACATGGCAGTGGATTTTCTCTCTTCCTCTTCCATGCACTCCTCCTTCCTTTCACTAACTGAAATCTCTCCTCCACGAGTTCTCTACTCAGTCCTGCAGTTGCCCCTAACACTTGGCCTAAGGTCTTTATCCACCACCCTTCAACTCCGTCACCCAGCACTTACACTAATGCAGCTCTCCTTTCACCCTCTCTCCTATTTTTAAACCAATTCCTCTACCCTCAACTTAATATTGCTTTGCTGCACATTGTACATTGTTCTTATTCTGCATTTTGTTGTACTACATGTTTTCTACACAGTGGTACTGCCTGCACAATTGCTTGTTTGTTGCTGTTACTTACATTTACTGTATTTATTGTTTTTTATTTTTGTGCTAAATTGTTGTACTCTCTCCTTCCTCCTTCCCACATAACACATCTAGAAATTAGCTGTTACCAGCTCAGTATGTCTTTCCTCATAAAACTGTTGAAATAAATCAGTAGGTAAGTAAGTAAATAAATAGTAAAAAAGAGTTAAAACTATTTTAAATGTTTTGTTACTATGATAGGTATTTTATTAGAGCATGTATAAGCATTCTCTCACTTATTATGCTGCAAATACCTTAAACCAATTGCTTTTTTACAGTAGAGCTGGACTCTAGTAATAATGTTTTTAAATGAACCATTACAGATTATATGATATCTCTTTTAGAATGTAAATTTGCTCCTATAGAAAAATAAGAATTATTTATATACTAGTTGTATTGTACTGTGATGGTGTTATGTGTTTCCTATAGGTAACCCTTCCCCCAGGCATGGCTGAAAATGGGTCTTTTGATGTTGTCCTTCCTGGTTATGCAAAATTTAAAAACAACATTTAAAAATATTTCCACATCACTTATTTGTCTCATAAAATAATACAATGAGACCTACTTGTGGAAATACAGGTTCAGTTTTGATCCTGAGGTCCCAATCAGGAATGGTATGGGTTAACAGAGTTGTCTGTATTTGAGGGAGGGATACCTGTACCCCCCATCAAATAGCATAGGGGTCAAGGAGCCTTTCTACATGGAACTGTGCTTATTTCAGCCTCCTGTTGGGGCTTTGGTACTTTGGAGAGTACCCATTGGTGGAAAAGCACAGAGACACAACAAGGCCTGCCCCTGAAATCCTTATTGATTAAAGCTGTATTGTGTCAGGCCTGTGACTGCAACAGGCACTGCCTCACCATTAATCAGAGAAGTTCCGTCCTTGTTTCCAAAGTCCAATGCCATTCAATGTTTACAGCAGTAATGGCACTACAATGAGGGAGTGAAGGTGCTGCTCAGTGCCGTGGATTCAGACACATTTAGTCGGAGAGCCAGCCCTCACAATTCAGAGCTACATGAACTATAAATCAAGACAGACTGACTGTGGCCCTGGTGGGGTTCCTTGTGTCAGGTAAGTACGGAAGGACTGGGGTGGTCTGGGAGACTAGTGAAGCTGCCAAAATAATGCAAAAAAGTGTATGAGGAGACTATAATTTAGTTTCATAAGGTATCTTTCAAACACTCAGTATATTTTATCCTAGTAGTTATCAAATATTTGAACAACCTGTTGGAGATTAACTGAGAATGCAAGTTGTACATACAGCAGTGTTTTCACCCGTTGTACACCTAGCAGTAAACTGATAATTTTTTATGTTGGTGTTTTAATTGTGTGTGAGACATCAGATACAGCAATGAAATCCTTTCAGTTTTGCCCTTGGATTTACTATTTCTTTATTTTAATGGGGCCCAATTCTCAAATAAAATATATTTTATGGAGGCTAATAAACCTTGATGTAGAATAATGAATAAGGCAGCAGAAATGGAGGACATTATATATAAGATGGCTTATACCTGACCTTTTCAGAGTCCTGTCAGTTTGATGCAAGTTTTCATATTGCCGGATTTAGCAGAAACCTTCTATATTATAAAACCCTTTTGATATCATCAAGCCAAATAAATCCAGTTCTTACTATAATGTACCTCATGGCTAAAGGCTCTCTATTCTGATGTGCATCCAAGTTCACCTCTAGAACTTATCTAGCTAAAGGACGGCACAGTGACTCACTCCTGCAGTGCATTACTTCATCGATTCTGCATGCAGGTTGCATTTTTAATGTACTGCGTTAAGTAGCTACCACTGTAGCTGTCAACAAAATGCATTCATTTATGTTGTTTTTGTTTACCAGCTATGTAAATAGACAACTGATTGCCTGTTTACAGGTACATTCTGGGAGAGTAAAAACAGAGGCATGTTACAGTAGTATCTGGAAGACCAGGTAATAAAACACTACAGAAGATATAACAAATTAAGGTGCTGTATTATCATAGTAGTAGTAGCTTTATTGATATGGCACCCTTCCACAGGGGCTCACAGTGCCTTACAGACCAATAACACAATTATATACATATACTCTCAGAGCAAAATACACACAAACATAAACATAAAACCAACATAAGTAGCATCATAAAAACATAAAATGGCATCAGCAGCTAAAAACAAACAAGTGGAGCCACCAAATGTTGTCAAATGCCTCTTTCAAGAGGTGGATTTTTAGACCACTCTTAAAGGCCTCCTCCAAAGGGGTCTCTCTCAGGGCTCTAAGGAATGAATTCCACAGTAAAGGACCGGCCACTTTAAAGCCACAGTCCTCTAAAGATATCAGTCTGGCTCTGGGTACTGACAAGAGACCCACCTCAATGGAGTAAAGAGGCAGGAGGACTGATGAGGAGACAAGCTCATGTCAGATAGTCTGGTCCCAACCCATGTAGGGTCTTATAGGTTAATAATCCACTCTTAAAGGTGATAAACCACTTTACCAGCAGCAAATGTAGTTTGAAAGGGCCTGGGTCACATTTCACGACCTAGGAAGAAGGTCTGTCAGTAACCTGGCTTCAGTGTTCTGCAGTAACTGCAGGTGCTGCAGGGTACCACCATTGACCCTGAGGTAAAGGGTGCTATAGCAGTTGAGCCTGGACATTACAAATGCATATACTAGTGTCATCAGGTCCTAGAGAGGGATAAGGTATTTAATCTGGCTGATGTTCCTCAGATGGTAAAAGCCATTCCAGACTATGGCAGACACCTGAGCCTTAAATGTCAGCCCCTCGTCCACAATGTCCCCCAGATTTTTCATCTTAGTGAAAGCCTCCAGCATTGAGGGCCCGAGACAAAGTCTCATCACCTCATCAGTAGCCCTTGCACCCCCGATGGACTGAGTTAATCACTAGTACCTCAGTCTTGCCTGGGTTGAGTCCTTGCCAGCTAGATTGCCATCCAATCCTGGATCTTGGTCAGACACAAATTTAGCACTCCCACTGTGTTGTGCATCCTGGGAGCAAATGACACACAGCTGGTTATCATCCGTATAATAGTGAAAACCCACACTGTATTGTCTAATGGATTCTACCCAGGGCAACATACACACTGTAAACAGCATGGGTGAAAGGACCACCCCTGGGCATTCCATTAGGCAAAGGGTGTGAGTAGAAATTCATAACCACAACCCTCTGCATCTTATCCCTGAGGTAGGACTCAAACCACCAGAGGACTTTGCTAGTGAGACTAATGTACTCCTTCAGCTGGTCCAACAGCAGCCCATGGTCCACAGTGTCAAAAGCAGAAGAGAGACTGAAGAGCACGAGAATTTATCATTTCCCCCTCTGTCCCTTGTCTTGAGAAGGTCATTTTGCACCCTAATCAACACAGTCTTAGTGCTGTGCCTTAACCTAAAACTGGACTAGAGGGGATCACAGATATCAAAGACTGTCAAGTGCACTTCAAGCTGCTGTGCCACAGTCTTCTCAATAACCTTGCCAAAAAAGCAGGTTAGAGACAAGTCAAAAATTTGCCAAGTTATCTGGGTCCAAAGATTTTTTTTTTTTTCAAAAAGGAACTAACCCATGCATCTTTCAATGCAGCCAGAAAGACCCCCTCCAACAAAGAGCACTCAACAATCCTACAAACACCAGACTCAAATGTTTCACACAACTCACTAGTAGTCGTGTCAGGCTAAGATCCAGTTCACAGAAGGGGGAGGGCGCCGCTCTGAGATCACCACACAGACCTCTTCTACTGTAACTGGCCTAAACTCTTCCCAAGACAGATTATTGTGTGTGTGTGTGATGAACAGGCTCAGCCCTGCCAAGTTGTAATAGCCTTCTTGCGGTGATCCCAGCCTGTATGAAGGCCACCCTGTCTGATGATAAATGTGCAAACTCCTCACACTTAGTGGATGTATACACCCTAACAGGCTGAAGACAGGCTGGATGGAGTAGCCTCTCCACAGTCTGAAAGAGATGAGCTGGTCAATTCATCCTAGCAGTGATCTCCCTCAACAAAAAAAGCTGCATTTTCTGAGTGATTGTCCTTTGGAATTCATCTTAATGAATACTCAAAGACAGTTTATCCTTCGGGGCTCTGCATCTCCTCCAATAATGTTCCAACCTCTGCCCCATGATCTTCAACCCCCTAAGCTCACCATCAAACCATTGGTGGCCTCAGTGTGTGCCCAATGGACAATTACTGATAAACTAACATGTTAGCAGACAAGTAAATATAGAACAATGTTAAAATATACAGTGAGCAGAGGCCAGTGACAAATAAATTTGGATCTCCTGTTTCAATAATCCATTTGCGTGTACCTGCACTAAGCTGCCAGTGGAAGGCAGGAAACACACAATATGACCTAAGCAGGTAAATGCAGTACCTATTTTGTGAGGTTTACAGTCAGGTGCAATTAGAGGCAGAAGAGGCCAATAGGTGTTTCCTCATGGCTCAGTTGAAAGACGGGTGGGAGAGGGAGTTGTGTACTGTCAAGGGTATTGAGTTCTAGAACCTGGGAGCAAAGGTGGAGAAAGCCTGTTCTCTCATCTTAAAGGAGCATTTGGGAACCTGGAAAAGAGGTCTGAACATGTAGGTCTGTTGAAGGTTATGAAGCAGTGATATTGTGAAGGTGACAGAGGAAAATCTATGAAGTTTGTCTAGAAAAGCAGCCAAGAGAGTAGCAGCAAACAGCTGAAGGTGAAAGTCAACCTACAGCACAGTATAGTATGGACTGGTGAGTAAGACACGGGGTGCACTAAGTGAAACAGCATATGCTGTCAAAGGCCACAATCATCCCTTACATGAGTTTTGAAGGCCTGGGAAAAGGTAAGGAGACCATACTGCAGACAAGGCAAGAGGACACTTTGTGTTATAGCTTGTCTAGCCTTGGGAGTGAGACTGAGAGGGATCCAATAGGCTACACCGAGTCTGGAATTCAGACTTACTTACAGATGTAGCTACTAGACAGCATTCTTTGCCTCTCCCAATAGGAACAGTTCCTGAGAGATTTTCACTACCAGATTAGTTTGCAACACAGAATACTACACCCAGAAAATACATTTGGTTTTACTAACACAGAATTTATGAAAAAGTGGCTTTTCAGCAGGCCTGCTCCATGGTGCCAAGCAGTAGAGAACCACTTGACATGCTGGTGATCCAGGTTCATATCCTTGCCTAGGAGCTGCAGATACAAAGGCTGCCAGGCTATGGCTGAGTGTCCACTCAGATGCTTCTCTCCTCCGGGGCAAGGACTCACTTGTCTCACTACTTTTTTGCTTCATACAACTAACGTATCAGCCACCAGGGGAGGGGAGGGGATGACAAGGAACAACATCTATGACTAGAATAGAACACTGACATCACTCTTCTGCTTTGTGAGGAGTGGGATTAAAAACTCAGAAAACGTTGGTTACCTTGTTGGATAATGACTGCTTCACCCCATCCATGTAACTGGGGTTAGTGTTATCAGGAATCTTCCCTCTGATGTTCCAGGCCTCCACCAAAAAACATACAGCTCACCTCTCTCCTCCAGTCTGGAAAGAGCCACAGAGGAGTAGGGGCCCATAGAGGGACAGAAATGGAGTCAGAATTGTAGTGTGAACATTTGGGATCCAGGGCAGGCTGCCATGCAATGTGGTACCCTGGGCAAATGCCATTGTCTGGTGGGCCTGATAAAATAATACTGGTGAAACCAGGTAGGAGCAAAAAAATCAGTATTATCAGGCCTGCCCTGTAGTGCATCCAAAACAAAAAATACTACTATTCAGGATGATCACGTGATGAGCTAAGCAAGGGCGGACGTACTGAGTGTTGCTCCTGGGCCTGCCCGATCTAAATAAGTTTATTAAACGTCTCCGTTTGTCGTGAGGGCGGTGAAAACACTGTCTGGTTTGGCGTTTTAGCGCTTTCTCTCCTGGCGTGCTTGCAGGAGTGGATACTTGCTTAGCCGACGTCTTTAAATTTTCAGGCGCCATATCGCTTGCCATGGAGTGTGGAAGCCCTGAATTTTCTGACGCTCGAGCTCCGGCCTCTAAACGCCCGAAACCCCCATCACCTGTGCCAGAAGAGCAGGACGCATACTCGGGTGGGGAGGAGAAAGGCCAGTCTCCTCCAGATGACTTAGCCGAAATCAAATCTCTGCTGCGAGGCCTGGTTGCAGATTTCTCAACAATCAAGCCGGCTCTGAATGCCCTGGCAACGAGGATATGGGGACTTAGAAGCCAGAACCTCCTCACAAGAAAAGAAGATGACAGCTCATGAGCAGGAGCTGGTGGTTTTGAGGAGACAAGTCAAAAAATTGGAGGAAAGGGTGGATGATCAAGAATCGTAGCAGGATCGGAGAAATAATTTAATTTTGGCAGGCTTGCCAGAGCGATCGGAAGGCTTGGACTGTATTTCCTTCATCCAGGGGCTATTACTTAAGGTCTTGGGCCCAACGCCCTACGGAGAGGCGTGTAATATTGAGAGGCTCATCGCTCCCTAAGGGAGATTCCTCCCCCTGGGGCTCGCCCCAGGGTTATTATAATGAGGTTCCTGAATCATAGGGAGAAGGCCCATGTCCTTATGAAGGCGAGAACTCTTAAGAATCTGCACTGGAATGGAGCTGCAATTTGGCTTTTCCAGGACCAGATGCCGCCATTCGGGAGAAGCAGAGAGAATATGTGATATTAAGAAAAGCTGTATCTTGCAGGAGTGAAGTTTCGTATGCAGCATCCAGCTACTTTGGTGGTCAAGCTCCAGACAGGAGATCGGAGATTCCTGACAGCGAGGATGCTGCAGAGGGACTGAAAGTTGAATTTCCAGATTTATTTAGAGCGGCAACTTGAGTCTCCAAGGCAGAAGGTGTTCTTGGATACAGTGGAGATCTGAACTGTTTTGCCTATAAATGACTCTTTGCTGCACCTTGGCTATGTTGAATAACTGAGCTCTCTGATCTTTTTCCCGCTATGGACTTGAGGATTTTCACATGGGGAGGGAGGACACTGGAGCTATTTTGAACTGGGGGAGAAGGGATTGTTATATTTTATATTTTGGCTCTTGTTTTTTTTCTGTAGAGGAGACAAGTAATTTTGTTTAATCTCACTACAGATTTGGGGGCCTAGGCGCGCTCTTGTTGGCTAGCTCATTTCGTGTTCGACGCTGGATAGGAGGGCAATTGAAGGATCGGGGTTGTTTAAATGGGTTAGGGATTGGGGAGGGAAGAGAGAGTCCAGTCTGCATACTTGTCCACATTGGCAGTCTTGGTTGGGCGACAGGAGGGTATAGTATGCCTTGATGTTTACGCTAATATGCTATCTTGGAATGTCAAAGGTCTCAGAGGGAAGAAGAAGAGGTTAGTTGTTTTAAAGCATATTTCGAAACTGGGGTTCAAATAGCTTTCTTGCAGGAAACCCACTTGCTTAAGGAGGAGTAGGCGTTGTTGAGGAAGCTTTGGGTAGGTCAAGTTTTGGAGGAATGCCAAAGCTTCAGGGGTGTAACGATTTTGATTGCTAGGGATGTCCGCTCGCCTCTCATGAAGTATCAGCGCGGGAGGACGCGCAGGGAGTCTTTGTAACGGGCACCATTTTGGGGAGGTTATTAACAATAGCTTCTGTTTATGGTCCCACTCCACCTAATCCAGATTTTTTTGCTACGTTGGAGCAGGATTTATCCAGCCTCTCATCCCACTCTTTAATAATAGCAGGGGATTGGAATCTCTGTTCCAACAACTCTCTCGATAGGATACCCCCTTCTAGGAAGCCGCCCTCCAAAGCGCAGATAGCAATGGCAAGATTCCTTGAAGTTGCTGTGCTGACAGACCCCTTCTGGTGATTTAAACAAGGGGATTGCAATATGACCTTTTATTCTGGGGCTCATAAAATCCAAACACGTATTGATTTTTTTTTGGTAAATCAGGAGGCCCTCCGAGGGGTTAAGAGTTTGCTGGTTTATGGTAGAATTCTATCTGACCACTCTCCAATTCGCCTCTCTTGGGCAGTGGACTCCGCCCAAATGAAGCCCTTCAGATGGAGACTGGATGAATCCCTTCTTCTGGACGATAATATGCTACCTCGTCTGGAGGAAGCTCTTAAGGATATTATCCTAACTCAGATTACTTTCCTTGACAATAAGGCCTTAGCTTAGCCCACATGTAAAGTTTTGTACGCTAGTGTAGCCCAGACCCTCACTATCAGGAGGAATATGATGAGAAAAAGCCAGGAGGAATTTATATGGAGCCATTAACTCTCTTACTCCCCTGGAGGATCTAGTGAGGAGGTGGATCGGAAACTTCAGGATTTAAGAGGTGAGATGACAGACATTTTATTTAGTAAACTGGAGGCTAGGGAGAAAAGGATTCAAGCTAGTATCTCTTAAAGAGATTTGCCAAGTAAACTTCTTGCCGCTAGAGTTAAAGAATGGGAGGCCACCCATACAATCTCTTTTTGGAACACCAGGGGAGGTGGTGATGGATCCGAGGCCATGGCGGATACTTTTGCAGATTACTTTGTTGAATTATATCAAGGGGCATCAGGTGTCCCCGAGGAAAGAGTGCGGGGGTTTTTGGATGATATATGTCTGCCAAGGCTAGACTCAATGCAATCTCAGGCTTTAGCGGCCCCTATATCAGAGGCTGAAATAAGAGATGTGATTAATAACTTGCCCAGGGGCAAAACACCGGGACCAGACGGCCTTACGGCCCAGTTTTACAAGACCCATGTCCAAACCCTTACCCCTTTGCTTTTGGAGTTTTTTTCTAATATTATGTCAGATGGGGTTCCACACTTACCATTATATCAGGCTTACATCACACTTATTCTTAAGCCAGATAAACCCGGAGAATTAGTGGGGAGCTATAGGCCCATTGCTCTCCTGAACCAAGATATTAAATTATTATCTAAGATACTTGCTAATAGAATTTTAAAGGTTGCCCCTCTAATTATTAGTCAGGATCAGGTTGGTTTCATCCCAGGCAGGGGACCCCATGATGCCTTGTGGAAGCTTCATCATGTGCTTTTGGAGGCCGCTGACTCTCCCTTAGATTTGGCGCTTTTCTCCCTTGATGCTGAGAAGGCCTTTGATAGGGTCTCCCACTCCTTTTTATTTGCTACTATGGAAAGGATGGGCTTTCTGGAGGGCCTTCTCAGGGGCATTAAGAATCTCTATGCCCTCCCCACGGCCAGAGTCCTTTGCAACGGTTTCCTATCAAGAGAATTTCGTCTTGGTAATGGAACCAGACAGGGATGCCCCCTTTCCCCAATTTTATTTAATATATATTTGGAGCCCCTGTTGAGGGCGATTCAATCTGACCCTGAAGTACGGGAGATTGTGGTCAAGGGGAGGGAGTTGAAGCTCTCGGTTTTTGCAGATGACATCCTTTTGCATCTCCGAGACCCGGTGTCGAGTTTTGGGAGGGTCCTTGAGATTATTTATAGTTTTTCGGTGGTCTCGAATTATAAGTTGAACCTGAATAAGACTCAGGTTCTTCCTCTTTACCCCGCATCTATATAAGGCAGATCTGGAGTCCTGGCAACTGAAATGGGCTCCAGAGGGTATCAAATATCTGGGTATCTGGGTTACGCCTAACTTGCACCAGAGTGTTGAGGTAAATTTGAATAATATTCTGACAGCAGTTAGAGCAGACCTGGATAGGTGGAATAAGCTCCCCTTAAATTTTACGGCCAGATTGGGGTTAATTAAGATGAACTTATTGCCTAGGTTTCTGTATCCCATATACTTGTCCCCTTATGTAATTCCCCAAATCTGGTTCATCAGAATACAAAAACTATTTTCTGACTTCCTATGGAATTTTAAACCCCCAAGGAGGAAACACTCGGTTCTTCGGCTTCCCTCTAGTTTAGGGGGTCTTAAGTTTCCAGATCTTCATTTGTATTATGTAGCTGGGCAATTATCTATAATGACTCAATGGAATAGTTCCTCTGAGGGAGAGGGCTATACTCCAGTCTGGCTGCATACTGAAAAGCAAATCTTGTTGGATAAGGGTATGTCCCCTGATTCACTCCTTTTCATTAACCCGGCCGATTTGCCGGATATAGGTAAAGATTCCCCAATATTTAAGACAGTCCTGGCTTGGTGGTCTCTTTTATCCCCAACTTACAAAATGATCCAAAGGGCTGTAGAGATCAACCTATTTCTGGTAATCCCAATATGAAGATCAGTGGCGGGTAATTGGGAATATTGGCTCCGCAACTTTCTAATCTTGTCTGGGCAGACTTCATTCTAGATGGTAAAGTGGTGTTTCCCCTCAGTGTAGTGACATTAACTTCTTTAGAGTATTCAGGTTGCTAAAATGTTGCATAAACTACAAAGGGATATCTTACCTCCTCAGGAACCCCATTTACCTTAAGAAGGATCTTAAGGATGCCATAGACCTCTGTCAGCTGCACAATGTACTTCTGAGCTTTTAGAAAAGGGGTTCTCTGTGAGGGTTGCATATTGGGAAAAAAGGTCTCTCCTCTGAGACCGGATTGGGATGTGATCTGGAAGAGTGTAGCTTACATACCTATTCCCAAATATAGAACCATGCAACTTTTTATATCTTCTAATTTGTACTATACCCCCTCTAAACTCTGTGCTAGGAGGCTTAGACAGACAGACCAATGTTTTAGGTGTGGATTGAGTCCGGGAGATACCTTGCATATATTCTGGGATTGCCCCAAGATATCTCCGCTTTAGGTTCAGGTTAAGCAGAATATGGACCCCCTTTTAAATTATGCGGAGTTTATTCTCCCTGAGATTTGTATTTTAGGGGACATGGCCCAAATCTCACGAGTGCAGGCTAGATGTCATATAGCACTGATGTCTGCTTTGATTAAAGCTTTTGTTTTGAAGCATTGGAAGAGTGATTGTATTTATACATATGATCAGTGGATAGCCGATCTTATGAGGTCTTTAGGCAGGCTAAGGCGGCAAATGTATCGGGATGGTAGAAAAGGAACATATATTAAGAAATGGGGAAGTTTAGAGGCAATATATTCGCTTCAACTTAACCTACCCATTCGTCGGTCTGTCTGTCTAAGTGTAGATCATTGTAGTGACGAGTTAACAAAACAATAATTTTTGATATTTATATTGGGACTAAACGGGATCTTTCTTCTTTTAATCTTATGTTTGGAGGATTTGGTGCATCAGGGTGCTTACCCAATAGGGATACCTTAGTGTGGACAGGTACAAGACTGCCAACAGAGATATTTTTTAGGGCTCTCTCTCTTCCTCGGGACACAGCTGCAGGTCTGACCCCATTAGATTATAGGGCTCTTGGAACAATAGGCCCTTTGGCTTAGGCTCAGTTTTTATGTTTAATGGTCTTTGTTTTGTTTTCCCTTAGTATGAGCCGATATTTATCTTGGATATTGTTATGACTGTATCAATGTTTGGATATGGTGGAGGGTGTTCTCTGCAGCTGTGATTGTATATAGATACTGTATATAGTTCACCTGCCCAGTTTTGGGGTGGGTACCCCCAGTTGGCCGGGGGGTTGTGGCTTGTCTGTCTGTACTTTCTCCTTTTATCTTGTCCTTTTTTTCTTCTCTGAAAGTAAAATCTAATAAAGATGGGTTTAAAAAAAAAATACTACTATTCAAAACAAGTAATATATATATATATATATATATATATATACACACACACACACATGCACACACCTTGTACCATGCTGGCGACCCGGGTTTGTGAATGAGCCTGGGTTGGCAGGGGTTGGCAGCAGGGGAGGGCGAGGAGCAGGATTGAGCTGCCACAAGTTGGCTCTCCTCTTCTGGAAAGAGATGAAGGGTTTCTCCGGCCCTTAGCTGCCACACAGTGGAGGACGGATGGCAGTTCGGGCTTTGGGGGGTGCCCGGTGATAGCCACTGGTGGGGTGGATGGGGCCAAGCTGGTACCCGGAGTGTGTGTGCGCCTCCACATGCATGCACTGCTGTGTCTGCCAGGATCCTGGGACTCTTGGGGGGGGGTAATGGGGAAAAAGCATAAATGTACATATAGAAAGAAAATGCCATAAAGAGGGCCAGCAGAATGCTGTGGTGCATCAATAGGAAGGCAACAAAAGTTATGAGAAGAGGCTGGTGACTCTAAACATGTTCGTATTAGAGAAGAGGATGTTAAGATGTGACATGACACCAGTTTTCTGTATACTCAGGGGTTATTGACAAGCTAGAACAGAGATGCTTGATCTGGCATACTCCAACAGGACATGGGGACACACCATGATGTTCAAAGGTGTTAAATCTAGGGTAACATAAGGAAGCACTTCTTCTCTCAGAGGATAGGGGACTTAGGAAATAACCTACCAGTGGAGACAGTGGCCATGAAGCCAGTATAGGCTCCAAGGTAAGCTTAATATGTTTATGCTTACCAGGGAAATTGCTGGATACTCTAGCTAGTAAGGTGGCTAGTGAACCCCTTTAGGTTATACTGTACATGCTTACTTGGCATACTTATTTATATCTTCTTATGAAGCAGGCAGGTTTTCAAAGGGGCAGAATTGTTAAGAAGCCCCAGCAGCTCCACAGACATGCCTGTGAGAACTTCCCCAAAATCTTTCCTGAAGCAGCTTGAATCAATGTTGGCACCAGCAGTAGTACAAGCAGCTGTTGCCAGCCCCTTTCCAATTATCAAATGCACAAAGTTTTGATCAGCAGCAACTCAGTAAAGTGCATACAATGGATCTGATGGGTGCATTTATAAATTCTGTTCTAGACTAGATGCCATGCCTTGATCAAAAACATAAAGATAAACCTGACCAGATTCAAGTTCATACACCACTGAGTGAAAGCACTGTAAAAGACCCAGACACAAAAGTCACTATCTTGATATCATTGGCATTGAATCTGAATGTGATTTGATTTTGAAGTTGTTGAAAATAAAATGAACTTTAATTTATAAAGGAAATCACTTCAGTGTCTTCTTCAATTTTGCTTTTTCAACCCAGGAATGATCAAGACAATTCCTTTCATATCGTCAGGATGTCTTGGAAATTGGAGTGCATTTTCCATTGCTAGCCCTGGCTAAGGTTCAAATAATACATAACAGCAAGAAATTAATCTTTTCTGAAACTTGATCAACTGGTCACCTTTTTAGGAGCTCAATATGAAAAAGACTCTGAGGAAGGAGAAGGAGAAGAATCACCTACACCATCTGAACATGAAATGGAAATGTTGGTGCACACAACAGAATAAGTCTGCTCAAGTGTGCAGCTAGCACCCTCACCTTGCAGTTGC
Source organism: Neoceratodus forsteri (assembly GCA_016271365.2). Lineage (NCBI taxonomy): Eukaryota > Metazoa > Chordata > Ceratodontiformes > Ceratodontidae > Neoceratodus > Neoceratodus forsteri. The sequence goes on from CM028131.1 coordinate 685,000,278, forward strand.
CCCCTTCCCTTCCCAATTATCCTTCCCCCTCAACTTGTCACATCCCCTTTTGAAACTACCCACTGTCTTGCACGTTACCACCTCCTCTGGTAGAGCATTCCATTCTGCCACAACCCTCTCGATGAAAAATTGCCTGAATTAAAAAATTGAGGTTTTAAATCATAAAGTTGATTTCCTGCAACAGGAAGTGAAAAATAACAATAGAAACATTTCAATGTTAAATATATAGGTGGACACAAAATCAAAAAACCTTGCACTGAACTCAAGGAAAATAAAGGCAGGGAAGCTACCTCATTTGGACTGGTAAAAGACCCTTATAACACTAATCAAAAAACTGAAACACTTGAGAATCAAGTGCACTACAGAAATTTACAGAGATTTATGAATTGTGGGTCTTCAAATAAAACTTGATTATTTATTTGAAACTCTAAGAGACCATGTGAAATATTTGCTCATAACTGTGTATGAATTACCATTGAATAATTTACTATTTATTATTAAAGCCTTCAGAGTACCAAAAAAAAACCAAACATAAAGATAAACCTGACCAGATTCAAGTTCATACACCACTGAGTGAAAGCACTGTAAAAGACCCAGACACAAAAGTCACTATCTCGATATCATTGGCATTGAATTCGATTGTGATTTGATTTTGAAGTTGTTGAAAATAAAATGAACTTTAATTTATAAAGGAAATCACTTCAGTGTCTTCTTCAATTTTGCTTTTTCAACCCAGGAATGATCAAGACAATTCCTTTCATATCATCAGGATGTCTTGGAAATTGGAGTGCATTTTCCATTGCTAGCCCTGGCTAAGGTTTAGATAATACATAACAGCAATAAATTAATCTTTTCTGAAACTTGATCAACTGGTCACCTTTTTAAGGGCTTAATATGAAAAAGACTCTGAGGAAGGAGAAGGAGAAGAATCACCTACACCATCTGAACACGAAATGGAAATGTTGGTGCACACAACAGAATAAGTCTGCTCGAGTGTGCAGCTAGCACCCTCACCTTGCAGTTGCCCCCTTCCCTTCCCAATTATCCTTCCCCCTCAACTTGTCACATCCCCTTTTGAAACTACCCACTGTCTTGCACGTTACCACCTCCTCTGGTAGAGCATTCCATTCTGCCACAACCCTCTCAATGAAAAATTGCCTGAATTAAAAAATTGAGATTTTAAATCATAAAGTTGATTTCCTGCAACAGGAAGTGAAAAATAACAATAGAAACATTTCAATGTTAAATATATAGGTGGACACAAAATCAAAAAATCTTGCACTGAACTCAAAGAAAATAAAGGCAGGGAAGCTACCTCATTTGGACTGGTAAAAGACCCTTATAACACTAATCAAAAAACTGAAACACTTGAGAATCAAGTGCACTACAGAAATTTACAGAGATTTATGAATTGTGGGTCTTCAAATAAAACATGATTATTCATTTGAAACTCTAAGAGACCATGTGAAATATTTGCTTATAACTGTGTATGAATTACCATTGAATAATTTACTATTTATTATTAAAGCCTTCAGAGTACCAAAAAAAAAACATAAAGATAAACCTGACCAGATTCAAGTTCATACACCACTGAGTGAAAGCACTGTAAAAGACCCAGACACAAAAGTCACTATCTTGATATCATTGGCATTGAATCCGATTGTGATTTGATTTTGAAGTTGTTGAAAATAAAATGAACTTTAATGTATAAAGGAAATCACTTCAGTGTCTTCTTCAATTTTGCTTTTTCAACCCAGGAATGATCAAGACAATTCCTTTCATATCATCAGGATGTCTTGGAAATTGGAGAGCATTTTCCATTGCTAGCCCTGGCTAAGGTTCAGATAATACATAACAGCAAGAAATTAATCTTTTCTGAAACTTGATCAACTGGTCACCTTTTTAGGGGCTCAATATGAAAAAGACTCTGAGGAAGGAGAAGGAGAAGAACCACCTACACCATCTGAACACGAAATGGAAATGTTGGTGCACACAACAGAATAATTCAGTAACCAGAAAGAATAATATCAGTCATTTTTCGATTGTTTACATACAAACTGAAAATATATGTTGATAAAAAGTATATGTTGACAATGCTGTAATGTGTAATATTGCTTTGATATGCTCTATCACACCTAATTTTGAATTTCACTTATGAGCATGCAAACATATGAATTTGCCAGCAGAAATAGGCCACCAGATCTATCAAGTCTGCTCGAGTGTGCAGCTAGCACCCTCACCTTGCAGTTGCCCCCTTCCCTTCCCAATTATCCTTCCCCCTCAACTTGTCACATCCCCTTTTGAAACTACCCACTGTCTTGCACGTTACCACCTCCTCTGGTAGAGCATTCCATTCTGCCACAACCCTCTCCATGAAAAATTGCCTCTTCATTTCCGTTCTAAATCTTTCCCCTCCAATCTAAGCCCATGTCCTCTCATGTCCCTTCCCTTCCTCAGCCTGAGTATCCCTTCAGTGTCTGCCTTGTTTAACCCCTTTACATACTTAAAGGTCTCAATTATATCCTCCTGGTCCCTTCTCTCCTTCAAGGAGTACATGTTCGGCTCTCTCAGCCTCTCCTCATATGATCTGTCTTCCAATCCCTGGAGCATCCTTGTTGTCCTGCGTTGTACCCCTTCTGGTAATTTCACATCCTTCTTCAGATATGGGTGCCAAACTTGCACTCAGTACTCCAGATGTGGCCTGACCAGTGCCCTGTAGATAGGCAGGATCACCTCCCTGCTCCTGGAGGAGATCCTTCTTGTGATACAACCCAGCATCCTGTTGGCTTTCACTGCCACCCTCCTACACTGCTATGTATTGTTCATCTTCCCTGTTACAACCACCCCTAGATCCTTCTCTTCCTTGGTGGAACCTAGCTGCTTCCCTCCCAGCTGGTAACCCCTCCCTGGGTTCTTTGCTCCAAAGTGCAGGACTTTGCACTTTTTCGCATTGAACCCCGACTGCCACGCTTCTGACCACTCCACCAGTTTGGTAAGGTTGTCCTGCAGCCCCTGCCAACCTGCTGTATTATTCACCACCACCCCCATTTTGGTATCATCAGCAAACAGACTGATCTTATTCCTGATGCCATATGAGATGTCCACTATGAATATTCCAAACAGCACTAGCCCCAGTACCAATCCCTGTTGCACCCTGGTCATCACAGTTCTTGGAGATGAGAGTTTTCCCCCCGCCACCACTACCCTCTGCTGTCTCCCCTGCAGCCAGTTCTCAATCCATTTAACCATCTTAGTCCCCACCCCCACGTATCTCAACTTCCCTCCCAACCCTCCTGGTTGTAATGTGGAATAAACTTCCTCAATATGTTGTTAATAGTAGTAATTTAACTATTTTTAAACATAGACTGGATCAATACATGGGAAACAAAAAGTATGAATTCCACCCATGAGACGCATGGGTAGCAAGTTCACTAAAAGGCCTTGCAGCCTACTGAACCTGTATAACTCCTATGAACCTATGAACCTCCCATGTGGCACTGAATTAAAGGCCTTACTGAAGTCCAAGTATGTGACATCCACCGCATGACCCTTGTCCAATTCCCTCATGACCCAGTTGTAATACTCAACTAGGTTCATCTGACAGGATTTTCTGGAGACAAACCCATGCTGGTGACTGTCATGGATCCCACTGTCTTCCATAAAGATAACCAGCCTTTCCTTAAGTATTGTCTCCATCAGCTTCCCCACAAAGGAAGTTAAGCTTACCGGCCTGTAATTAACCAGCTCATCCTTTGGTCCAGCTTTTGGATGGGTACCACATGGGCCATCCTCCAGTCATGCAGTATATACCCTGTGTCCAGGGAGGTATTGAATAGTTCCACCAGCGGTCCAGCCAAGATCTCGGCCATTTCCTTCAACACCCTGGGGTGTATGCCATCCAGTCCTGGTACCTTATCCACCCTCAGAGAGGTGATAGGAACATGCTTATTAACAATAGGTCAGATTAAATGTTTAGAGTTGCAGTATGCAAAAGGCATTGATTTAAATAATATTGCATTCCTCCTCAAATGTATTGGACCAGTTCAATCTTTATGTATAAGTGGCCACTGCAGATAGCAGGGTAATATATGCCTGCATTTGCAAACTAAAAAAAAATTAAGTATTAAAAAAAGATTTGGGAACCTCAAAAAGCTGTTGAGCTGTAGAACACATATTCTTGACACCCAAGCAAGTGACCAAAATTATGTGGAGATACAGAGGGCCCAGAAAGGCAGGGCCTTATAAATTAGAAATAAAACCTTAAAATTTACTTGCCACCTAATTGGCAACCAGTGCAGACTACACAACACAGGGGTGATAGGACCCCCCATCCCCAAAGTCTGAAATCAGGCTGCTGCATTCTGTATTGACCACTAGTGGTGGACAAGAATCACAGGCAATTCTGAGTGGAGTGTATAACACTCATCAAGATGAAAGATGATGAATGCTGGTCAGGTCACCCTAAATATGGTGGGATGCAGCCTAGAAATGTTTTTCAAATGATAAAAGCCATTTTGTACAACAGTCAATATCTGGACATCCAGTATAAGTTCATTGTCCAGAGTGACTTCTAGACTGCATACAGCCTGCCTAGCCTTAAGCCGAACCTCATCAGATGTAGAAAGTTTTAGGCTATTCTGAACAACTGACCTTGGGCAATCAGGACCCACCAGCTACAACTCCATTTTCCAGGGTTCAGCTTCAGTTCCATGCAAGTCATCCATAATCAAGCATTAAGGTCAAACATAAATGTTCCCCATTTTAAATACCTTGGTATCACCCTCAATCCTGCCCTTTCCTTCCATGAACACATTACCGCTACCTGCTCCATAGTTAATGCCAGAATTGGCATCCTTTACAGAATTAGGTCCTGCCTCCACCCCCCCCCCGCTCTTAGACTGGCTATCTCCAGCTCTTTTTTATCCCTGGTAGACTATGGTACAGTCATCTACAGGTCTGCCTCTAACTCTGCCCTGAGAAAAATTAAACTTGCCTTAAATAAAGCCTGCTGCCTGGCCACTGGCTGTGAGAGGTTGACACATACCTGCAATCTCTATTAATGCTCTGCTTGGCTAAATTTCCAAGGGTGTCTCTACTATCAGAATTGCCTACTAGTAAAAAAATCTCTATGGGCCACTCACCCCCTGGTTGCAACCTTCTTCTCTCTCCAGGTCAGCACAGATGGGTGATCAGACACACTGACAAAACTACTTTCCAAGTCCCCTTCTATAAAACCACTGCCGGTCAAAGGTCCTTCAAATATAGAGTCCCTTTATGGATGAACTCATCCCCGGTTCCCTCCAATCCATACCCAGGTTGGGCCCTTTCAAAAAAGAACTGCAGAACCACATTCTGGTTTCATCAAACTGTGACTACCCATAACACTGTTGTAACCCTCCAACTATTTCCTCTCCTGCACCTTAGCTCCACGACAATGTCCACTGGGTGGTTTTCTGGTCTCTACTATATATCCAACTCTCCTTTGGTCCACTTCCTGGGCCTGTTTCTCACTTTTTCTTTAATAGCTCCATTGCTCCTTTCTCCAATATTTATTTTTCTCCTCTGACTTATTTCAACAATTTTGGTTACTCCCATGTCAATTGACAATGCTTATTGTATTGCATCATTATTAGATAACTCCCTATTGTATAATTTTCTCTCTGTATGTAATTACTGTAATTGTTCATGGTATCTGTAACACTTGCCTGCCACACTTTGCACTGACTTGGAGCCTTTGTAATAGAACCTATTATATAATTTTTGTCTTTGTGTATAATTACCATCATTGTTCATGATGTCTGTAATACTTGCCTGCCACACTTTGTACTGACATGGAGCCTTTGAAAAAGAGTCCCTGACTCAAAGAGTTGTAATTCCTAGACTTCATTAAATAAAAAACAGATCTCGGCAAAATCTTGTTCCAACACAATGACTGTGGTTTAAATTAAAAATACAGTTGAGTATCACTGGTATAGCAATGATAACTCAAACTGCACCTCCAGATCACAACTCCAAGTGGAAGCAGCACTAACACCTCAAACAACAATGGGAGAAAAATTGATACCTGGGGAACACTAGAACTGATCTTATAGGGGGAAATCAAACATTTCCCCAAACCACCAACTGTCAATGTTCTTTGAGGAAGTAACATACACATTTTAACATGGCTCCCAATATTTCAGCCACCTTCCTCAAGTGATCATCACATTCTCTATGTTGGATAGTGTCAAAGGCCACTGATAGGTCAAATTGAACCCAAAAAGATAGCCTCTCAATCCCTTACAAGGAACATATCATTCAGAACCTTCACCAGTGCTATCTTGATGCTGTATAAGGGCAAAAATCCAACTTAGAGTGACTTGTAGATATTATAGCCCTCTAGGCATTCTCATAGCTGTGCTGCCACTACCTTCTTAATAACTTTACATAAAATGGTAGATTAGGATAGATAGAGAGATTAATAGTTCACAAGATCATCAAGATCTAATGATGCCCACTTCAAGACAGGTCTCCCTACTGCCCCCTTTAAGGGTAGAGGTAGAAAATCCTCCCTTAGAGAGCGGTTGTCAATCTCAGCAAATGTCAAAACTATCACCTCGCAGTTGTCTGTCACCAGTTGCAAAGGTGCTGGATTCGGGCACAGGTGCTGGGGTACATTTCAGAAAACACTTTCTGGGTCTCTATACTCTCTGGTTGGATGAGCGTCATCCCAACAAAATGGAGATTCTGACTGTTCCCATCCCCAGTCACTACTACTGTAACACACGTGAGGAGCAGTGATCTTCTATGGACTGGGACATGTCTGCACTCTTCAAAGTCAACCAGCAAACTGAAGAAATAAGGATAAGCTGTACAATGGGAGTCAATGGGGGTTTCAACTTAGGTTGATATCTCAGCCATTTTTAAAAATTTTGGCCCCAAATTTTCAACATGGGGTTCTTGGGACCCCACCTCATGAACACTGTCACTTTCATTTGGTTACTCAGTCCCAAAAGGTGATTTCATGGTTGCTGTGTGGAATCACCTTTTGGGATCGATTAACAAAACAACAGTGCCACTGTTCATGAAGTGGGGTCCCAAAAAAACCATGTTGCAAATTTAGTGAAAAAATTTCAAAAATGACTGTGTTATGAGCATGCATTGTGCAGTTTCTACGCATGCTCATAACTTCACCAATTATTAATATTTTTAGTCCAGATTTACAACACTGCCATTTTTCCACACCTCCTTATGAACAGTACAGCAGTCATTTTTCACATCCTGCCAGAAACAGAATGGCATGATTGCTGTGAGAAATCAACTTTTTTTGGACAGTTAACAAAATCCCAGTGGTACTGTTCATGAGGAGAGATCCCAAAATGCCCATGTTGAAAATCTGCTGAAAGAATTCCAAAAAATGATTGCGTTACAGGTGTGCATTGGGATGTTTCTACGCATGCTCGTAACTTCATCAGTTTTTCATATTTTCACTCCAGATTTTGAACACAGCCATTTGTTCACACCTCCTAATGAGCAGTACAGCTGTCATTTTTCCCATCCTACCCAAATTGTGTTTTCACACCTGTGGCACTGAATGGTGCAGTTGCTGTGTGAAATCACCTTTCAGGATTGGTTAATGAAATGATCAATCAATCAATTTATTTGTATACCGGATGATATGTGAGCAAAAATGCCCATTTTCACAAATGTCCAGTGTTGGAGATAACAGGTAAATGGTTACAAGCATGAGGAACACATAATATACACAGTATTTACAGTGTTAGAAGCACAGGAACAGGGTCTTAAGTGTAAATGCTATAAACATTGTATTACAGTGTTATAGGCTGGAGGAATTCATAATATGTACACCGTATTTACAGGGGAAAAAGCACAGGAACAGGTCATAAGAATACATAATTAAAACATTGTATTTACAGTGTAAAAGCCTAAGTGCAGGGGTTTCATTAAGTTTACATAGTATTTAAAGTGGTAGTGACGTGCATGGAGAAGATAAAAGGCAGTAGAAGAAAAGCAGTGTTATGAGATGCTAGTGCCACTGTTCATGAGGTGGGGTCCCAAAAAGCCCATGTTGAAAATTTGGAGTGAAAATAACAACAAACGCCCGGGGCATTAGGATTTCCAACTGTAATGCCCCACCCTGTAGACTGACATGCGTTGCGGGTGTGACTTGGGGTCATTGGCCATAATGCTCACGCCATTCCACCCTCACCCCACCCTGCAGCCAATGACAGGCATTGAGGTGTGCCTTGGGGTCTTCGGCATTAATGTTCATCCTGTTCTCCTCTACTGCACCTATCTCAGCTTATTTTCTTATGGAATGGGGTGAGCATAAGGGCCAAAGACCCCAAGGCACACCATGACACCTGTTAGTGTCTGCAGGGTAGGGTGAGGTGCAATGGCATGAGCGTTATGGACGATGACCCAAAAAGCACACCTCCAAATGCCTTTCAGTCTCTGCAGAGTGAAGGTGGGGGTTGGCGTTAGTTCAATACTTCACTGCCATTCCTATTATACATATCTCTAACTTTTGCACTACCGATGCCAATACCAACAAGCAAACATTCGGCATTGACAAATGCTTGTTTTAACTGCGGCTGTGGTTATCTGAACTTGTTTCTAGCCATGCATTAGACACTTCTAATGCACGGCTAGCAACCAGTCAAAATACAGGATTTTCATAACCCGTTTTATAAGATGTAAATATGGAGTATGGAGTATGATCCTAGATAGTGGAAGGGAGTCAGTAGGCTGTTCAAGTGACTAGAAGCGATAGTGGAGAAGGCCTTTTTTACCCATACAGGTGGCAACCTGAGGGTTAGAGAAGGACCTGAGTCCACAGGAACAAGGTTTAGGCCTGAGTAGAGGTAGGGTGGGGGGATGACTCTTTTTCCCATATGGATCTATCTATAAGGCAGCCTAATACGTATTTGTGATGGGCCTGCGGGGGAGCCAGCTAAGGGCCTGGTGGGGGGAACAGTGATGTGTACTGTAAGGGGGCCATCAAAGTAAACCTGCAGAAGCTGTACATTTTGTTTGGTCTGGACAGGCAGAAGGATGAAGTTCACATATAAACAGGGGAGCAATAGTTCAGAAGTGAGAGTAATGTACCCTGGGCAAATGCAAGCCTTACTTCTGAAGTCATAAGGTCCTGAGTCGGAAACTGACCCCCAGTTTCTGGTTCATGTGTCTAACTGTGATATGATCTGAAATAGTTGAAATAGTTAGGGACAGGTCTAGTGTGACCCCCAGCTATTTGAAGGTAGATACCTGTTCAAGGGAAGTGCCCTTGGGAGACAGGATGTTTAGGGGGTTAGTGCCCCCTGCCCACTTAGCTAGTCTAGGTTTTCTACCCAAACTGCATGACTTTAGTCTTCTTGGCATTGACTAGGAGTCTCTTAGCTAGGACCCACCCATGGGTGGCACCAAACTGCTCTGTGAGGATGGCAGATATTTCATCCGGGGTCTTTAAGCTGTGGAAGAGGATTGAGTCTTTGGCATTTAGCAGTGCAGCATTCCATTCAGTCCTTAGGGACTAAGCCTATAAACAAAGAGAATAAAACCAGCCCAAGTATGGATCACTGTGGTAGATCCTCAGTATGTTGGGGGTAGCCTCCCCCCTCCTGTGCAGACCTCCTGGTTCTCCCAGTAAGGTCATTGGAAACCAGAATATGGTCATGATGGAAAACCCAATATGGTGCAGTTTACCTATTAGGATACTGAGGTCTAAGATCCACGAAGGCAGCACCTGTTGGTTTCCTTCATCCATGCCTCTGCTAAATTGGTCAGTGGAGCATGCTAATGTAGTAGTTGTGCTGTGGCCCTTTCCAAAACCACGCTGTTGAAGAGAGAGAAGGTTATGCTTAGACACATGGGGCTTGATTCTCAAAGCCCTGAGAATGACCCAAGGTGCTGCAACCAAACATAAATGGCACAAATGGCACCTTGTGTCACGAACTGCCCCCTGAGCGATTCATAAAAGTAGCCAGTGTCAAACACAGGCTGTCTGCCATGAACTGGTCTTGCGCTGCCCATGCACCACAAAAGTGGCTGTGACTTGGCACAAGGAGGCATGTGGCAGATGCAGGTTGCTACATCCTCCATCATGGGATTCACTAAGCTCACCCGGAGGACAAATTGCTGGGCTGTTCTAAGGGTACTTAGAACAATGTCCTGTGGCAAACAGTAGCAATGTGCAGATGTGCAAGTCCCACCAACACACACACACACACACACACCACCAAAATGCCTATACATGACACAGTGCCCTACAATGTAACCTGGTGGTCTAGCAATCCCCCAACCCCGATCCCCGATGCTGCCCCTGTCATTCATTCATTCAGGAAATGTTCCCCACCTGGATACCTGATACTGCCATATTCTTTAATTAATAAAATTCCCCTGATCCCCAATGCTGCCCCTTTTAATAATGAATAACATGTCCCCCACCCTGATCCCAATGCTGCTGTTACAATTATTTCCTACAATGTCCCCTCTCCCCACTCCCCGATGCTGCCCCTATTTATAATGAATAACATGTCTCCCCCACCCATGGTGGTACAGTGCCCCACCACCCTCCAGCCCAGCAAGTAGTGTCCACCACCATGCCCCCCATCTCAAATCAGACCTGGGCGACTGGCACAGCTCACCACTCACCTCTGCAGCCAGGCACCAACTGAACTGTCAATGAGCATGTACTGTAATGTGTATACACTTATTGTGAGCATGTGCACTTTACAGTACACTCTCACTGACAGTTCAGTCGGCAGCTGGCCATGGAGGTGAGAAGTAGGCTGTGCCGGTCAACTCTGATTTGGGATTGGGGAGTGAGGTGGTAGACACTACTTGCTGGGCTGGGGGAGTGGGGGGCCACTATACCACCACGAGAGGGGACATGTTTTTCATTATTAATAAGGGCAGCATTGGGGAGCAGGGGGAGGGGACATTGTATGAATTAATTATAATGGCAGCATCGGGGATTGAGGTGGGGGGACATGTTATTGATTATTAACAGGTGCAGCATTTGGGGATCAGGGAGAGGGGCATTTTTATTACTTATATAATATGGACAGCATTAGGATTCGGGGAGCGGGGGACACTGCATCACCAGAGAAGGGGGTTTATTTTATATACTTGGGGATTGGGGATGGGGAGACCACCTGCATTTACCTCAAGGGGCCTGCAGCAGACCCTTCCCATGTGCCAGGTGTTTGCCACATGGAAGGGGTTGCAGCAAGTGTGAGGACTTAGATGACAGGACTTCTCCTGTACCAGAATCTGGTGCAGGGTCTCTGGTGCACTGGGCTTTGGTGCAAGCTGCTGTTTGCTGCAGCTTGTGCTGATCCTAGCCCTTTCTGAGAATCAGGCCCATGGTCTGAGACTTGCTGGAAGACAACCTTTTCAAAGAGCTTCCTCGGATGAGAGAGGATGGAAATGGGATGGTAGTTGTTGAGAAGGGTAGGGTCACCAGACGTAAATATGGGGCCACTCTGGCTTGGTTCCATATTGAGGGTATAGATGAGGAGGTCAGAGATAGTGTAAATATTGTGGCTATAGGTTTAGCGATAATATTGGCCATTAATTTAAGAAACCTCTGGCAAAGTCTATCACTGCTGCTGTAATCTTGGTTGGGGAGGGCCTAAAGGAGCTAATGGATTTCCTGTGGGGAGATGGTCTTAAAGTGAAAGGGTGAAATGCTAAGGTCACCAGTGACCTGGCAGTTAAAACTACAAGAAGGTTCCTTTGACGGAGGTTTACTCATGTAATTGGACAGGTCTGTGAATTTTGTGTTCAGGGCTTCAGTGGCCTTGAAGGGGTCAGTTAGTGATCCTGAGTAAACAAATTATAAGTACAATACAACAAAATGTCTTCTATTTAATTCGCTTCAGTAAGAGGTAATTTGTTTCTTTAGCAGCCTGAACTACAGTAGGCTACAGAAATGGATGCTCTATTTTTCTGAGATTCACAATGAAGTTGTTACAATAACCACTTACACCTCATGCTGGAATATACGGAAGTAGTACTCACACTTAATTGACAAATCATAAGGTGTGTTTTACACTCTTGCCCCCATTTTTCTCAATTCTGTAAGACAACAATGAACTAAAGGATCCCAGGTACAGGCACACTGGTCATTTGCTGGTTCAGGCTGCTCTGTCAGAATGGACTTAACACTTTATTACGTTTATGACATGAGCGTACTGCAAGTAACAGTTCATTCCCAAATCTCTAGGCAGTAATACAGATTTGAGTATTAGTTAACAGCATGTGATGCCTGCAACGTGTCTGTATTTGCTTTCAACAGACTGAGTCTGTGCCATCTGTCAGGGGCACCTGATGATTCCCTCATGCACTGTATATACTTTAGCAGTGCACAGTGGAGCCAGACACTATTCTAAAGTCACAGGCCTGTGAAAAAACTATTTCCAGGGTAACTGCATTGGCCAATAGGGTCTGGTGATGTCTCATGACTTGGGTAAAACTAGGGAAGACAGGTAGGCAGAGATATGTTGGAATGCAAAGCTCATTCAATTTAAGTCAATGTAGTAGTAGTAGTAGTAGTAGTAGTAGTAGTAGTAGTAAAATAAGTTTATTCAGGAAATAATCATTGAGCCAAATCTCATTTTCAGTGGTGTCCTGTATATCTTTTACTGAGGTTACACAGTTATACAAAATGACAATAACAATTATACATTCAAGACATTTATTAATTTTGATAAACAACAAATATGTGAAGAACTTGCTTGAGTAAAAACAGTTTGAGTTTTTCAAAAGAAGGGAGTTGACCAATATGAGGATGAAAATTTGGAGGCAATTGAATTACATACTTTAGGACCTCTAAGGAATGCTTACCTAGTATAACCGCTGGCAGGGCTCAACAAAGAGAATTAACCTAGAAGATCTAAGAGATGACCCAAAAAAGTATTTGCAAATTGTAGATATGAGATATAGCCTGGAACTTTATACAAGACACATCTATACATAAAACGCACAACATGGAGATCAGAGCCTTGCTTGTGATGACAGACTGAGATGCGTGGAACAGGCTGATTTGATGGCAGTATTCTGAGGTTTTATGCAAAGAAAATCTGCATCTAGTAAGATACACAATAACACAGTATTGTGGTGACAGAAAGGACAGGATTCATTTTGTTTCCCCTTCTGTATGGTAGTAATTGTGCTCCAGTTTGAGTACTGACTCACATCCATAGGCACAGCCAGGGTGGGGTTCCTGGGTGCCCAGAAACCAACTCCCATATGGCTTCCGCTATTGTTTCCAGAAAAAAATTGCTTATATATGGGAACTAAACAATGGGATTTATTTGGCAGAGACCCCCCATCCTGAAATCCTGGCTACGCCCCTGACTTCCAAGCTTTACTGCCAGAATGCTACCCCTACTCACGCTGTGTATGTAATTTCTTTGCTCTTTTCCATTAGGAATCTACCTAGTCCTCATTTCAAAGTCAGAATGGAACTAGCTTCTACAGCCTCTTTGGATATGTGCTATTCCACATGGTAAACACCCTCTTTGTGAAGTAATGCTTCCCAATGTCCCACTTACTTTGCTTCCCCACCACATACACATACAATCTGAGTGCATACTGTCTACCTCTGTTTGCAGTTAACAGCTCAGGCAGCTGCACGTTCTCCTGCTTGGTTATCACTTTTGATATTCAGAACACAGTGATAATGTCCCCTTCAGCTTTTTTAGGCTAATTAATTTGACATCTTCCCTTGTAGCTCTTGCCCCACCATCCTGAGCGTGTGGAGTCTGAGGTACACTGTGGTTCTGGTGTGCTCATGAAGTGTGCCACAGACTGTGCTTGGGGCTACAAAACCAGCTGGCATACAGTTTAATTGATATACACAACCATGGTGTGGTGTGATGCTTGTGCAACATGTTGATAGTTGAAGGCTAGTTGTATGATTTGATTGTTGACTGTCATATGCAGTTACTTTGGACATTTGTGCTTTCTGACCCCTGAGGGACTACCATCATCTTGGGGTACCGTGAATTCAAGGGCACCCTCTTGAGGAGGGTTCCCTTTCATAGAGGTGTCACAAGAAAGTTATTCATTTGGCTAAATGTATCTAAGGAAGGAACCCAAAAGAACCATGAAGCAGGAGCTGCAAACATAGATAAGCAGTAGTATCATTTCATTTTCTTTTCATTTTTGTTGGTTATACTGGAAAGGCACGTGAGCATTGCTGCCCATTTACACAAGCGTCCAGTTACATACAACAATCATGAGACATGACTTAGGCTAAAACATTTAACTTACAGTAAGGGTTAATACAATGGTACATAAAATCAGGATAATTTAGACTAAAGGGCAAATCATGAACTAGCATTGGTGAATTAACAAATACAAGGTGACATTAATAATAATAATAATAATCATGATCTTTATTTATAAAGCACCTTTCCAATGTCAAGGTGCTGAACAATAAAAACAGATAAAACAATACAATAAATAAATCAGTAAAATATCCAATAATTAGAGTAGCTACATAAATAAAAAGATTAAAAAAGCATTAAGCATTCAGTGAGTGTTTAACAACAATATAACAGTGGGAAACAAAACATTTAAGTGCAATCTAAAAACTTGCCTAGGTAGATTAACAATACTACAAGTGTTAGAAAGAGAGGGTAAGTGCCAGACGGGGATAACCAGAGGGTGAGCGGAAAAGAGTGCAGAAGGGGAGGCAGATTAGGGCTGCGAGCAGGTGCAGGTGAGGGAGAAATGTCAACTGATACTGTGTTTTAAGGCATTTGTGGAGGGACACAGTTTTAGTTACGGAGGGAGAGAGTTGAAGAGCTTGGGTCCCATAAAGGAGAGTGTTTTCTGACCTTGAATGGTCCAGCAGAAAGGAACAGTGAAAGAGAGAGTGGAGGACAGTCTAGTGATCCTGGTGGTAGTGGCTGTCTGGAAGAGAGAGGTGAGGCAATCAGGGAGCAGTCCACGGGAGAGTTTGAAGAAGAAGGTGGCCATCTTGCAGTTGAGGCGGTCCTCAAGGGATGGCCAACTGGTGAGCTTATAAAGGTCACAGTGGTGTGTGAATTTAAGGAGACCAGAAGCAAAGTGGATAGCATTGTGGTAGGAGCTTCGAAATCTTGAGACACTTTTGATCGAGAGGCAGGGGAGGGAGACAATTGAACCATAGTCGAAGACAGGAAGGAGGAAGCTGGAGACTAAGAGGGATTTAGATTCCCTGTTAAGGTAATGCTTGGTTCTGTGGAGGATAACGAGGTATTCGTGTGCTTTTTTGATTGTGAGGCTAGTATGAGCATCAAAATTGAGGTGGTTTCCAGCAGCAAGCCAAGGTACCTAAAATCACTAACTCTTTCAATGAAGTTAGCAAGGTTGTCACAGAGGGAGAGGTCAAAGCCAAGGGGTTTGCGTGGGCTGGAGAAAACCATGAACTTAGTTTTTTTGGAGCTGAGTACAGGACCTTTGGACGTGAACCAGGTGTGAAGTCTGCTGAAATTGAATTGGAGTTTGTTAATGAGAGCATTGTGATTTTTGTCCTGACAGAAAAGGGCTGCATCATCAGCATAGAGATTGAGTTTGGAGAAGGTGCAGATGTCAGGCAGGGAGTTAACGACCAGAGAGAAAAGAAGAGGGCCCAGGATGGACCCTTGCGGGATGCCGTATTTTGATGGGGTAGGATTCAGAGAGGACACTGCCAATAATGGTGCAATGGGATCTGCCCGTTAGGTAATCCTTGAACCAGAGGCAGACCTCAGGTGAGAAATGGAGGCCAAGCCAGGGTACAGAGGAACACAACCATGACTATAATGAAATATTGAAACAGAATGAGTGATGACTGGCTGAAAAAGCAACTGGGCCATTTTTACGCGGTTACCAAAATAAAATAAAATGAAATGAAATGAATGAAAAAGGCAGGTGTAAATTATAGGGATTAAGTGGCTGCAGCTGCTGAATGGAATGCAAGGCATGAAGCGGGATTTCAGTGAAAAGGTTGCTAGTGCTGAAACTGCATGTAGAACAGTCTGAGAAAACAGAAACCAAATACAAATGCAAGACTCAGGCAGGACATGGAATCAAGTCAGCACATTGATAACACACTGCAGGAAGGCACTGGAAGAATTTAAACATTTGTAAAAAATGTTTTAAATGAAATGTTTCTCAAGAAAAAAGAAGCCAGATTCACTCCACAAAAGTGTACCCAGGGATGACCCAGGGAATTACAGACCAGTCAGTCTGACCTGAATCATGTGCAAGCTCATGGAGACCATACTTAAGGAAAGGTTGGTAGAATATCTAGAGGAGGCAAGGGAAGGCAAGGCAAATATTATTTGTATGGCGCCCATTCCCGGAGGATCTGGGCGCCTCACAGAAAAATAAAAGTAAACAAATAATACAACATATAGAATAACATCATACAATTATAGCTAAAGTATAAAACTCCTCAAAACTGATAAAATATCCTATATGGGGACTGGACAATTTGTATTAATTAAGAGATCATTGAATGCCAGGCCAAAGATGTGTGCCTTCAACCTTGGCTTAAAAACCTCTACCGAGGTGGCCTCCAGGACTGCAGATGGAAATACGTTCCACAGGAATGACCCAGAAATACCAAAAGCATGAGCTTTAGAAGTCTTGAGCCATACCATAGGAATGACCAGGAGGCCCCACGAAGAGGCGCGGAGGGAGTGGGTTGAGGTCACCAGTGTCAGAAGCTCTAATAGGTAACCAGGACTCAGTCCATTTAGGGCCTTATAGATGAGAGGTCCCACTTTGAAAAGGACCCTTCATCTGACCTGCAGCCAGTGCAGAGCACACAGAACAGGGATCACATGGCTAAATCTGGAAAGGCCAGTCAGAAGCTGGGCTGATGCATTCTGCACCAGCTGCAGCTGGCGGGGGGGGGGCCCTCCCATGACCCCAAACTAAAAAGCATTACAGTAGTTGAGTCTGGAGGAAACAAAGTCATGCACTAGCATTGGTAGGTCCTCGGGCAGGATGAGGGGCTTAATCTGGGCAATGTCTCGTAGATGGTAAAAGCCACTACTGACAACAGACGACACCTGATCTTCCTGCTGTCAAGGATCACACCCAGATTTCACACCATTGAGGAAGACGTCAATGGAGTAGAACCCATAAAAAGACCAGAATCCACCCCGGACAGCAACCCATCAAGCCCTCAACCAGGCTCGATCATCAGCACCTCCGTCTTAGCCAGGTTGAGTCTCAGCCAGCTGGAAGCCATCTAGTCATTGATTTTAGCTAGTCAGATGTTAAGCAGATCCACTGCTCCTGATGTTCCAGGAGCAAAAGACAAATACAGTTGGGTATCATCTGCATAGCACTGAAACTCCACACTATATTGTCGAATAATCTCACCCAGGGGCAGCATGTACACTGCGAACATCGGTGACAGGATCGAGTCCTGTGGAACTCCACAAAACAAAGGCATTGGGGAGGAGGAGAAATTCCCCATCACCACCTGCTGCACCCTGTCCGAGAGATAGGACTCAAACCACCTGATGACAGTACTGGCGAGTCCACAAAACTCACCAAGCTGATCCAGCAACATGACATGGTCCACAGTGTCAAAAACTGAAGAGAGATCGAGGAGCACACAAATTGACCTGTCTCCCCTATCTCTAGCTCTGAGCAGATCATTATGCACCCTCACTAGAGCTGTTTCATTGTTGTGTCTAGCCCGAAAACCAGACTGAAATGGCTCATAAATGTCCAAGGACACCAGGTGATCCTCAAGCTGCTGTGCCACCAACTTCTCAACAATCTTGCTCAAAAAAGGTTGGTTTGAGATAGGACGGTAATTTGCCAGGACATCAGGGTTGAGGGAAGATTTCTTGAGGAGGAGCCTCACCAGCGCCTCTTTCAGGGCAGCTGGCAAAATCCCCTCCACCATTGAACACCTGACAATCTTGGTGAACACGGGCCAACAGCCTCTACATGTCCCATTAAGAACCATATCGGAGCTGGGTCCAGTTCATAAAACATGTGCTTCAGCTCTACGATCACCTTAGTCACATTGGACACCTCAATGGCCTAAACTCTTCCCAGATAGGCAGAGTGCCTCTATTCCCCTCTAGCCCGACCACTGCTGGGCGAAAGCCCAACTGGCAGAATCCCCAACCAGATGGCTGATACTGTCAGAGAAGAACAGAGCAAACTCATCACGTAGAGTGGATGAGCCTGGGTCATAAACTAACTGGTGCGAAGGCATCCAGAGCCTCGGAAATCACCCTGTTATAGGTGACAACTGCTTCTCCAGTGCCAATCGTACATGCTAGATCAGCTCTGGATAAATCAGGTACTGCCAACAGTCCCGCTGGGTGCAAACCCCTCAAAGGGTGATAGCTGACCATCTCCACAGGGGAGGGACTTTTGGGGGACCCCAAGCGTGAACTCCACAGTGTAATGATCAGACCAAATGACCTGATCAATCTTGAGGTTATCAACCTCAAGACCCAGCTGGAACACCAGATTGAGTGTGTGGCCAAACTGGTGGGTAGCAGAAGCAACTACTTGTGACAGGCCCAGAGACTGCATCAACTGGAGGAGGTTGTAACCAAAGTGTGAGAATTCATCATCGATCCAAGCACTGAAGTCCACCAGAATTAAACATCTGGGGGACTCCAATACCTGATCAATGATGAAATCCACTACCTCCTGCAGGAAATCTCCCCCTGCCCCAGGGAGGTGGTAAATAAAGAGAATCCTGCAGCCTGCACCTGTACTCCCATGGACAGCAATGCACTCAAAGGATTGGGTGCCACCAACTGGGAGCACTGAGAAGCCCAGGCTGCATCAAAAAACAATGGCCACTCTCCTGCCCCTACGATCCTTCCTCGGGCAGTGTGCCACGGAGTACCTGGAGGAAATGACAGTCACAAAAACTGGGCCAGCATCGTCACCAAGCCAGGTCTCCATAATATAAGCCAGGTCGACAGAGATAATCAAGTCCAAAAAAATAGCGGTCTTGTTCCTCATCGACCTGGCATTACACAACACTGCCTGAAGAGGATTAGAGGATGCAGTTGCCCCTCTAGCTACCTGCCCACTTAGTCTGGTGGGAACCCTGGGCATGGAAACCAAACCTGTCTGACTTCTCCCCAGGCACTGTTTGGGCCCAGGGCATCTTCTGCACCGAATGACCTCAATGTCACTAACCACCCCCTCCTCTGCTGCCCAGGACCCATGATCCCTCCACCATGGAGTTATCCCAACCTCCCTGAAGTGCCTTGCTGCAGTAGCTGAAACTGGGAGGTCAATAAAGGGGCAAAGGTCCCAGAGCAGGGCAGCAGCATAACTAATGCAGATTTGGTCACGGCACAAACACATCCTGACCAGGCAGTTCATTCCTCCAAATAACACCAATCCCCTGCAAACACAACAAATACTCTGATCAGCAAAACATGCACGTTCAGTCAATAATACCTCTCTTCCACAACCATGCACACTAATTCATACAAAAATCTCAGCCATAAAACATACACTCCAATCACAACACATGCCTCACACACCACTCAACCAGATAAAGTACTCTGCACCCCCACCCACACAAACCTGCCCCCAAACTCCCCACACAACTCAAATAACAAAAAATAACAAACTTAAATTCAAAAGAGTTTTAGTTTCAGACAGCAATATCCAGGTCGCAGATCAGCAAGCAATCCCCCAGGTGGCAAGTCCTGAAGCAGTATTGCGGTTAATAGCTGTGAAATAGGAAAAAACTAAACCCCAGCCCAGAAATTTAGTGACCAGGGGCCCTCTCACTGACCCTAGTCACTACTGGGCAGATTAATAAAGGACACAAAGTAGATTAAAATGAGGTCCTCCCAAAATCCAGCCAGAGCTTCTCTCACTCATTCCATCTGCAGGACATCCACAAGGTGATAGAAAAAAGGTAGGTTTTCTCAGCTGGGATGACAAGACAGTTTACCCGACATCTAGTGCAAGCTAATGCCTCTCTCACTGGCAAGGCCTGTACATGATGACCAGTCTCCTCTTCTAGATAGAACGATCCCTCCAATAAATCAGAGGCACCTTCCCAAGACAGTCAGTAAACCCAGATCGAGGGAAAATGAACATCCAGGTGCAAACCCGATGGAGTAGGCCACCCTGAGCGCAAATGATTAGCAAGCAGTTCCAAATAGCTTCCTCCAGCAAAGTTTAGACCACAAACAATTTGGGAATGAATACCACAGACACTGCTACTCCTGGTGCCTTGGTGTCTGTGCCTACCCAGTATGCAAGGAAGCATGGGTTCATTGGGGGGGGGTCATGTCAAATGAATTTGATTGACTTCTTTGACTGGGTCACTAAGAGAGTAGACAGGGGCCAAGTGGTAGACATCCTCTGTCTGGATTTCAGTAAAGCTTTTGACTCTGTGCCCCACAAAAGGTTGATCAGGAAGTTGGCAGATCTCAGGGTTGGGGATAAGATGTCCAGATGGGTGGAAAACTGGCTGAGGGACAGAACCCAGAGGGTGGTTGTGGGGGGAGAGTTATTTTGCACCAGAGAGCTCACCAGTGGGGTCCCACAGGGCTCGGTGCTGTGGCTGGTGTTGTTCAATGTCTTCATCAATGACATGGGGATGGTATTAAGGGAAAAATGTGCCTACTCCTGGATTACACCAAGCTCTGTGGGAGAGTGGTCACAGCTGAAGGCATATGGGACCTACAGGATGATCTGGAAAATCTGGGGAGGTGGTCCAGGATCTGGCAGCTTGGCTTCAATGCCAAGAAATGTAGTTATGCATATTGGAGCCAAGAATCACAGGATGATGTACTACCTGCATGGCATCCAGGTATCTATATCAGAGGAGAAGGACCAGGGAGTAATGATCACTAGTGACCAGAAGCACTCCATGCAGTGCAAGAAAGCAGCAGCACAGGCAAACAAGGTGCTGGGCTGCATAGCTAGGGGGATCAGCAGTAGGAGAGAGGAGGTTATACTACCATTATACAGGTCACTGGTGAGGCCACATAGAAACACAGAATTTGATGGCAGATAAGGACCACTTGGCCCACCTAGTCTGCCCATTTTCCTACCTAACAGATAAGCTGCAGATCCTAGTTAACCAACAGCTTACGTCCTCCTAACCCCCACTAGGACTGCCTTATGTCTGTCCCATGCATTCTTGAACTCCCCCACTGTTCTTGACTCCACAACCTCCTCTGGAGGCTGTTCCATGCATCCACAACCCTCTCCGTGAAAAAATACTTCCTCACATTACCTCTGAGCTGTCCCCCTCTATCTTCAAATTGTGCCCCCTTGTTCTTGTACATCTCTTTTTCTGAAAGATGCTACCCTCTTGGATTTTGTTGATTCCCTTGACGTACTTGAAAGTTTCTATCATGTCCCCTCTCTCCCTTCTTTCTTCAAGGGTATACATATTAAGCTCCTTTAGTCTTTCTTCATATGTCTTCTGGTGCAGACTGCACAATTTTGTTACCCTCGTCTGGACAGCCTCCACTCTGTATATGTCTTTGCAGAGATGGGGTCTCCAGAACCGCACACAGTACTCCAGATGGGGTCTCACCAACTGTCTGTACAGAAGAATAACAACTTCCTCTTTTGTACTATTGATGCCTCTCCCTATGCATCCCAGTATCCCCCCAGCCTTCCTTACTGCCTTCTCACATTGTTTGCCCACCTTTAGGTCATCTGATATAATTACCCCTAGGTCCCTTTCCATTTTTACTGTTGTCAGTATCTCACCCCCACTGTGTACACTTCCCCTGGGTTTTTGTTTCCCAGGTGCACTACCTTGCACTTTTTTGCATTGAATCTGAGCTGCCATACATTTGACCATTCCTCCAACCTTGCCAAGTCCCTTCTTATCCTTTCCACTCCATCTTGTGTATCAACCCTCTTGAAGATCTTTGTGTCATCTGCAAAGAGACATACTTTTCCTTCCAGTTCCTCTGCAGTGTCACTTATAAAAACATTAAAAAGAACTGGTCCCAGTACTGAACCTTGTGGTACCCCACTAGTAACCCTCCTTTCTTCACTGTGGACTCCATTTACTACTACCCTTTGCGTCCTGTTGTCTAGCCAATTTTTTTATCCAGGCTACCACCTTGGGACCCACTCCAAGGCTGGCTAACTTGTGTATTAATCTTTTGTGTGGGACTGTATCAAATACCTTGCTAAAATCTAGGTAGGCCATGTCTACAGCCACCTCCCTGGTCTACTACTTTGGTCACCCAGTCAAAAAAATCTATTAGATTCATCTGACATGACCTTCACATTACAAATCCATGCTACCTTGGGTCCTCTGCCCCACTGGCCTCTAGGTACTCAACAATTCTTTCCTTCAGAAGTGATTCCATCATTTTCCCTATCACTGAGGTCAAACTAACTGGTCTGTAGTTTCCTGCCTCTGTCCTGCTCCCACTTTTGTGAAGAGGAATCACATCCACCCTCCTGCAGTCCTCAGGTACCACCCCATCCTCCCATGATTTGTTAAAGAGAGTAGTCAGCGGTGTCACTAGTTCTACCCTTAGTTCTTTTAGAATTCTTGGGTGAATCCCATCAGGCCCCATTGCTTTGTCCACCTTCAATTTTATTAGTTCTTTCAGTACCCTTTCTTCTGTAAATGGACTGGTATCGACCCCCGTCTTCAGAGAGTTTCTCTTGTTTGGTTTAGGTACCTCCCCCCCCCTCTTCCTTTGTGAATACTGAGCAGAAATATTCGTTCAGTATCCCTGCTTTTTCACTGTCACCCTCTACCCACATTCCCTCCCCATTATTAAGCCTCAGTATTCCTCCTTTGGTCTTTCTTTGCTCCCTAATGTACCTATAAAAGGTCTTATCCCCCTTCTTAATAGAATTGGCTATCCTTTCCTCCATTTGGGCCTTTGCTATTCTGACTGCCTTCCCAGCTTCTTTCTGCTTTAACTGATAAAGTTCTCTGTCCTGCTCCTTCTGTGTTTCCTTTTATTTCCTGAATGCTATCCTTTTCTCCTTAACCTTCCCTGCCACCTCTTTTGAGAACAGGCAGGCACCTTACCTCCCTCTTCCCTTCCTCCCCCATTTCTACCCCCCTAACGATTGCATCCCCCACCAGGAGTTATTTCCTTCCCCTGTGGGGTCCTATGCCACCCTCCTGTGGGTCTCCTTTGTGAAGGTTCCCAGCATCCTCCTTGGTCTCTACTGCAGGTGCCTCCATAGAGGAACCACTATCCACCAGTAGAGCATATGAATTGTGGAGAGGTACAGCTGGAGGGATGCAACTCTGTTCCACCACCCTCTCCCTTGCTGAGCCCACCCTGGTCCAGCCTCTCCTCTTTCTTGGCAACCTCAGAGGTAGTGTATCTAGAGTATGAAGTTCAGTAGTGGTGCCCACCACTCAAAAAGGACATTAACCTGCTGGAGAAAGGTCCAGAGGAGGACTACAAAGATGATAGCACATCAGCAGGGTAAGGCATATGAGGAGCAGTTGAGGGTACTGAACATGTACTCCATGGAGAAAAGGAGAGAGAAAGGGAGGACATGGCTGGAACCTTCAAGTACTTGAAAGGGATAAATAAGATGGATAAGGAGGGTCTCTTTAAGCTGGGTGGCAACCATAACACAAGGGGGCACTGTCTTAAGCTGGAGGGTGAGGTTTAGGAGGAAGGTCAGGAAGCACTTCTTCACAGGGAAGGTTGTGGAAACTTGGAATGTGCTGCCAGGTGAGGAGATCTTGTTGTAGACAGTGGGCAGTTTCAAGAGAGGCTGGGATAGGCATAAGGGGATGGTAAGGATCATGGGTAGGGAGGATGGGTGTAGTGGGGAGGGGGGCAGGGACAGTAGCTCAAGCTGTGGACCCCTGCAATAAGAGCAGACTAGATAGACCAAGCAACCTTCTTCTTCTGGCTTCTTTGTATGTTCGTATGATATCATTTTCCCAACTACACAAAACACAACTTTTGTTTGCAAAAGAGACCTGTTTAATATTATGTAATGCCAATATTACAGTAGACACGTTTTTGCTCTGCCTTAACCATAAAAACATTCCTAAATGGTATATGCAGCAAGCAAAGTGTTGGCATCTCTTAAAAAATTATCTCAGTTTTAAAGAAATCTTTTAAGGAGATGACACTAAAAAAATTCAGCCATAATGTCATTTATCCTTGAAATATATTACTCACTACTGTGACATAGAGGCACATTTCCAGAGTATTTTCCAACAAACAAATAAAAATCTACTGCACACACAAAACTATCGCACAGTAATCCCACACTATGGAAAAGATTGTGGGTGCCAAAAGAAATGTTCATCATACAGAGGTATTTGTTATTGTGGTCAGAATAATCTTCTATGGGGCCCTACTGGGAGCCAATTTGTTCTTTCCTTATAACTAAGAATCCACTATAGCTGGCTTTGTTACAGCGTGGGTGTACTGTATAAAAAGTAGTACATAGAACATTATGTTGTTCCTATGCTGTGATCCATTTAACGCATGGAAGGTATGAGCTACAGATAACGAAGCAACAGTAAACTAAAAAGTGCTACACCAACATACAGTATAGCAAAAAAGAAATAACTTGGCTAATAAAATAATAGCAGGAGCTGCCTGACATGGTAATGCGGTACTCCATATGAGTTGTCCTGCTCCCTTCTTGGACAGTCACACTCAGTATCATGCACTAGCAAACAACATACACTTGATGGAGACAAGATGGTAGAGCCTTCCAAAAATTATGCCTATCTGAAATGTTTATTGTTGCTGGCAGAATAACAGATGCACCAGGACACATGGTAGGTCACCACTGTTTCCAAACATTATGCCCATCTTACATTTAATGTTGCTGGCAGAATAGCAGATCACATGGTAGGCCACTCCTGTTTCCAAAAATTATATCTGGCCAACATGTTTATTGTTACTGTGCTGGCAGAATAGCAGGTACAGCAGCCCACATGGCAGGCCAACACTGCTTCACAAAAGATACCTGACAAGTTTATTGTCGCTGGCAGACTAGCAGCCTGCAGTGCACGTTACTGTAGGCTGCCCCTGTTTCCATAAAGTATGCATGTCTGACATGTTATTAATATTATACTGGCAGAATAGTAGATAGGCCTTCACTGTTTCCCCAAATCATACCTGTATGACATGTTTATTGTTTTTAGCAGAAAAGCGGGTTCATCAGCCCACAAGGTAGGCCACCAGTGTTTCAAAAATGGTGCCTTTCTGACTTGTTTCTTGCCATGCTGGCCAAAAAGCAGGTACAGCAGCCCACATGGTAGGCCACCACTGTTCCAAAAGCAATGCCTGTCTGGCAGGACAGGAAGAGCAGGTTTGCACTGACCAAGGCTAGGCCCACTAGAGTAAGCCTATGAGAAGGATATGCTTGACTTGTAGTGCTCTTAAGTATTGCTTCAGATGGCCAGGCCAATTAGCTCACTCAGTAATAATGTCATTATCCTATTGCTTGTCTTTTTCATCTCATTTATATTTGAATCCCCCTCTCCATCTTCAGCATCTTTATTAGAGCCAAATGGGAATTCAGACAGAATTTCTAAAGCAGACTCTACTTTGTGGCAAGAGAGATGAGATGTTGTGTGGGATTAGGTGGCTATTCATTTTTGTAACTGCGAGTATGCTGACATTTTTGTCAGATTTGTCACTTTAGTAATTATGACCCCAGATAAGCTGAACACTCTTTTGGAATTGACACTGGATGTTTGGCAGCTAATAGTGTACTGCCTCACAATACAATGCTGGCCACTCCTGAACAGTTGTGGTTCAGTTCAAAAGAGGCTCCTCATCAATGGACAAGTTCTTTGAGTCACTCAGGTCCACCTCCACTAGAAGTCCTGCAGACCTATGACTCCTAGTCTCCTTTTTCTCCTCGTCCTTCAACTCCTTAATGCCCACCTTTTCAAGTTTCAAGTTTATTTATTTTATACTGGAAAGATATGTGAGCAAAATTACCCATTTTCACAAACATCCAGTTTTTGAACAGTTAACATAAATTATTAGATACATGTACAAGTACAATAGCTTAATAGGTACAGGATGACAACAAAGACATTCGATATGGACAAAAGGGTCATATATTAGCACATACACAGGTAAAATAAGATATAGGCCTAAGAATGCAGAAGTTTAGACACAACTGCATGCAGAGAGCTCTAGTTATCATACATTTGATACTTCTGATACATTTTTAGACCTGGTGTGGAGAAACCGGATCAAGCCTTTTGTTATGTTACAGGTAGAGTGAGAGACAGGGTGTGGGAGGTACAACCACCTTGAGAGCAGATTGAGCAGGTGTATCTGTAGTATAGAGTAACTTGTTAAACATGGCCTCCTTCACCCCCGTGGTACTGTCGTAGGGAGTGAGTAGAGGGATCCTGGTGGGTGAAGGCAAGGGAGCTGACCTTACTTTAACTAGTGTATTGAGAGCAGTTGCAGGATTGTTTAGAGAGAAAATTGATTTTGAGGGAGCTCTGAAAGGTACTGGTGGAGTTATATTCCAGAACTGAGGGGAGAAGCTGGTTATAGAGCTTAATCCTGGCATAGGTGATGGAGTTTTGTGCCAGTGTAGTGTGACAGAACGGGATGTTGAAAACATTGGTTGTAGCTCCTCTAGTCATGCGGGAGGGGTAGAACTTGGAGAAAAGGCTGGATGTGCTATGGGGACAGAGTTCCCCATGGCTCTATCTTGGGCCTCTTCTCTTCACACTTTTCATTAATAACCTACCCAAAATCTGATCCAGTACTAAATTGGTCCTTTATGCTGATGATGAATCTGGGTCTTCGCAGTCATAGGAACTTACATAAGAGCTGAACTGTATTGAATCAATTTATGTCTCACAATTTCACTTAAATACGTGCTAAAAGTCTAGGCAAATAGCCCATAGGGGTTTGAAACTGCTACTACAGTCGCTTTGCTGGAGATACTGCTATCCATTATACCCACTGAAGTGGCAGGCCCAGAGTCAGTACTGGGATCATTTTTTTTAACTCCACATATTTAAGTGAAATTGTGAGACATAAATTGATACAATACAGTTCAGCTCTTACGCAAGTTCCTATGATTGCATTTTGTACAAGTGTAGTGATTACTTTAATATCTGCTTATCCTATGGCTGAGGATGAAATTGTATAGACAGTAGCAAGCTTAGGTTGTAATTGCAATAACCAGTACTTCCTCAACCCACAACTGTTCATTAAAGTTCAGTTTGTGTTTACATGGAATTTTGCATTACTGAAACTGATAAAGTGAATAAACTAATAAATAGAATAAAGAAAAAACAGCCAACTGTGCATGTTTGTCATCTGTGCTGTTCTTATCACTGTCTAAATTCTCTTTGTGAATAACCTTCTCGGGTGAGCTAGCAAGAAGGGAGAGGGTACTGCTTGGTTCCCTCTGGCTTACCTATTGATGTGAGAGCTGAAGAACCTCACTCACCTGCTCCCTAGTTGGTTCTTGGTCACCACTTGGTCTTTCGTATCCCACTGGAGCAAGGGCAGCCAACTATTATAGTATATGGGTACTGCCTATTGAGCGTGGATTTCAGCAACTGCTGAAATCTTGTTGTAGTACAGTTCAAAGGTCAAAAAAGTTGTTGTACTATCGTTCTGATGTCACATCGATAGTACAACAACTTTTTACCCATGACCTGCCACCTGATTGGCTCAGACATGGCTCTCTAGAAAAAAAACCAAAACCATGGCGGTGCGATTTAGCGAGCGCCGAGCAGCCGAGCCATTGACTTTGAAGTCGGGAGTCAGGACACGGAGAGCCATACATGGCTCCCTTTCTGAACACACTGGGGTTTTTTTCTCCACGATTTTAAAACTGAGCGATGTGCAGAGGAGAAACTGACAAGCCGCATGGAGCGGGGCAATGTGAGCAGGAGCACCAGGCGGAACAGGAGCAGCAGCGTCGTACAGCAAGTAACGAAAAAAAAAAAAATGTAAAACAAAAAAAACCATATACTATATAAAACAGTGGATGGGTGAACATCACAACTAAGGCTGCGGTCCCATCTAGGGCAGTTGATGACATCAGCTAGACCTCTCGAGCTTCGCTCTCGAGGTCTCTGTGATGTCATCAACTCCCTCGATGGAAACACAGCCTTGTTGTGGATGTTCACCCATCCACTATTCTATATGTGGTGCCTACCCTCTCTCAGGTTCAGTTTAGCTGTCATTAGCTCTGTGTCATGGATCTGGTGTACCCTATCTCGCCATTCCTCCTTTCTGGGTGACTCCACCTGTAACCAATGAGCTATGACACATTTGAGAGCTGCCACCAGGAGAACAAGAGTTAGTTTACGTTGTTCTGCACCTATCTATACAATTGTTGGGAATCCTAGAACCCAGTCTGTGAAGGTGTCAGGGATAGTTTTTTCATTATTTGTAGCACGTGTTTGGATATCCTTCTAAAACAGTGCCAGTTTGGGGTAGCCCCAGAAAATGTACTAGTCAGAGCCCTCCCACATTTTCTCCAACAATCTGCAATGTTCATAGTGTTAAAATGTTTGGTAATGGTTGGGGTTCAAAAGAGTCAGACCACGACCTTCCAGAAATATTCCCTCCAAGTGGGGGGTGAAGTTACCATCCAGTCCAGCAGGGAACTACAGACCAGTCAGCCTCACCTCAGTAGTGGGGAAGATCATGGAAGCACTACTGAAGGAGAGATTGGTGGAACATCTGGTTGTCAATGGACTACAGGACCCAAGGCAGCATGCTTTCACCAGGGGGAGGTCATGTCAGACCAACCTCATTGAATTTTTTGACTGGGTGACTAGGGAGGTGGATCAGGGGAGGGCAGTGGACATGGCCTATCTGGACTTCAGCAAGGCCTTTGACACTGTGCCTCATAGAAGACTACTACACAAACTGGGGAATATGGGTGTGGGCAGGACAGTAGTGTGGTGGGTAGGTAACTGGCTAGGTGGCAGGACACAGAGGGTGGTGGTAAATGGCTGTCACTCCACAGAGGGAAGAGTGACCAGTGGGGTACCACAGGGATCAGTGCTGGGACCGGTCCTATTCAACATCTTCATCAGTGACATTACGCAGGACCTAGAAGGCAGAATTTCACTGTTCACTGATGACACAAAGCTCTGTAACAGAGTAGACACGCCAGAGGGTGTAGACAGAATGAGAAGGGACCTGCAGAAACTTGAAGAATGGTCAGGGGTTTGTCAGTTGAAATTCAATGCAAAGAAATGCAAGATAATGCATATGGAGCACAAAAACCCTGGCACAATATATCAGTTGGGGTGAGGATATAGCATGCACCAAACAGGAAAGGGATCTTGGGGTTATATCTCTGATGACCTCAAGGTAGGGAAACAGTGTGACAAGGCAGCAGGTAAAGCAAATAGGATGCTGGGATGTATAGGCAGGGGCATCACCAGCAGGAAAAGGGAAGTCATAATTCCGCTTATACAAGACACTAGTGAGGCCCCACCTGAAGTACAGTGTACAGTTCTGGAGACTATACTACGTAAGGACATAGACAGGGTAGAGAAGGTTCAGAGGAGGGCAACAAAGATGGTGCATGGATTGCCTCACAAGTCCTATGAAGACAGGTTGAAGGAACTGAACATGTACTCCCTGGAGGAGAGGAGGGAGAGGGGATATGATAGAGACATACAAGTATCTCACAGGAGGAACAGGTGCAGGAATACACTATTTTTAAGCGAAAAAGATGTTCCAGGACTAGAGGGCATGGGATGAAGTTGGAGGGAGGACGATTCAGAGGAAACATGAGGAAGAATTTCTTCACAGAACGGGTGGTGGACAAGTGGAACACCCCGCCAGAGGAAGTGGTAGGGGCTGAAACAATCACAGGATTTAAGAATGCATGGGATAGACATAAAGGAATTCTGGAGGTCAGGGGTAAGGGGCAACAGACTTCTAGGAAAACATAAACTGAACTTACAAGCTCAAATGGGCAGACTGGGTGGGCAATAGGCCCTTATCTGCCGACACTGTCTATGTATCTATGTATCTAGTCTTTCTACAGCCATAGTTTCTAGTCCTCCTCAACTATGGTACTGTTTGTCTCTGTTTTCCATATGATTTTAATTTTGTTCAACATGCCCCCCCTTAAATGACTGTACTAATTTCTATATTTCCAAAATATTTTTATTTCCCTTTTAGGGTCACTGTCCAGTATAAAATCTTCCCAGGGACCAATAGGCCTGAATAGCCGTGCCTTGTTGTCACCACCTTGAAAAAAGTGTCTGACTGGCAGAAATCTGTGAAAGTCTCTGTTATCCAGATTACATTTTTCTCTCAGCAGCTGAAATCATACAGGACCCATTTTCAAGCACAACCAACAAAAAAGCAATGCACACTGAAAAGAAACTCCAAGATTTCAAAGCCATTTACTTATAAGTTTTATTTTGCTCAGGTAGCTGTCAGCACATACAGCCACTACCGCAAGGTACCCCAGTACTTCACTTGTTAGAGCTTCATCAGTTGTTCAGACAGGTGTCAGCACATACAGCCACTACCACAAGGTACCCCAGTACTTCGCTTGTTAGAGCTTCATCAGTTGCTCAGACAGGTGTCAGCACATACAGCCACTACTGCAAGGTGCCCCTGTGCTTCGCTTCATTAGAGCTTCATCAGTTGCTCAGGCAGGTGTCAGCACATACAGCCACTACCACAAGGTGCCCCTGTGCTTTGCTCGTTAGAGCTTCATCAGTTGCTCAGGCAGGTGTCAGCACATACAGCCACTACTGCAAGGTGCCCAGGTGCTTCACTCATTGGAGATTCATCTAGGGGCTCCCCGATGAAGCACTGACAAGTGAAGTACTGAGGCATCTTGTGGTAGTGGTTGTATGTGCTGACACCTGCCTGAGCAAAATAAAAATTATAAATAAATGTCTTTGAAATCTTGGAGTTTCTTTTCAGTGTGCATTGCCTCTTTGTTGGTTGTGGTAGTATAGGGGTTAGCCAGCCCCCAAGGTGGCATCTACATACCAGACCTGAGAGGCACAGGTTCGTTTGGTTGATCCCATTTTCAGCAGCTGTGAGAATCTAGTGAGCCCCTTCTGTTGTCATCTGTCATATCCCCTGCCCTTTTTGTCTACTGAATATCATGCCCATTGCCTCTGAACTGGGGCTGTTTCACTTGGCAATTGAACTTACTTGACTTAATAGCAAAAATATTAATTTATCAACTGTACTTGATTTAATTTTTTCTAACCACCCAGAGAGCTAAGGAACCATTGGTGTTCTCCCTGACTCTCTCTGATCACCAGTTAATATATTGTAGCAAATGACAAAAAAAAGAACAGAACTCCTAATTTTAAATACCTTAAATGTTTTAAATCGTTTGATTATATGCAATTTATGACTGACATGGAAAACATTAATTGGGACCATTTACATTTGACTCCTAATGTGAATAGTGCTTGTACTTTCCTTACTACTGTCTTCATTGAGGTGTACTAAAGATGTACCCCTCTTAGGAAGTGACTGGTGTGCAATAATAATTCTCTTTGGTATTCTCCCTTGTTGGCTAAAATTTGTAAAGTGCATCACATGGCTTGGAAGCATGCTAAGCGCTCCAGTCGTCCCTCTGACTGGCCATCATACAGGACCTCAAGAAATCGTTATGTTAAAGAAATTCATTAGGCTAAACAGAATTTCTTCTTTAATAAACTAAGCAATTGTAAAAATTCTGATACTGGTGCTTTTTGGAGAATTGTTAGGTGTCTAAATGCTTCTTCAACCCTCCGTTTTCCAAAACACTTTAAATCCCAGGCTTCTAAGCTAACTAGTTCTAGACTGATCTCTATGAATTTAACAAATATTTTATTTTTTTCTGATAGTAATTAATTGTTCTCTGATACTGACATTTCTTCTTTAAACATTCCCACAATGGAAAAAAATCTTCCTTTGTACTGATTCCCTTATCTGTTGATGAAGTGTGTACATCATTGTTAAAACTGGATTTACACAAATCTGAAGGCCCTGATGGTATAAGTCCAAGGTTTTTGAAATACACTGCACCTGTAGCTTGTTATCCTTTAGATGTTCATTTCCTCTGGTGTTTTTCCAGACTCCTGGAAAGTGGCCAAAGTTACACAAGTCTACAAACCTGGTAATAACACTTTATTTTCAAACTACAGACCCCTTTCACTCCTTTCTGTTGTGTCAAAGGTCTTGGAGAAGTTTGTAGAAAAACAACTCTCCAGATTCTTGAATCAATATAATTTTGTTAACCAATTTCAATCTGCTTTTAGATTTAACCACAGCACTCAGTCAGCTTTGGCTAAAGTAACAAATGATTTACAGTTATTGATAGACCATGGCTCCATAGCTGGGGACATTTATATCGATCTCTCTAAGGCCTTTGACACAATAAACCATAAATGTCTATTATATAAGCTGAGTTTTTTGGGTCATAATTCAAATTTTTACTATTGGTTGGAGAGTCATTTATCTGATCGGCGTCAAATGTTTTCATTTAATGGTGTACCTTCTAATACTGTTTTTGTAAAGAATGGTGTTCCCTATGGCTCTATTCTGGTCCCACAGCATTTTAATTTGTTAATGATTTAAAATGAACCCAGAGAAATATGGCTTTACATTTTTACACTGATGACACTATTATTTTACAGTTGGGACCCAAATTTTTCAAACTTGCAAGCAAACCTACAATCGGCATTGGATGAGGTTCAGACATTTTTTTGTTGCAACTTTTTTTCTTCACAACTAAAGTTGAATAAAAAAAACAAGTTATGCAATTTGGGAACTGTGGTGTGTCATGAGGCACAGCCGAGTGACTTAACAACACAAGAAGTGGGTAAATCACTCAATAGCTCACACCCTGAAGTGCCTTATTGCAATTATGTAATGGAACCATGTGTAAAATAAATTAAAAATTTGTTTAATTATGTTTTTTATAAATGCCATTCATCAGCCATGGGTTATGCAGGATTTACCCACGGTCATGTCCCATGTTTTGACCAATGATGTTACAGGATTTTCACACACCATTGTATAATTACTGTAGGTCTTTGGCTTGATTGGTGTCTTAAATAGGACCATCATATTATGATTACCATTGAGAAAATAAATGCTCAAATAGGGTTTCTGTATCAACATAAAGGTTGTTTTTCTTATGATGTAAGATTAAGGTTAGTGCAATTACTGATTATTTTCTTAATACATTATGCCACAGTGATAATTTCAGGGGCCTATCTTATTTACCTCTTTGGATCTGATGTAGTTTATTATAAACTTACAAGGTTCATTCTCCAACGTTGCAGACATACAAACCATTGTGACTTATTAAGGACCCTTGGTTGGTATAGTCTGGAACAGAAACATATTTTGCACACCTCATTTTGACTTGGAAGTGCATTAAACAGAAAGCTCCTCTTTATCTTCAGAAATTGCTTACTTTTTGATCATTTAACAACAAGCTTAGGTCAGATCTTGGAATTGAACTTTTTCCTACTGTAAAACATTCTATAGGGTGTCAGACGTTTACTTATGATGAAAATACCAAATCACACATGCCCCCACAATGCAAAGCATCATGGGCTGCATATGCAAATCACCACAGAATGTTATGCTGGTCCAACTTTAAGCAGAATTGCATGGTGCCGAAAGGCCTCTACTTATGATGGTTCAAAATACTGGAATTCTTTGATCATGTTAAGCCCTGCTAAGAGACCACTGCCCTCATTGTAAAGTATAAAAAACTGGTTTAGTGATAGCTACTTAGTTTGTTGTGATTCTTCTCAACAATAATTTTAAAGCTGCAATGTAGTTCGAAGTTTGTCATTGTCATTTATCTAATTTGGCCCACAGGCCAATTTAACTAAAAGGTAGCACTTTTTTGATGCACCATTGAATACAGGTGGCTGGTATATTAAGGTGGATAAACTAATTCACATATGTTAGTGATATCACTGTTTTATTTTAACAATTAAATATATCATGTTTATATATTAGAGTGTACCATTAAATGGCATATAGCATTGAATTCAAGCTGCAGAAAAAAAGACGTTAAAAATTATGTAACAGGATATTCTGAAAATGTAATTTATCTTTAATTTTAAAGTCCTCCAGAAGAAGCAATAACGACAAAATATTGAAGCATATTAAAACAGATAAATAAAGGAATTTTAAAAATGAATTCTGTGGTATGACAGCATCTTTTGAGCTAGAGAAGCCACAGATTTGCTTGTGTTCTACATAACAGGAATAGACTCGGTCTGGCACTGGGTCGGAACATAGCTGACCACAATGCTGTCAGCATTAACAGTGCTGCAAAAATACTGTCCTTTTTAGAGTCCCCCGCACACCCCGGTCTTAAAGATTCTCACCCTCTCACCTGGGGGGAGGAGGAGTGGATTAAGGGGCAAGTAAAAATTTGTGGGACCATGGAATACTGTTTCCATGGCCCCTTGTAATTAAACACAAGTCCTGATTCTACTAAAATGGTTGAATACCAGGATTAGAACCCTGGTTTCCACTGTCTCCTGGCCAAGCTGCTCCATGCTCCAGCCTTCCACACCACTGGAGCAGCTAAGCCAGCCCCTGGTATTCTGCTGCTCTTGTCCTGTGGTAGCACCATGGACAGCAACCAGGAAGCACATATAGCTAGCACTGTATATCCCTGTTCACTGTCCATGATAGCTCTACAGAGACTAGCGCTATCTTGAAGGGCACTATTCCTGTAGTGCTAATGTAACTGGGTACCCTCGCTCCACCCATATAAGAAATGAAGAAACAGACTTTGTGATTTTCTTTGGAACCTTCTTTTGCACTGATGAGAATCAGGCCATTCATAAGACACCACTGCACTGTTGTTAAACTCATGGAAGCACCTGAAGAATCGTAGGTGGTGTGAACATGCACATAGTCAAACAGTGTCTTGCACTGGTGAAACATACGCTCAATCATGTAGAGGGTGGAGTTCCACTGCCTGACTACTTCTTACTGCATGTGGTGCACAACTTTTGCCTTGCTTTGGTTGAGTGAGCACAATGGCCAGTTACACACACACACACACACACACACTTTGAAGCCAGCTTGACTCAAAAAGTTCTGCGCTACCACAGTAATACAATGTAACATGCATGGAACTCTGTAGAAGTTACCATTCTCTATTGCTTTAAGTACATTTCTTCCATTATTGCTAGCTAATAAGGCCCCTCTTAGAGATAATAAGTGCAGCAAAGTTTAAATTGTGTCCAACGTCACAACCAAGATGCTTGCCACAGTGTATTCTTTTGGTATAAAGGTCATTGATAGAGTTGCTCATTGGAAAATGTCAGGTGAAGAGGGGCTACAATTCTCAGACAAATAGTGTGGGGCCACAGGCAAACCACAGTTGTACCCAATTGGCCATCATACACATGAAAGACATAGCAGAAGAATATATGAACATATGAAGTAGTCAGCAGAAAAAGGCCATACAATCTACTGAGTCTGCTTGATTGTGAGACCCCAATCCAGTGATTACAGTGGGCCCTGCCACTCCCTTTCACCCTGTCCTACCTGCTCTTGAACCCCTGTACCATCTTTTGAGTGATGACCTCAGAAGAGAGTTCATTTCACTCTATCACTTGCTCCATAAAGAAGTGTCTCATGACTTTCTTAAACCTTCCACCTGCCAGCTTATAACAGTGACCCCTTTATGATCTTGTTCCCACTGAGACAATAGAAGTCCCCCACATCCACCGTGTTAATACCTTTCAGGTGCCTACGGGGAAGGGTGCCCTAAAGAAATAAAATCTACTACTACTACTACTACTGTACTACTATAGGTTTAAGTCATGTCCCTTCTCTCCCTCCCTCCCTCCTCTCTTTGAGTGAGTACATACATGTTGAGTTCTCTTAGCCTGCCCTTGTATGTCTTGCCCTCCTGTCTCTGAATGATCTTTGTCACCCTCCTTTGAACTGCCTTGAGCTGGTTGATATCCTTTCTCAGGCAAGAACTCCAGTATTGCATGCCATTCTCCAGGTGTTGTCGCACCATGGATTTGTACAGCGGCAGTATAACCGCCTCCCTTCTGCTCGTGAACCCACTTATAGTACAGCCCAACATTCTGTTTGCCTTGGCTGCTGCCTTTCTACACTGCATTGCTTGTTCTAGGTTGCTGGTAATTGCCATCCCTAAGTCCTTTTACTCCTCTGATTCAGTGACCTTGATCCCTCTAGACTGTACTCGGTTCTCAGATGCTTTCTTCCTATGTGCATGATTTTGCACTTCTTTGCATTGAACCCAAACTGCCATATACCAGACCACCTTTCTACCTTTGTTAGGTCTTCTTTTAGGTCCTGCACCCCCTCATCCATGTGCACTCTCCTCAAAGAGGCATATTTTGCCTTTAATGCTACTTCCAGTGTCATTAAGGACACAGTAGACAACACCAGGTCAAGCACTGACCCATGTGGGACCTCACTGTTGATCTCCATCATACCAGAGTGCTCCCTCTACCACCACCCTTTGTGTCCTACCTCTAAGTCAATTTCTCAACCAGCGCCTTATTTGCTTCCCAACCCTAAGTCCTTGAACTTTGTGATCAACTTCTTGTGGGGTACCAAGTCGAAGGCCTTGCTGAAATCCAAGTACTTTATAAAACCTCAACCACCAGGCCCTTGTCTGCTGCCCAAAAACTCATTAGTGCACATTAGGCAGGTGTGAAAGCAGCAGAACATTTATTGTGGAGTAGGATATTTAATTTCACACTGGTAATTTTATGAGGGGAAGCATTATAACTTCAGCTGTATTTCTAATAGCGAATGTTTGCTTTGATATGTACTGTTAAAACTAAACCTTGACTATGAATAAAATAGTGAGGCTTCTGTTCACCACAGATAAATTATTTTTTTCTTCAGGCATCTATTACACAGCAGATAAAGCAAACTTTAAGAGATGGAGTAGGCAAGTAATTCTGATCAGAGTCTGAAAACAAAATATTTTCCATGCTCCTTGTACACTAGAATCCCTTATTTATTTTAATATAATCAAAGCCCAACTGCTGGATAGCTAAGGAATATATAGAGCCTTTTCCATGTGATGTTTTCAGATGCTTTTTTCACTTAATCATGAGCAGTTTTCTCTCCTAGTTATCTTGTATTACAAACACCTATATATTACTTAAAAGAAATCCACCAAGACTGATTTGGTTAGAAAAATCATTTTGTTCACAAAATACCTGTGGCTCATCAAAGCACTTTAAAAAAACAGTCTATTAGAAGCTTAGCTGTGGGGTCTGTCTTCTCTAAGACACTAAAATAATTACAGTATTTAAACATTTTATTAAATCACTTAAACGGCCCACACTTTCCATAAAATGGCCCACCTTTTGGAGGTCAGTGGGTCAACTAACCCATTGAATTTCATTTTTAGAATGAACACTGAGGTACCAATGACTTAGAGTGATGCATGGGAAGCACAGTGCAGGAGAGGTTGGGGGTGGTGTGGTAGTGCTTTAGAGGGGAGGCTAGGTCAGTAGCCTTCTCGGAAGTGCTGCTGTTGCCTAGGGCCAGCACAGCTGGAAATGCAGGATAGAGGATTTTAAGAGCTGGTTAAAGGGAATGGTGCAAAGAAGAGGGAGGTGGGTACATAGGGAACTGGTAGGGAACCTGGGAAGACAAAATCCTTTACACACCTGACAGGCTACATTTAAGTTAGAGGGGACCCATGATACTAAGGCAACGGCTTCGGGAATATATCAGCAAAAGCTTGAATTTAAAATTAAAGGGGGTCCAGAAAGGGTCACAGCAGACAGCCCCCCCCCCAGGTTGAAAAAACAGAGGTGTCAGGGAAGGGAGGAAGTAAGGAAAGCAGAAGGGGGCATGGGGTTGGGATATCTGAAGAAGGAGGAAATCAGGCAAAAAGCATAGAGAGGTCAGGCAAGGGAGAGAGTGGTAAGAACAGAGGAGGGCTATGCAGTAAGGAATGCAAGGGGCAGGACCAAGGCAAGAAGACAAAAGGGTCAGGCAATCAGGCAGAGGAGAGGGGAGGCACATGGTCAGATAAGAAGGGGGTAAATCAGGAGTGGTGGAAGGTAGTGTTCCTCAACACTAGAAGTCTTGGGAACAAAATGAACAACCTGCTGGTCATGATGGCAGAGGGGAAGGTGGATCTGGCAGCAGTCACAGAGACACAAACTACCCCAAACCATGAATAGGATCTCTCCATTCCATGGTATACTCTCTATAGAAGGGAGAATGAGAAAGAAAAGGAAGGGGGTGGCACTATATGTCAGGGAGGGCATCACTGCCACCAGGTAACATTTCCCAAGCAACTAGTCAGATGGCCCACTCGGGATGAGGCAATACTGGATCTGGTGCTCACAAACAGGGATGGCAGTGCAGATAACAAGGTGGGTTGCCACCTTGGGACCAATGATCACTGTAAAGTGTAGTTTAACATAAGGATGGTGTCAGGGCAAACCACACAAGGACGAGGGTCCTGGACTTTTAGAGGGAAGATTTTTAAAGAATGGGTGATGCCTCAGAGATAACTAGTGTGTGTGGAGGGGGAAAGATGGCCTGGGTTGAGTAGAGGAACAGTGGACCAAATTAAGGGATGGTATAGTGAAGGCAACAAACCTCTGCACAAAAGAGCAAAAACAGAAGGTAAAGGAGATCATGATGGTTCTGGAGGGAAGTGGCTGTGAAGGTAAAGGCTAAAAGGTTAACATTCAGGAGATACAAGGAGGCTCAGGAGGAAGAGGATAGGGAGGTGTACCAGGAAAGCAGAGGTGTACCAGGAAAAACAAAGGGAATTAGGGAAGGCAGTGAGGGGTGCAAAGGCACAGACTGAGGAAAAGATATCCAAAGGGTTAACTAAAGGGGGCAAAATCTTTTTTAGCTACATAAGTGAAAATCAGAAGATAAGAGGAGGGATTGTGAGGTTAAGAAGCACATGGGGAAACTGTGCAGAGGACATCAGGAAAAAGCAGATATCCTGTACATATACTTATCCTCAGACTTCACAGTAGAGGGAGAGAGGGACAAACCACATAAAAGCAGCAGGAACACTGGGATGAGAGAGGCAGATGCAAATCTATTCACAGAGGAAAGAGTACTGAGAGGACTTGTGAATCTGAACATAGATAAGGCTATGGGGCCAGACAGGATACACCCAAGGATGCTGAGGGAGCTCAGGTATGTATTGACTGTACTGCTGACAGCCTGTTCAACAACTCACTGGAAAAAGAAGTAGTTCCAGAGGATGGGAGGAGGGCAGATGTAGACCTGCTTCATAAAAGCTAAAGCAGGGAGGAGGTTGGCAACTATAGAATGGTCAGTCTAATGTCAATGGTGGGGAAGTTAATGGAGATACTTTTAAAAAAAAGGCTAGTGGAGTATCTTGAATCCAGCAGGATACAAGGCCTAAAGCAGCATGGATTCTCAGGGATGGGGGGGGGGTCATGTCAAACAAATCTGATTGATTTATTTGACTGGGAAACCAGAGAAATAGATCAGGGTGGGGTGGTGGATGTGACCAACTCAGACTTCAGCAAGGCCGTCAATACTATACCACATAGGAGGTTTATAAGGAAATTGGACAACTTGGGTGTGGAACACAGGTGGTTAACTGGGTGTAGAATTAGTTGACAGACAGAGGACAGTGGGCGGTAGTAAATGACACTCACTCTGATGAGGGGACCGTGGCCAGTAGGGTACTTCAGGGCTCAGTATTAGGACCAATGTTTATAAGTGATATTGCAGAACAGCTGGGGAAGGTATACCTCTTTGCAGATGACACCAACGTCTGCAATAGTGTAGATACTCTGAAGGGGATGGAGAGAAACCTAGGAATACTTGAGGAGTGGTCAAGGATATGGCAGCTGGGTTTCAATGTGAAAAAAGTGCAAAATCATGCACTTAAGGCACAGAAACCCAGAGGCAGTGTATAGAATGGGGGAAGAGGTACTGATGGTCACTAAACAGGAATAGGACCTTGGGGTAATCATATCTGATGACCTCAAGGTCGTGAGGCAGCGCAAATCAGTAGGCAGGGTCAGCAGGATGCTGGGTACACAGGGAGAGGTATCACCAGCAGATGGAGAGAGGTTGTGTTACCACTGTATCAATCACTGGTGAGACTCCACCTAGAGTACTGTGTTAAAATCTGGAGGCCCATCTCATTAAGGACATAGACAGATTGGAGGCTGTCCAGAGGAGGGCAAGTAAAATTGTGTAGGGCTGCATCATAAGCCCTATGAGGAGAGACTGAAGGATCTCAATATGTATACCCTAGAAGGGGGGGCATGACAGAAACCTATAAATACCTCATGGGGTGAATAAGGTACACTTAGGGCACAGAAACATGGGGCAAAGTACAAAATGAGATGAGTGGTACTAACAATATAATAATAATAATAATAATACACTTTATTTTTAATGCGCCTTTCAAATGTCAAGGCACAGTACAATTAAAACAGTTAAAACAGGTAAAACGATCTTATAATCCCATTAAAAGTATAATCAAAATCTGCAGTCTTCATCACTGTATGCCTTTTTCCACAAAAAAGTTTTTAAGGCCTGTTTGAATCCCCCCACGGTCATGCACTCCCTAATCCGATGGGGTAGAGAATTCCAGAGGGTAGGGACCACAAACATAAAAGCCCGGGCCCCAGCAGATTTTAAAGACACCCTCAGAATCACCAGCAACCCCTTGACGAATGAGCGGAGTGGTCATTCAGGGCGATAAGGAACCAGAAGCTCTTTCAGGTAGTCAGGGCCCAGTCCGTGTAGGGCTTTATATGTCAGTAAACCAACTTTGAAGGTGCAGTTCCCGCAGCACAGGTGTGATATGGGAATATCTAGGAATCCCCATAAACAACCGGGCTGCGGAATTCTGCAGCAGCTGCAAGCATCGGATATCAACCCTCGGTAGCCCAAAGTAAAGTGAGTTGCAATAATCCAGACGTGAGGTCACAAAGGCATGTATCAGTATAGGAAGGTCACCAGACAGAACAAGGTGCTTGATCCTAGCAATGTTTCTCAGATGATAAAAAGATGACTTAACGACAGCCGACACCTGTGCTCGGAGTGTCAACCCCGCGTCAAGTATCACCCCTAAGTCTCACACCTGTTCAGAAGAAGGGAGCTCGGAGTCCTCAAGGAATAAAGCTAAGGGTCAACCTGCCCCCAACCCCCCTATTTGGAGGCCTGGATCCACAACCATCACCTGC
The DNA here is from genome assembly GCA_016271365.2 of Neoceratodus forsteri. Classification (NCBI taxonomy): domain Eukaryota; kingdom Metazoa; phylum Chordata; order Ceratodontiformes; family Ceratodontidae; genus Neoceratodus; species Neoceratodus forsteri. The sequence continues at coordinate 685,041,421 of CM028131.1, forward strand.
ATCTTCCCAGGGTTCAACTTCAGCCAGCTGGACCTCATCCAATCTTGGATTTCAAGGAAGCAGTCATTAAATACCGAGAGTGCTCCTTCCTGGTCGGGCACAAAAGACAGGTAGAGCTGGGTATCAACGGCATAGCAATGAAACCTCAGCCCATACCATCTTACAATGTCTCCGAGGTGAAGCATATACACCGCAAACAAGATGGGGGACAGCACTGAGCCCTGAGGAACCCCACAAGACACAGAGATAGGATCAGAGGAAAAAAAAAATGACACCACCCTCTGAGTTTGTCCAGTGAGAAAAGATGTAAACCATCTGTGGACCAAACCAGAGAGCCCCCAGATAAATCTCAGGTGCTCAAGCAGAAACCCATGGTCAATGGTGTCAAAAGCTGATGACAGATCTAAAAGTACCAAAATGGACCATTTTCTTTGGTCTCTCGCCATCAGGAAATCATTGAGCACTCAAACCAGTGCAGTCTTGGTACTATGCCTCTTTCAGAAACCAGATTGGAAAGGTTCATAGATGCTATGGATGGTCAGATGGTTCTCCAGTTGAGCAGCTACTACTTTCTCAATTACCTTCCCCACAAAGGGAAGGTTAGAGATAGGCCTGTAGTTTGCAAGAGAGTCTGGGTCCAATCAAGCTTTCTTCAACAAAGGTGTCACCACTGCTTCTTTCAAACAGCAGGGGTACTCACCAGAGCTAAGGGAGCACCAGACTATCTGTGCCAGAACCGGGCCGATAGAATCACCACAACCCATTATCAAGGATGTAAGGCCTGGATCTAAACTACAGCATGTAGGGCGTATCCCCTGGACAATCCATATAACATCCACGATTTCCGGCTGGTCGAAGGTACTCCAGGCAAATGGAGGGATAGTGGCCAAGCCTTGGCCATCAACAACTTGCACAGAATGTGCCGCACCAATCTCCAACCTAATGTCGGCCACCTTATCAGCAAAGAACCGAGCACGCTCTTCACACTGCAATTGTGAAAAAGCTCTACAGACCTGCAGACAGGCTAGGTTGCACAGCCTGTCCACAGTTCTGAAGAGCTGAGCTGGTCAGTTCTGAGCAACAGCTATTTCCACTGACAGAAACTCTGCCTTCTTACGGGAAATTTCTGACTGATAGAGCTGATAATGCTCTAGCAGTCTAAGGTGATCGGCATGTAAGTCAGATTTCTGCCAACAACATTCTAACCTGCATCCTAGTCACCGCAACTCCCTCAAGGCTCCATCAAACCATGGAGACCAGGGGCAAAGGGAAAGAGGACGCACATGTACTGGAGCAATAGAATCTAGGGCTGAGGTAATGGCCTTATTATAGGACAAAACAAAAACCTCCGGATCACTGCTAGCCACAGGAAATTCTGATAGATCAAGCACCGCTGCTAGACCATCAGAAGTAACATCCCGTAAAGGATGGTACTTGACCATCTCCACAGGGGTCGGCCTACAAGGAGGGGTGCAAAAATTGAATCACACCATGTAGTGATCAGACCATCCGACTGGTTCCACCCTAACATCAGAGGCTTTGATCCCCAGGAGGAAGACCAGGTCAAGAGAATGGCCACGTTTATGGGTTGCAGTGGTAACAACCTGTGTAAGGTCCAGTGAATTCATCAACTGGAAGAAGTGTTGTCTAAATTGCAAGAGTTTGTCATCGATCCAGGCACTGAAGTCACCCAGGACCATCAGCCTGGGCAACTCAAATGCAATGTCGACCATGAAGTCCGCCACTTCCTTAAGGAATTGCTTCCCATCTCCAGGTGGATGGTAGATGAGGGCTATCCTATAACCCACACCTGCTACCAGAGCACATTCAAATGATCTGGCCTCCTCAGCTGGAACACTGGTGAAATCCAACTCGGTCGTGAAATAAATCGTAACCCCCTTCCAGCAGTTCAATCTTGGGCAGTGTATCACTGCATACCCGGCCGGAAATGCAGCCTCTAATATGGGGCCTGCATTATCATCCAGCCAGGTCTTGGTGATGCATGCCAGATCTGCCATCCCAACAAGATCCGCCATAACTGTGGTCTTGTTTTTGACAGATCTAACATTGCACAACCACAACCACTAAGAGGGAAAGAGACCAGGAGGTAATCATATCAGATGAGCTAAAGGTGGCCAGGCAATGTGACAAGGCAGTTCAGAGGGCTAGTGGGATTCTGGGGTGTATGGGGAAGGGTATCACCAGCAGAAAGAGGGAGGCGGTATTGCCTCTGTATAGATCACTAGTAAGATCCACCAAAAGTTCTGTGTCCACTTCTGGAGGCAACATCTCCAGAAGGACATAGAGTGGAGGCGGTCCAGAGGAAAACAAATTAAATGGTGCAGGGTCTGCATCAGAAACCCTACAAGGAGAGACTTAAGAACTTATAACATTTATAAACTCCTATGTACACCCTGGAAGAGAGGAGGCGGAAGAAGGGAGAAAATGCTGACATCCTGGTACATAGGGACTAACGATCTCTCTAGCTGGGCAGTTGTGGAGACCAAGGAACACCTGACCAGGCTGGGTGACAAACTATCATCCATATCATCTGGCACCTCCTTCTCTGAGATCCTGCCAGTATGGGAGAGGGGGGAAGATGGACAGAAGGTCAGAGAAGGGGAGATAGGGGAGCTAAACATGTGGCTCAAGGGCTAGTGCCAGGAAAAAGGACACAAATTTGTAGGGAACTGGCAACAGTTTTGGGAGCGAAAGTTCTTTAAATTTGATGGACTGCATCTGACTAAGGAAGGAATCAGTGCATTGGGGCAGAAGTTTGACTTCTTTGCAGAATATTTAAACTAGCAAATAGGGAGAGGGGTGCAGCACCCCATACGTCGAATGGGAAGAACAACCCTCCCCCCTCAGCTAGTGGTCAAACAGGAGTTCAGCATGTTTGTAGTTCATTTGCATCACCAGGTAAGGAAACAGGTCTGGCTCCCTATACAATGCACAGGGAAAATGCCAGACCTCACCCAAAAACTAACACACCGAAATCTGGCCAATGGAAAATCATGTACACTAATGCTCGCAGTCTGGAAAATAAGATCCCAGACCTGCAGGCAATAATGACAGATGCCAAACTAGACATAGTAGCAATTAGCGAGACATGGTTTACCAGTTACCACCCTTAGGAGACTTCAGTACCTGGCTATGTACTGTTCAGAAGAGACTGAGGTGCAAAAGTGAGGGGGTAGATTGGCCCTTTATGTCAATGAAAATATCAAAGCTACAGAAATTCAGAATACACATAAGGAGCCAGAAGAACTGTGGGTCACCCTGGGGCAGCCATATAAACTGGGGTTGTCTACAGGCCTCGAGACCAGGGGGAGGACATAGACACATTACTGTCAGAAGATATACAAAACATGACAGCTAAAGGGGAGGTTCTGATAATGGAAGACTTCAACATGCCAGATACAGATTGGTCAATACCAGCAGGAACATCTTCCAGAACTAGAGACATGGTGGATTCCCTGCAGGGGGAGGGCCTCAAACAACTGGTACAACAACCCACAAGAGACAGGGCTATCCTAGATCTAGTACTGACTAACAGAGAAAGGATCATAGATCTCCAGGTAGATAGTCACCTGGGGGCCAGTGACCATCACATGGTGTGGTTCAATTTGGCCACTAGAACTAAATCATCCCATTCCAAGGCAAAAATATGGAACTTCCGAGGAGCTGACTTTGATAAGATAGTCAACAGAGTTAAGCTAGCCCTAGCAAAAAAGAAATACAGGTGAGGGAGTACAGGCAAAGTGGGCAAGCATTAAGGATGTAATACTTGAAGCGACATCTCCCCCATTGTAATAGAGAGAAAAGGGAGTGCAAAAGAAGAAGGAAACCACTTGTTCTCAAAAACAGCAGCAGAAAAATACAGAGTCAAAAGGCTGGCCTTCAGGAAATATAAGGGAATGCAGCGGGATGAAGACAGGGAGGCATACCAAATTTCCCTAAGGGAAGCAGGGAAGGCAGTAAGGCAGGCAAAGGCCCAAACCAAGGAAACACTAGCACAAACAGTAAAAGAAGGTGACAAGACTTTCTATAGATACATTAGTGAAAGGAGAGAGTCCAGAGGGGATATTGCTAAGATCAAAGGGGATAAGGGTGTGAGGAGGAGAACCATGTAAAAGCATATATCCTAAATAGATACTTCTGCTGAGTATTTACTGAAGAGAAGATAGGGCAGGGCCCACAGATCAGCACCATGGACACAGGGGACAGGGAGATGTGCACTAGTCCCTTTACAAAAGAAAGGGTCCTACAAGAGCTCGATAACCTCAGGGTGGACAAGGCAATGGGACCTGATGGCATACATCCCAGGGTACTAAAGGAGCTAAGGGTGGAAGTAGCAGAGCCATTATCAGAACTGTTTAGTAAGTCTCTGAGCACAGGAGAGGTCCCAGAAGACTGAAGAAGGGCTCATGTGATCCCGCTCCACAAGACTGGCAGCAGGGAGGAGGCAGAGAACTACAGACCAGTCAATCTTACCTCAGTAGTGGGCAAGATTATGGAGGCACTCCTAAGGAAAGGATAGCACAACACCTGGAATCCATAGGAGCACAGGATCCAAGACAACATGGGTTTACAACAGGAAGATCCTGTCAAACTAATCTCATAGATTTCTTTGACTGGGTAACCAGAGTGGTGAACCAAGGGGGAGCAGTTGATGTCACCTACCTTGACTTCAACAAAGCTTTCGATACTGTTCCACATAAAATATTGATTAATAAGCTGGGTAGGCTCGGGGTGAGTCAGAAGGTGGTCAACTGGGTGGCAAACTGGTTGACGGGCAAAAAACAGAGAGTGGTGATAAACGGTATACAGTCAGAAGAGTTGCGTCACAAGTGGGGTACCTCAGGGATCAGTCCTGGGGCCAGTCCTCTCAATATCTTCATCAGTGACATTGCAGTTGGACTGGCGGGTAAGATTTGTCTGTTTGCAGATGACACCAAGATCTGCAACAGAGTAGATGATCCAGATGGGGTGGGCAGAATGAGAAGAGATCTGGATAAACTAGCAAAATGGTCAGAAGAGTGGCAACTGGGGTTTAACGCAAAGAAGTGCAAGATCATGCACATAGAGAAGAGAAACCCTGAAGCCACCTATAGGCTGGGAGGGGAGTTGCTGGCAGTCATAAGGGAAGAAAGAGACTTGGGCATCATCATCACAGATGACTTGAAATTATCCAAGCAGACCACTAAAGCAGTAGGTAAGGCTAGGGGGATGTTGGGGTGTATTAGTAGGGGTATCACAAATCAGAAGAGGGAGATAATAATCCCTCTTTATAAGACACTGGTTAGGCCCCATCTGGAGTACTGCGTGCAGTACTGGAGGCCACACCTTCACAAGGACATTAACCAAATTGAGGCAGTCCAAAGAAGGGCAACCAGAATCGTGCAGAGACTGCATCAGAAAACATATGAGGACAGATTAACTGAGCTCAATATGTATACCCTAGAGCAAAGGAGGGAGAGAGGTAATATGATCAAAACATTCAAGCACCTTAAGGGCATTAGCAAAGTGAAAGAGTCTAACATGTTTCAATATAAGAAAAATAGCAGGACAAGAGGACACAGCATGAGATTAGAGGGAGGCCGATTAAGGGGTAATGTGAGGAAGTTCTTTTTCACAGAAAGGGTGTGGATGCATGGAATGGCCTACCTCAGCAAGTGGTGGATATGAATACAGTGCAGGGCTTCAGACAGGCATGGGATAGGCATAAGGGAGCAATACAGATGAGTATGAATAGATAGGCCATTGACAGAGCAAAGGCAGATGGAACATTCATAAGGTAGAAAAAGAAATGGGCAGACTGGATGGGCCTTGAGGTCCTTATCTGCCGTCAACTTCTATGTTTCTATGAGATATGATAGAGACTTTTAAATACCTCACAAGGGTACATAAGATACAGAAGGGAAGTATTTTTCAGAAAAAAGGTGTTCAAGGATAAGCGGGCGTGATGAAAAGCTGGAGGGGGGTAGATTCAGAACAGATGGGGGGGAAATACTTCTTCACAGAAAGAGTGATGGATTCCTGGAACAATCTTCCAGTGGAGGTGGTAGGGCAAAAACAGTGATGTGGTTCAAGAATGCATGAGATCGGCATAAAAGAATCTTAAGGAAAAGGAAGGGGGGGTGAATGTGTTGGAGATCAAAATGGATCTGCAGTGATACTATAGGCAGGAAAATATGGGCAGACTAGGATGAGCCAAGTGGTCCTTAGCTGCCTGCAGATTCTATGTTTCTATGAAGGTACAGAAGGGGATTATTTTTCAGAAGAGAAAGTGCAAGGCAACAAGGGGCATGTAATGAAGCTGGAAGAGGGGAGATTTTAGTGGGATGTAAAGAAGTACTTTTTTCACTGAAAAAGTGGTGGACAGGGGTGAGCATAGGAATTTCAGATTTGTACACAGCTGCCCACACTGCTGCCCCCCATGTACCCCCATGACACTGCAACATCTAATCAGTGGCCTATACTCAAAATCAAAATATGTATACATACTCATACAGTAAGGTAACCTGTCAGTCATCAAGCAATGGCAGACTGACAGATTGGCTTTTATTTTCAATGTCACATTGAGATCACCCACTGTACCACACCAAGGTAGCCAGCCCACACCTGCCAAAAATCATCCATGCTCTTGCTCATGCACAAAGTAGTTGAAATCACCCAGTGAACTGAACAAAATGTTAACAACAGTTACTGACTGATTGCCTAAAAATGACAGCAACTACAACCCCTTACTTCCGTAGTAAATTTATTGCCACTATATCCACAGAAATAAATTTACTGCAGAAGTAAACTGACAAAAACACTGAAAGCCATGTGTCTTTAAGAAGCCAGTCTGGCTGTTGGATCATGGTAAACTGAAAGGAACACCATCAAGGGAGCCAAACAGTGCACAAGCGCCTCTCAATCAAGCTCCTCCTTTTTATTTACGTATTTATTGTTTGATTTCCTTTTTATTTACATATTTATTGTGCATTGTTTATTGATGCTCTCTCCCGCTCCAGACACTTATTCCCCCTGAGATCCCTGTCGATTCAGCCAAAGAGTGCATCAGGAGGCCATCGCAGTGTACTGCCTATTGAACCACTGAAATACCCTGGGGAGAAAAGGCTTCCTGCCATGCAGCGGGGACTGCCAACATTCTCAACACCCGGGCTATGGCAGGCTGTCACAGGGGTGTGCTCTCTTCATTCGGACCATTCAGGGACAGACTGAAACCACAACGTCAACACCTTCTGCAGTTTCCTCAAACTCTATAACCCTGCCAACAATCTCCTTTTAACTGTTCCACAACCAGGGCTCAGCTGAGCACTTAACTATAACGGATGTAAACTCACTAATAAAAGCTTCACCAAACTGCCAATTGACCCCGACCACATGGAAAAAATGGTGTGCAGAAATAACATAGAAACATAGACTTTGACGGCAGATAAGGACCGCTAGGCCCATCTAGTCTGCCCATTTCCCTACCTACATGATAGGCTGCAGATCCTAGTTAACCAACAGCCTATTTCTTCCTACCCCCTACAAGAATTGCCTTATGTCTGTCCCATGCATTCTTGAATTCTCCCACAGTTTTAGACCCCACAACCTCCTCAGGAAGGCTGTTCCATGCATCCACTACCTCTCTGTGAAATAATACTTCTCACATTGCCCCTGAACCGCCCCTTCTATCTTTAAATTGTGTCCCATTGTTCTTGCAAGTCTCTTTTCTGAAAGATGCTACCATCTTGGACTTTGTTGATTCCACTGAGGTACTTAAAAGTTTCTATCATGTCCTCCCTCTCCTTCTTTCCTCATTAGGGTATACATATTAAGCTCCTTTAGTCTCTCCTCATATGGCTTCTCTTGCAGACCCTGCACCATTTTAGTTGCCCTCCTCTGGACTGCCTCTATCCTGTCTATGTCCTTGAGAGATGGGGTCTCCAGAACTGGACACAGTACTTAGATGGAGTCTCACCAACTGTCTGTACAGAGGGATAACAACTTCCTGTTTTCTGGTGATGATGCCTTCCCTATACATCCCAGTATACCCCAGCCCTCCCTACTGCCTTCTCACATTGCTTGCTAACCTTAAGGTCATCTGCTATGATTACCCCAGGTCCCTTTCCTTTTGTTGTTGTTACTACCTCCCCACCCATTGTGTATTCTTCCCTGGGTTCTTGTTTCCCAGGTGCATTATTTTGCACTTCTTTGCCTTGAATCCTAGCTGCCATACTTCTGACCATTCCTCCAACCTTGCCAAGTCTCTTTTCATCCTTTCCACGCCTCCTTGTGTATCAACTCTGTTGCAGATCTTTGTGTCATCTGCAAAGGCATACTTTTCCTTCCAGTCCCTCTGCAATGTCACTGATGAAGATATTAAAAGGACTGGACCCAATACTGAACCCTGCGGTACCCCACTAGTAACCCCCTTTCTGAGTGGACTCCATTTACAATTACCTTCTGTGTCCTGTTGTCCAGCCAATGTTTTACCTAGGCTATCACCCTGGGTCCCACTCCCAGGCTGGTTAATTTGACTATTAATCTTTTTGTGGGACTGTGTCAAATACCTTGCTAAAGTCTAGGTAGGCCATGTCCACAGCCCTCTCCTGGTCTACTACTTTGGTCACCCAGTCAAAGAAATCTATTAGATCTGTCTGACATGACCTTCCTGCTGTGAATCCATGCTGCCTTGGGTCCTGTGCTCCACTGGCCTCTAGGTACTCACTATTCTTTCCTTCAGAAGTGACTCCATCACTTTCCCTACCACAGAGGTCAGACTGACAGGTCTGTAGTTTCCTGCCTCTGTCTTGGACCCACTTTTGTGAAGGGAATCACATCCGCCTTCCTCCAACTCTGGTACCACACCATCCTCCCATGATTTATTAAAAGAGTAGCCAGTGGTTTCACTAGTTCCTCCCTTAATTTTTTAGAATTTCTAGGTGAATTCCATCAGGACCCATTGCTTTGTCCACCTTCAGTTTTAGGAGTTCTTGCAGAACCCTTTCTTCTGTGAAAGGACTGGGATTGACCCCCTATCAAGAGTGCTTCTGTTAATTGGATTAGGCACTTCCTCCTCCTCTTTGTGAATACTGAGCAGAAATATTCGTTCAGTATTCCTGCTTTTCACTGTCCCTCTGCCCACCCAATCGCTCATTCTATTCAGCCTCACTATCCTCTCTTTGTCTTTCTCACGCCGCTGATGTACCTATAAAAGGTTTTATCCCCTTCTTAACTGAGTTGGCTATCTTTTCCTCAGTTTGGGCTGTTTATATTCTGACTTCCCTCCCTGCTTCCTTCTGCCTTAACTGGTACAGCTCTCTGTCCTGCTCCTTCTGTGTTTCCTTATACTTCCGGAATGCTATCTTTTTCTTCCTGACTTTCATAGCCACCTCTTTTGAGAACCATCGTGGCTTTTTTTTTCTTTGATTTGTTTATTTGCTTCACACAAAGGCTTGTTGCCTCTGTGATGGCAGTTTTAATAATTCCCCATTGTTGCTCCACACCTCCTTCTAGCCTGTTTGCTAGTGCTTTTCTGAGGCACTCTCCCATCTTGCCAAAGTCAGCCCTCCTAAAGTCCAGTACCCTCACTTTTGTATGGCTTGACTCTGTAGCTGAATTTAACGTGAACCACACTGTTTGATGGTCACTTGTCCCCAGATGGCAACCCACTTCTAGATCTGAGATCCTCTCACTGCCTCCGTTTGAGAGTACGAGGTCTAAGATTGCTCCCTCATGAGTGGGTTCCAAAACTAGCTGTCTAATGCCTGCCACCTGTAGGGCATCAAGAATGGCCCTGCTCTTGGATGTGGCTGCAGCAAATGTGCTCCAGCTAACATCTGGCATATTCAGGTCTCCCATCAACAGTATCTCCCCTTTCTCTGCCATTCTAAGAATGCCTTCTATCATATCCTTGTCCATTCCCTCCCTGACATGGGGGTCTGTACACAACCCCTGTGCGGATTGCGGTGCCCTTTCCAGTCTCCAATGTGACCCACAGTGCCTCCTCTACCCCTGTTTTCTCTTTGTTCAGTTGCTTTTATCCCTTCCTTTACATAGAGAGCTACTCCTCCCCTCTTCTCCCTGCCTGTCTCTCCTGTAGGTTATGTACCCTGGTATGTTAACATCCCAGTCATGGTTCTCTGTGTACCATGTTTCTGTGACTGCTATGATATCCAGGCATCCTCTTCCATTAAGGCCATCAGCTCAGGAGCTTGTTGCCCAGACTACGGGCATTGGTATCATTACCTCCATTTCCTGATGGCCTTACTCCGTTTGCCCCATCCCTGTCCTTCTTGCCTTTGTCACTTTCTCCATTTACCCCTGCCCTTCTCCCTATCGACACCTCTATGTTGGTGTTTGCCGCATTTACTACCTTGATTATTTGGGGGGGCTAGGATTTTCCTGCTCCTTTCCAGTGCCTCCCCCCTTGGCTAGTTTAAAAGCTTGCCAATGAAGCATTTAAACCTATCACCTAGGATCCTGGTTCCCCTCCCTGTATAAAGGGTTATACAGTAGTTTAGTGAGCTATTTTGCAGTGTAAATCAGGAACAACTATAAAGAAAGATCTGGAACTAAACTTAAAAGATATTATCAGACCGTATAACTTATGTATATCTCCAGGAAATATTTAGAGAAGTGATTGGGAAATCAAAGTTATATAAGGCCCCTGGTCCTTACAAAATTGTTTTGGTGTTTATAAATTACAAACTGAATGGAGGGTCCTAGTTTTTCATGTCTTATTTCATACCATTATTCAGACGTAGGTGATTCCAACCTCTTAGCAAGAGAGTATAATATTCACTGTTTATATGAAGGGTTCAGTACCTCGACCAAATATTTATAGGCACACAAGCGGAATAGACACCTCCCAGAAAATCTTATGTAGAATTACTCTTAAAGAACTCTGTAAATTGGCAAGGAAAAATAGGCTACTTAAAGAGCAACTCTGCACTTTAGCATGTGTTTTCAGAAAGAAGATGTTTCATCTGTTACAATGTACTAGTGAGTACATTTTTTCATTTTCAATATTTCTTTCCAAGGTTTACAGTACATCTCGGTAGTCCATCTAAAAAGTCTGTATAGAAAACCTTTGAAAATATTTGCCTCTCCTCTGTTAAACTCACAGTGCCTTGGTTTATGACATCATAGTGCTCACCATAACAACAGACTGTGATGTCACAAACAGCAATTGTGCGGTTAGCAGGGGACAGTCAGCTACATTTAGAAACACTCAGTGAAATAATTGCTGCAGTATCTACAATATTTAGTAGACCAACAGCAGGGGAAAGTAAAACAAAAATAACAAAGAACTAAAAAACAAAGTCAAAATATAAATGGTGTAAATCTAGTATTGTTACATTTTTTATTATAATAGAGAGTTGCTCTTTAATGAGACACAAACAGTTTTATAAATGGCTAGTCTACAGTTAGCTGCAAAATATTTTGGACATGTTTGTGGTCCCTGAAAACTGATCTAGTACTCCTAGATGCAATAATAAGACTACATGATTCAGCATGGACTCGGGTAAAGTACAACCAACATGGAAATTTGACAGAGAAAATAAACACCAAACAAAGTGTCCTCCAGGGTTGCATACTTGCCTCATTATTGTTTCATCTTTTCTTGAATTACATTACAGTATGTTGCAATTAAAGTTCAGATTTTCATCTTCCTAAAGTTAACAAAAAGTCCAGTAGATCTTCTCACGCACACAGGTGATATTGTGCTAATACGGACATTTGTATTGGGTATCCAAGGACAGTTAAGTAGACTTGCCAAGTTATGTAAAATTAATTCCTTAGTTGTAAATATACATAAAATTTAATTAGTGATTTTTGGTAGTAAAAGTAAATAAACGATATGATTGCATATAAATAATACAATGTTATTCACAGTGCCTTATTATGACTACCTGGGAGTTCGTATTGCTGTTAATGCAAAATGGAAAACACACCTAACATTAATTAAAAACAAAACAACAATGGCATAAAATGCCCTAAAATATTTAGCAGTGCCCCAGTGGTGTAGAGGACTGAGGTGCTGGATGCCTCACCTCCTGACACACCGGTGATTCGGGGTTGGGGTCGGATCCAGATCACTTGGCAGCCCGCAGATTGGGGAAGGATCAAGTATCCAAAGACAGCTCTCCTTCCTCGGGGAGTGGTGTTGGTGAGCCGCACTGCTTGCCTGACACCCAGTGGTGGCTGGGTGTCAGCACATGCATGCCCCCAACATTCAGGACTCTGGGGCCATCTCCATGGAGGCGGAGCTTGGACACTGTGTCCATTGCATGTCTGTGGGCCCGGGTAGAAAACAAGAGACCCCCGAAACACAGCAGGGTGACGACTGCCCCCCCCCGCAGGCTCCACACTGGTGGCCAGGCACAACCAAGGGTCCTGTGGCAGAGGACAGTAGGTGCAGGTAAGTCTCAGTGAGGCTGGGTGATGGGTCTGGGGGGGTCGCTTAGATGGGGGCTGCCAGGTGTGAAATAGGCAATAAAATGTATACAGAAAAAAAGAAAGATTTAGCTGCAGTTCACGTGGTAGGTCCATTAAAAGGACTTTATCAATTTTGATTCTGCTTTCAGAAGCAGTGCATTATGGAGAGCAGAAGGGTGGAGCCAGTTAATTTTCCTCCTCCCCCCTTCCACTTTGCACTGGAGGCAGCAAAAGAGGAGGAACCTTTGAACCTGTACATGTATTTCTTACCCACAATTCCAGATGACCTCAGGGGCTTATCGCCCACAGGATCTGGAGGGCCACCAGAGGAAGATGATGGTGTCTGCAGGAGCGTCTGTACTGTAGGTAGTCTGCAGTTCTGCAGGGGATGCTGAAAGAATGTCGAACATCCAACTGTAGTTGGTAAACACAAACTGTATCTAATATGTAGTGTTACTGACTACTGCTGATACTGTTAATCTTAGCATCTACATATATACTGTAGCATAACGTTATAAGACAGGCAGTTGATGTCCGTGCATCACTAAGCAACTCAGACAGCTTTATAAGCACTCTGCATGCTAGCATGTAGCATAGGGTGAGTAGGGAGGTAGTCAGCTGTGCGTATTGTGGGGCACTCATCTCCAGGGCTATGCTCTGGAAGAAAAGATATTGCCTAATATGTGGTACTTTGTGGAAGCTCCATGCTCAGTTAGCAGTAGCAAAGGAGGAAATATCCCAGTTGTGACTCCAACTAAGCTGGTGCCCATCCCTCACACCCTCAATACCCCAGAGGATCACTGGCTTGGGGGACAGAGGCCGGTGGGGAGGGGGAGGAGATTGAGTGGCAGGGGCAGTTACACAGCAGTCAGCCAAACCCAAAACATACCAATTACAAATCACTTTGCACCCCTGGAAAGGTACAGGTGCCTAACTCTAATGGGGGGGGGCCTTGAGTCACTTGGTGTTGATGGGATAAAAGACATGATGACACCTGAGGGCAGGAATGGGTAGAAGTTGGTAAGGAGGATTCTGGTGATAGGGAACTTGATTAGATGCGTAGACAGGGTGGTAGGCAGTGCAGGAAAAGAGAGGAGGGGATCAGATGCCTGCCTGAAGCATTAGCCATCCAGGATTGGGAGAGGATATGGAGGATAGTGGAGGAGGGTAGAGAGTAGGGAGTGCTAGTATACCTTAGTACCAATGATCTGGGTAACCTGCCTGTGGAGACAGTGAAGAGGGACTTCCAGAGGCTGGGGGACAGACTGAAAAAGTACTCTGCTTCCTTGGTCTTTTGCGAGATCCTCTCTGTCTAGGGTAGGGAGAAGGGAGAGTATACAGTGAGGAAAGGGGGGACTGAGGAGTTTAATGGGTGGTTAAAAAGGTGATGTCAGGAACAGGGTTACCACTTTGTGGGGGACAGGAGAACTTCTGGAACAGAAGGCTCTTCAAAGGCGATAGGGACAGGAGAACTTCTGGAACAGAAGGCTCTTCAAAGGCGATAGCCTTCACCTAACAAGAGTGTGGACTACCACGTTAGGGCAGAGGTTTGATGTCTACATTGACAGACAGTTAAACTAACTGGAGGGGAGGCTGGGACTAGGGATTCCACAGTTGATGTAGGTGAAGAGGGGAGCCTAGAAGGACTCCCCCACAGATGGTGGCAAGGTGTACAAGATGTAGTAGCAGGTTGAAACGAGTTCAGGGGACTGGGAAGTGTAGACGAAGCTGATCATCAAAAAAAAATTGAAAAAGACAAGACATCTAGAATATCAAGGAACTGTGATGGGGGAGCCATTAAAGAACCAAGAGGGGTGGGAGCATAAGATAGAGGGTGGTGTGTCTCAAAGTTAGGAGTCTGGTTAGTAATATTAGTGAACTCCAGGCACTAAAGACAGATTCTGGGCTGGATCTAGTGACCATTACAGATACTTGAGCTAATGAGAACAATGACCAGGACCTGGTGATCACTGGATATACCTTATAGAGGCATAATAGAGGAATGGGCAGAGATGGAGTGGTGGCCAATTATGTCAGGGAAGGAATAGAAGCAATAGAGGATGCATTAATTGGAGGGAAAGGGGAGGGAGAATCACTGTGGGACAGCTCACAGAGTCAACAGGTAGAAAACTTCACTTGAGGATGGTTTACTGGCCACCAGGGCAGGGAGAGGGAGAACGACAAAGATCTAGAAGCAAGAAGTAGAAAGGGGGCAGCAAAGGGGGAGGTTATAGCAGTAGGAAATCTCACCTGCCAGACATGGAATGGTCCATCCCAGCAGTCAGGAGTACCAGAAGTCAGGTTCTGTTTGATACTCTGCAGGACTGCATGCTGGCGCAGCAGGTCAGGAACCCACTAGACAATCAACCATTCTCAATGTGGTTCTCACCAACTTGGAAAGAGTAGGTGGTGCGTGGGTTGGGGAACCACTGGAGTCCAGTAACCACAATACTATTTGTGTTTTTGTTTTTTCTTTGTTTTTGCAGTTCATCTTTATATTGAGTTTTCTTTTTACAATGTACAGAAACACAAAAACTGTGGTGCGTGCTAACTGATATAGCAACATTCACATACTGTATTGATAAATAAGTAGATCTTAGGACTCGGGTGCCACACTGAAGGCTGCGGAACAAGAAGGGGATACGGGTACAGCTACGGAAATAGAAAAGTGAGTAGGGAGTTGGTTGGAGGGAGGCAGTAAAGAGCTGTGGTGAATGGAGTCAGATCAGTGGAAAGAAAGGTCACCAGCAGAGTACCACAAGAATCTGTCCTGGGCCCAGTCCTCTTCAATATGTTCATCAGCGGCATAGGAGAGGAATCCAGGGTAGGTTGTATCCATCTTCAGATGACACTAAACTCTGTAGTAGAGTTGACAGTGTGGAGGGGATAAGGGAATTGCAGTGAGACCTGAAAAGACTAGAACATTGGTCTAAAGTCTGGCAATAGAAATTCAATCCCAAGAAGTGCAAAGAGAGTATTTGATGAGAGAGGTTTGGCTGACACAATAGACCCAGGAGTTGCTGAAGCTGCAGGCTTGCACCAAACACTCAGTGCACCTGAAGTAAGTGATGCAGGGATCTGGCCCCCAACCCCAGTGCAACACTAGAGGGTCTGTGAGGGTTGGGGGGTGAACATGCATGCCAGGAGGTGTGCTGGGGGCAGAAGAAGCACAGGGAGTGCCTTTGGAGGCATTGGGGAGACAGCAGCACTGCCAGGTTTGTGCGGTGGCACCCAGCAGGGGCGCCATGTGGAAAGCCACACAGATGATAGGATGGGACCACTTTGTGGGGTTTTTTTCAGGGACAGACACTAACATGGCCCCAGGTGGGCATCGTCCTGGTACCTGCCCCATAGGTGTAATATGCATAACCCTGTAGCCGGAGGCAGCCTGCCACAATGCAGGAGGATGGGTACTAGGGGACTGTTATGGTGCCTGAAGAACAGTCCCCTCCACCACTGGCCCTCCACCTGCAGCTACATTTTTCCACCTACAGGGTTGTGCATGTTGCATCTATGGGACAGGTGCCAGGGCTGTGCCCACCTGGGGCCATGTCAGTGTCTGTCCCTGCCAAACCCCCACAAAGTGGTCCCATCTATTGGCTGTGGCTTTCCAAATGGCACCTCAGTTGAACACTGCACAAACCCTGGCAGTGCCACTGTTTCCCCAATGCCCCCTACAGCACTCGCATGTTCCTTCTGCCACCAGCGCCCCTCCTGAAAGGTCTCCCCCAGTCGCCACAGTATGGGCTGGTGGTGCAAGCCCCTTAGACCACCTCCTAGCTGGTCTAACTTGAGCCCCCTATTGCATCCACAGTGGAGTTTCGAAAACTGCAAATAATGGGATGGTGCAGCCCCACCGTGGCACAAGCCCCCTTGCAACCTGGCACATGGCAGAGTCTGTCACAAGGGTGGGACAGGGTGGCTTGGGTGCAAGGCATCCCGATTTTGACACAGCCTGCATTTGAAAGTTGGGATTGCCACAAAGATTGATTGATTGATACAAGGTGCCACTTGCATCATACCCATTTAGTGCAGGCACCTTGTGTTAAAAATACCCTTTTAAGAATTGCGCCCAATGTCTCTAGTGGGGTTTGACTCTGCAGTCTCCAAGTTCTTAAGCCAGTGCTCTAACATCTACAGTAGACCACAATGCCTCTCAGGAGACATAGGTATTTAAAAATGATTAAAACAGTAACTGAAGAAGAGGGAGGAGACAGTGAAATGGTTGTGTAGACCTGCAAACTGAATTAAAACCAGTCTGTATAAATACTGTATCCGATAAGGCATGCCAGTAAAACATTAGCTAGTACAGAAAGCGTGCTCATTTGTTTCCAAGGCCTGTGAAGATCTACATGTACAAAGACCCTCTGTAGGACTGACCTGCACAATTTCCACCACTTAGACTGATTGACCTCTGGCTCACAGCAATCACACTCTAAGTCTGCTGATATTGCAGACACTGTGAGCCATGGGGAGATGAAGACTGCAAATACCTGAACAGGCTTTTTTTTTTTTTTATGACATTGCTGTCAGTGATGGTTTTGAAATATTATCTGATCTAGAGCAGTCAGTTGCTGCCACAGTACACAGTTATGTGATGGAACCAATAATAACACCTACAGAAGACCCATTAAAGTACTGGCGTGAAAAGAAACAGACATGGCCTAGGCTGATAAAAGTAGCCCACAGGCACTTTCCCCTGCCCATCCACTTGTGTTCATTCTGGATTGATTCATAACACTGACAGCTGTCAGTATTGAGCAAAGAGGCAACTCAACATCTTAAAATATGAAAATGTAGTAATTTTTTAGTGCTGTCTTCTACAAGGCATGTATGATGTACTGGATGTTTATTTATTTATTTATTGAATTTTGTTAACTAGGTGGGCCCACTGGAACAAAGGTTCCTTTTTCAGGGGCAACCCGGAGTTAATTACAGACAATACAAAACAATATGGATTATAGAGAGTCATACAATGTATGCGGTCATGACCAAGGTGTACTAAGTCAGATACAGTACACGCCAGCACATGGAAACAATAAACACAAGAGTACAGAAGATTAGTACACAAATAGAACCATATTACATGTCAAGGCATTAACAGAGTATTATACATTCAAGACGGGTACCCATACAGTAAGCTATGCAAGAAACAAAGTACAATGGGAAGGCCTAGCATCACCAAGTGCAAAACGAGTGGCGTGAAGTGATGGCAGCAGCTCCAGGTCAGAAGCTGTCAAAACACAAGCAGCGCTTGAACAGATATACCTTGAGGCGTTTTTTAGACCCTCTAAGTATCGAGCAATTTTGGACAGAGGCAGGAAAACTGTTCCACAGTGATGGAGCTGAGCTGGGAAAGGATGAGAACAGGAAAGTAAAGCATTTTTTAAGTAAAAACATGATAAAAGCATACAGGTGCAACCCTAAATTACCAGCTTAACATCCCAGTCACTTAGGTTTCAAGGCTGGTGTGCATGCGCAACCATACCTCTCAACCTCCTGCCTCATAAATCAGGGACGAGGCTAAAAAAAATCAGGGACAAAGGATCAAAATCAGGGACACATCTTCAAAATTAGAGATATCCACCCAGAAAGCTGGTAGAATATGGGGCTTAGGGCAAAATGCATTTTCTAAAGAAGAAGAAGTCTGTAACTTTAATGCTTGACATTGTTTTGTGCTTACAGTCCCCATTGTTTAACCATAAAAACACAAATTTTAGGAGGGACAGAGTAAAATTTTGAGGCAAAATCAGGGATGTCCCTGAAAATCAGGGACACTTGAGAGGTATGTGCAGCGCAACGCATGCAATGTACTGTACTTGCTCTGGGGTATGGCAATTGGTAAGTTTAAGCATAAGGAAACTGCTACCTTGGATGCAAGCTCATCTCTGCTCATCTTTTTAATTTATACTTTGCCAAATGTGACCCAATAGCATCAGTGCAGAAAATAGGACAGGCATCTGGTTGCAGTCCGTTATTTACCACAATGCACATTTTGCTTTGGTGGACGTGAGTGCGCATGAGGGTGAGGATCTCAAGACTGAGGATGAACACAACATATTAAGCTGCTAAGGATACTGGGTAGCATTTTAAATTAAGTAGCCTAAATAATCAATAAAGATATAGTAAACATACAGTAAAAAAGCTATTCTTATGTAATGAGATGTTAATAGACTTCATAAGCCGTATTGTGCTTTTGACATAGATGTAACTGATAGTTAGCTCAGCTAAGTGTTTAAGAAACTTACATGAGGATAAATCTTCTTACTTCATCGAGCAATTAATTAATATGTAATGATCATCCAGAAATATTTTAATAAATTATCATACTGTATGCTATTTAAAATAAAGTGATGTCCTAATGGCGTACCTGTACCACCCTTTGCTGTTATGTAGGGGACCAGGATTTGCACCTGAAGTTTTAGACTTTTATCCAGGTTATATGAAACTTTGTAGCCCAGTGGCCAATGACTAATGACAATTTACCAGTGGTAACTAATATAAATGCTTGTTTCACTTTAATCTACCATACATAGTGATTTTTAAAGCAGTGGTGCAATGAAACTGTGGCCAAAATGCTGGCTTCTACCTTTTTCCTACCATACAAGTTTCTATGTATTTCAGATATATATGTAAGGACTCAATAGCACCCCCATTATTAGGGCAAGTAGGCATGTCCATACAAATGAAAATAAAGAAAATGACACTGGACACCATGAACTGCCAAATTATTATTTTTTTAACTGTGCAGAGAAAGAGCTCCAAGATGAAAGCTAAATCTATGTCTCAGAACACAACAAAGCCCTAACTTCTATGTTAAACCCCCAAGTCTTGCACCTTAATATAGTTAGCATCCTTGGACAGAATACCCTGAAATTTGGAATGCACAGAGCTGGTACCAGGATTGCTGGATCCTGTAAATTTGGTAACTGTTACTTCTGTAATTTTAGAAAGTTGAAAACAAATCAAAATATAGTTTTTAATCCATTTTACTTGCCCTCAAATTGAAAACTGAAATGTTCAAGTTTGTAAGAGTTTGGTTTAAAGAGGATTCTTTGATAGGTGGCAATACTGAAAAAATGCAGATTTCAGACTATAAACAAAATCAAATGATGTTTTCATGTATGTGCAATTCATTTTCTCACACATTTCTTATAAATGGACTTTTGAAACTCTGACTCATAAATCAGAACACACTTCCATGGGATAAGACCCCTGTTCTCATGAGCTTAGTATCCACAAATGTGGGGAGAAGAAATCTTTGTAAAATAAAAACAAGAAATGAGTGGGAAGGTAAGTCTGAAATTTATGTGGTCAATAATGTAGTGTGTGATGTTAATGCTTTAAGTATTTTTTTTAGGTTCAAAAGCCAATACTTTTTAAAATATTAATGAAATTAGGCTGTTGTAGCTCACAAAAACAAATCCTGTTTTTGTGAGTCATGAACCTGCTTTTGTGACTCGCAAAGATACACTTACAACTTTGTGGCACAGTCTCAAAATGAAAAAATCTACACCATGTCTGGGAACATTTGACTGATGTCTGATACATATGTGTGGCTACATTATAAATGGCCTAAGGGCCATTCACAAAGCAAGCTACAGGTCTGGTGCAGTGAGTGTCACACTGTGCAGTTGCTCATAACTGAAGCAAGCTACAGGCCTGATGTAGTGCACATCAGTAACCAGTGATGTGCTCTTAATAACTATGGCCATTAAGAGCACATTGCCATTTGAGCACACACATTCTGCATATGTTCAAAATAGTATTTGTAGCTTTGTTGATCAGACCAGTTCTGAGTTGGCCATCTGGGGTGCTGGCTAAAGTCATCACCTTCGAGTCAGGCGACCTGGGTTCAGGACTGACCGTGTTAAAGGTATTTAGTTTTGTTTATTTACTAGTTAATTTAAATACGTGGTGTTTTTATAGTTTTGAAGTCCTGTACTGTGCTGTCCTGACTTTGTTCTCCCACCCCTGCCTGTAGGTTGCCCCCCAACATTCTCCCCCTCTACCGTCTGTCTCCCGAGGTAGCCTCCCTCCTGAGTTTCTGACTCTCACCCATTGTCATGCCCTCTCCCCCGGAGTTGATTATAAATAGTTTAGGGGGTGTGGAGGGCAAAGTCAACCACAAAGGGGGGTGAGGGGGGCATAGGCCAGCACATAAATAGTACTGAAGCATTGTCATTTTTAAGGATAGCGAGTAAGCTTAGCTGTTTGTGTTGGGCACTGTTGTGCACATTGCTGTTTTGGTTATTGGCGATGTGCAGTAGCTGTTTTATTTGGAGCCATTAAGCAGACACTCTTATCAAATGGAACCATGCACATCACTGTGCTAAAGATGCCAGTTGTTATTTAGACTTTTCAAAACATAACTCCTATTTGGCCTTTGCATAAGTCAACTGCCTGATGCCTGTCAGACAGCCAACGTACTCCTCTGTGTTGAGGATGCTGTCATCTATTCCAAAAACCCTGACCTTGACAGCCTCACTGCCACTCTCCAAAGTAACTTCAAGTCTTTAGAAATCTGGTTCAACAGCAACACACTGATCATCAATCACAAAAACACAAAGATCATGCTCTTTTCTAGTCTTCAACAGAGGAGGAACGTTCCACCCTTTGTCATCCAAAATGACCAGGAACAAAACCTTGAACAGGTGGAGACCTTCAAATACCTTGGAGTAACTCTGGATGACAACTTATCTTCCTCCCCTCATGGTGACAATCTGGTGACCATAGTTAACAGAAGACTGGGTGCCCTGTATCGTAACCGGAACAGTCTCACTGGGGATGCCAGATATCTTATTGTGGCCAGATCCATTCTGTCACTTATAGATAATGGCCTCCCTGTCCATGTAGCTACCTGTGACATGGTGCTAAACAGAGTAAGGCTGATCTGTAATAAAGCATCCCTGTTTATACTTGGTGCAGATAATCACTCTCATAGTTGTACCATGTATGTGCTCACTGACTAGCTACATTTACCCTGCAGAATAAGCCCCCAGACCTGTTTGCTAGCCAAAAATGTGCCCCTGAGTCTAACACTCCCCCTTAAACAAATGTTTTCCATATGCTTTCCAACCAACAGAGCACCAGGAATATGGCATGGAATGCCCTTAAGCCTCCTTCCTGGCATACTCAGCTGGGCAAGCAGTCATTTGCGATCAAGGCTGCTAACTGGTTAAATGAACTGCCTGATACTCTGCTCAATCTCCCCAAGATGAATCCGTTTAAGAGATTTGTGTGGTCTGCCCTTGCAGTCCATTACAATTTTCTGTTGAACTGTTTTATTTGGTTTCTCTCCGTACATATCCTGTGACTTTTTTATACAATATGTATGCATTTTTTTAAAACCATATGTACTTGATCTCTTAAGTGCTTTGAGCCTGACTCAACTGCATTTTCTCTGGAACTGCTTATTGTATTTGTAATTTATATTGTGACTGTGTATTTGACATGGAACCTTTGTAAATGAGCACCTGTACTCAAAAATATTCTCTGAAGCTTTCAATAAATAAATAATTGCAAAATAAAAACTACATTAATGTATCAATTAGCTTGAGGCACAAAGTGAAATAGTAGGGAAATGAACAATTAGAGTAAAAGGTCCCTGGAATATTTGCATATCAGTGGTGTGGTGTTCCATGGAGTTATCGCGATCATGTAACACAGTGTTGGTATTTGGCACTGTCTTGTCACACAAAGTAAATGACATAGTATTGATTGTATAGAGGGCGCTGACACTAAGGTAACACCAGTACTGTGTCACATGACCACTGAAACCCTGAAGAATACACCACCACCGATTTGTGAGGGTTCCAGGGACTTTTGACCCTACTTTTTCATTTTCCTACTTTATAAGCTTTGTGCTACAACCCTAATAGATGCATTAACAATGTTTGTCTTTCAATTAATATATCAGGGCTATAGTGTAACTATAGCTAGGGCTGAGCAGGCCCCTTCTGCTTTAAATTGCGGCTTTTGCTCATTTATACTGTAACTCGGTCATGCTGTAAGCTCAGAATATGACATGCACACCATTCAAGACAGAATCTCTGAACATGCTAATTTTGGTCAATTGATTTAAAGTTATATGAAGGAAGTTACACTGGAATAGCTATCTTTACTTAAATGTTACATCATTAACCCCTTTACAGGCTGAAGATGCTAAATGGACTGCTTTTCGTACTTATCTTACCATTCTGCATAGATGTACTATATTTTACTATGCTGAAATTTACTTTTGATTTCTTTAAATATGAAAAAATATTTATTTTTGATGTAAAATATGGTTTAAAATCTACAAAAGGTTAATGTCAAAATACAACACTGACCAGTTTTGAGATTTTATTTTTGCTAAAGACAGAAAATAGAAAAGATGTGTATTATAAAATGTTTAGGTTCATCAGCTCATGTCACAAAGGTGCCACATTTACAATGCTGGAAATAAACAAATTCAAAATAAAAAAGTTTAAACAGTTTTTAAGATTGCCAGTCACGTATTATGTGTTAGCCTTTTCACTGCATTTTTCATAATGTGCATTCATGAGACTGTAATTGCAGTGCACCATACCCCCCCAGCCTGTGATTACAGTTTTGTGGGCTAAAAGCAGCAGCAACCGGTTATCACTCTATCTCAAATCAAGAAATGTGGCACTAGGGGGCCTTCTCTGGTGTTGTCAAACTTTCTTCCCCGCCAAGAAATGCAACACAGGGAGCCCATCACTGATGCCACTGATCACCCCAAACCCTCTCCATGTAAATCTGAATGTAGCACTTGGAGCCAATCCATAGTGCTGCCAATCTCTCTGATCCTGGAGTGCAGCTATGGCACCAAGAATCCATCCCCAGTGCCACTGAACACCATTCCCCTATGGCAACTTGCATGGCCCTCATCACACTTCCCGATCGGGTCCCACGTTAATTCATTTAACTAGATAGGAATGCTTAGGGTATGCCAAGGAGGTGAGAAGAAGGCTGTGCAGGTTGTCATGTGGAAGTGGGGAACAGGTGAAATGAGGTGAGGGATGCCATTATACACTGGAAACATAGAAACATAGATTTTGACGGCAGATAAGGACCGCTTGGCCCACCCAGTCTGCCCATTTCCCTACCTATTGGATAAGCTGCAGATCCTAGTTAACCAGCAGCCTACTTCTTCCTACCCCCACCCTCTAGAATTGCCTTATGACTGTCCCATGCATGCTTGAATTCCACCACTGTTTTTGACTCCACAACCTCCTCCGGAAGGCCATTCCATGCACCCACAACCCTCTCTGTGAAAAAATACTTCCTTAAATTACCTCTGAGCCGCCCCCCTTCTATCTTCAAATTGTGCCCCCTTGTTCTTGCACACCTCTTTTTTTGAAAGATGCTACCCTCTTGGACTTTGTTGATTCCCTTGAGATACGTGAAAGTTTCTATCATGTCCCCCCTCTCCTTTCCTCGAGGCTATACATATTCAGCTCCTTAAGTCTCTCTTCATATGTCTTCCAGTGCAGGCCCTGCACCATTTTAGTTGCCCTCCTCTGGACAGCCTCCATCCTGTCTATATCCTTGTGGAGACTGGGTCTCCAGAACTGCACGCAGTACTCCAGATGGGGTCTCACCAACTGTCTGTACAGAGGGATAATAACTTCCTGTTTTCTGCTGGTGATGCCTCTCCCTATGCATCCCAGTATCCCCCCAGCCCTCCTTGCTGCCTCTCATTGCTTGCCCACCTTAGGTCATCTGATATGACTACCCCCAGGTCCCTTTCCATTTTTGTTGTTGTTAGTATCTCACCCCCATTGTGTACTCTTCCCTGGGTTTTTGTTTCCCAGGTGCATTACCTTGCACTTCTTAGCATTGAATCTAAGCTGCCATACATTTGACCATTCCTCTAACCTTGCCAAGTCCTTCTCATCCTTTCCACCCCACCTTGTATCAACTCTGTTGCAGATCTTTGTGTCATCTGCAAAGAGACATACTTTTCTTCCAGTCCTCTGCAATATCGCTTATAAAGACATTGAAGAGGACCGTCCAAATACTGAACCCTGTGGTACCCCACTAGTAACCCCCTTCTTCAGAGTGGACTCCATTTACTATTACTCCTGTGTCCTATTCTCCAGCCAATTCTTTACCCAGGCTGTCATCTTGGGACCCACTCCCAGGCTGGCTAACTTGTATATTAATCTTTTGTGTGGGACTGTGTCAAATGCCTTGCTAAAGTCTAGGTAGGCCATGTCCACAGCCCCTCTCTGATCTACTACTTTGGTCACCCAGTCAAAGAAATCTATCAGATTTGTCTGGCATGACCTTCCCGCTGTGAATCCATGCTGCCTTGGGTCCTGAGCCCCTCTGGCCTCTAGATACTCAACAATTCTTTCCTTCAGAAGTGATTCCATCATGGAAGCACTTGACATAAGATTAAAGGTACCAATGGACACCAGAAAGCACTTAGCATGGAGAGGGAGAGGGTATCACTGGCCATCAAGGAGAACTTAGTATGAGGCAGGTGGGGAGTATCGCTGGACACAAAGAAGTGCTTGGTATAGGGCAGGAAGAGGGAGAAAGAGTACCAGTGGACACCAGGGAGTGTGTAGTAAGGTGCAGCAGTACCACTACTCAATAGGAAAAGCTAACCATAAGCTAGGGTGAGAGAAGAGGTGTCATTAGACATCAGGGAGAAACTAGCATGGGACAGGGTGAGAGAAAAGTTACTGGGTACCAAAGAGTTTTGGGCATGAAACAGGGAGAAAAGAGAGAAGGGGGAGAGAGAGAGGGAGAGAGAGAGGTGCAATTGGAGAGCATGTAGTGCTTGGCATGGGGAACCACTGGACTCCAGGGAGGGACTGGTTTTTGATAAGTTGCCATTGGACTCTAGGGAGGGACTGGCATTGGATGAAATGCCACTGGATGCCAGGGAGGGACTAGAACTGGATGGGGTGCTGATGGACTCCAGGAAGGGAATGGCATGGGATGGAGTGCTACTGGATGGCAGGGTGGTACTGACATTGGATGGGGTGCCACTGGACTTCAGACAGGGAATGGCATATGATTGAGTGACATTGGACTCAGAGAGAGACTGGAATTGGATGGGGTGCCACTGGACTTTAGGGAGGGAATGGCATAGAATGGAGTACCATGGGATGCCAGGGAGTGCATGGCATGGCACAACTCTGGAAACAACCATGCAATCACTCACACAAAGCAGAACCTGGATACAAACTGAAATTGTGCAAAATACTTTCTATTGCCAAAGGCTAAATAAATCACAGTGGCTTGAGTTGGACTCAGTCACCAAATGGGCACAATGCCCCAGTGCTTTGCCACCAAAGGCTTCATCAGGGGGCAGTAATACAGACAAAAACACACTTTTAAATTGGCATTACATGATGACATCATTTTATTGACAGAGTTTGTTAAAGGAAAACTACGCCCAAAACTTGAAAAAATATATGTTGTACAGAGTGTTTTAATTTGTATGTGAAGTTCTACTGTTTCCTTCCCTCTGACTGGTATTAGGAGTTTTTCCCAAATTAGCTTGCTAGCTTTATGCTAGTTTTACGACCCCTGGGGATCTTCATACCTGATAGTGTAATTGTATTTCTTGTTCCCACAGTGCATCTTGTCTCACGTGACTGTGATGTAAGAGAGACCCAACATTCAGCACACACATGCCAAACAAACTAAATATCTTGGAAGCTTTACAAGCTGCACAAAAATTACCAGCAGCAAAGTTTTTCAGGACAGTAAGACCTTTAGGATGAGGGTGGTCACAAAGCTGAATTCTACAGATTTTAAAATATAGCCATCTCTATTGTTGTAAACTGATTGTAATGCAATGCTTTCTGCTGGATTTATGGGCTCTGCTACATCACCATCGCATGAAACAAGGTGCATTGTAGGACAAAGAAATGCAATAAACCTATTTGATATGGAGATCTCCAGGGGTCGTAAAACTACCCTAAAGCTAGCAGGCTAATTTAGGAAAAACTCCTAATACTAGTCAGAGGGAAGGAAACACTAGAACTTCACATACAAATTAAAACACTCTGCACAGCATATATTTTCTGAAGTTTTGGGTGTAGTTTTCCTTTAAGTAAGCATCCATAGCTTTAAACATTCAGTGTAATCTGCATACTGTAGGTACTATAATACCATCACCAAGGATAAAGAACTGCTTGTTCATATGGCTGGTTCAAAAATAATTATCTAAAGTTCATCTCATACAAAGAAGGTTTTACCCTGTACAGAAGGCAAACACTCTAAACTTATCCCAGTCAAATCATGTGTAAACATAATCAGTCTACAATGTGGGGAGTTAGAAGGCAAGTAAAGTTGAAGAAAAGGAGCCGGAAATATCACAGTCCAATAATACCCGGTGTGATCAACCCTTTTATCATGTTGGAGGTACCTGGGGATCAACAACACAGGTAGTGGAAAGGAATCAGGTGATTTTCTTATCTGTATTCCAGAAAGAAAGATGAAGCTGTCGCAGAGACCTGGAAGAGAGACAAAATAATACATAACTCACTGTACACTAGTCAGTATCACATCAGCATTTTATTCTTACCATTTTTGTTTAATAGTAATACAAAATCAAGCATATAGAGTTTATTGGGGTTGGTTGGGGGGGTTTAAACAGATGTGGGCTAAAGACAGATTCAGAATGGTGGTGGTGGTGGGGGGGTCATAGGACCTTAAAGCTGGAGATTCCCTGCCTATTTAAGCATGTATATTTAGAGTTTCACAAAAAAAGGTTTTAAGTCTCACATTTCATTGAGACCCCCTGGGCTGACTGTATCTAATCTGTAACTCCAGTAGCTTTCCCTCTGTGATAAGAGATTTAGGTGGTCTCCCTCACCCCCACCACCGGTGGGTTGTTTAAACCATTCTAGTCTCATAACTCTATGGTTAGAATTATGGGTCTCAAGAAAGTGTCTGCCTATGGACGTATCACTTCTCTGGTTCACAATGGAATGAACATGTTCCTGGATTCTCTCTTTCAACATTCTTATGGTTCTGCCTATGTAGTAGAAAACACAGGGGCACCAAATTATGTAAACTACAGAGGTAGTAGTACAGGTGATGAATTCCCTCACTATGGCCTTCGTTTTTTTAGGACAGAAGAATTCCTTGCCATGTCTGGCATACTGGCAGATAGTCCTGTTTGGACATTTAAAAAGGCCTTTAGGTTTTGATGGTAACCAAGAGGTGGTCTCCTGTTTATTTTTTGAAAATTGGTTGAGAACTAATCTGTCCTTCATGCCTGCTGGTTTTTGTAAAGTTACATATGGTGCAGTTCCAACTACCCCTGCCACAGTCTGATCACTCCTAAGTGTGGGCCAGTTCTTCCACATTATATTTACAATTTTCCCTGAGATATTACTAAATTCAGCTGTAAAGTGTATACCCCTTAACCCCAACTTATTTTTCTTGTTTGTATTCTGTTCCAGAAGGTCATTTGCTTTTTGTTGCTAACTTCTTAAAAAGCCTTTTCAAGTGCTTCATTCTGGTATCCCCTGGCTTACAACCTTGTCATAAGTTCCCTGGCCGATGTCTTAAATTCATCATCCTCTGAGCATTTTGCCTAATCCTAAATAATTGACAGTAAGATATTGATTTCTTTAATGACTCTGGATGTGAGCTATCCTATCTGAGTAATAAATTTCTTGAAGTCACTTTCCTAAACCCTTTGATAATTACTTTCTTCTTAGTAAGATCCCCTATTAGTGTAACATCTATGAAATTGATTGAACTACTGCTGTTGGGGTTACCACCTGTTCTATTTTCGCAGGACAGTCCTGGTTTGGGCAGCTGTGTCCTGCAAAAAAAAAAAAAAAAAAAAAAATACTACATGTCCTAACCTTTTAGAAAAAAAATATGTTCTAACTTTCCTCAAAATGCTGCAGAAAACTATAATACCTTAACTAAAATATCTTGAAAGAATAAAAAAACAATAGAAACAACTGAAAAACTTTGTACAAAACTGTTTCTGAGTTTTTTAGAGAAAACAAATCTTTTGCACTGATTGAGGTTACAGACTGTCCTGCGGAAAATCATGTTTTGGTAAGAAATGTCCCACTTTGGGCTTCTTAAAAGGTGGTAACCCTAACTGCTGTTGTTTGAAGTAGAGGGCAGATTCAGATTGTTAATATTTAACCATTCCACAAACTCTCTGGCACTAGTTTCAGACCCTCGCCATATACAGATGTAGTCATCAATATATTTAATACAAGCATCAGATATTCTTGAGAAAGGGGTTAACACTTCTGTTATAAATCACTTCTTCTTCTCAGAGCCCCAGGAATAAGCTGGCATAGGCTGGGGCCATGGATATGATTCACCTCATATTACTATTAAATAAAAAAAATAATATTAAAATGCTGATGTGATATTAACTAATGTACAGTGATTTATTTATTATTTTGTCTCTCTTCCAGGTCTCTGCGTATAATGCAGCTGAAATTATGCATTGATACATGTGTCCGGGGAACAGTCCTTTGATGTGAGTTTTAAATTCAATAGCAGCCTCCAAAAATTCTGGGAATTATTTCACTCTCTGAAATCCATGCCATTGTGGTCTCCGTTTGAGGCTATTCCATTAACCAAGCCTGCAACCAGAACAATAACTGTCTTGTTTCGCAACAAGGGGGTCAGTGTGACAGACTTTCTATACTGGCTTCGACAAAGATGCACAGTCCTGGATAACCCTGAGGTGATTTTCAATGATGAGCAGATCTGGACTGGGGGATGGAGAGTCCGTATTGTATTACATACTACTGAGACAGGACTCCAGCATTTGCCCAACAGTTTTTTTATTGGTCGAGATGGGGGAGTTCTGTTTTATCAAGGGCAGTCCAAAGCTTGTTATAGGTGTGGGGAGATGGGACATATCAGTAGTTTATGCAATAAACTAAAATGTAACTTGTGTGGGGAGTTGGGTCATACTAGTGGGCATTGTTGTAATGCACAGTTGTGTAATCTATGTGATACAAAAGGGAATTCATACCAATCTTGCCCCTGGGCCACCCACAACCAGCCTAATGAGACAGATAATGAAGAACAAATGTTGTTAATAGCCTTGGCCCAAAGGAAGAGAGGCAGGACTTTTCCTAATCCTGCCCCCCATGCCACTGAGTTACCCCAGGATTAGGAACCAGCAGCCCCCCCAGTGTTGCAGCCTGTCATTGACCCTGCAGTGGTGCTCCCCACCAGTTCCTCTGCGACAACACCAGTGTTTCAGGGTCACCAGGTGGCCCAAGAAGACGCCCCCGGTACTGTGGAGCTACAGGAGGCTGTGGGCATGCAAGTGGAAATGCCTCCTCCTCATCCCCAGCCCTTGCCTGAAATTCACAAATTTAAGAGAGCTGCTCAACACCATCAAAACTGGTCCCAACCTAAATCCAAGGTTTTGAGAGCCACTGGACTCCCTGTGTCTAATAGATTTGATCCTCTTGGGGATCCCCGGGAGCCTCTGGGAATGAATCTGATGATTCTTCCATCAGGTCCTCATTGGTGGATGGTGTTTTAGATAGGGAGGACCCACTCCCCATAGATAAGCCAGGGGCAATTGACCTCTGACCCCTTCCTGATGATGTGGTAAAACCAAAAAGGCAGACCAGGAGGTCTTCTAGAAAAACCCCATGAGTAACTTCCCTCTCTTTTCCTGTTTCTTGATGGCTACGGTGGCATTCTCTTCTCTACATGTGAATAGTGTTAAGAATCACTGTAAGAAGCAGGCTGTGCTTTCCCTTTTTGATCTATGGGTCCAGGTACTTTCCTTCTGCAGGATACCTGACTATACACGCTACAGGATTTGAAGGAAGCATCCATGCTGTGGTCGGCTGGCTCGTCTTACTGGTCTATAGGTGTTGATGCATGCCCTGGGCTGGCAATTCTGCTTTCTGGGGTTAGTGCACATTTTATTAAAGTCCTGGATCTTTTTCCAGGTAGGGTTCTATTGGTGGAACTTAGAATTAATAGTACGTTGTTTTGGATTATTAATGTCTATGCCGCCCAGACAAAAGCGGAACGTATTGAGTTATTCCAGCTTATTCAACCATGCCTGTATTCATCACACTCAGTGGTTTTGGGCGAGGATTTTAATTCTAGTGTGGTGATTTCAGATAGGGGAAAGCTGGCCAAAACAAAAAAATCTTTTGTGAGATGGCGTACTTGCAAAGAATGGCAAAAACAGCCTCACTTCTTGATGCACACTACACTCCTTCCAAAGTGGCAGTGCCTACATTTCGCAAAGGCACTTTGGCCACTAGGATAGATTATTTTTTTGTTTCTCCTTCCCTGCACATACATAAAGCTGATGTTTTGGTGTCTAAATTTTCGGATCATAGTATGTTAAGGATTCTGTTAGGTGATGCAGGCTGCACGTCCTATGGCCCGGGCACCTGGAAGTTTAACTCTTCTTTGTTGTACTCCCAGGAAGCTCGGCGAGAAACTGATTACTTCTTGGAAGCCAGGAAATCAAATTACATGATGTATGAGGACCCGCCTTTGTGGTGGGAAGACATGATTACTGGCTTAGCTCTTCTGTTAAAATCTTATACTAAATTTAAATGGACTGCCATTTACCACCAGTATCTACAGAATAGGATGCACCTACAAAAACTGCTTTCCCTATCATATACTACCGGACATGATTTTTCTGGGCAAATTGCTATTCTGAAGAAGGCAGTGGTTACATTTCACCAAACCCAGGCCCAGAACTTAAATAATCAAAAAAGGTTCACAACGCAGGGGAGGAAAAAGCATACATGCCCTTTTGATACTTGTACTACTAATGTGACCCAGAAAAGCATGACGGGCTGTGGGATGACACCCACATTCTGTGTGAAGATCTCCCAAGTATTAAACGGATTGTTAATCAGCATACAAAAAGCTTGTTTTCAGCAGACTATGGTGGTGCACAGGATTATGAATCCTTGTTCAAGGACTTGGATAGCCCTACCTGCTCATCTGCACAGGCTGACTTACTGACTCGAGATATTCAACCAGCTGAAGTGGCCTAGGCAATGGGACCTTTGGTTGGTAACAAAACTCCGGGTTGTGATGGTTTGAACAACAAGTTATATAAATACATGGGTGGAGTGTTGCAGGAAGAGTTAGCACAGGTTTTTACTCATGTCCTCAGGAATCAGATCCCCTCTCTTAGAATGACCAAGGGACAGATTATATGCATTTTTAAAAAATAGGGATAAATATGCCGTTCAGAATTGGAGGCCCATCTACTTATTAAATACTGATTTTAAAATCTTGACAAAAATTCTCAACTCCAGGTTATTAAAGACTGCAGAAGCCTTGATTACACCCTCCCAGACATGTTCAGTGCCTGGAAGGAATACTTCGGACCACCTGATCCTGCTCAGGGAAATATTTGCACATGGGCAGCAGAATGACACACAGGGAGTGGTGTTGTCATTGGACCAGACCAAGGCCTTTGATTCAGTGAGACACGGTTTTCTCTGGGCAGTGCTGCAGCATTATGGGATCCTGATCACCTTTATCTCCTGGATCCAGTGTTAGTATAAGACAGCAATGGTTGTCCCCCTAGTGAGGGGGTGGGTGGGACCTATGTATACAGTAGAGAAGGGGGTTAGGCAGGGGTGCCCCATGAGCCCCCTGCTTTTTGCCTTTTGTACTGACCCATTACTCAGGATTTTGAATAACTCACCCGCACTTCATCACTTGCAATTTTAGGATACCACACTTGGAGTTGCTGCAATTGCATATGCGGATGACGTGTGCATCTTAGTCCAAAACCCAGGGTCAACGGAAGCAGTTCTTCAGGTCTGTGAGCATTATGGTACTTTTGCCAGCTTTTCCCTTAATGTCACCAAATGTGTGGCAAAACACCTGGGAGTCCTTGAAGTTAGGTTATCTCACATTCAGGGTATTACAGTGACCGTGGATCTGGTTAAAATCTTAGGTGTCATGTATGGGTCTGATGTTGATGCTGCAGGTAATTGGGAGCCTAAACTGACACATGAGTAGCAGCTGGTTTCAGGATGGAACAGATGGAAACATTGTAAGCAAAAACGAGTGTATTTGGTTAAGACATTTCTGGTACCCCTTTTTCTGTATCTTAGTCATGTGTTTCCTGTGCCCAAAAATTCAGAAACTAGACTTTTAAGTATTTTTTTCCAAGCAATATGGGGGACCAGACTGAATCCCATTAAGAGGAACTTGACTTACCTGCCAATAAAACAAGGAGGGCTGGGGATAAATAATCCCATCAACTTTTTTTTAGTATTTTTCTATATTCTAATCTGAGACCCCTCTTGGTATATGCTGGTCAGGAATGGGTTCCTTTCCTCCTTGACACTTGTACGCCATGGCTGTCCCAATGGAAGAATGGGAGACTCAGGGTATTAAAGACATCCTCAGCCATCCCGGAGTACGTAAGGGAGGTTTTTATAAAACTGAAACTATGGCATATTACAAGCACAATGGTGATTACTGAAAATAGAAAATAAGTTTATAAAGGGGTAATAAAACTTCTTTTACAGAACTTATTACGTTTCCTAACTGTCCTCAAGATATGTCCTATCTTTGGTCCTCTTCATTAAGGAAGCAAGGATCCCAGATAAATTGTGGGATTTGTATTGGTTCAGTTGCCACGTGAAAATTAACATTAAGTCCAATCATAAGCATAAGCAACTCCAGGACAGATACTGTAGTAGACCCAACTGTGTTGCACTATTTGAGACGATAGAGAACCTTTTCTTCACATGTTCATATATTCAGGGATTTTGGGCCTTGCTCTCTAGGGAGTGGCAAGTACCCTGGTTTAGAACAGTGACATACGCATTCTTGATGTATGATCACTGTGGTGAGCTAGCCCTGGATTGGAATAAATGCACTTTGCATATAGTTCTCCTGGTAATTAAATCGTATATATGGAACCTTTGGTCGTTATTTACCTTACAGCAAAAACTGATCATTCACTTGGAATTGATAATTAAAATCCAGCCTGAACTCCTGAGTATTTTTCAGAATGAGGTTAAGTTATTTCCTAAGGCACTCATATGGGTACAATGGAGGAATATGAATTGGGTGACCGACTTCAATGCCCCTGCCACTTAATTCTGTGTCTTAAGGACTGGAGTGCTATTTCATTTTTCTTTTCTAATTCTATGTATACAGTTGGCCTTTTGTGAATCAGTAGTGCTGGGTTTTTGGAATGGGTGTTATGTTACTTTTTCTTTCCATGCTATAAGTTTATTTCTAACCGTTTCTTTTAGTTTGATGAGATAATACTGTTTTCTTGATTTCTGTATACCATATTTTGGTTTTGTTTTTTCCTTTCTGTTTTCACTGCCTGTATATGTAAGATTGTTTATCGGATTTTTTCTTTAATAAAAAACCCTACTCTTTTCGAGAAGTGCCATGGGCTCTTTAACATCCACCTGAACTACCACCAGAACTGGCAGTTGGGACCCTGGTTTAACATCTTATCTGAGGGATGGCACCTCAGGAGTGCAGCTCCCCTGTCATGCTGCACTAGTGTAAGTATTGGGATTAACCCAAGTGCCTGGTGTGGGGACAGAACCCACATCCTTCTGATCTCCTGGCCTCAGAGGCAAGTGCGCTACCTGCTGAGCCACTGGCATTGGTTTATAGGAAATAAGTGACCCACCTCTCATTGCCATAGTGTAGTGGAACCCTCTTCCCATCCCAATCCCAAACGAAGTTGGAATGCACTCCAATCCATTTTCCATAGCGTAGAGGACCCCCCTTCCAGCCCCAATCCCCGATGTCTCACTTAGCAGAATGAATCCCATTCATTCCATAGTGTAGTGGCCCCCACCTCATCAGGATGGGACCCCTCACCTCATCCGCCCCCCACTCAACTGGAGTCAGTGACTGGTTCACCTTCCACACACCACCACGTCCAGCCGTCATCTGAGCTTAAGTCAATGATTGGTACTGTACATAGTATGTGCTCATTGGTTCAACCAATGTTTATTACCATGGGCCAGTACCAGCCGGCTGACAGTTCAGTCAGCAGCTGGCTATGCTGGTGTGTAGAGAGTTGAGCTTGCTGCCGGCTCCAGTTGGGTTTGGGGGCTCCCATCCTGGTGGGGTTGGGGCCACTACACTATAGAAAATGGATTGGAGTGCGTTCCTACTTAGATCAGGGATCGGGATGGGAAGGGGTGGGGTTTACTACACTATGGGAGTGTGTGGGGGATCTATTAACAATTTTATGCATCAGGGATTGAGGTTGGGAGCGGGGTACCCTACGCTATGGAAAATGGTTAGGGAACTGTTTTACATCGATCAGGTATCAGGCATAGGAGGGGGTACCACTGCACTATGGAAATGGATCAGGGTTTATGTTACATTCACTCTGGTATAGGGGCTGGGAGGGGTGGTACCACAAGACTACTAGGGCTGGTAGGGGTTCTGCCTTTTTTCATTGTTTTTTTTTTTTATGATCGAGGCTGGGAGGGGGGTATGCTACACTCTGGAAATACTGGAGAGAAATCTGTTTTGTTGTAGACACCGGGGATCAGGATGGGGGGGGACCCTACACTATGGCAAACTGGGCGAGGGCTGTTCATTTTATTTTATACATTGGGGCTTGGGGATGGGAGGGGATGCCATTGGCCTACCAGGGCTGGCAGGGGCTTTACCTTTCTTCTGTTCTGCTCGGGGCAGGGTGGAGGCTGGCCCAGCACATTCAGCCAGGCACTGCCAGGCTAATGAGCTCATAATGAGCATGCATGGGGCCCGGATGCACCATGCATGCCCAATGAGCTCATTAGCATATACAGGCTGAAGATCGCCCTTGGGGGACTGGCACATCCAAGTATGCACCACTCAATCCCCCATCGGCAGTCTTCAGCCCTGAACCCTGGATGCGCTGCGCCAAACATGGCAGCCACCCGCTTTGTGCTGCGCATCCAGGGTCCAATATTCAAACAGGATGTGCAATCTGTTGCAATCACGCATTCTGTTTGACTATCCCGTCAGAGTCGGCTGGCCCATTTGTTTGGGTGGTGCATCTATTTGCGCTGCTCATCCAGCCGGCTCTGAATATGTGGGCCTTAAACATTAGATATGGTTGCAGCACAAACTCAAAAAATGTAGACAGATGTGGTGTTCCTGAATCTTGGTAATTGTGTGGTGTGGTGTGGTGTTCGTAGGGTTTGAACAATTTCTTAAAACAGGATTTCCATTACCCTGTCTTCAGCACCCTGTGTCAAAGCAGAATAAAAGGATTTGCTGGTGTGTCTGCAAATTTTCTTGCCTGAAAAAATGGTGACAAAGTTAGAGCACTGCCAATGCTGCTACGAATAGTTGTTCAAAACCGAGAAACACTTCACCATAAAATCACCAAGACTCAGAAGTTTTCCTCTGATGTAACATTACCCTACTTTTGCTTGTTCTACATTACTAACTGGTGCCTTAATGAAATTCCATCCAAGTCCAAGTCTGCCTTGTGTCTTTGGAGTGACTTATTGATGGGTTGAGGTGGTGTGACTTGTTAAATACTAGTGACTTGTGTTCTTTCTCCTCTCTGAACCATTTGCATGCAAGGAAAGTGCAGAGAACAAGGGCGATCATGAATTTTCTGTTTAAAACGACACAGAAAATGCAACACTTTTCCTCCAAGAAGCAAATTCTTAAGGCAGACTTTGGACAGCGACCCCCACCCCCACCCTAATAAATGAGAAACTGCAATCATGAAAAAAACAGCCAAAAGTCACGCACATGCAGCAGGTAAAGGGGGAGCAATGGGGAATATTCTGTTGCGCTCCCACTATTCTTGACGTGTACATGTGATTTTCGAAATTAGTAACATTTCGGAACCCTTGTTCCACTTTACTGCAGCTTGTGAAAGTTTCCTGTGCACTTTATATGCCTGGTATCAGCAAGTGCAGCATGTGTGCAGAAAGAGGCTTGACACCCTTGTAGAGAAACTGCTAAAAGGAGCAGTTTTTCTGCAGGTCACCAGTACAGAGTTTTTATTTCCACACTGGGGACTTGCACACTGGATACAGTACCTCGCCTGTTCCCTGGTCTGTTGAAAATCATCTCCCTTGTCCAAGGCAAAGGTCAGTACCTAAACTATTTGGCTCAAAACAATCACGGCTTCATATTGAACTGGGCAATGTACAAATCTGAGATAACAGGTACAATTTCCAAATGGTTCGCTAGCCTGCTACCCTCATGTTTGCTGAAGAATGCCTCGTTTCCAGCTGAACTGCACTAGGTACATTTTACTAAGAAAATAATCTGTAATTAGAGTAGTCTGTTACAACTGGCTTGCAGCCCTAGGCTTTGTGACCCACCAGGATTCCAACATTTACAGGATGTCTCTTACCAGAGCCACCTTACAGCCACAATTGGCAGCGGTGGGATGACAGCCTCTGTTTGATTTCCAAAACTACTGTTAAAGCAAGCCAAGGAATTTAGTTGTTTATTTATTGGAGTTTGATAAGCCCACTGAGACAATGCTCCTTTTTCAGGGGTGACCCAGGACTAATTACAGCAAACAAAATGCAGCGGTGCAAAGGTGGAGGTGTAAGCGTGCCTATAAAAGCAGAGTTAATAATGCTCTGGATATCATTGGGGAGTTTGTTCCATAGATAAGGGGCAGCGTAGGCCAAGGCTTAATGATCAGAGCCAGATTTGGTCCTTGGGACAACTAGTTAATTGGGGCTTTATTTCCAATATTCCTTGTAGGCTAGGAAGGGAGAGGATCAATTAGCTTATGCGCAAGGCAGAAAATCGGATACTTCAGTCTACCTTCAAGAGAAAGACAGCCAAGGGAGGTAACAACACTGCAGTGATGTTCTGTGGGCTGGGCACCAGCAGTAAATAAGGCATTAAGTCTACTGAGCTCAGTTTCTCTGAGGGGTGCAGGATTAAGATGCCACAGAGTAGGACTGGGAGCAGGTTGCTGTTTGTGAGGACTGATCTCAGGTCTTTAGTGAGAAAATGCTCAAAGCCTGTACTGCAATCCAAGTTTCTGATGCAAAGTTTTCAGATGATGGTCAATGTGAGGTTTAAGGGTAAGTTCTAGATCCAGGAGGACATCAAAGTACTTGTTGGACCCCACACCATCAAGCTGTGGCCCAGGAGTTGTGCACAGATTAGGTGTATGTTGCCTTTCCACCCCAAGTTCCTATTACTGAATAACATTGCTTTAGTGTTCTTTTTAGTGTTGAGTATAGACCTGTTCATGAGACACCAGGCTTCCAGGCTCCTTACATCATCTCAGAGGGAGGAACTGACTGCTCAATGTATGAGTGACTTCTGAAACAACTAGCCAGCATCATTGGCACAGAACTGTAATTTAGACCCACTGCAGTTCTTAGGCGTATCATTTACCAACCATGAAAGAGCAGAGGACCTAGAATGGAACCCTGGAGGACAACATCTGTCATAGATCTAAGGGAAGATACATTAGCCCTCCATGTGACCATTTGTTTTTCATTGGATAGGTAATGCTTGAACTAAAGGCAGGCAAGACTAGCAAGGCCTATGAGCTGCAGCTTATCCACCAGGAGCTTACGGTTGACCAGATCGAAGGCTTTTGTAAGGTCAGTGAAAATGGTACTTGTTGTTAACCCAGA
Source organism: Neoceratodus forsteri (assembly GCA_016271365.2). Lineage (NCBI taxonomy): Eukaryota > Metazoa > Chordata > Ceratodontiformes > Ceratodontidae > Neoceratodus > Neoceratodus forsteri. Next base: position 685,079,445 of record CM028131.1, read on the forward strand.
ATACATAGCTCCAAGGAAATCAGTCGCTGTGTGAAATTGCCCATAACAGTCTTTTTTCAGCATTTTCTTTCAAGAAATTAGGTTTTAAAAGCTAAATGACTGTGGCTATATTGGACAGCTTATCATTGGCTGGTTTGTGTAGTACTGCAAAAATGCTCACAAATGTGGTACTAGATGCAAACATAAACATTTGCAGTAGCAAATGGATGTTTGTGAAAACAGAAAGCACACACTGTACATTCTGCCTAGCACTACACAGAACATGTAGGGTGCAACACATAGTGTAACAAATTGATATCTTGGGTAAATGTAAGTATCTTCTGCATACCCCCCCCCCTCCTTTAGGGAATTGTCACTTTTCCCATTTTTGCCAAAGGATCATAAAAAGGTTTGAGGTGGCACTGCTACAGAATCAGCTTAATAAGCATAAGCCTTATCAATACAGCTGACAGGTGACAGTACACTGTAAAGCAATATACATCAATACAGAGAATTAAAGAACTGCACTGGAGGGCAGTCTCCTTAAATGTATTTGCCTCTGTATGATGATTCAAGAAGTTTAGACTTCTTTGCAAAATAAGGGTTGGATCTTCATCCAGTCTATTGTAAAATTACTGATTTGCTAATTGCCTTTCTGCCTCATGATCTTCCCTTGTCCAGACAACCAAAGCACCCTCTGTATACCTAGATGGGGTTCTTGCTAAGTTCTGTTATGCCTTGTCCTTCGGCCTCTGTGATGTTTTGTTTGAATGTGTTGTGACTGTGCTCCTTACTCATTCTCTCAAAGTCAAGTTCAACCAATTTCTTGAAGGTTTGAATAATTCCATTATTTGGGCAGGACAGTATTAACTGTGTTATTTTTTTATAAACAGGGTGTTTTAACTAATAAGAGGTCAGGAGGCACTTTGTGAGGTTAGCACTTTTTTCTGCCTTTTACATATTTTGCCTACATAAATTCTTTGTATCTGATGAACCTGTGGCCTTTTTTGTGATGGGTGGTGCCTGAACTGTGAGAATCAGTCTCAAAGTAAAGCAAGTGATTACTTTGAAGCACATTTTGCACTTGTTATGAAATATTGCACCACATATTCTGTACAACTGCTATATGGAACATTGCATCTTATGAAAAGTAATCTATGCTAGTAGAAGCAAAAGTGTCTGTGCCCTTACTTCTCCTCTTTTGATGAGACTGCACTCCGGTGCAGTTATTTAACTCTCAGTTTGAGAGCTTGGGCAGAGCACCCTGCTGAGGAGAAGCATGGGGTATCAGTCTGAGGATGCAGCAATACATCTGCAAATATAATGTTATGGGTAAAAGTACAATGAAGTATACTGACGTGTATCCTAGTGTGCTGAGGCATGGAAACTCTATTGACTGGACAAAACCATGTTTCTGTGACTCCAAGCTTTCATTTGAAACAATATTATATTCCTAGTCATTATGGTCCCAAACCTAACCCTTTCTAAAGAACATTTCTTTAAAAGGGGCTATTTTTTTATTTTTTTTAATCCATTTACCCAGATAGCCTGGCTGAGATAGAATATTTTGTTTCAAGTGGGTTCAGCTTTTGCCCGTTTCTGCAGCCGGGTGGACTGGAGCACTAGTAGGTTACATGACAGTGATTATTTGTCTCTGATGGGATTTGAACAAGCAATCTCCTGTTTCTCAGTATGGTGCTCTAACCACTAGACTAAAGTGCCTTCTACTTTGTAACCATTAGTATTAGGAACACTTTATTTTTGTTATTAGTTTTACAAGTCAAGCTCAAAAACATTGTCTACAATAGGTATAACTGGTAAAGAACGTAACAATATCACACGCTTACAGTAGAAGACTTCATTATATTGCCCAGAATTTTCGTCATATTGTATGGGGATGGGGGGGTAATCAACGATGGGGAGGTAATCCTTAGTAACTCTTACAATAATACTGAAACATAACCCCGCAGATGTCATTACAGAACTCGCCCCCTTTAGACAAGGTTACATTACACAGAGGGTCACAGGCCTATTACACTGGATTATTGGGTCCAGCCATTCCTGGGACATAATCAACATGTTCATAGCAACCCAATCCCCCCAGAGGACACTGCAAGTGCTGAATACTGGCTATAGAATACCTTTAAAGAATAAATGAACTTTTTTTGCAACAAGAAGATAGCCAACATTTTCTGTGGTCAAGCGGTCTTGATGCAAGTACAGCAAGTGAAGAATAAATGTGCCACAATATACGAACATATAAAGTAGCCACCAGAATAAGGCCATTTGGTGTATTTAGTCTTCTTGTATTGCAGGGTCCTCAGCTTAAGCTACTGACCCAGCCCCTCCCCCAATCTGCCCTTCCCGTCTGTTCTCCCCTTCCTTTGCCCTTATTTTCCCCTTAACTCTATCCCAGCTTTTCTTGAAGCTGCCCACCGTCTTCAATGAAACCACCTCTTCTGGAAGCCTTTCCAAACTGCCACCACTCTCTCTGTGAAAAAGTGCTTCCTGGCCTCCCTCCTAAACTTCCCTCCCTCCCTCCAGCTTGAGACTGTGTCCCTTCATGTCTCGGTTTCCACTAAGCTTAAAGTGACCCTCCTTATCCACACTATTTACTCCTTTCAAATACTTGAAGGTCTCAATCATGTCCTCTCTCTCTCTCTCTCTCCTCTCCTCTCCTCCTGGGAGTAGATGTTCAGGGCCTCCAACCTCTCCTCATACATTCTACCCTGCTGGCCCATAGTTATCTTCGTTGCCCTCCTTTGGACCATCTCCAACAGGTTAATGTCCTTTTTGAGGTATGGGCACCAGTACTATATACTGTACTCCAGATGCAGCCTCACTAATGACCTGTACAAGGACAGTATTACCTCCTCTCACCTGCTGCTGATCCCTCTGGCAATGCAGCCCAATATTTTGTTTGCCTTTGCTGCTGCTTTCCTACACTGCGTGGAGTGCTTCAGGTCACTAGTGATCATCACTCCCAGATCCTTCTCCTCTTCTGATGTAGGTACCCTGAACCCTCCCAGGCTGTATTCAGTCCTGGGGTTCTTGACTCCAAAGTGCATAACTTTGCATTTCTTTGGACTGAAGCCAAGCTGACAAATCCTGGACCACCTCTCTAGTTTTTTCCAGATCCCACTTTATGTCTTGTATCCCTTCTGCTGTATTCACCCTCCCACAGAGCTCGATGTCATGTGCGAATAGACAAATTTTGCCCTTAATGCCATCCCCAGTATCACTGATGAAGACACTGAACAGCGCTGCTCCAAACACCGAGCCCTGTGGAACCCCACTACTGACCTCCCTGGTGCTAGATTTTGAATAAATATTTTAGCATGACATTTTTAATAATTGAGGTTCAGAGTCTGTTTCACATTCAGCGCTAATAAGCATGTTCCCATTATTGTTTATAATCATAGTCCATTTTGGAAAGTAGTACACTTGGATCACAAAAATAACCAAAATCTTAATTTCTTATTTAGCAGCCACAAAGTCTTCCTTGTTTTCTCAGACTTCACGTGGAAGGTTGTAATATTTAAAACAAAAGAAAAAGAAGAAGAATTTGGTCTCAGACGACTACGTACACTTTATCCATTTTTATTAATTTCATTTGCTGTGTCACTTAGTCATGTTACATTTTCCTAAACAGCAGAGACTGCTAAAAAGAGTTTTTTAGTATTAGAACAGCGGTTCACAACCCCAAAATCTATTGGTCACAAAGTGTGGCCACCAGTACTTGCTGGTGGCTTTACTTGTTATTTTTCCACTTAAACTCCCCTGATGAAACAGATTCCTGTTTGCACACGATACAGTAAATCATGCTGTCGCTGCCTTTCCTCTTGATTTTTTTTTTTGTAATGCTTGACCAGGAAAGTCATACTTTGCTGAGACAACTCATCTCCAGGAGCATCCTGGGGGGTTGGGTTATAGGGACCTGTTTTTCTTTTCTGTCAGAGGGTATGTTGACTAGGGCACCAGGGAAAACATACTACTCCTCTGATAAGTGCTCACTTGGACAGTAACCAGAAATGGACCAAAAGGACCTCAGTTTAACATTTTAGCAAAGGTACAGCACCTCAGCAGTGCAGCACCCCCTTGCCACCACCAGTGATGTACTAGAATGTCTGTACTGGGTATTCCTGATGTGGCACTAGAACCCATGACTTTCCCATCTTTCAACCCCAGAGAAACTTATCTCCCATATTTTTAAGGTAAAAAAAAATGGTCAGTTCCATAATATTTTAACTGATGTTCTAAAGAACTCTGTAGCTGCACTAAATTGTGCTGATGGCAGCATGTAGGCACGGTGGCAGCTTTTGAGAAATACTGCATTAGAATACCCTTGAAAGCAAAATGACAATACTGCTAAATTGTAGGCTTCCCCCTTCCTATATTCACTTTTGTTTTATTCATAACTTTACATTTCAGAAAAATCTACATGTCCATTGTGTTATAGCATATCAACATGCTAGCACTGTCATATTTAACGATATAGCACATTATTGCCAAAGTCTTTAAGTATAGTAAGACAATATTGTGTGTGACTTTAATTATTATTCCTCTTAACAGCATTCATCTTGGTAATTTAAAAGCTATTAAGTAGGAAGAAGCATTCTAAAGCTGTAAACTGAAATTCTTGACTCATTAGTGAATGGTTTGTGCTTCACATGCATGCTAATGTAGTTTAAGCCCATCGTAACCTTTTGAAATTCGAAGGCAACAGTGAATGTGATGTTAATGAAAATTTTTTGGGCTGTATCTAAATTGCCTTGCCTTGTGCGTCATTAAGCTTTAGCAGAGATACTGAGCAGCGGGAGAGACTTTATTAATACATGGTAATTGAGCTCCCTTACTTGAAGCTTTCAGAAGGAGAACAAAGATGATATACCATGAAGCTACGAAATACAGTGCTATTCATTTATTTCCCACATCCCCCTGGGGGAATCCCACCGTTCAGCAGGAAACTGTGATGTCATCAACACTTTCTAATTGAATTTCAGTGAGGTTCCTCTAGTCCTGCTGGAATTGAAGCAAAACACATGAGCAACACACAGATACTTTAGGGCGTCAGTATAGCTCAGTTGGTAGCACATCCACATGTAGACCAGAAAGTCATGGGTTCTAGTCCCACACTGGGATGGAGCTCATAAAATAAATACTGGGACCTGAGTGCAGTACGAAGGAGTTGGTGTGCTGTCCAACACATGAGATGTTAAACCAAGGTCTTTTCTGCACCTTTCTGGTGCTGACCTGGCGGTAGTAAAAGTATTTCAAGAGTAGAAGACTTTCCCTGGGGTCCTAGCTAACGTTTCCCATCCCGTAAAACTAGTTCATGCAATTATTCACCGCTGTATTGGTGTGTGAAATGGATGCCACTGTATGTTTTCAGTCACTTCACTAACAGCCTCTGATTGCATGTAAAGCACTTTGGAATACAATGTGTATGAAAAGCGCTTTATAATTGTTTATCCTTCATCGTCTTTGCCTTCTTTTTTTTCTTCTTCTTCTGTATATAATGAGACTATGATATCATGGAGTTTGGAGGCAATGTAGCCATGTGGTTCCAGCACAGTTCAGAGAACCAGGAAACTCCAGGTTTGGATCACACTCCTGTCATTTAGTACCTTTGTCACCCTGATTTCTTTTTAGTCTCCCCAGCTATAAATGAGATGGGTACAGCTTGCCACTGAAAGCAAGTTATAAAATAGGTAGATAAAACAGGGAGCTATAACTGGCTGAAACCCATTACATGATCATTCCATGCTATTGCTTAATGCACAAGAAACGGTTACTCCTGTCGTAATTTTGTTTCTTCCAAATGGATCCTCATTAAGTTTCACAAGTGCAGTCACTCCCCTGTAATGAGCAGCCCTGGAGCTTTAGAAATTTAAGCTAATTATGGAATTTAGAATGAAATTCAAACTCTGCTGTGTAGTCATGCTCACCCCTGCACTATAACGTCAGATATATTTCAATAGCTAGGGAGAGCAGTGACCATTCAAACTAGTTAAATGGCAACCAAAAATTCTTACCATTTTTATCCCAAAATGTTTTAAATTGGTTAAAATAAGGCTGAACAAATCAATCTGTTATCGAAAAATACTAAGTCACTTTACACCACTTAGCAATAATTGTTGCAGCAATGTAATAAGTAATTTGAATAACCGATTGTTGTGGGAACCTTTTTCCAGGTTCTAGAAGGGAAGGCAGGGATAGGGATTGTTAACCTTACTAAGGGATCCCTTTGGAAGAAACATTATTACTAAAGTGAGTAATTTTTTCTTTAAACCCCAGGAATCCCTCACAAAGTTAGACAAGTGCAGACTCCATATCAGTACCTTGGGAGGATGGGCACACACACACAGCAGTGCCAAAACTAGCATCCCTCCTGGACTGTATGTCCAAACAATAATGCTTTGAGAAAATGTGCACTCTTTTCCAGGTAGCTGCTTTACAAATCTCTTGCAGGGGGATACCCCTCGATGCTATCACAGAGGTAGAGGTACTGTACCTTGTAAAGTGTGCCCTGAGCCCTCTGGGAGGCAGTTTGAGCTTTGTCATAACATAACTGTATGCAAGATACTATCCAGTAAAAAATTCCTCTTTTAGATGTTGATTTGCCCTTCCCCACTTCACCACAGGTGACAAACATCTGAGTGCTAGTGGACCTGACATCCTTTATGTGGTCCAAATAGTAACTCAGTGCCCTTTTCACATCCAAACTGTGGAGCTTTTGCTCGCTCAGCTGGATCATCCTGTGAAGAAAACTGGAAAGACAATAGACTGATTAAAGTTGAATTCAGACACCACTTTTGGGAGGAATTTCTTGTTTGTCCTTAGGACTACCTTGTCTCTATGGAAAGTTACATAGTTAGGATCTGTACAGAGGGCCTGTAGCTCACTCACCCTCTCTGGCAGATGGCAGTGCCACCAGAAAACAATTTTCCAAGTTACGTCCTTCAGGGCAGCAGTGGCCACTGGCTAAAGGAATCCTCCATCAACTGGGCAATGCACAATTTCAAATCCCAGGGAGGGACAGGTTCCCTCACTGGAGGGTATAGGTGATTAAGGCCCGTGAAAAATTTTTGTAAATGGGTTGCGAGGCCACTGACCTGTCTTTGCCAGCTGATGTGTAAGCTGACACTGCTGCCAAATGCACCTGCAGAGTCAAAGGCCTCAGGACCAAGGACTGGAGGTGGATTAGGTAGTCTAGGATTGTGAACGGAGGTGCCCAAAGAGGTTTTATTTGTTTTGGAGAGCACCATAAGCAAGGACACTGACTTTCATTTTTACTGCAAAATCCAGTAAAATTCTGGAATTTGGTCTTTCTATACACCAATTAAAACAAAGCATTTTACATAATTTTCCATTTTCTTCACCAAATCAGTGCATCTTCAGAAAATACAGGTTACTCACCTGTAACAGGAGTTCTAGGAATGGTATATGTTGTTCATCCACACTTATTGGCAGGTATCCTTGCCGCTTTAAATCTTGCCGGAAGGTCTTCAAGCTGGCTCCTCCCACCCACCCGGGTGGTATAACTCTCGGCTCCGCCCCATGACGCCAGATCTGGCCCGCTGGAAGCTCAGGTTGTGCGTCGAAGCCGGGGAGGTCGGGAGGGTCGTGTGGATGAATAACATATACCATTCCTAGAACTCCTGTTACAGGTGAGTAACCCGTATTTCTAGGGACATGGATATGTTGTTCATCCACACTTATTGGCAGATCCTAGCAGTTCTCCGGGAGGAGGGAGGCAAGACGCACACCCCAATACTTACTTGGGAAAGAGAGACTGAGAACCGAGGCCCCAAAACCAGCATCCCGGTGACTCAAGGTCGATGTGGTAATGGGTAATGAAGGTGTTTGCTGACTTCCAGGTAGCAGCCCTGCAGATTTCCTGGATAGGGACGTCCCTGGAAGCAGCCACCGATGCAGCAGTATGGCGGGTAGAATGAGCTCTTATCCCTCTGGGAGGCTCCATGCCCGTCAACTTATAGCAGAGATCTATGCAGGAGGTGACCCACCTGCTTATCGTCCGCTTGGCTGCAGGTCTGCCAGGTGCGGCTTCAGCGTAGGTGACAAACAGCTGGCGAACCTCTCCCCGAATTTCAGCCGTGCGCTCTTTGTAATAGGCGAGCGCCCTTCTAGGGTCCAAAGTATGGAGCCTATATTCGAGCCTCCAGTGTGATTGAGGTAGAACACCGGCAGAGTCAACACCTGGTTAAGGTGAAACTCTGACACCACCTTCGGAAGGAATTTCGGTGGGGCGAGGACAACCTTGTTCCTGTGGAAGACCAGATAAGGAGACTCGATGGAAAGCGCCTGGAGCTCTCCCATCCTTCTGGCTGACGTGATAGCCACCAAGAAGGCGGTCTTCCACGACAGGTGAGAGAGCACACCTGTGCATAGGTTCGAATGGCTTGCCCATGAGCTTTGCCAGTACCAGCAGTAGATCCCACGGAGGTGGGGTTCTCGACCGAGGGAAATGTGATCAAGGCCTTTGAAAGCGCCAGACCACCTTCTCCTGCATCACCGACTGCTTCCCGCCCGCGCCCGGTAAGCGAGATGGCTGCCAGGTGCACCTTAGGTCACGCCGATCAAGCCCTTGATTAGAAAGGGACCATAAATAGTCCAAGATGCTTGCTAAGGAACAGGAGGAAGGGTCCAAGCCCTTGTTCTGACACCAAATGGAAAATCTTTTCCATTTGAAGGCATAGCATTTTCCGTCGACTTACTGGACGCCTCAACTACATTGAGGACCTCGTCGAAAGACCAAGGCCTGGAACTCTAGCCGCCAGGAACCAGGCCGTCAGGTGCAGGGATTGAAGGTCTGGATGGAACACCTTCCCTGATTGACTGAGAGCAGGTCCGGGCAGCTGGAAGATGCCGAGAGTCCTGGAGCTGAGACTGAGGAGATCTGGGTACCAGAACTGGCGAGGCCAGTCTGGGGCTATCAGGAATCACTCATGCCGTCCCTCCTCGCCTTGAGAAGCACCTTGTGGATCAAGGGAAATGGGGGAAGAGAGAAGAGGCCCGGGGTCCACTGCCTCGAGAAGGCATCCCCTGCAGCGAGCCCTGCTGAGGGGGCGGCATGGAACAGTCCCAGCTTCATTCTCCCTGAGGCAAACAGGTCCACCTGAGGTGTGCCCCAATGGGAGAACAGATGCTGCACTACCTCCGCAGGAGAGACCACTGTGGGATGCAGCCCTATCCGCTCAGGGCATTGGCAGGGTGTTGAGGCTCCTGCCACATGAATGGCTAGGAGATCGCCTCCAGGCTGCGCAGACGAGTGACCAAATGCGGAGAGCTTCCTTGCATAGAAGCATGGAGCGCATCCCGCCCTGGCGGTTTAGATAGTACATGGTCGTGGTGTTGTCCGGCCTGACTCGGACCACTTGACCCCGGAGGAACGGAGCAAAGGCGGTGAGAGCTAGGCGGACCGCCTGAGCTCCAGCAGGTTGATGTGGCATCGGGACTCCCGGGGACCAGAGGCCGTGGGCCGGTGTTCCCCCAGATGGGCACCCCAACCCATCAGAGAGGCATCGGTCGATAGAGAGACCGTCGGCTCGGGGCGGACGAACGGGATGCCCTCCTGCAAATGACCTGGAATCGATCCACCACTGGAGAGTGTTCCACATCCCCTGTGTCACCGACACAAGCTGGTCCAAAGGATCGCAGCGTTGTGACCACTGGCTGGCCAGTCCCCATTGAAGGGGACGCATGTTCCAGCGGGCCCAACTTACCATGCTGGTGCAGGCCGCCATGAGACCCAGGAGGCACAGGAAGTCCCGGGCAGGGCGCAATTGCCCAACCAGAAATGATTGGGCAAAGGAGGAAAGAACCTCGGCCCTGTCCACCGGGAGCCGAGCTCTGGCTCGAAGAGAGTCGAGCTGCGCCCCGATGAACAGAATCACCTGCTTCGGCTCGAGTTCCGACTTGGCCTCATTGATAAGGAGGCCTAGATGAGAGCAGACCTGAGGGCCAGATCTCTGGACCACTCCACCTCCTGCCTGGAAGGAGCTGCTATCAGCCAGTCGTCCAGGTAAGGGTACACCGACCCTCGGCGCCGTAGGAATGCTGTCACCACTGCCATGCATTTGGTGAAGACCCTGGGAGTGGGAGACAAGTCAAGGGCATGGCTTGAATCCCGAGGATCCTTCCGCCGAAGCAGGGAAATCTCGAGAGACGGACGGATAGGACGTGAAAAAACGCGTCCTGCAAATCCAGAGAGCAGAACCACACGCCGCGTTCCAAGGATGGTATTATCTGAGCCAGAGTGACCATCCTGAAGGTTCGAGACCTTAGGAACTTGTTTAGGTCGTGTAGGTCGAGAATGGGGCGCCAGCCCCCCGTCCGTTTCGGAACCAGGAAGTACCTGGACACAAACCCTGGGTCTGAAGGAGGGTCCTCCACCTCTCTTATCACCTCCTTCTGGAGGAGGAGAGTGATGTCGGCTCGACGAGCCGCCAGCGAGGCTGGGGACCCCGAAGCCCCCCGAGGGGCGACAGCTCTGAAGGGCGGTGCCTGCTCGAATTCTAGAGGCAGGCCTCTTCCCATCACCTCCTAAACCCACCTGTCCGTGGTAACAGCGACCAGGCGGAATGGAAGTGGCTGGAGCCGCCCTCTACAGGGGACCCAGGGTAAGGTGACGGGATGGGGCGACACCCCTCAGCCTGTCACTGGGCAGGCTTGGAGGAGGGACCAGCCGAGGGACCTCCTGGGCCTTTTCCTCCCTGCCTCCTGTTAGAGGAAGCCGGCGGCTTGGGTTTGGGATGCCAAGGCCGAGCCTGCTGGCCCTGACGTTGCTGGGCCGGGCGCGCCGGGGGCGCAGAAGGACGAAAGGACTTAGGCTGTGGTTTGCGGCCTTTGTCCTTCTGAGCAGAAGAGACCAAGTCCAAGGTAGCATTGGACTCTCCGATCCTCTGCAGGTGACCTTCCACCCCAGGGCCAAGAGGTCAGTCCCAAAGGGAACATCCGCCAACTTGTGCTGGGTATCCAAGTAAAGGTGGATATCCTCAGCCAAGCCACCGACCGACATAGCCACCTCCGGCCGCCACCGACCTGGCACATGAGTCCCCAATATCCAAAGCAGTCTGGAGCTGTTGTTTGGCCACTGCCCTGCCCTGGTCCCGCACCTGCTTGACCGTAGTCTGCAGATCCGTGGGAGATGAGGAATGACCTCATCCAGGAGCCCAACAGGTCATGAGAAAATGTGCCATGAGGAGTCGGAACTGGCCTGATGAAGGCCGAGAGGGACGAGCATAGACTTTTCGCCCGACATATAGTCCAATTTCTTGATTCCTTGTCGGAGGTTTGTCACATCCCTGGCGCTATGCGGCTGCCGGAAAAGCCGCTGTCGGTAACCAACCCCTCAGCAGAGGGGTGCTCGAAAACCGGACAGGGAACCGTAGGGACCGTGATACTTCCTAGCCATCCTGGCAAGGCGCAGGACAGGAAGCAGGGCGCTGCCAAAGCTCCAGGGCGGACCCACTATGGCCTCGGCTACCGGAAAGGCCTCCGTTGAGAATCCCCTCGTCCAGGATCTCCGTGAGGGATATCTGGCCTGCTTGGAACGGGTTCGAGCTTCATCCCGTGGACTCGAGATGAGCCAAGCAGTCCTAGGAAGGACGATGGGCTATCGTCCATTGACTGACTCTCCTGAGGACCCAAGTCCAGTCGCTGGAGAAAAGGAGGATTATCCTCGGACTCAGACGCAGTCCTCAAGAGCTGCCTATGGCCTGAGCCACCTCTACCTGGCCGAGGTCGGTCGTGGGAGTGAGGGTAACCGACAGCCGATGGGGTAGACCCTTAGCCGACCGAGAATCCTGTCGGAGCCCCAAATAGTGGCTGTGGAGGCGGAGGTTCCACCGGAATCAGTGGAGCAGCTGGTTTTGGCCGAACAACCGGCCTGGGTACAGGCTCCTCGGGTAAGTCGAGGGGTTGTGTCGGCCGCTCCGGTGACAGCCACTTGATGGCCGGGGAAGGCGACTGCGTCGGCTTACTCTCGGTCAGGAGGAGCTGTTGCCACATGAGGAGTCCTCGTGTAATCGGCGTAACCGCCGAAGCCTCCCTCGTCCGAGGAGGAGGATGAGGATGAGGACGCAGGCTCCGGCCACTTCGGGTGCCGAGACCGCCTATGACGGCGGATCGCTGAACTGCGGAAGAAGTCCGAGACCGAGAGCCTCGGCTCTTCCAGGTCGGGCGCGGGAAGTGTCGGCAGGACCGCACTCTTCGGCTCGGAGGGTTCATCCGAGGCCCGAACCGAGGCACAGGCAAGCCCACGATTCTCAATTCCCCCGAGGAACTGGGAGAGAGGAACTTCGCTTCTAAAGGCGACAGCCCATCCAACGGGTCGATAAAAATCTCACTTTGCCGGCAGGAGTCTCAGTCAACTGACCTGACGGGGCACCGTGAGGCCAGTGGCCGGCTTGCGCGATCAAGTCGACGGCCAGACCGGGAGAGGGACCTTTCCCGCTCCCAAGAGCGTCGACGGAGGGATTTACCCTTGTCCCTCTTTTTGGACCGAGAAAAAGGTCCAGCAGACGTTGGCCCTTCTCCCTTAGTGGAGAGGGACAGACAAAGCTCCTTAAATGAAGCTGTGTAGGAAGAACCCAGAGAGAGCGGGATAAATGCCGCGGCCGAGGAAGATACGGCCCGCGCCGCCTCCTCTTCGAGGGCGATCATCTGCTCGAGCTGATCCGCCGAGCCCGCCGCCGTGGACACCGCCGACCGGGCCTCCTTAGACTTCACGGAGGAAACACTTCTCGGACGGCCCAGTTGCAATCGGGCAGCACGGTCTTCGAGGACATAGGCGAGAAGGAAGAGCACAGGTCGCAGTCTGCGGGTGTGCTCAAGGCCTAAACAGTAGACACACGTGGAGTGTGGATCCGTCCGAGACATCTTCTGATCCGCAGGGCATCTCCTAAAACCGGAGTTTTATTTGTCCACGCAGTCGCTAGGGATCAAGACCAAGTCTTTTTAGCAAAAAAACTTTCAAATTCGCAAAACGGAAGAAATAGGAACCAGTCGCAAACGCAGAGCGTTAAGGAGGGAACCTGAGCTTCCAAGCGGTAAGGAAGATCTGGCGTCATGGGGCGGAGCCGAGAGTTATACCACCCGGGTGGGTTGGAGGAGCCAGCTTGAAGACCTTCCGGCAAGATTTAAAGCGGCAAGGATACCTGCCAATAAGTGTGGATGAACAACATATCCATGTCCCTAGAATCGTATTTTTCTATAAATTCTTTCCTGTACTATTTTCATTTTGCATTATTTGATTTGCTGTATACTTAGCCTTCTTTTAATCTGAATATTCATACACATACCAAAAGGGTACAAGGACAGAACACCAGTAAAGACTGTTTGGGCATTACAGACACCAGTGACAATACCGTTTTTTCCCCATCTGCAAAACAGAATTTGCCCTATATCAATCATAGTCTGTTTTTAGATTTTTAATGGGTTTATGTAAAATTTCTATGTATTGTATGTTGAATGTCCTTTATTGCTGTCTCTGTATATTTGTATATCTTTACTGTAAAGGTGCTTTGAGCCCACGGGGAAGGGCACCCGAAACAAACTCTACTACTACTACTAAACCAGTGTTCCTGACCATAAGGAAAATCTTTCCATTTTGAGGATGTCTTCCTTGTTGCAGGTTTTCTAGAAACCTTAAGCAAAGCACTTCCACAACCTTCTCAGAAATGTTCAGCCCAGAGAACTCCAGCTCCTCAAGAACCATGCTTGGAGACATATGGTCTTGGAATGTTATGCTGCCCTTGGACAGTGTTAACAGGTTGTGCCTCAGGGGCAGGTTGATAGACTGTCTGCTGGAGAGGGAGAGAAGCATGGAGTACCAGGTTTGCCTGGCCCAGTCTCAAGCAATTAGAATCCTTGTTGCTGAGTCCCTTGGTTTTATCAGCACTCTTAGTAAAAGTGGGAAAAGAGGGAAGGCATAGAGAAACTTCCCTGACCAGCTGAGGACTAGAGCATCCTCTGGGATTGAACCCACTACTTGGGGATGGCAACAGAAAAGTGGGAGCTGGTTGTTCTCACAGGAGCTGAACAGATTTATTTCTGATGTACCCACCTTCTGAACATTGATGCCTGCACCTGCCAGTTCAGGGTCCCTTTGTGATTTCCCTGGCTAATTCTCTTCAGGGAGTCTACTAGCCCATTGTCTTTCCCTGGTAGGTGTACTGCATATGGCTGCACCTGCAGAGAATATGCCAGGTTCTAGATCTTCATGGCCTCTGTGCACAGCTTTGAATATGTTTTTCCTCCTTGCTTGTTTTCCTTTTTCCTCCCCGCGTGAGTGTCTGCCCTTGCAGGAGTCACACAGATATGAGCGGCGCCTTTGATCTTTGACCTCCTGAGTTTGCGGTGAAACTGGTGAGTAGTCCGTCAGTCCCGGGGATCCCCATCAGCTAAGTGGAACCCAGTGACCACAGACATGGCACAGAGAGGCCGCTCACCTTATTAAAGGAGATCCATGAGGTAGTTCGATTGGGACTCATTAATATTCATGAGCAGAGCCCTGTTTGGTTTAAATATGTATGAGGGTCTGTTCTGCCCTGGGGCAGCTGTATTCTCAGCTGCGGCCAAAAAAGAAAGGACATGTTTAAGTAAATAAAGCAACTGCAATGTATGTTTGGGGGGAACATGTTTTGCCGGGGAAAAGTGTTTAAACAAATGAACATTTACTTCTGGCTGCACCAGTTCTATTTGGGACTTGCAGAAAAACAGCCTATCTGCTGCTGCATGTCAGGGAGCTAAAATATTGGCAGCATTGACAGGAAAAAGGACTGAGCAAATTTATTTATGCAGCAACAGCAAGTACACTAACAGGGCTAATGGACTGTAGGGCAATGGAGCAAAATAAATATTTTGTCTGGCTGCACCAGAGCTTTTATTTGGGACTGCCTGTGATTCTGCTTTTGGGACTATGAGTTAGCAGCCATTTCATGCAGCAGCAGCCAAAAGAAAAAAAGTAAAGAACAAAGGCAGGACTTGTTGAACTTTCAGAAAAACTCATGGGTAAATGCCAGTTGTTCATGGGGGGCTTACAGGGACCTAATTCTAGGCATCAAAACAGCAGACCAACAGTGCATCGAGTGAGGTTCATGCATTATTCATTTTTGTGATTGACAGGCCCTCCAGCCATTCAGAGGCCAATCACCCCATCAATGCAGCCAATCAGGAGTCTTGGGAAAGCCTTATAAAA
This sequence comes from Neoceratodus forsteri, assembly GCA_016271365.2. Classification (NCBI taxonomy): domain Eukaryota; kingdom Metazoa; phylum Chordata; order Ceratodontiformes; family Ceratodontidae; genus Neoceratodus; species Neoceratodus forsteri. Next base: position 685,094,647 of record CM028131.1, read on the forward strand.
GACAGTGTTTGCCAGCATTTTGTCAGATTGAGAGTCAGATTCCAGCCTGCAGATTTGAGAGGGAGCCCCCCACAGGGGCGGGGGCTTAGGTCCCTGCCATGTTTCTGGGCCTGAGCAGTCCATATATGCACCCCCATCCAGGAGGGGTTGTTTTTATTTAAGTTAAAGTTAAAGTTAAAGTAACTTAGCCAAGTTTTGTTAACCTGCTAGCCTGGAGGTTGCCAGATTGTCCTCCAGGTGCTAGCCCTCCCTCCCATGTCTGGGAAAGATGTGGACTGAAGACCAGATGTCACCAAGCAGCAATGACAGTGCTGACCAGAACCTCAGTTGTGAGAGGACTGAAGATGCCACGATGCCTTCTATAGCAGACATCACTCGTGGAAGACCTGCGTGAGTACCCTTGTACCCCTGCTGCAAGGGAGAAATATCTTGCAGGCCAGCCTATGGGCCTGCCAGCCCTTGTAGTTGTTCTGTGCCAAGAAAGAGGAAAATATGTAACCCGGGCCAGCATGCCCTCTATCTGCTTAGTTGTGAGAGACTGTGATAGTAATTAGTCTGGACCACTTTGCCCGAAGAGACTGTTAAACTAGTAGTTATTCTGTTCGCACCTTGCCTGCTGCCCAGCTGGCCCAACACAGGTGTATTTCTGAGACTGTACTATGCAAAGTGCAGCTGTTGCTGGGGGTACCCAAGAGAGCCCCAGACAGCGTGCACTTAGGCAAAAACCATATAAATGTGCTGATGTTTATCTGTACCCTCTATTTGATCAAGATTGTCCTGTTGGAGCTGCCAGCCACAGTCGTGCTGCCACTTCAAAGGACATGAGGCCCTAGAGTTTGTCATGGTTAAGCTTTACACCTGGAAATGACACATTTCCACACGTTGTCGAATTTTGTCTGAGACCACAGCCGTGCTTGAGAAGTATTGGTATATGAGTGTACTGGATGTGACTACAATTTACATTGTGCCGAGTGTTCAGGATTTGCGAATCCAAGATCTAGCTAAGGTAACCCAGACCAGTTGCCTTTTTTGGAATGTTCAGTCTGCGACCTGCAGGGCAACCCCTGCTACACTGCATCAAGCAGGGGAACCCCTGCATCTCTGCTGAAGAATCGATAGCCATTGTTGTTCATTTGTGCTTTTCAAGTTAGCCCCTTCCTTTCAAATCAAAGCCGGCCAACTTGACCAGCTGCAACATCCACCAGGCCTGTAACCTCCAGGACTTTGGTATCTGGGTACCCAGTGTATAGTGTGAGATTTCGGGTTTCAGCTGTATCTGAGACTGGTACCAGTGGTGGGGAAAAATGGGATATGTAACATTTAATTTAGTTGGCAGCTTAGATAGCCAGGGCTCTGAGTATCATGTTTGGTCGTTTGCACTGTGATTGCCTTTTCTGTTATTTAGTAACCACCCAGCTGGAGGGTTCACCAGCACAAACCAACCAACCTGTGTATATTTTGTAAATAGAGATCTGCATAACCTCTACTCCTCCTGTTTCCCCATCCTAAATCCTATGTCCCCCAAAATAAACCTAATTACTGTTTTGAAAATCATTGTGTGAGCATATTATTAGAGAGTCATTAATTACAAAATTGTTGAAATGTGGGGAAATGCAAATGGGTCATGCTTTGGGGGAGGCAAATGGTATTTGTGGGTGGTATAACATCTCAGGGGGTTATACCAGGTAACAGCTAGCTCATGTAAAAGTATACTCTGAGTGGAGGCATTGCGCTTTGTTTTTAGACTTGATATAAATTAATGAACCCAAACCCCTCAGCCTAGCTCGTAAGTAGTAGGCAGGGGTGTAACACTAGGAGTAGCACTGCTTAGGGGTTACATATAGTACATGGCTGTGGTGTTGTCTGTTCTGATCTTAACAGACTGACCACTGATCGGAGGAAAACACCAGCACTGCCAGACACACTGCCCTGAGTTCCAGGGGATTTATGTGCTCTTGAGTCTCCTGTGCACTCCATGTGCCACTCACAGTTTGGTCCTCCAGGTGAGTATCCCAATCTAGGGGGGAGGCATCAGTTGTGAGAATGACTGCAGGGAATTGCTGGAGGAAGGGACTCCTCTCTCTGATGTTGTATTCCTCCTTCCACCAGTCTAGTGCCCTTAACAAGGTTCTTGTGACAGGCACCAGTCTGAATATAGCATCCCACCTCTGAGACCAATGGTCCCCTAGGTGCTACTGAATATCTTTCATCTGGAATTTGGCCCCAGGTACCACTGCTATGGAGGAGGCAATGTGACCCAGTAGCCTTAGAAAATCCCTTGCAAGCCTTCGCTGGCCTGCTCTGAAGGATTCTGCAGTTTAAATAAGATTTGCTACCTTTGCTAGAAGAAGGAATGCCTTCCCTTGCAAGGTATCCAGCTCTGCACCAATAAAGTCCAAAATTTGAACTAGCTCTGTTTAAGATTTTTGGTTTATGAAGAAACCCAAATCCTCCCAGTTGTTTTGAGTCAGTAGTATGGAGGAGGTTGCTTCCTGCTGTGTTTTTGCTGACATCAGCCAATCATCCAGGTAGGGAAAAACCACCACCTCTCTTCTTCTCAAATGTGGTGCCACCACAGCTAGGCACTTTATGAATACTCTTGCAGACTAGGTGAGGCCAAAGGGAAAGGCTCTGAACTGGTAGTGGTAGTTTCCTAGCCTGAACCTGAGGTATTTTCTGTGACTTGGCCTGACTTTTATGTGGAAATAATCATTTTTCATATCCAGTGATCCTAGCCAGTCTCCCACTTGCAGAGATGGAATCACTGAGCCCAGTGTTACCATCCTGAATGTTTCTTTCTTTAAGGGTTTGTTCAGGCATTTCAGGTCTAAAATGGGTTGCCGCTCCTCATTTTTCTTGAGGGCTAGGAAGTATCCGGAGTAAAGTCCCTTGCTCTTTTGTGTGGCAGGTACTTTTTCTACTGCAAGTGTTTGCATCAATTTTTTCAGCTTCAACTCCAGCAGGAAGTTTTCTGCAGAGACAAACCCTGGCTCACTACTTCCAGAACCCACTTGCCTGTGGTAATTTTTGTCCATTCCTGGAAGTAGTGAGGCAGTCTTCCTCCCACTGGCAATGGGTGGGTGGCCTGGACAGACTTGTCAGGAAGTTCTGTTTTGTCTGGGGTTTGGGTGCTGGTATTGCAGCAAAACACCTATTTCCCTTTCTACCCATGCCCCTATATAGCCTCTTTGCTCAGGGTAGTCATAGGGGCCATAATCACAAGGGTAGTATTTACTACCCCTACCTCCCCCTCCGTAAGACCTGTAAGAAATGGAGGCCTTTTATTTTTCAGTATTGCTCTTGCATATGACCTTATACTCATCCACCTTTTTAATCTAAGCCTCTGTCTTGTCACCAAACAGGGAATTTCCCTCATAAGGGAAATCCACAGCTTCTGGCTGAGTGTCCGGGGATAGATTTGCATTTCTTAGCCTGGCAAACCTTAGAGATACTGCATGAACCATAACCCTGGATGCAGTATCATTAGTATTCACTGACATAAGAAACTGGTACTTTCTGACATCTATGGCTGATCTTGCTGTGTCAGCTATATTCTCTGCCAAGTCTTCACTAGCCCTTTTGCGAAGTGCCAGAATGGAGTTCCATAAGGCTCTCTGGTACTGTGCTGTGTAGGCCAGATAAGCTGCCTGCCTTAGGAGCAAGGAAGCTGAGGTATATACTTTTTTGCCCATAGTATCCAGTTTCCTCTAATTTTTTTCAGGATACTGGGAAGAAAGGGGCACTTTTACATTGTCACAGGTGGCAGTCTGAACCACTCCTTCATGATTAGCATGGGAATACAGGTACTTATGGCCCTGTTTGTCAACCTGATATTTTTTATTTTTTATTTTCTTAGCTATGCCAGTGGCTGAGGTGGGTGCTAACATGATTTTAAAAGTGGATTTTCTGAGGGATTTATGGATGGGCATCATCAACCTCTTGGTGGTTGCTAAGTCCACCACATCCATGAATTCAGCCTCCTCATCCTCATCTGTTTCCTGTGAGGAAATGCTGAGGGCATTGACCATATGCCTCACACAAGCATAGTGAGAGGTATAGCCATCTGAAGGTCTTGGAAGTGAACCAAATTCTTGCTCGGGACTGGGAGAATCATCTGATTCTATGGTTTCTCCCTCCTCCTCCTCTTCTTCATAACATACTTTTACTTCCTCCTTTACAGGTATTGGGACTGAAACCAGAACCTGGGGAAGGGAAGAAATTCTCCATAGCCTGGAATGCTGGAAGAATTGCCATACCTTAGCCATGTTCTCTATTGTGGCCATTTTGGTTTTATTCACTGGTAACTCCTTTCTTTTTTCCAAGAGGATGGGCAGCTACATGCTTTGTTTTTTTGGTTTTTCTTGGAATGCTAATCTCCAGTGCCTGCTCTGAGGCTCTTTTATTTTTACTGGTTTCAGGGTTCTCCCATTCAAACACACTGAGCTCTGATCCATCTTTTACAGCTTTATCTTCCAATTCTGTCCCTTTGAAAGGGACTGCTGCTTATTTTAAGGGACTTGACCCTCATCTGAACCGTTTGGTGATATGGAGGCAGACCGAGAAGCCATAATGTCTTCAAATTTCTTAGCTCTTTTCTTTTGTGTTTTAGGGTAAAACTTTATACAAAGCTTCTAATTGTTAAAATCCTGGTCTGGAACCAGGGACTTTAAGCACAACTTGTGGCAGTCTGCCTTTGCCAAGAGTTTGAAACAAACTTTAACATTTTTAAATCTTGAAGGTCCCATGTTCTTTTTGGGTCTGTCAGTCATGCCAAATGCTGACGAACCAGAGAAGATGAAGAGAATATTTTAAAATGAGAAAAAAAAACCTGTTTAACTCATTGCCTCCACAGGCTCACTCTGAGTTTACACCACTTGCCTCCTGAATCTCCTGTATACTTTTAACAGTGAATCCTGGGCCTTTCTAAGCAAAATCAAGCCATAGTCAGCATGTCACAAACAAATGCTAATAGCTCAATAACTGTACATGCTAGACACAAAGTATGAGCGGCAGAGTTATTCAGCACAAAATTGCCTTTCCAGTGGTGGCATGCATGTAATAATAAGTCATTTTTTTTCTATGCTGGTCGAAAGAACAAACTAAATATTTTTTTCACTAAAAAAGGGCAACTTAAGCCATTTTTTGTTGGAAAATATGTAAAATATCAACACCAAATTAAGCATACAGACATTAGATGGTGTTTTAATATTATGTTTGTTAAAAAAAAGATATCTTTTTACTATAAAAAGTAATTTTCCCCATTTTAGTCAAAATGCTTTGGTGGGATTTGAGGGATGAATCTCAACCACACACACCATATCATAAACAAATGTGTATAACTCCAAAAGTATACATGATACACACAAAGTATCAGCATGAAAGTTGATGAGCACAAAAATGCCTTTCCAATGGTGCTATGCAACCAGTTGTAATCAATACGGTTTTATTTTATACCTGCTGAAGTGCCAAAAAGTGAATTTTATTCAAGCTGTTAGGTGAATCTTGATGGAAAACATGTCAGCCATACACACCATACCATAAACAAATGTAAATAACTCCTAAAGTATACATGATATACACAAAATATCAGTGGAAAAGTTATTCAGCACAAAATTACCTTCCCAATGGTGGTATGCAAATAATAATATGTCATTTTGTTTGTTTTTTAAACTGGTTGAAACAGCAAAAAAAAATATTTTTTTCACTAAAACAGGCAACATAATCCATACACACCATACCATAAACAAATGTAAATAACTCCTAAAGTATACATGATATGCACAAAATATCAGTGACAAAGTTGTTCAGCATAAAATTACCTTTCCAATGGTGCTATGCAGTCAAATATATATTACATTCTATTACAGTATATATTAAAATATATAAGCGACTTCTCCAGAAGTTGCAAGGGCACACTGGGAGTCAGTAGCCGACTTCTGCAGACATCCTCAGGACACACCAGTGTATTTTACTGACGACTACAGGTGTCTGCTAGGAGACAATGAGTTAAGTTAAAAAAGGGTCTAAAGTATTAGAAATACAGTTCAGTGTACTTAAAAATGAAACCACAATTTAAAACAGCCTAATCAACGACCTAGTGTCAACGTGGCTCAATTGGTAGCACATCCACCTCTGGACCAGAGGATCATAGGTTCTTATCCCACACCGGGATTGGACTTGCACCTAAACATGCTGGCATCCGAGTGCAGTATTGGGGGGATGCTGTACTGCTGGGGTATTCCATTCTTAAGATGAGATGTTAAATTGAGATCCCGTCTACCCATCTTGGTGTTGTCCTGGTGGGTGTCCAGGTGGAAGTAAAAGAACCCAGGGCACTCTTCACAAAGAGTAGGGGACATTCCCGGTGTCCTGGCCAACATTCCCCTTCCCATGCAATTGTCCAGGCTGTCTGTGGGTGTTGATGTGCAATATGGCTGCCACTACAAATTCAGTCACTTCACTACTAGTCTAGCATTGCTTGTAACTCGCTTTGGGATACACTGTGTATGAAAAGCGCTATACAAATACTGATTCTTCTTCTTCTAATCGATGATTTATTTGGTTAAACTGTCAAATATCAGCTCGGCTCCCAAATAAAGAAGAATCAAGAATAACAGACAGTGAAAACCACAAAGCAGTTTAAATCAGCAGTAATTTATATTTAAATAAAGATGTTTTAAAGCAGTTCCCTGACAACAGAAACTGTGCCGAAAAGATCCTTCTCCAATTCCTGGGAACTGATGGGGAACCAGAGAAAAGTAATAATTATACAATAACTAACACAAAGTTATCAATAAGTAATTAAACAGTATTCTAAAATATCTTTTTAAATAATAAACCACAAAGTGGTCTGAAGTTGAAGAGAAGACTTCAGGGTGATTTCTTTCTTCAGGTGGAGAAATAAATCTGATGTTATAGTGCAGGGGTGAGGGTAACCACACAGCAGAGTTTAAATTTCATTCTAAATTCCATAATTAGCATACAATTCTAAAGTTCTGGGGGTACTCATTCCAGGGGAATGATTGCACCTCTTAAACTTAAGTGATGGATTCATCGGGTTTGAATCACAGGTTTTAGTTTGGTTTGTTTTTAGATATTTTCTTTGTTTAAGACTCATTTTATAAGTGCAATGACACACTCCAGAATGTGTACTACACTATAACTGCCACATTTTCCAAGTGGTTGAAGCTCACAACCCACCTAGGGTGTGTGACTATATAGCTTAAAGCACACCCTGTCATGTGTTATTGCTTATATAGTTGACACAAATATTTTTTTTACCACAATTGCATATTTTTTGGACAAAAAAATTCAGATGCAGTTAGACAATATAATAGATGGTATAACAGATTGGCCAGATGTCCATTTTCAAAATAGCAGCATGCAGATCCTTGGCAGATTCCTTTCATAACCACCCCTCCCCGAAAACATCATTTTTATTTAAAAATTGTGCCCACTGGGTTAGCTCTATGAGATGCAGTGTCTTGTTTTTATATATGAGTTCTGAGGCAACAGCAGACAAACAACAAGGATGTTTATTGTTAAAGGGGAAATCCTCACCTCCCCTGCAGTGCCTTTAGGTCCCGATTAAGAAAAACGTATTAGGAGGTAATTTTTTTATTTAGTTACTGTTTTGTAATTTAATTTTTTATCTGTTTTATCCTGAACCCCTCTGTCTGCCATGTTAATATAATATCTTTCCCAGTGTCCCCCACAGCCAGCCCTCTGATGATGCCTCTGATAATATTGTACCGGTACCGATCGTGCTGAAAACACGATGGGTACTGGAAGAATAAGCACGATCATGTGCTCCTTCACACTGATTCTACCTAAGTGACTTGCCTGCACACAGACATCCGCAATGGTTCAGTCCATCATTTGCATCATCATCATAGGGCTGGCTGCAGGGAACATTGAGAAAGATATTAACATGCCGGGCAGAGGGTTGCAGGATCAACTAGAAAAAAATGTAATTACAAGAGAACAAGTAAATTAAACAAATACCTCCTAATGTACTTTTCTTAATCAGCTCCTAAAGGCATCACAGCATTACTGCAGGGGAGGTGAGGATTTCCCTTTAATTACAGTGACAGGAGGAATATTATACCCAGCACATTGCACCAACCCATGTTGAAAAATCTTTGTTAGCAAGCCAAGGTTAGTGGTGCAGAACTAATCAATAATACCAGAACCTACAGTTCAATGCTTTGGCCACACCTCTGGGGTTTACCATAAACCATGCATCCCTCAGTGTTGTCCAAAGGCTAAAACCCTGCCTAATGGTCTAATTTTCACAGAGAAGAGCCGAGTAGCCCAAAACATTACTGTGATAAAATATATCTTGATGGCCAAAAGGCCTATATTACTTTGGTCTTTTTTTCTTTTCTTCTGGGCCTGGGAAGTCTAAAACAGACCTCCTAATTTGGAGGGAGATATGAAAGGTTCCTACTGGAAATCCATGATGTCAGGGATAACACATGACAGGGTATGTGGTTATAAGGGAATATTTCATGGCTCGAGTGATAATTATACACAAGGCATAGCCAAGTGCCGCAACAAACTAGAAAGTGCATTATTCACTTATGACCATACACCCTGGAGTGTGAGATCCCCCTGACAAAATAGGATTTTACTTGTTAACACATATGTTGTTCAGGTGAGGTGTGTGGTCAAAAAATAATCCATGGTCATGAGACATGTTTCGACCAGTAAGATTACAGGATTGTCATGGACCATACAATAAGCCAAATTTGGCAACATGTTGCAGAACACTCATCAGCACATTTTCAGAAACCCTGTTGATCCTATTACCTTACAAAGCTCATTAACAGTGATTTTTCGAGAAGGATTGGCAAATGCTTTAGCATGGATTCTTAAACAGAAGTTTCCTGTTGAATACAATTTAGCATTTAATTAAAAAAGAGCTTACAAGGGACTTGTCATTTTTGTCTCTGCATATTCTTGGAGCCAGTAATTCTCTGACCTGGAGCAGCAGAGCAAGCAGTGATTAATTAAGTAACAATGTCATCAACCCTGGATGGTTATCTCCGCTGTACTAAAACTGGCAACCTTTACAATGCATCGACAGTAGCCATCAGGTTGTAGTTTGGGTGCCAGCAATTTATAAACATTTGTGTTCAGATATCTTGTGTTTTTCCTTCTCAGACACAGCAGAGTGCAGCAGCCTAGCAGCCCCCCTTCGACAGACCCTAACCTTTCCACATTCAGAGGGCTTCTTCTTGAGTAACTCAGATTCAAGTAGATGCACTCGTACTTTATCCCCTCACTTAGCCACTACACAATATTTACTAATCGGCATCGACTACTACATAGAAACAGAAGGCAGCAGAAACCGGCTACTTGGCCCATCCTGTCTGCCCAGTCCTAGCTGTCTAACCTGGAATGTGGGACTCCTAGTAACTCTTCACAGCTCCCCTTTCCCATCTCTTTTTGATGTCCTATTTACTATTTCTGTCGCACCCATGTTTGAATTCCCACACTCGTTTTGCACAGACCAACATCTTTTGGCATCCTATTCCACCCTTCCACCACCACTTCAGTGAAAAAATGCTTTCTGGTAGCCCTCATAAATTTCCCCTTGTCAGCTTCATGGGGTTACCACTGGTGTTTGTGTTCCCACTCGGTTTAAATGTATAGAATAGTGTATGGGCAACCATACATAAGAAGGCTGTGTTTCCATCATGGGGTTGAGATGACATCCTAGGTACTTAAACAGTGAAGCTAGAGATGTCCCAAAGTCATCTCAACCCTGAGATGTAAACATAGTCCTTGTTTATGTATGGTTGACCATATATTATTTTATATAGTATTTGGTTCAAAACAGGAGATCAGCTGCCTGACCGTCCCCCCCACCACCCTGCCCAATCACTCATTCGTCTCCCGCGCCTGCTCATCTCCCCACCTGTCCACTTGTTAATCTCCCCCCACCCACTCATTCACACAGTCCACTGATAGCAAGAAGTGAAATACAATTTGGTAAAGGGACTTACTCTCAAATGACAGGGTGATTTCTTTCAGACAGCCATGGTGCGGCTTTCCTCAGCAGCTCCGTACCAAGCACAAACTGCTGCTGGCCTGTTTCGCAGAGACACACTCACACTACTTGGCAAAAAAAAAAAATAAAAAATGTAACTATCTGAGCATCAACGGAGATGATTAGGTGATTGGAGGTGCTGGTATTGTGACTTTTGCACCTCAGAAGGATGTCCGTAAGTCTAATGCAGAATGTGGGAGGTTCAGAGGTCACGGAAAGTTGTTGTAGTATTGATGTGACATCACAATGATGCTACAATAACTTTCCATGACCTCTGAACTGTCCTACAACAGCTTTTAGACAGCTATTGAATGCCATACATAGTAAGCCCTAATCATATGCTATAATTTCCCGCTATCCACTGTGTTTACCCCATGGAGTTATTTGTCTCAATCATGTCCCCTCTCTCCCTTTATTTATCTATTTATTTATTTATTTATTAAAGTTTCAGAATTGCAAAGCTTTGAGTCAGAGACTCTTTTGCAAAGGCTCCACGTCAGTACAAACAGACGTAGTTCTCTAAGACAGATTGAACAAACGTCATTAAGTAGAATAATACATATGTCACCAGTGTGTACATGTTTTGGTCTTTCAGTCTCTCTTTGTGCAGCAAGTCCTTCCCTACTGTGCCTGGATCCTCTTGGTTGCCCTCCTCTGTACCTCATATACTAGCACATACAGTGCCTCAGTCTCAGCTCTCAGTAGTGCTGATGTGTATAAAAGGGCAGCCTTAACCTCAAATCTACTGGCTGTGCAAGTAATTGTTTTCCACTATTGCCATGAACTTTACTGTACTTTATAATTTATAAAGTTCCTTACAGGGTAACTATAGGCCCATATACATTCTCCCTCCGCTTTCCAAGGTGCTTGAGCGAATTGTTACCAACCAGCTTGGTGCTCATCTGGACACATACTCCATCCTGTGCCCACAACAACATGGCTTTAGAAAGGTGCACAGTACTGCCACAGCATTATTAGAATTCACAAACTTCATACAACAGGCCATCAATCAAGGCAAAATTGTAGGTGCAGCCTTTGTTGACCTAACAAAAGCTTTTGACACAGTGAATCAAGCACTGTTGCCTGGCCAACTCTCTAAAACTGGTGTTGCCCCAAACACCCTGAAATGGTTCAGAAGCTACCTCAGTGACAGACAGCAGAGAGTGAGGATATCAAATGTAGTTTTGGAGCAGAGGGCTGTCCGATCAGCGGTACCTCAAGGCTCAATCCTGGACCCCTTATTGTTCAGTATTTTCCTGAACGACCTTCCAGCTGTCTGCAACCAGCGTACTCTCCTCTACGTAGATGACGCTGTCATCTTTACTAGCCACCTGGATCCCAATGCTCTTGAAAACAGCCTTCAACAAGGCTTCACAGAAGCAGAGAGATGGTTTAATAATCATAAACTAGTGCTAAACTACAAAAAAACTAAAGTCCAGCTGTTTTTGTCCTCTTGGAATAAGTTTAAGGCCCATCAACTCACTATCACCAACAACCACGGAGACGCTCTTGAACAAACTCAGCTTTTCAAATACGTAGGTCTAACCCTGGATAGTCACCTTACTTTTGTGCCTCACAATGAAAATGTTGCCAGAGATGTTAATACCAGAATTGGGCTCCTCTTCAGACACAGGCAAAGTCTTACCCAAGAAGCCCTGAAGGTTGCAGTTCACAGCTCGGTCCTCTCGATCATTGATTATGGCCTAATCATATACTGTGCCACAACCTCCACATCTCTTAAATGACTCATGGGGGCCCTGAACAAAACTTGTAGGTTAGTTACGGGTGCTGCGTGCCTCACTCATACCTGTGAGTTATATGCTCAGTCTGGCTGGCTCCAACTAAGTAACAGGATCAAATATCAAACCTGCCTCCTGTCCAAAAAAGCTCTACTTGGATTACTACCCCCGAGCATTGGTTGCCTGCTAAACAAATCCCCTAAGACCCAACACACACGTACCTCAGTTTCTGACCTCCTTCTAGTACCCCACTGTCAGACTGCTCAATACCAGCGATTCTTTCAATACAGAGCCCCCCTGTGGTTTAATAATCTAAGCAACCAACTGAGCAGTCTTTCTAGTCTGTCCCAATTTAAACTTATGCTTCATCAGCATCTCCTAACTGAAAGCACTTGTGACTGTTACACCTAGTTTTCCACTTCTGCAGACACCCTTATACCATTTTTTCACACTCTGAGGCTCTTGCTTGGCTTCCTGTTTCATTTCACCTCTCCTGACAGAACAATTTCCCCTTTCCCCCGCCGCCTCCTCCCTTACCTCACCCCTCCTCCTTGCTCTTATCCCACTGACCTCCCTCTTCCTGGACCTGTCCAGGCCCTCTGGTCCCCGCTCTCCCTTTTCTTCTTTCCCTTCATCCACCCTCCTTTTCCCCTCTTTTACCCCTTCTCCCACCTTAGCCTCCCATCCCTCTCACCCTACGACAAGGCCTCTGGCTGCCATATTTTCTTTTCTTCTCTATCTGGACTCTGCCCTCTCATTTCCCCTACCCCTTCCTTACTCTTCCCCTCCCCCCCCCACCTCTGATTAGCAATGTTGCTTCAAATGTACCTTATGGTTTTCTATGCTTGCTTGTAATCTTGAGTGTGTAGCACTGTTCCCACTTATTTACCTATTGACTTGCTGTACTCCGATGATACCATGAATGTTGTCTGTACCTCCGTTGATACCATGAATGTTGTCTGTACCTCCCTACCTTATTGTAACCCTTTCCTTTGACATGAAACCTTTGTAAATGAGCTGCCTCAAGCTCAAAGGTATTTGTAATCTGAGATTTAAATAAATAAATAAATAAATAATACAGCAAGTGAGAAAATGAAGGCTGTGAATAACTGAGCATAATGTGACTGTGTGATACCATTTTTTTAACTGCACAGCTGTGTGAAACAAATCAGCAAATGTCTTTGGAACTTATCAGATGTGTGGTTCAGACATTTTGTTGCTTAAGCAAACCTTTTTAAAAGTGCAATACCCCACAACAGTATTGCTGTAAGACAGATCTTGCCGCACCTCTCAGGTGGTTGAAGGCACTTGTCTGGGCCTTGTGGGTTCCAACCTGCCTGGGGCATGCAGTAAGATCTGTTTTACCGAACACTCTCTTGTGGGTTACTGCTTACATACAGTAAGTAACTTGTATTTGTGTACCCTTTTGGGACTAGCACTTGTGTATCCTACTGTACTGCACTGTATCTATTGTACCAAGAGACTCCCTTGAAAACAGGATATTGTATCTCATGATGTCATCCTGCCATCTGTTTGATGCCTATTTCACATAAATAAACAAACTGGAAGCTATGGAACCTGAAACTAACATGACAGCTTTAATAACTGTTTATGCTCCCACTAGGCACCCGACCCCCTTCAGCCACCCCTTAGCCACACGCTCCCCCAACCATGTCATCCACCTTCTCTTGAACTTGCCTCGTCTCCAGTAAAGCCTCCATGTCGTTACTAACAGTGGGGCCATTGAGGGTAGACCTAGCCTCCTCTGGAGATCAACTCCAGTGTAGAGAGAGAGAGAGAAAGAGAGTGTGTGAGTGCCAGGTTGGCCGTGCTAGGCCTGGGAAGAACCAACATCTTCCAGCTGATTATAAAAATAATACGTAATGAAGATTTCTTGGGAAGAAAAAAGCAGCATTTTTATGTTTCGTACCATATAGTGTACAGAATAACACAACATAAGCAACCATGCACAACAAGGCTATGTTTCCATCTCGGGGATCAGATGACAACAAAGTGACCTTGAGAGCGAAGCTGAAAATGTCCCTCATGTCATCTGAACTCCAAGATTGGAACATAGCTAAGATGTACATGATTACCCATGTGTTATTCTGTATAGCATATGGTTTGAAACATAAAAAGCATAAAAAATGCTTATTTTTTCTTCCCAAGAAATTTTATGTGTAATTTTATTATTTTTTAAAAAAACAGAAACTCACTCTCACCCAGGAAGGGTGGGTTTCTGTTTTCTAAAATGATAAAACAACAAAAGATTGTGTGTTAGGGGAGGGTCAGAAGTCTGTGTATGGGGAAAGTGAAATAAAATGGTAGGCAGCATCAGTTTCCTTTCTAACTAAAAAATAAGTTGTGCCACAGAAGGTTACAGCAACCTTCTGTGACCTTTGAACAGTGGTACAACAGTTTTTTAGTTAGGATGGAAACCCACGCTCACTAAGGAGTAACCATACTCTTTTACCTGTTTCAGACTGAGCTGATATTGTACAATCTCATACTGGTTTCTATCGCTGTGCTAAGGATTTTGTGACTTCCTTGCTTTGCTTAAAGCATAACATGCAGGGTCAAAGCAGAGTGGCTTCTGATATTCCCCATCAAGATTTACTTCATTAAAGACAGAACTGTCAAGACCTACTGAGTTTTAAAACTGTCAGATGCAAAGCTGCTGATTGAAAGAAGGTATCTACTTATGAGGCTCCTATCCCACTAGAGGTTAATTTGAAACTACATCAAACATCAATAAGCCTAGTGTTCAAACTGCAACCCATCTTATTGAGAGTAAGTGTGCAGTTAATGTACCAGAAGCTGCTGTTCTCGGGGGTGAAGTGCAAGGCCAGGAAGTAACACTTATGGAAATTAGCTGCACATACAGTAAGTCTGCTTGACTCCTAGCAATTATGAGTGCCCCTGATGGAGAGGGATCCCTTCTGAAGGCAGTGTCTACAGATCAGGGGCCAGGAGGAAACCAGATGCCCTCGCCCACACACATATTTTGAGCTACCACACCTACACCCATCCCATGGGCCAAGAAAATTATTATACTAATGTTTCTGATTTGTCACAGCATGAAGACTGCTCATGTGCCAGCCACTTAAGTGTACTCAAATAGCAGATCAACAAAGGGGGCTTAAGCACATGGTCCTATGGAGTGGGGGATCATAGGATACAGCAATCATGGCCCACTGGAGCAGGGGATCATGGGACACAGCAGTCATTGCCCAGTGGAATAGGGGATCATGGGATACAACAGTTATTGCTCAGTGGAGCAGAGGATCATGGGGTACAGCAATCATGGCCCACTGGAGCAGGGGATCATGGGATACAGTAGTCATGGCCCAGTGGAGCAGGGGATCATGGGATACAGCAGCCGTGGCCCAGTGGAGCAGGGGATCATGGGATACAGCAGTCCTAGCCAAGTGGAGTAGGGGATCACGGGATACAGCAGTCATTGCCCAGTGGAGCAGGGGATCATGGGATACAGCGGTCCACATAAGGACTGCAATTTCTCAATAGGTGTAATTTCCCATAAAAAAAAAAAAAAAACAACAAAATGACACTGGCCCAGTGGTGTGGACGGCTGATGTGCTGGCACCTTACCTCCAGCCAGGCTGGCAACCAGGGTTCCAGAAATGGATGCGGGTCACTCAGCGGCCAGCCAAGAGAGGGAGGACTGAGCATCCATAGGATTGTTCTCCTCCCTCGGGGAAGTGGGGTCATCATGGCTCGCTGCTGACTGCCACCTTGAGGAATCTTAGGGCAACGCAAGTGAGTCACACTGTATGGGAAGGAATCCCACATTCAGAGCACTGGAAGCCTTTCTGTGGAGGTGAAGCGCATACATCATGCTCACTGGACATCCATGGGCTCTGGGAGAGAACGGACAAAAATGGAGGACAGGCTCCATGAAGTCCTGCTAGTCATACTGTGACCCACTCTGCTGCTCCAGTCTGTGGTGGATCTGGATTTGTGTCCCAGGGGGAAGGACAGCCCTCCCTCCCTGGCCCTGCCGCGGGGGGATTCATTGGGGACTAGGACCCCCACCAGAAGGAGGTAAGGGGAGGCTGTGGGACAGGGCTGTGAAGCTGCCCATCCTGTCAAGGAGGATAAAAATCTATAAGGAAAAAAAATTAAAGGCTGCCCTGGTGACTCAGTAGCTGATGCTGGAGTTCAGAATTAGACTGCATCATCATGTTTGAGGCCAGGCTGGCTCATGGGAGACTGCAGGAAGGCAGCTTACCTCAGCCAGGGAGGGTTGGTGTTAGGTTCAGGCACAGCGACCCCTAGGGGCAGGCCAGAGAGCTTTCTCCTCTTTAGGGGCACACTACATTGCAGAGGCTGCTGGAAAAGTCCCATTCCAAGGGAAGGAGGGGGAAACAGGAAGAATGCGAGACAGAAAAACTTCCCTGCTGTCCAAATGACAGCAAAATAGTTGAACAGGATATATCTCTGAGTACGTGGTATATACCTCGGCAATGGCAGAGAAAGGGGAAAATGCCTATATGGAAAAAACAAAACAAACTGAAAATTTCATCTGTTTTCTTCATCTCAGCCCTCCTTGGGAAAAAGGAAAACTGGGTCCTCAGTGGCAGTGCTCAGTTAGGCCTCACTAATCCTGACCAGGACGACAGTGAATACAGTAGCCCTCTGCCTGGTATAACCTAAACCATCTTTAACACTAGACTAACAGCATGCAAAGAGCATTGTGAATGTTGCACTCTACCAGCCCGGCCCCAGATACCAGACCTCCCCACCATCCCGTCCCCTTCCCCCAACCTGATGTATAGCTGCCCAAGACCTGGTGCAGTCAGGGTTTTGGGAGAGCAACATGGCAGGGAAGGGTGGTTAGTACATCTGCAGGTGTCTGATGGGCATCCAGGACCATAAACATGGCCATAGATCCATTTTTGGTTTACCAGGAGAGACACACTAAGCTGAAGCTTGTTTACAGGTGCAACCTGGGAGCACAAGGAAGTTAAGTGACTTGCTCAGGGTCACACAGTATGCAAGTGGGGCCATGGGATTCAAACCCAGGTCTCCAGGTTTGCAGCTCAGAGCCTTAAACCACTGTGCTACACTGCCTCCAAATTTTGCATTGTGCATAGAGTCAAAGGTTTGTATAAGAAGTGTGTGTGTGTGTGCCTGCATGTGTAGGCGTGTGTGTGTGTGTATATATACATTAATGTAATATATGTGAGAGACAAAAATGCAGGCTAAGTAATTTATCTGGCCAGGTTCTACATTTTAAATGAGAATAAACAGTTCCTTGGTTTAAATTCATACACACACTTCACATGTCATTACCCTCCCTTCCCTGAAGAAACAGCTGGATCACAGTCAGATTCCAACATTACGTGAACCAATCAGAAAGCTCTACATTCCTCCCATTCAATAACTGGTGTAAACAGCAGTGCAACAATGATAAATGAACAAAATAGTTACACAGATTTTGTTTAAAATCATCAATCGCTCATATATTTAAATTAAACAGTACCTAAAAACAAACTATATTGCATCAACCGAATATGCAACAAGGACAGTGTTTGAACAAGTTTTCATCTATGCTCATTATGGTGACCTCAGAGACACTTCACTCATGGTTATGTATTTATTAGCTTTTGATGACCGGGTAAGTACACTAGACAATAGACCCGCCCATTTTCAGGCACGACCTGGGAGAGTGCAAAGTACAGTTATAACTAACTGACAAAGTATCCGGTGCAGTCAACATAATTAATACAAACAGGCAGTTATCCATGCAGGGATAGTAGAGAAAGTATACATACAGTTCCAATAACATCCATGCAGGGATGACAGAGTCCAATGTAGGCAAGCCCTGAGAAGAACATGGACTAATTGAGAGACAATTGTCCAAGCAGTGAGAAAGCGAGGAGAAGGCAAAGCTTGATTAGCTACAAACACAGGTATCAAGTGCTATGAGGTGACAAAAAAGCACAGCTTTAAAGGAGGAGTGCGATAGGGAGTATTTTAAGTGGGGAGGTAGGGAATTCCAATATTTAGGAGCAAAATAAGAGAAAGCTTGTTCACCCATTTTGGTTGTGCAGTACGGTATAGAGAGTAGCTGATCATCAGAGGATCTCAGTGTGCGAGAGTACTGCATGGGGGCAAGCGTATCCCCAAGGGAGTCTGGTCATGGGTAACTAGTCAAGGAGTTAATGAAGCATCCCAGAGAGTATGAGCGATGAGAACTTGGGGACAGCCAGTGCAAGGCAGTGTAGAGCAAGCAGTGGTGAGTAAGGCGAGGGGCTGATGGTACAAATCTGCAAATGTTGTAGGCAGTGTCCCATCTTCGTAGAATACTGACACTGGCTTGGGACAGGATTGGGAGAGCATAAAGAAGCCTGGATAGCAGGACCCCCCTCCCCAGCTACAGAGATCTTGGCAGCAAGGGTTAACGAGTGACGCACACAATAGGCAGCTACAGTCTTAAGGCTAACAGCTTTGCAAACCTCGTGAATATGAGAGAAGAAGTCAAGCACATGATCAAGAGTCACCCCCAGGTATTTAAAGGAGTTGGTATTATAGACTGCAGACCCATCATGGCCTAGTATTCGAAGCTTGGGTGAGGTGGCTTGTACTTTCCTAGAGGACCAAAAGAGCATTGCCTGGGTCTTAGGTAAACTGAGTATAAGGGAGTTGGAGACAAACCAAGATTGGAGATGAATGAAAACTGAAGTCAGGTGAGCATTAAGGTCATCGATGGACTTAGATGCTGCATGAAATACCAGATTGTCAGCATACACTATAGAATGACAGTGGGGGCTGGAGGAAAGGATATATCAGTTACAAAGACAGAGAATAGTAATGGCCCAAGAATGGAGCCTTGGGGTACACCGCAAGTGATAGATGCAGGGGGACAGAGTACCTTGCTGAAGGAAACAGATTTCAGTCTGTCTTCCAGGTAGCTGCAGAACCAGGAGAGAGTGGATCCTGTGGCTCAAAGGTGTGCATTTTATGCAAGAGCAGGAGATGATTCACCAAATCGAAGGCTTTGGTGAGATCAATGAACACAACACCCATGAGCAAGCCTTTGTCCGTGTTGGATTTGACCTCACTAGTAAACTGAGTGAGGGCAGTAGTGGTAGTATGTCCAGCCCTGAAGCCATGCTGTTTGGGGGACTGAAGATTAAACTGGAGTAAGTAAGCTGAAATCTGGTTGTGGATGATTTTCTCAAGAATCTTGCAGGCAGGAGGCAGGAGAGAGATGGGCCGATAGTAAGACAGGAGTTTGGGATCCCCTTTCTTGAATACCGGGATAGTCCTAGCAGATTTCCATGCCAACAGCACCATGGAGGTGCTAATGGATAGGTTAAACAGCAGGGTTAGTGACACTGCCAGGAGAGGGACAGCAAGTCTCAGGAACCTGGGATGTAACCTATCCAGACCGGGAATGCCATGGGCGGGAATGGACCTCAGTAGCTTTAGGACCTCAAGACGCGTGACGGGGCGAACTTCACATCTGAAGGGGCCTCAGAGGGAGCAGTCAGACAGGAGCTACCAGTTTTGAGAGTAGTGATAGGGGAAATCTTAGGGCCCATGGTGAAGAGGGAGTTGAAGGCTATGGCTATGGTGTGGGGATTATTACAGTGAGTATTATTAATGAGCATATCATTGGTGGTCTGGGACTTGGTATTTCCCAGGTCTCATTGATTTGTGTCCAGTATTTTGGGAGACTGGCGGCTGAGGATTTGAGGAGATTATGATAATAGCTGCTCTTGGCTGACTGAACCTCCTTCTTAAAGGTATTGCGCAGGGTACGATACTCGTCATAGTTGGACTGTTGGGAGGAGTGTTTACATTTAAACCATTGTTTGTCCTGATTCTTGAGTAATTTTAAGAGAGATCTCTTCAGCCACTTAATTACCTTCCCTCTAACATGACGTGTAGAGATCGGGATGTGCCTATTTTGCAGGTTAAGGAGAGTTGTATTAAAGTGGCATAGTTGATGTCTGTGGTGATAAAGAGGGGAGACCAGTCCAAGCGTCGAAGATCAGAGAGTAACTGCCCATGGTCTAATTTAGAGAAGTCAGCAACAGAGAGAATTTTGGGTGGATAAGATGGAGACTGTGTGCCCCTCACGCAGTAGACTGGGCAGTGATCACTGATGGAGTCTGGTAAGACGCCTGCTGAGGAGAAACAGTCCTTCCAATTGGCGAGAATCCAGTCAATTAGATTACAGCTCGAGCCATTCTGTGAACCTAGTTGGGGATGCAACAAGTTGAAAGAGGTTGGCCTTGCTGATAGTTGATGTAAGGAGAGAGGAGTGTGGACTAAGCCAGTCATGGTTAAAATCACCCAAGCAGATCACCTCATTTTTATTTGAAACAGGAGGTATGAGATCAGAGAGTTCTTCCAGACTGAGCTTGCCAGTCCTTGGTGGCAAGTATGTGCAGAAGATGTACAGTTTCTTTGCCCCTCCAAGCAGTAAGACTGAGTGAAGAATCTCACAGTTTATCAGAGGATGGGTGGGACGTAAAGAGACGTTTAGGTGGGACTTGTAGCAAAGTGCCAACCCAGCACCCCTTTTTGTAGTGAAAGTTGTACTCTGGAAGAGCACAGCTCACATTCGTGGTAGAGGGTTTTAGCCATGTTTCAGATAGGGCAAGGATGTTGGGGTTGTTGACCTGCACCCAAGGCTCAAGCTCAGTGAAGTTAGCTGTGAGACTACAGATATTAAGGTGGGCCAGGGTCAGGCCCTGGGACTGAGGTAGGAGATGGGAGTAACAAGATGTCTGTTGAGATGGATTAGAGAAGGGTCCAGGGTTAGGTTCAACATCACAGGCAAGGGAAAGGAATACTAGTATGACCCAGATCATAGCATGCACAAAGACATGTGAGATGCTTCAAGGGGAGGTAAATTTCCTGCGCTAAAGGTATTGCAGGAGTAGACCAGCAACTCTGTAAATAAGGAGCCCAGGTGGAATAGGCACTGAGTCATCCCGAAGCAGCATGTTAGAGTAGTAAATGTCCTCGGAGCGTTCCCCTGGCTGGAGAGAGGAGGTACCAGCGAAGAGAGATAGTGAGTCCAGGGCAATTAGGGCAAGGAGAGCACAAGGAATGTATCACAGAATAGGGTTAGACATTCTCTCCTGGGGGGAGGCTAGAATTTAAATTAGCAGAGAGAGGAAGGGGTGGGGAGCAGAGAAGGGTCAAAGCTGGCTAAGATGAGGGTTCAGAGGAGCAGGAAGAGATGAGGGCAGCAACAAAATAAAGGTGAGAAGTAATGTGCCCCAGAGTGTGGAGAAATAGCAGGAGGCACAATCAGTGGAAGTGATCACCCCAGATTATTAAACCCAGCTGACAGAGCAAAAGAGAGAGCAGTGAGGTAGCGACACCTAGTGGAGGAATATTATAACTTGCAGGTGGAAAATAAGGCTGATTGATTCTATCAGACCTCCTCCTACTAACACGTGGGCAATCCAAGTGGATATATGTAATGCCAACTAAGGGTGGGAGGGAACTGAGGGCGGAGAAATCCTCAGAGCAAGAGCAGCTAGTTAACACAGTCCTGTCCCCCGCTGCAGTGAGCAAACAAAACCCGAAATAAGCCAACACAGTGTACAGAGCACACCTGGCACCTGCAACTGGAAAAGAATTTCAGTTGCAAGAAGCGCACGGTTGCTGAGCTAATCCCTTACAAATTACAGCAAACAGCAGAGGAGATCTGAGTCAGTCTGGTGAACTACACCCCAGTCCTACTGCACAAACCACAAAATGAGAGAGACTTTTTTTTTTTTTAAGTTTTAAAAATAAACTAAACCCCAGGGAGCACAGAGCACAGTTTAATGGCTCTAGGCTCAAATAAAATAAAGCAAGCTAAGGCTAGATGGTACTGAGAGTGAGAAATACTGTATCTCAGGTGTGTGGAAAAAGGCGCCAAGTTTGAATTTGAGATGGTAGCCGGCGTTTCCAGCAGGGGTCCGTACATTGTTGCAGCGGGTGGTCCACATGAGGCTCCGTGGGCAGCATGCTCTGAGGACAGTGTTCGGAGTTGTGAAGAAATAAATAGAGAGGGGTGAGCCAGGTAACAAAGTCTGTGGGAGGTACCTAGGGAGGGAAACAGGATGCTTTGCCCCGCCACTCATGAGGTCATTGGACGTCACCACAACTTGTATGGCTACAAAATTTATCCAGTATTGCCTTGTTGCATATCCTCTACATAAATACATACTGTAGAAGGGGTCAGCTAGTTGCTGTTCTAAACCCTAGCTGTGGAATGCAAGGTTTTCAATTGGGAGAGAATGTCAGTAGCCAAGCTTCCACAAACAGCTAGTTTCTATAAGGTGGGATTCCCTTTGAGAGTGTGTGCTCCAAGGTGCCCAGCCCTCTGACAGTATAAATGGGAGGCACTATGTTCTGGAAGCGGGAGTCTGCAAGGGAGAGGGCAGGCTGTACATAGTGCTGCTGCATATGTCTAGAGCATCCATGGCCTGCAGGCCTTTTCCTTTTCGGGATGAACTATACAGAGCCAGGAACAAAAGTGGCAGATGTCACCTAGAGGTAGTAACTACTGGGGTATAGGTCACCTGTCTGGGTGGGCCTGAGAGTAATAACAGCATGGTGTTTCACATATCTAATGTCCCACAGTTGCTCCAGACTCAGAGAGTGAGATCTCCAGGAGAGTTAGATACTAATGTGCACTGCAGCTCCACTCCTGGTCCTGAATTGAAAAGGGGAAATAGGAGTAAATGCCAGTAGTGGGGGTTGGGGAATAAGGGCCCTTAAGTACCCATAAATTGAGGATCAGGCACTTGTAGGTCCTTCCTAAGTGCTGGCCTCCTGGTACCAGAGTATATGCTGTCTACTGCGTGGAGGGAGGAGTTCCAAATCGACAGACAGGAAATAGTTACTACATGTTAGGAGAAAGTAATGAACTGTTTGCTGTGTCTTAACTACTACCTGAAGGGCCACAGCAGTGGTACACCACCTGTGACGACAACCCCAAAGCTGCTTGACTTCAGTGATTGAATGATGGTTGAAGACAAGTGGCGATTTTCAAAAAGCCCCAAATGCAGCAAGCCGTGGGTGTGCCAAACATATGGCGCACGGGGCTGGCAGCATTCTACCAGCTGGCGATTGAGATTTTCTATCCTATGCACCAATTGCTGCAAGTTAGACCAACTTTTTCTGGTCTAGCTTGTGGCAATCCCAGGTACCCTTTTTATGGGGCTTGTGCCAAAAATCTGGCTCAAGTTGCCGTAAATCGGGTAAAGTGATGTAACTGCAGCCGGCCTACTAAAATCAGGTGCAGCTGCGGCACAGGTATTTGGCACAGCCGCACAAAAAAAAAGCGTTTGATGCAGAGTTTGCATCAGGCCCAATGTGTTTTATGGTGTAGACTGTTGACCAGATGCCCCACTATCTCCTGCAATACCCTGTTGTCCTACTTTACAGGTATAACCCAGAACATCCCACTGAAATAACTGAGGGCTCTGTACTGACCAAAGATCCATGGCCACTTATACTTATATTTCTACTGTATGTACAGTAATATGGCATCATCAAAATAGCCAAGAGGCAGACAGAAAAATGACACTTTAAAAAGAAAATTCTATGTGAGTAACAAAGATAATTATAATATGCATGTGTAGAGGAAGCCAGATTGTCAGGTTAAACAGCAATCACTTAAGCCTTGTCTACCTTTTTCTTAACCTAGGAGAGACCAACTGAGATGTAACATCTTGTTTCGAGTGGGGTCCTGTTTGTAACCTGTTTTACTGCTTGGAGGACTGATAAACAGGGAGGTCATGTGGCACACTCAGAGCCAGATGGTGAGCCAGTGACTGTGCTGACCTTCCAACCAGTTATTTCCTATTTCACACTTACAGTATGTGCTTCAACAACAACTGCTGACCATGAAGGGCTGGGGAGTTT
Organism: Neoceratodus forsteri; assembly: GCA_016271365.2. Classification (NCBI taxonomy): domain Eukaryota; kingdom Metazoa; phylum Chordata; order Ceratodontiformes; family Ceratodontidae; genus Neoceratodus; species Neoceratodus forsteri. Next base: position 685,118,344 of record CM028131.1, read on the forward strand.
GTTTGTACTTCCATCCTGGAATTCTGGCCCTGAAAATCAAACTAGTTTGAATTCTTCTCATTTTGGAGTAGTATTTATCCATGAGTGCACTGTGCTTGCTGTTGAAGAACTCTACCATACCTTATTTCACCTCACTACACCTTCTGTATAGTAAGTACCTATGAATGTGGGACACCTAAAGGGGAAAGGGGTTTCAGGTTTTTTGCTCTTAGGGTAACCAGTAAACTTGATGAACTGCATGGTCTTACTTCATCTCACCACACGGTACGAAGATGGCATTTACTTTTCCATTACCAGGATTTTCGACTGATTTCTTCATTCTAAATGCTTTCCAAGATTTATAGATGGATTTTCAAAGAACTGTGGCACATTTTGAGTGCAGTTGCATACATCTGTGATAAACGTCATGTTGAAGTGAGACTGCATAAACATTGGCCTCACAATCACTGGATTTAAGAATGCATGGGATAGACATAAAGGAATTCTGGAGGTCAGGGTTAAGGGGCAACAGACTTCTAGGAAAACATAAAGTGAACTTACAAGCTCAAATGCGCAGACTGGGTGGGCCGTAGGCCCTTATCTGCTGACACTGTCTATGTATCTATATAAATTGCACAGTTAAGCAAAATTGCAGCAAACAATAATGCCACTTGTGTCCTGAAAATGAGGCATGTGTCACTTTTTTGATACAGGTGTCATTAAAGCACATACACTGTTGCAAATGCACCAAAAATGTTTAGAAACTGGAAAAAGATGTTTTGGCGCATTTTGGAAGATGCAGTCGCAACACAGGCTTGGAAGCTGTGTCTGAGTCATCCCGTCTGATAATGTGACCCTTGGGCTTTATTGTAAAGCCACTCACGCCAGCTAAATTAGTGTCATTTTGTGCTGAACGAATATAAATCTTTCATAATATAGCTAACTAAATAGGCCAGCATGACTGAAAGAGCGGACAGCCACTGTGCCCAAGCCTAATCTTTCTCGTGTTAGCAAAACGAGCACATATTTGCTTCTTTATTAATTGAATGTACACAAGATGCTCCCACTGAGATATAATGAATCCTGGTGGCAGCATCCAATATCAACAGACATTAGACTCATTACCACAACTAAAAAAAGCATCATAATTGACAGCCAGTAAAAAAAGACAGCAAGGTCAAATATACTGACACTATTGTAGCATAATAATAACGTAGTAAGTTATAATCAGAAGGGACACCAGATCCAGGGTTCATCATGTCCACCATCCCCCATTTACAAACAATGATGCAAAAAAAAAGTATTTTATGCAAATCTATACTGATTCATAAGGATTCCCACCCACTCTACTATGCAAGGTAACCACTGATTCCCTTGGCACTTATGAAATGTGTCCAGAAGTGCCTTGAAAGAAAAAAAAATGAGAAGGGGAATCTTTCTGGATTGTCTGGGCTGCTCACATCCCACTGCACTGTGCTGCCATTGGTAAGTTTTATATTTTTTGCTTATGAGATTTATTCATTGTGCAAAATAAATTCCTCTTAATGTTTTTTTTACCTTGAAATGCTATACATTTTCTGGAAGGTACTGAATCAATAGAGGCGCTTTGTATTTAAAATTATTTGTAAAAAATCTCTGTTTTGAAGGATGTGATTTATTGAGGAGTCTTTCATTTTTTTTTTGTTTTGGTTTTTGAGGAAAAAAGAAATCCCACGAGGCAGCAGCAGCATATGAGTAACATGTCTGCCTGTTTTTTTTCATTCTGAACGTCCTCATAGTTGGTGCCATCGGCCCATGAATCCCTATAAAGAGCAAGGATCTCCTTCAGTATGTCATTTTATAGCATACTATTCCACCATGTAATTTACTAGAGCACACATGGTTTTCCAGATGTATTTCTCGTTCCTGAGTTCTGCAGCATGCTTTTCTCAACTTTTGCATGTAGTCTGTATAAAAGGCTTTCATCAGGATTTTCTGATAACATATGGTACGTGTTATAATGTCACTGTGCACATCATGACAGAATAGGATGGCACAAACAGCATTTGTGTGGTAATTTGGGGACAGTCAAATAGTTTTAAACAGATGGTGGAATAAGTCATTGTCAAGGTCGAATATAAAACAGTCAATAATGGGAAAAGGCCAAAACCTTAATGTTAAATGCAATTTATTTATTTACTTTAAACTGGTTACCAGGAAAGGCCCACTGAGCCAAGGCTCATTTCTAGATGCTTACTATAAATATAATGGACTGGCTTTTGAAACCAGACCCACCTGCCCATATTTTCACAGCAGACTGTTTACACTGTTAGATCGTCTATTACATGGTATAGCAGTTTGGGCTCAAATCCTGGAGCTTGTCTCACAATAATGATTCATGCATCATTTTACTGCAGCATGCACCGATTTTTTTATGCGTGCACCATTTTTTGCAAGATGCATAATTTTTGATGCACGCACCATTTTTTACAGCATGCCCCATTTTTTATGCATGCACCCTCTCTGTGTTGCTTGCACGCATGTGTGAGAAACACACTGCGTCACAGTTTTTCACAAGCGGGTTGTGGAGGCACGGCAGTGTTGTGCCGAATGGCAGCAGCCCATTCAGGGGCTGAACTCTGCCTGGCCAATAGAAAAGCATGCCCTGGATCACCACTATTAACTAGTAGACCACTACATCAAAGAGATTGAACCGCTGCAATCAGGTGGTGGCCTGTCGGTACGTAATCAGCTGTTCGTTACGCTCCCTGACTGCAGCAGCCAATTACACAGCTACATGGTGCTGTGTTTCTATGGTGACAGGCGACGGCTTCTCCATCGGCCTCACAAAGCTGACAGAAAGCTGACCACCATTCAGTGTGCCTTCCTGGTGAAAAAGCCGATGGGGTAGCCCACTCCCTGTCGGCATAATGCCCCCCCAATTTCTTATGTGCTGACATGGGTGCCCAATCCCCCTGTTGGCATGCCCCTTTCCTCTTCATTTTGATGACGGGGGAGCCCACTCCCCATTGGCATAATGCTCCCCCCTCCTATTTCTTCTGTGCCAAGGGGGGTGCCCAACCCCCCTCGGTTCTTGTTTCCCCCCCAGCACTCCATATGTGCTGACGGGGGTGCCCAATCCCCTGTCGGCTACAGCCCCCCCAAACATTCAGGTGGCACGCTGGGAGCCCACCCCAGCATGCCAAATGCCCCTGTAAAGAAAAAAACATCCAGCGATGTTTTTTTTTCCTTTTTCCCCCCTGCAAATCAGAAAACGGTCTCTCGTCGAGTATGTTGGTCCTCCCCCAACCCCTGTCCACCCTCTGCACTCCATGCCTCCCCACACCCCCGTCACCCCATACTTACCTCTGGAGCCTGGCGTGATGATCTTTGGTGGACCGGGAACACGTCTGCACTCTTCAAAACCAACCTCGAACTAAAGAAATGCCGGTAAGCTGTATAACAGCAGAAATGTTTTTTTTCAACTTTGATGCATTTCTCGGTCATTTTTGGGAATTTTTTCACCAAATTTTCAACATGGGGTTCTTGGGACCCTACCTCATGAACTCAATCACTGTCATTTTGTTATTCAGTCCCAAAAGGTGATTTCGCAGTCACTGCGTGGAACCACCTTTTGGGACTGATTAACAAAATGGCAGTGTTACAGTTCATGAGGTAGGCCCCAAAACCCTATGTTGAAAATTTGGTAAAATTCTGCAAAAATGACTGTTTTACTGTGCACGCTACAGTTTTCTACGCCTGCCGTAAGTTTGAGCATTTTAATATTTTCACTCCAGATTTTCAAAATTGCCATTTTACCACATCTTCTTATGAACAGTACAGCTGTCATTTTACATCTTGCCTGAAATGTGTTTTCACATATTTACGCTAATTAAGTAGCCGGTGTGCGAAATCAATGTTCAGGACAGATTAAGACTATCACAGTGACACTGTTCATGAGGTAGGCCCCCAAAAACCCTATGTTGAAAATGTGGTGAAATAATTCCCTAAAATGACTGTTTAAGAGCATGCGTTGCGCATTTCCGATGTACGCTTGTAACTTCGAGCATTTTTTATATTTTCACTCCAGATTTTCAGCATTGCCATTTTACCACACCTCTTTATGAACAGTACAACTGTCATTTTTCACATATCACCTGAAATGTGTTTTCAGACATGTAATGCACAGTGGCGTGGTTGGTGTGCGAAATCAAAGTTCGGGACAGATTAAGAAAATCACAGTGACACTGTTTATGAGCAAAGTACCTGCCCATCTCTGCAGGGTGGGGGTTGGGTTGGCATCAGTTCAGTACTTCACTACCATTCCTATACTGCATGGGCCTGATTCTCATGGGGCCTGTGTCTGACACAAGCTGCAGCAAACAGCAGCTTGCACCAATGCCTGGTGCGCCAGGGACCCTGCATCTGATTCAGGTACAGGAGGGGTCCCAGCAGCTAAGTCCTCATGCCTGCGTTGACCTGAACATTGCGGCAAACCCCTGGTACACCACACAGGTCCACCGGAGGCCACCAGAGACTAACACAAGACCCCGTCCCACTGGGTAATGGGCATGTGAACCCAACCTGGCGGGCCAGTGTCCCCCCACCATGTTTGATGCAATTGGCACCTGGCCACAGAAGTGAGTGGTGGGATGTGCCAGACGCTGGGGAGTAGTCGGGACTGGTGTATGAGGGGGTTTGGGCACCATCTGCTGGGGTATGGATGAGCACTGTAGCACCACAAGTTGGTGCTGCAGTAGCGCCAATGGGGCAGGCATCAGGCGAGCTGCTGCCAATATGGGCAGCATCAGGATGGGGTACCAACATGGTACATAGGTGGCATTGTGGAGCTGTGAGGGGTGCCATTGGACCACTAGGTTGGAGGCCACACATACGGGGCCACACTCGGGGGTGTATGGTGGGTGAACAGTCACCCATGGTGTGCCACATACAGGCATGTCACCTAGGGTAGAATGTCTAAGTCCCCTTACACCTGCAATGGCTGGTCTAAGGGCACTCAGAATTTCTCCCACCAGGTTTATGTCTGTGAAGCACAGGATGCAGCTTGCATCGGCTGCAGTCTCCCTACCACCGTGCCGCAGTGCATTGCAGATGCAAGCTCCATTTGGGGCAGGTGGACTGCAGTCGACGCAGGCCAGCTTTGTGAATCACACGGAGGGCAGTCATGGATGCATGGTGCACCTTGCACCATATCTGTTCGCCGCAGGCACCTTGCGTCCAATGCAGGGCTTTGAGAATCGGGCCCCATCTGTCTAACACCTGCACTTCCACTGCTAATGCCAGCAAGCAATCATTTGGCATTGACAAATGCTTGTGTAGTAAGCTCGGGCCCATAAAAAGCTCATAGGTGACCAGTGGGAAGCTCATTAATTAGGAACAGACTGCATCTCATAGAAACATAGAAGTTGGCGGCAGATAAGGACCGCAAGGCCCATCCAGTCTGCCCATTTCTTTTTCTACCTTATAAATGTGCCATCGGCCTTTGCTCTGTCAGTGGCCTATCTATTCATAGTCATTTGTATTGCTCCCTTATGCCTATCCCATGACTGTTTGAAGCCCTGCACTGTATTCATAGCCACCACTTCTTGTGGTAAGCCATTCCATGCATCCACCACCCTTTCTGTGAAAAAGAATTTCCTCACATTCCCCCTTAATCGGCCCCCCTCTAATGTCATGCTGTGTCCTCTTGTCCTGCTATTTTTCTTATATTTAAACATGTTAGACTCTTTCACCTTGTTAATGCCCTTAAGGTGTTTGAATGCCTCGATCATATCACCTCTCTCCCTCCTTTGCTCAAGGGTATACATATTGAGCTCTGTTAATCTGTCCTCATATGTCTTCTGATGCAGTCCCTGCACCATTTTGGTTGCCTTTCTCTGGACTGCCTCAATTTCGTTAATGTCCTTGTGAAGGTGTGGCCTCCAATACTGCATGCAGTACTCCAGATGGGGCCTAACCAGTGTCTTGTAAAGAGGGATTATTACCTCCCTCTTACGACTTGTGATACCCCTACTAATACACCTTAACACCCCCCTAGCCTTACCTACTGCTTTAGAGGTCTGCTTGGATGATTTCAGGTCATCAGTGATGATGATGCCCAGGTCTCTTTCTTCCTTTGTGACTGCTAGCAACTCCCCTCCCAGCCTATAGGCGGCTTCAGGGTTTCTCTTCCCTATGTGCATGATTTTGCACTTCTTTGCATTAAATCCCAGTTGCCACTCTTCTGACCATTTTGCTAGTTTATCCAGATCTCTTCTCATTCTGCCCAACCCCATCTGGATCATCTACTCTGTTGCAGATCTTGGTGTCATCTGCAAACAGACAAGCTTTTACCTCTAGTCCATCTGCAAGGTCACTAATGAAGATGTTGAAGAGGACTGGCCCCAGGACTGATAGCTGAGGTACCCCACTTGTGACTTGCATCTCTTCTGACTGTATACCATTTACCACCACTCTCTGTTTTCTACCCATCAACCAGTTTGCCACCCAGTTGACCAACTTCTGACCCACCCTGATCCTACCCAACTTATTTATCAATCTTCTATGTGGAACAGTGTCAAAAGCTTTGCTGAAGTCAAGGTAGGCGACATCAACTGCTCCCCTTGGTCCACCACTCTGGTTACCCAGTCAAAGAAATCTATGAGATTAGTTTGACAGGACCTTCCTTTGTAAACCCATGCTGTCTTGGATCCTGTGCCCCTATGGATTCCAGGTGTTGCACTATCCTTTCCTTAAGGAGTGCCTCCATAATCTTGCCCACTACTGAGGTAAGACTGACTGGTCTGTAGTTCCCGCCTCCTCCCTGCTACCACTCTTGTGGGAGCAGGATCACATGAGCCGTTCTCCAGTCTTCTGGGACTCTCCTGTGCTCAGAGACTCACTAAACAGTTCTGCTAATGGCTCTGCTAGTTCCACCTTAGTTCCTTAAGTACCCTGGGATGTATGTCATCAGGTCCCATTGCCTTATCCACCATGAGCTTAGCAAGCTCTTGTAGAACCCTTTCTTTGTGAAGGGAGTAGTGCTCACCTCCTCCCCTGTGTCCATGATGCTGAGCTGTGGGCCCTGCCCTACCTTCTCTTCAGTAAATACTGAGCAAAGTATCTATTTAGGATAGATGCCTTTACAGGGTCCTCCTCCTCACATGCTCCCTTTCTCCATTAGCTTAGCAATACCCCTCTGGACTTTCTCCTTTCACTAACGTATCTATAGAAAGTCTTGTCACCTTCTTTACTGTTCGTGCTAGTGTTTCCTCAGTTTGGGACTTTGCCTGCCTTACTGCCTTCCTTGCTTCCCTTAGGGCAGTTTGGTATGCCTCCCTATCTTCATCCCGCTGTGCTCCCTTATATTTCCTGAAGGCCAGCCTTTTGGCTCTGACCTTTTCTGCTACTGTATTTGAGAACCAAAGTGGTTTCTTCTTCTTTTCACTTCCTTTCTGTCTAACACAATGGGATGTTGCTTCAAGTATTGCATCCTTAATGCTTGCCCACTTTGCCTGTATCTCCTCACCTGTGTTTCTTTTGCCAGGGCTAGCTTAACTCTGTTGGCCATCTTATCAAAGTCAGCTCATCTGAAGTCCCATATTTTGCCTTGGAATGGGATGATTAGATGTAGTAGCCAAATTGAAGCATACCATGTGATGGTCACTGGACCCCAGGTGACCTTCTACCTGGAGATCTGTGATCCCTTCCTTGTTAGTCAGTACTAGATCTAGGATAGCACTGTCTCTTGTGGGTTGCTGTACCAGTTGTTTGAGCCCCCTCCCCCTTGCAGGAATCCACTATGTGTCTAGTTCTGGCAGATGTTCCTGCTGGTATTGACCAATCTGTATCCGGCATGTTGAAGTCTCCCATTATCAGAACCTCCCCTTTTTAATGTCTTTATAAGTGACATTGCAGAGGGACTAGAAGGAAAAGTATGCCTCTTTGCAGATGACACAAAGATCTGCAGCAGAGTTGATACACCAGAAGGCGTGGAAAGGATGAGAAGGGACTTGGCAAGGTTGGAGGAATGGCCAGAAGTATGGCAGCTTGGATTCAATGCAAAGAAGTGCAAAATAATGCACCTGGGAAACAAAAACCCAGGGGAAGATTACACAAGAGGGGGAGAGGTAGTAACAACAACAAAAATGAAAAGGGACCTGGTGGTAATCATATCTGGTGACCTTAAGGTTAGAAAGCAATGTGAGAAGGCAGTAGGGAGGGCTGGGGGATACTGAGGTGTATAGAGAGATGCATCACCAGCAGAAAACTCCCTCTGTACAGACAGTTGGTGAGACCCCATCTGGAGTACTGTGTCCAGTTCTGGAGACCCCATCTCCGAAAGGACATAGACATAATGGAGGCAGTCAAGAGGAGGGCAACTAAAATGGTGCAGGGACTGCAAGAAGGAGAGGGGGGACATGATAGAAACTTTTAAGTACCTTAGTGGAATCAACAAAGTCCAAGAGGGTAGCATCTTTCAGAAAAAGAGATGTACAAGAACAAGAGGACACAATTTGAACATAGAGGGGGGACAGCTCAGGGGCAATGTGAGGAAGTATTTTTTCACAGAGAGGGTGGTGGACGCATGGAACAGCCTTCTTGAAGAGCTTGTGGGCTCCAAAACTGTGAGAGAATGCATGGGACAGACATAAGGGCATTCATGTGGGGGTAGAAAGAAATAGGCTGTTGGTTAACTAGGATCTGCAGCTTATCGTGTAGGTAGGGAAATGGGCAGACTAGGTGGGCCAAGCAGTCCTTATCTGCTGTCAAAGTCTATGTTTCTATCTCTCCTGTCTGCAAGCTCAGCCCAGGCTAATGTACAAAGACTTTATCACTTTTCTTGAGTCTTTCTTAAACGTGTTTTATCTGAAGGAGTGCACCTGATTTGAGGCCAAAATCAAAAGCAAATAGTTATAGTAGCAGAGCCCCCCCCCACCAACACACACATACACACTCCCTGAAAAACTGCTTAAAAGCCTGCAATTCATTCAAATCAATTCCATTTTCTTACTTAGTTGGGGTTCCATGCCAACAAGTATAAAATCATGTACCTAGGTCATAGAAACCCAATGCTGACTATAGGATGAGAGGAGGTACTGATAACTCATTAGACATGAAAGGATCCTTGAGGTTATTATATTAGAGGACCTCAAGGTGGTAGTATACTGTGACAAGGCTATGGGCAGGGCAAATTGGATTCTGGAGTGCATAAGCAGTGGCATCTCCAGTAGGAGGAGGAGGAGGGGATGTTGTGCTGCCATTGTATCACTCCCTGGTATACCACCAGCTGGAGTACTGTGTCCAGTTTTAGAGTCCACACTTCAGAAAGTACATAAGGTGGAGATTTTCCAGATGGCAACTAAAATGGTTCAGGATTTTCACAGGAATCCCTACAAGGAAAGGCTGAAGAATCTCAACATGTACACTCTAGAAGACAGGAGGATGAAAGGTGACATGATCAAGACCTACAAAGCACCTCACAGGGGTAAACAGGGTATAGTTGGAGAGTTTCCTTCAAATGAGGATGAGCACCCAAACCAAGGGACATACAATGAAGCTGGGGGGGGGGGGGGGGGAGTTCAAGATAGATGTGAAGAAATATTTCTTTACTGAAAGGGTGGTAGACGCCTTGAAAAGACTGCCAGGAGAAATGGTGGAAGCTAAAATGGTAGGGGGCATGAAGCATGCATTGGACAAACATAGAGGTATATTAGAAAAAGGGGAAGGAGGGGGTCAACGGAGATCAATAGGGCTATGGAGGTGGAGTAGCTTCAAGTTCATGGCAGGCAAAATCCATTGAGCAAGCTCATTCACAAGGAGGTCCTGATGGACGCAGGCAGAATAAGACATGCAGTAACATATACAGGCAGGAGTTACAAGTAGGTAGAGAACACTTGGGCAGACTGGATGGGCTGAGCGGTCCTTTTCTGCTGACAATTTCTATGTTTCTATGGCATCAGGTGTTCATTCAGGTGCAGTGTTTATTTAAAGTTGGGCCTACCATACATCCAGATGTAAGGTACAGTAAATTATCGAATTAGATGCAGCCCACTTACAGTACAATAAACAGAACCCCAGTGCTTTGAGAAGCCTTTACTCTTCATAAGGCTGCTTAAAGAGCTGGTGTTCTACTTGCAGTGTCCACACTAGTATGCTGATCTTAAAATCAACGCCACAGCTGAATGCGTACTTGATTCTTGCTCACTCCATTTCTTCCCCACTTTGAAAGCTGCTTGTCCTGAGTTAGTTTTAGTCTGGCAGCACCTCGCCTGTGTTGGAAGATGACCAATAAGCAGCACTGAAAGACGTCAGACTTCACAGACTGTGAAGGCAGCTGCTCACCCATCATCTTGGCAAGAAGAAGGCTGCAGCTGTGGTCACTGATGACTGTTGGGGTGTGGGGATGGGGGGACCAAAGGGGACAGACATAAGGAGATAAAATCACAATAAAAATTGTGAGACCTTCAGCAGCTTTCCAAAATGCTTACCAGCATAAGAACACTCTATGAAGTTTTTCAAATGGCAACACAATCTGGTGAGCCCTCTGTCTGCTGTCTGACACCAGGCATCAACCACCATAAAATTGCCTAAAGAAGGCAGTGTGGTTATGTGGTTACTGAAATACTGGAGATTTATAAGAACAAAAGAATATCACACAGAAGCTGGCACGTGTCTATAGCAGCTGTCTCCTGCTTCTCAGTAGTTATACCCTTGAGGTACGTGAATGTTTCTATCACATCCCCTCTTTCCCTCCTCTTTTCCAGTGAGTACATATTGAGGTCCCTTAATTTCTCATAATTCTTGTGTTGCAAGCTGTGTACCATCTCATTCGCCCTTCTTGGGACCATCTCCAGCCTGTTAATATCCTTACGAAGGTGCGACCTCCAGAACTGCACACAGTACTCCATGTGAGGCCTGACCATGGTTTTATTTAATGGCATCACTACCTCTCTCCTTATGCTGGTGATACCCCTGCCTATGCACCCCAGCATGTCACTGGCCCTTCCAGCTGCCTTACCACTTTGACATGTTCAGGTCATCTGAAATAAGAACCCCCAGGTCCCTTTCCTTCTTTGTGACTATCAGCAACTCCCCCCCCCCCCATCCTGTAGCTTTCCCCAGGGTTTCTGTGTCCCAGTGGCATACGTTTGCACTTTTTTGAATTAAACTTCAGTTGCCAGTCCTCAGACTATTTTTCAAGCTTCCCCAGATTCCTCCTCACTTTTTCCACCCCCTCTGGGGAATACACTGTCTTACAGATCTTGGTATCATCTGCAAACAGGCAGACTTTTCCTTCAGCCCTTCAGCAATGTCACTAATGAAAACATTGAACAGGACTGGCCCCTTGACCAATCCCTGCAGCACCCCACTGGTCACCCTCTCTCCCCAGACTGCACCCCATTTACCACCACTCTCTGCCTCCTGTCTGTTAGCCAGTTTCTAACCCAGTTTACCATCCTTTCCCCCATGCTCAGCCTACTCAGCTACTTTATCAGCCTGCTGTGTGGGACAGTGTCAAAGGCTTTGCTTAAATCAAGGTAAGCATTGTCCACTGCCCCACCCTGATTTACTTCCTTTGTCACCCAGTCAAAGAGATCAACCAGATTTGCCTGACATGACCTTCCCACTGTGAATCCATGTTGCCTGTGGTCCTGAGCTCCAATGACTTCTAGATGCTCCACTATCATTTTTTAAGCAATGTCTCCATGATCTTCCCCACTACTGAGGTGAGGCTGACTGGCCTATAGTTCCCCGCCTCCTCCCTACTGCTGGATTTATATAGAGGGACCACATGTGCCTTCCTTCAATGCTCTGGTACCACCCCTGTGTTGAATGATTCAGTGAACATGGCTGCCAGAGGTACTGCTATCCCCATTTACAGTTCTCTTAATATCCTTGGGTGTATGCCATCTGGTCCTATCACTTTGTCCACCTTCAATTGAGTCACCTTCTGCAGGATTCTTCTGCCTGTGAATGGACTATTGTACACCTGTTCACGCCTTCGCAACTGCTGTACTGCTGTGGCTCTTGCCCCTCCCCCTCTTCTGTGAATTCTGAACAGAAAGACACAGTGGATGTCTTGGGGGGACATGACAGTTCTTAGGCATTGGTACTATCACTTCCAAATACCGAAACAGCACATATAAGCAAGCAACATTCGGCATTGACAAATGCTTGTTTGCCATTGTTGATGCATGCTTTGTGAAGCATGCAACATATTTGTAGCATGCACCGTTTTGATGAATGCATCATTTGTTTTCCAAGTGCATACCATTTTGTTTTATGCATGCACGTTTTTGTTACACAAGCATCATTTTTTTTATGCAAGCTGGCGTAAATTATGGAAACAGTCACAAAAAACTCAGGACCCTTAGAAAACAGGGCTTCCAAGTTTGGGCACGGTTGGGCAGAAGCAGGTGGAAAATGCATTTGCATCTATATATGCCCCTTTTGAACCTCCCTAATGGCTTTAAGCAATTCATTTGAGTAGATATCTTGGCCCCATACACAGCTGCAATTGGTAGCAGTTCAGATTCATTGCACAAATAGGCACCCACATTGCAACACCTTGAAAAGCTGCTATACTCAAGGCTCTGACCTAGCCACTGAAAGAAGCTTCACCACTTGAGACTAAGATCTGGATTTTCAAAGGTCTGGATGCAGCAATTCAAGCAGTTGAACTGCCACAACTGTGCCTGTGCAAATGCAATTTTCAAAACTTCAGATGTACTTATGACACTTTGCACAATGTATGGCTGAAAAATGATGCATGTGTCAAATATATGGGGCTGACAGTATAGCCTAGAGGTTAGAATAAGAAGCTGCGAATGAGTTTGGTACATCCAGCAGACCTGGGTTGATTCCCACAACCTCAACCACCACCTTAACTTGCATACTGTTTCACTCTGAGCAAGTAAGTTAACCTCCGCAGTGTCCCAGACCACCCCTGTAAATGGGGCTTGTGCCTAGTGGGACTTTCCTGGTTAGAATAAAAAAAAAGTATAACGACTTTGACACAGGCATCATTTTTGGTGTGCAACTTGCAGCTCCTGCGACAAGAAGATAGAGCATATCTTTTGTGGTCTTTCAGTCAAGCAGCAAGTACCGGATGTGTGGCTGAATCGTGTGACAGCTGGCTGAAAATCCAGCCCTGAGTCACAGTGCAAATGAGTAATTTAGATGCTGGTTGATGGAAACATGGTTTGTAGTTGGTTAAAATCTGGCATGCAATAGGCTCGGGGGGCTGGGAATGACAAAATGCTAGTCACATGGCACAATGACATGCCTAGAGCTCCAGCCAAATGATGCTGCCTTTGTAGTTTTCCTCCCACCCCCACCCCCACCCCTCACCTTAAGGTCTACGGCTGGGCTGATAATTTCTGTATTCATCCTAGTTGTCTCCATTCTGCCCTGGTGGTCCTGTGGCCTCCCTTGCTCTCACAGTTGCACTCCTTTGCTCCATTCATACTAACATACATACTAACATACTAGACATCAGCAGAGTAGGCCTATTGGTCTATCAAGTCTGCTCATGCTTCAGCACCCTGATTGGGTACCATAGCCCTCTATCTGTCTCCTTCTACTGTTACTCCATCCGCCAGACCTGCCCCCCCAGGCAAACCAGCCTCTGCTTCACCCCTTGCCTATACCTGTCCCACCCTCTCTTGAATCCCTCCACCATAGCTACCTGTACCAGCTCCCCGGGCAGTGCATTCCATGGTTCCACCACTCTCTCGGTGAAGTACCTCTTCCTCCTATCCCCCCAATCCTACCACCCTTAATCTTCCAACTGTGTCCTCTGGTGAGTCCACCCTCCTTCAGTAGAAAGATCCTATTTTGGCTTACCTTATTTACTCTCCTGAGGTACTTGAAGACCTCAATCATGTCCCTCCTCTCCTCCAGCGAGAACATGTTGAGCACACCTAGCCGTTCCTCATATGTCATATACCCTAGGCCCCAGATTATTCTGGTTGCTCTCCTCTGAACCCTCTCCAGGAGTTGGATGTCAGTCCTTAGATGCGGCCTCCAGAACTGCACACAGTACTCAAGATGTGGTCTAACCAGGCCATTGTACAGTGGCAAAATCACCTACCTGTTCCTTGTGGTAATCCCCCTAGCGATGCATCCCAGCATCCTATTTGCCCTGACCGCAGCCCTCCTGCACTGCTCTGAATTATTCATGTTAACATCCAGCAAGACTCCTAGGTCTCTTTCCCATGCTGTGGCCTGCAACTCATCCCCCCCCAGGGTGTACACATAGTTGGGGTTTTCCCTCCCTAGGTGTAGCACCTTGCACTTGGAGGAGTTAAATTTCAATTACCAGGTGCAGGATCACCTATCCAGAGTATCCAGGTCCTCTTGCTGGGCCAATCTCCCCTTCTCCCCCTCCACCACAGCCCCCATCTTAGAGTCGTCTGCAAAGAGACTCATTTCACACCCAATACCTTCCCTGATATCGGAGATGTAGGCATTAAAAAGAAGTAGCCCCAGGACTGATCCCTGTGGGACCCCACTTATGACCTCCCTAGGAGACGAGACCTCCCCTCCAACCACCACCCGCTGAGTGCGACCTGAAAGCCAATTTCCAATCCACCTAACTGTCAATGGGCCTACCCCATCCCCCCAGCTTCTCCTTTAGGCCAATGTGAGGGACCGAATCAAATGCCTTGCTGAAGTCCAGGAACAGTACATCACTGGTCTCCCCTTGTTGAGTGCTGATGTCACCCATTCATAGAACTCTACAAGGTTTGTTTGACATGATCTACCTAGCACAAACCCATGCTGCCGGTCATCCAGGTAACCCATCTCCTCCAAGAAACCACCCAGCCTTTCCTTAAGTATGCTCTCCATTACCTTCCCCACCACCAAAGTCAAACTGACGGTCTATAGTTTTCTGCCTCTTCTCTCGATCCCCCTTTATGGATGGGCACAACATGCGCCTGCTTCCAATCCCTTGGCACCCTCCCTGTCTGGAGTGACAAGTTAAAGAGGTCCACCAATGGTGCAGCCAAAACATCCGCCAACTCTCTCAGTACTCTGGGAGAATAGCATCAGGCCTCGGAGATTTATCCATTTTAGGGACTGAAGGGCTTCCCACACCCAACCAATAGGAATATCAGCATCTGCCCCCCACCCCCCATTCAGCAGAATGAGCCTGATATCTCACCCCTGGTCTACCTCCCCCAGCAGCTTGTTCTTCAGCAGGTACCCCAATAGTCAGGTCTGCTGCACCTTCTGTGTCCTTCAACCCCTTTTTTGGAAGTTCCCCAGCCTCCTCCCTAGTGAACACTGAGGCAAAGTACTCATTCAGTACCTCTGCCTGCTCTCCAGCCCCTTCCACCCACCCCCCAGCTGTCCTCAACCTACTGAGTTGGCCCTTGGCCTTTCTCTGCTCACCAATATACCTAAAGAACCCCTTTCCACCACCCCATATCCCCTGCGCCAGCCTCTGCTCTTTCCAGGCCTTTGCCCCCCTCACCACTCTGGTGACTTTCCTGGTTGCAAGGCGATAGTTCTCTCTATCCCTCTCTCCTCTTATTTTTTTGTACCTACTGTAGGCAGCCTTCTTCTCCCTTACCGCCTCCTGGACCTCCTTTGTCCATCAACATGGTTAATGAGACCTACCACCCTTGCGCTTCACTCTTGCACAGGTCCTGGTGGCCTCCTGTAGCCTCTGCTTTATGATCTCCCACCTACCTTCCATGTCCAAAGCTGGTTTTATCTCCCGCAAATGCCCCTTGAGAATTTCCTCCATGTTCTGAAAGTCCACCCCCCCAAAATCAACTATCATTGTCCTTGAATGATCCCTTTCCCCTCCCCCCCAGTTTAAGCCAAAACCAGACTATGTTGTTTTCGCTCCCAGCCAGATGTTCTTCTACAACCAGATCTCGTACAAGATCCCCATCTGCTAAAACCACATCCAGGATATGACCCTCCCTCATTGGGTCCATCACCTGCTGATTGAGGAATGCATCCAGGAAGCCATCCAGCAGCTTCTGCTCCCTGGTTACAGTGGACGTCATAGTACCCCAATAAGTAGCTGGCATATTAAGGTCTCCCATCAATACCACTCCTTCCCCTTTCAGTCCACACTGCCCCTTAATGTTAGCCAAAAGGCAATCCTCCAGGTCCTCTGCTAGTCCGGGGGGCCTATATACCACCCCCAACTTGATCTTCCTTCCCACTGGGGTTCGCAAGGGGACCCATAGGGCCTCCATGCTGCCCTCTGCTTCCTTCACTCTCATAATCTCGATGTTATCCCTAATGAACATTGCTACTCCTCCCCCTCTGCCCACCTTTCTGTCCTTCCTTAGCACAAGGTACCCACTCAGATTAAGGTCCCAGTCATGGCCAGGGGTGGCCCAAGTTTCAGTGACCACTGCTACATCCACCCCACCCTCAAACAGCGTGGCCTGGAATGCATGCATTTTATTCCCCAGGCTCCTGGCATTTATTAAAGCCACCCTCCAACCCTTGTTCCTACCCCTCTTTACCATATCCTCCCCAGATCTTTCATACGTCCGTCCACACTTCTCCCCTAGGGCACCATCTGCCCCCCCATATGGGGTTGCAGGCCAGTCCTACCAGCGGTATGGATGGCTGGATCAGCCCAGCAGTGTCCCCCTTCCCCCTTTACAAGTTTAAACCCCATCCAGCCTGAATGAAATCCATCATCCCTGTTTGAGAACTTCCTTCCCTACCAGATTTAGGGGAAGCCTATCCCGGGCATACAGTTCCTTGTCTTCCCAAACTCCCCCCCAATCTCCCAACTTCCCAATCCCCTGTGCTTCGCCTTACTGCCCGAGCCAATCATTAATCTCCCTGATCTTCTGTTTGTTCTCCACAGTGGCCCTTGGCACTGGCAGGATTTCCGAGAAGGAGACTGTGCATCCATTGTCATGACAGACCCAGGCCAGTTCTTGGAACCTTGCCTGAATTTCCAGCACACTATTCCCCTCAATATCATTTGTTCCCAGACGCATCAGGAAGTCCGGTGATCCTCCATGGTCCCTACACCGAGAACTTCACCCTATGCAGAGTCAGACTGGAAATACCCACTACCTTAACTGGACTGGATTTGCCCTCATCCTGCCCCGCCCAATGAATACCCCTGATCATGGAGTTCCCAAGCAGTACCTTGCACATTACATTTAGTCCTCTGCTCCATTACCAGTCTCCATCTCCTGCTAGAACCTGAGGTCTGGCTCACGGGCCTGAGTCCTCTGTAGAACTGTGTGATACTGTTGGACATATCCTGTGGGGGCTATGACATAGCACAGATCAGTGCCTTATTAACATGCTGACCCCTGCTGCAGACCCTTCCCCAGTGTGGTTGCATGTGACTTAGTGACTGTCCAGGAGCAGACTTACAACCATGTTGCATATAGTACAAGAGTACATGGCACAAATCAAGTGACTGAAGCTAACTACAGTGGTTGTTCCTATGGCATAGCATCAGTTAATTATGACTGCGTATTCAGCCCATGCTCATTAAAGCAGCCACATTTGTTAGTTGCCAAAAAAAGTCATCATATAGATTTTTTAGCATTACCATATCTCTGACATAATTAGTCTCTTCTTCTGTATATTTTTCTCTGAGATGTTTTTAAAGCAGCTTTTATTACTAATTTTATAGTTAATGACTCAAGTCAATAAAGATGGCCACCACAAGCAATTTTTTTTTATAAATCCCTTCCCCTTGAGGTTTTGTTTTAACATTACATAATGGATTCATACACTGGATATAGTAGTAGGGTGCCAGCACATACATTCAATGGTAAACAGCACAGCACCACACTAAAATGTTTAATGTATTCGCAGAGGATGTGGCCAGAGAGCAGTTACTTTTAAACACTTGAAATCCCCATATCTCAGGTCAGGAATGACACTCACTGAAGAAAAAATAGATATATTGGTGTTTTGCCAGAAATATATTATTATGATGATTTTTTTTTCTTCTAACAAATACTAGAGCTTTAAATTTTGCTGATGTGTTTCCCACCTGATAGAAAGCTTTTGAGTGTAATGCACTGATGAGTTTTAAGGTTAGAACTTCGTATGTGTCTTTACACTGTCATGCAGCCTGTCCAATGTTTTTTTCAGGATGCAGTGTCACTTGTCTGATCTGCCCCCCGCTGACTGGAGGAATATATTTAGACAATCCCTGCTGTCTGCTCGAATGTGCTTAAGCAGTAGTTATCTTGATGTAAAACTGCAAATCTGTAAGCTGTTTTACCTCATTATGGAAGAAATATGCACGCTATGTTTATACATCCCAGCTGACAGGGAAGGTATTCACCGTAAATGAGTGCACCTGCTCAGTGATTACTGCTACAAAAATGGACACATTTTTAATGAATATGCTTCTTTCAACTGTCTTGATAGGTCTCAAAACAGAAAAAAAACCTATACAAATCTTTCTCAATCACACACATATATCTATCTATCATATATATATATATATATATATATATATATATATATATATAAAATAGCTATAGTATGTGTATATAGATATATATTGTCTTGGCTGGAATTAAAAACAGGCTTATTATCCGTGACAAAGCACTGAATAGGAAGCTCTGACTGAAGAGTATAGGTAACGGCATTAATCATCCCAAGAGTACAAAACATTCCAGTACCCTCAGAATTCATTCTAATATTAGCTGACTGAAGTATCATGCAAGGTCATTAATAAGTGTTATGTACAAAATACAGCTATGACCTCTGTGCTTCTAATTAAATATTTTACAGTCCTAATGTCTAGACAGTCACAGAAATAAGGACCTTCAGAATGTAGCAATTTTTTTTACAATGAGGGCTCAAACGCTTAACAGTATGTTCAGTAGTTTCAAATCCACCAGGTTAAGGAGGGTCATTGTTGCCATTAAAATATAAATGTGTTTGTTTTGTTATCATTCTTTCTTAAGCATTAAAGCATGATCAGGGGTTGGGTTATAATTAGTTAATGTAATCCTTGGTGTTATTAGACACAAGGCACAGCTAAGGGCTGTATACCCCTAGGGTTACAGTGATGAATATAACCCAACCCCTGGGGTGCCTTAATACTATTATTGATTAAAATGTTCTATGTTTTAAAACTAATGTTTCTACAGCTAAGGCAAAGTACATTTAGTTTTACTTTACCCAATCCATCCGATTCTGTGCACCTCACAGTGGTAGCAGAGAAATCATAAAATGGTACCTTAAAATAGCCCACAAAAGATAAAAAATTAAAAGAATAATTTATACCTTCAAAATTCCAATTGTTCTGTTGTAAATAAGGGTCTCTAGCTATTAAGCTACCCCTTTCAGAATACTGTCAACCAATTGGAATGCTCCATTACCATGCATTGCTTTATAATCACTGTTTTTCTCTCCTCTTGGATCCCCTGTCCTTCACCCTAAGGATAGTGGCCCCACAAACTAGTCGAGAACTATAGGTCAGTCTCTATATTATGCCCCTCATTACCCTAGAATCTCTAGATGTGCTGTTACGTTTAATGGACCAGACAATCTTATTACATCTGCTAACTGCATTGTTAATATGATGTTCATAATCTAAATATTTTGAGATAATGATGCCCAAGTCTTTCTCGTCTGTGGTACTAGGCAGCATATATATATATATATATATATATATATATATATATATATATATATACTGTATATTTAACACCTGATGCTTTGTATGTTCCTATGGGCTATTTTAAGTCCCTTAAGGTTGGACCAGTGAGGACATGAGGACAGGGTTTTTTGATTTACTGTCCTTCTGGGACCAGGTTTCAACTCATTGTCACCAGACAAGAGCAGAAGGCAGATCTGGGATCGAGTAGAGGGTGAAGGGAGAAATGGTGACTTGCAGACGGTCTTGGCTCGATACAAATTTACTGTAGTCTTATTATGCTGAGCCACAGCCACTAATCCCAGGGATGGTGATAACGCATGGGTAGGTCTTAGCATGAAGGAGTTGGGGTGAGGTGGCGTAGGGCCATTGAAAAAAGGTGAGGCACTCACTGTCGCTTTATTCTGTGAGTCTAGGTGGAGAGATGCTAGGATAGTGCAGGCTATTATGAGTCCCTTGGTAAAGTGGATATTCATTTTGTGGAGTAGACACGGACTGTGTATGGTAAGGGGAGTAGTAAAAGGGGGATGTTACTAACAGCTCTATTAGTAATAAGGTCTGCGCTGCAGAGGGATTGTACTAGGACAGTAAGAAGAGTAAAACGTTAAGTTGAGTACCATGCCACTGGAAGTGTGGGCAGTACCTAACTCATTGGTAGAGAAAGGAAAGTTAACCTTTTTTTTTTTTTATAGTATCACTGCTCTCTAGTGTTGTCCCAGTATAATATGCAAATGGTAGAATGTGGAGATATTAGCCAACATGCAAAATGCATGTTTCAAGACGGCAACCACGCTGGGCCAGCCGTTTGTTGCAGCTTAGATTTAAGTTATTTTAAGTTATTTTTAAGTTAAAATTGTATTTTGTTTTATTAAGTTAATCTCACTGTCGGATGCTATAGAAACATAGAAACACAGAAATTATCAGCAGATAAGGACCGCTAGGCCCATTCAGTCTGCCCATAGGCCCTATACAATGTATGTGGCCACTGACCCTATGTGATCAATGGCTTTTCATCACTCCCTCCCCTCTCAGGCTTCCCTTGTGCCTGTTCCAAGCATGCTTAAACCCCTCCACTGTGCTTGCCCCCACTACCTCCTGTGGCAGACTATTCCAAGTGTCGACTACCTTTTCCATGTAGAAAAACTTCCTCACATTACCTCTTAATCTACTCCCTTCCAATTTCATATTGTGCCTCCTTGTTCTAGTCCTTTTTCTACATTGGAAAAGGTCCCCTGCCTGCACCTTGTTTATGCCCTTGAGGTACTTGAAAGTTTCAGTCATGTTCCCCCGCAGTCTCCTCTCCTCCAGTGAGTACATATTGAGGTCCTTTAGTCTCTCCTCATATGTTCTGTGGTGTAAGCCCTGCACCATCTTTGTTGTCCTTCTCTGGATAGTCTCTACCTTATCTGTGTCCTTGCGTAAGTGTGGTCTCCAGAACTGCATGCAGTACTCCAGGTAAGGCCTTACCAATGTTTTGTACAATGGCATCACTACCTCCCGCCTCCTGCTAGTGATACCCATGCACCCCAGCATGCCACTGGCCTTCACTGCTGCTTTTGTACATTGCTCTGATACCTTAAGGTCATCAGAGACAATAACCCCTAGATCCCTTTCCTCTTTAGTGACAGTCAGCTCCCCGCAACCTGTAGCTCTCCCCAGGGTTCCCTCTACCCAGGTGCATTATTTTGCACTTCTTTGCATTGAACCTCAGTTGCCACATCTCCAACCAGCTTTCAAGCTTTTCCAGGTCCCTCTTCATTTCCTGCACCCCTTCTGCAGTATCCACCCTGTTGCAGATCTTGGTGTCATCTGCAAACAGACAGACCTTTCCTTCCATCCCCTCTGCAATGTCACTAATGAAGACATTGAACAAGACAGGTCCTAGTACTGATCCCTGTGGTGCCCCACTGGTCACCCCCCTGTCCACAGAATGTACCCCATTTACCGCCACCCTCTGTCTCCTGTCTGTTAACCAGTTCCTAACCCAGTTCACCACCTTGTCTCCCATGCCCAGACTACCCATCATGCTAATCAGCCTTCTATGTGGGACAGTGTCGAAGGCTTTGCTGAAATCCAGATAAGTGACATCTACCACCTCTCCCTGATTAAGTTCCCTAGTCACCCAATCAAACAAAACTATTAGATTCATTTGATATGACTTTCCTGCTGTGAATCCATGTTGCCTCAGATGCTGAGCATCACTGGATTCCATATGTGCCACTATCCTTTCTTTCAGCAGTGTCTCCATGATCTTTCCCACCACTGAGGTGAGGCTGACTGGCCTGTAGTTCCCCGTCTCCTCCCTACTGCCGCTTTTGTGCAGTGGGACGACATGTGCCCTCCTCCAGTCCTCTGGAATGACATCCGTGTTGAATGACTCTGTGAACAGGGCTGCCAGAGGCGCTGCTAGTTCCCTATGCAGCTCCTTTAATATCCTTGGGTGGATGCCGTCTGGCCCCATGGCCTTATCCACCTTCAGCTTTGTGAGTTCTTCAAGAACTCTCTCCACTGTGAATGGAATGGTGTTCACCTCTCCTCCCCCAGTGCCTCTGCAACCCAACTGTGGTCCTTGACCCTCCCCCTCCTTAGTGAATACTGAGCAGAAGTATTTGTTCAGTATTTCTGCCTTGTCCAGATCCCCCTCCTCACACTCTCCCTTCTCCCCTTTGAGCCTCACAATCCCCCCACCCTCATTTTTTCTTCTTTCACTGATGTACCTATAAAATGCATTATCCCCTTTGTTTACAGACTGTGCTAAGCCCTCTTCTGTCTGCACCTTCGCCCTCCTAACAGCCTTCCCTGCTTCCCTTAGACAGTCAAGGTACATCTCCCTGTCCTCCTCTCTTTGGCACCCGTTATATTTCCTGAAACTTAGCTTTTTAGCCCTGACTTTGTCCCTCACTTCTTTGGAGAACCATAGTAGTTTCTGTCTTCTATTCCCTTAGTCCACTATCCTAACGCATTGGTTTGTTATATCCACTATGGCTCCTTTCAGTTTCTCCCATTGTTCTTCCACTCCCTCTACTACCTCTTCCATCCCCAGGACTGCTTGTATATATCTACCCATTTCAATGAAATCCACCCTCCTGAAATCTAATAATCTTGCCCTTGTGTGGCTTAATTGAGTCCATGTCTCCATGCTGAACCACACCATGTGGTGGTCACTGGACTCCAGCTGCCCTTCCATCTGTATTTCTTTGACTCTGTTCCCACTGGTCCATACCAGGTCCAGAAATGACTTGTCCCTAGTTGGTTCATGCATCAGCTGCCTGAGTCCAACCCCCCTGCAGGGATTCAAGGATGGCTGCGCTTCTGGCTGAAACAGCCATCTGGGTGGCCCAATTCACGTCCAGCATATTGAAATCCCCCAGTAGCAGGATTTCACCCTTAGCTGCCTTTTCCATGTCATGTATGTTCTCCACTAGTTCCCTGTCTACTTCTCCCCTCTGTGCCGGAGGTCTGTAGATTACCCCTGTGCGTACTGCTGTTCCATTCTCTGGTTCCAGGGTGACCCACATTATCTCAGCCTCCCCCTGTCTTCCCTGAACTTCTGCAACCTTTATACCATCTCTGATGTACAGGGCCACTCCCCCACCCTTTTTTACCCTCCCTGTCCCTTCTGAACAATGTATAGCCTGGTACATTGACTTCTCAGCCATGATTAGCAGAGTACCATGTCTCTGTTATTGCTGCTATGTCAAGGTCTGCATCTGCCAACAAAGCCTCCAGCTTTGGAACCTTATTTCCTAGGCTACAGGCATTCATTAGTATGACCTTCCATGTTTTACAGTTTGCCCTCCCCCTGCTCTTGTTCTCCCTCTCCAGCATCTTCCCCACCGGTTTCCTTTCCTATGTGCTCTTGCGCCCCCATATCACTCGTTATACATTCTTCACTTGCCTGCCCACTATTGCAGGCATTCTTATATGCTAACATTTTCATTTCCATTTCGGTGGAGCTTACCATTCGGCGTTGCAGTAGTGCTAGTTTCACCAGGTTTTCACCTGGTTTTTACTTCTGAGGCTCTCTGGATTTGTTATCAGCCTTCCTGCATATTCTAAGGGAAAAATTGTGACCTTTTTCTGCTGTTTCTGCTGTTGTATTATTGGAATAATTTGACGAGTCTCCTGGCAGGGATTTCCCTGTTGGAAGATTCTGTTCAGTGAGGGACTGACTGGCGAGGTGTCATCAGACCTGGATGTTGAATATGGGACTGTATGCTCTAGGAAGAATCCGTTCCACTTACTGTGTGGAGAAGGTGGACCTAAGCCAGCTTGCCTCGAGGTGGGTGCTAGGCCTGGGTTGTTGCCCCTGGGGGGATTGAGTGGTGCCATCTGGAGGGTGGGCACTTTCCCTGGTTTTCCTCGAGATCGCTGAAGGATGTTTGGTGGAGATCAAGTGCTCACTGGTGGCTCCAATTTTGGGGGACGATAGGGCTGAGTGTCTGCTTTGGGGTTGGGCAGGCTGTGGCTTAAGTGGACTTTGTTATTCTACTGATCCTGTTTTCTTGGAGTTGCTATTGCCTCTTGAGACGGAAGGTCTTGCCAGGATCTCCTGTCTAGAAAGTGTTTGGGGTCATTTTTCTTGCAGTGGATTGGGATTTGACTAGAAAACTGGATTTACATTGGTCAAATCTTTCACTCCCATTAAATATATTGCACAGATTTAACAATCTGGGGCTGTTACTGTCCTGAGTATATACATATTTCAGCTTGGGAGACTGTGAGAGGGCCTCATTTTGTTTTTCGTTCTTTCAACTTCTAAAACAGTAAAGTTGTGGCAGTGAGAATGCTGCAGTGAGTGGATATTTATTTGAGGTGAAGGAGGTGGTGAGATTCCTATCTTCATCATTTTTTACTGTGACTTAATACATTGGTCACTGTGACTATATTCTGACAGTGTATTGTGGGCTGACAGTGATTTATTTTAGTTAGTTTATTTAGTTTGTTAATAATTGTTTAGATATTTGTAGTTTGTGATTGGGTTTTGTTTTTTGGGGGGGATTGTGGGGAATTTGTTTTGTTTGAGTTGTATTAATTGGGATTTTGAGGTCCCGGTGGGTTTATTCTTTATTTAATTAATTTTATTGTGCTGTTTATTTTTTATCTGTTGTGTTTGGAATGTGTTGGCAGGTGGCTCCCCCAGTCAGGCACTACTCTGCCTCCGAGCTCCGGGGGCTCTGTCCTTTTAATTGTCCTCTACTTCCTGGTGAAGTCTACGGATGTTGCCGGGCATTGGGGATTGTGAGTAGGAGGTGTGGGGGGGCAGCCCTGGACCTGGAGGGTGGGGGAAGTGGAGTGGCCGGATTGGAGTAGTGGAGTCCAGGAGATGCCCTGGGTGAAATGGGTCTCGGAATGTGGTCTGCCGTGCCTGATACCCATAACCATACCCAAGGGCTCCACGTTTAGTGGGCCAGTGGCTCATCCGGCCTTGGTATCTCATCCAAATCAAGTGGTGTTATTCAATGCCAGATCCATTAAAAACAAGACAGGTATTGTGACTGATCTTGTTGGGTCAGCAGGCCTGACTTGTATCACTGAGACTTGGCTGGATGGAAATTCTGGCCCCATTTTGGAGTCAGCTATTCCAGCAGGATTCTCAGTGATACACCACCTGAGGTTGGATTGTGGGGGGGAAGGGTGTCGCAGTCTGTTTTAAAATGGAATTGGGTCTTGTAGGTGTGCCAGTTGGGGAGACCCAATCCTTTGAGTGTACTGTTGTCGCAGGTGTGGGGTGCAGGATTCTTCTCATCTACTGTCCACCTGGAGGTGAGAAGCAATTTCTTCAGGAAGTCGCAGACTTCGTTGTCGACATGATATTGGAAGATCCCAGATTGATGGTTCTAGGTGATTTCAATGCCTGGGTCAACGATGAACTCTCGCAATTTGGTCAGGACTTCCTCCAGTTTATGAATTCATTAGGCCTCACTCAGGTGGTTGCCTCTGAGACACATAAATGTGGTCACTCATTGGACCTGATCTTCCTACTGGGTATGGAGATCTCCGATATGGTGGTGGAGCCAGTCAGGTGATCTGACCATCACACTATAAGATTCTATTTCCGAGCTCCCCCAAGAGACCTGCCCCTGTGGAGATGGTCCGGTACCATTCTTTGAGGGGTTTTACCCCATATGGTCTGATGATGGTGCTGGATCAATCGTGATTACCAAATGCAAGCATGGGTCCAGACAATCTGTTGCTTGCCTATAATAGGGCTGTGATGCAGGCTCTGGATTCCATTGCTCCTGTCCGTGTTCACCCCCTCACCCTTCACCCTCGGTCCCCCTGGTTTGATGGGACTTTGAGGGAGTTGCGGCAAGTGGGACGAAGGTTGGAGTGTAGCTGGTGAAAATCGGGCCTTGATGCCGACAAACTTAAATTGATGGACCATTATAGGGACTATCAATCTGCTATCTCTCGTAAGAAGGCAGAGTTCCTGTCCAGAGAAATAGTCACAGCACAGAGTTGACCAGCCCAGCTCTTCAGAACTGTGGACAGACTGTGCAATCCAGCCTGTCTGCAGATCCGGAGAGCATTTTCACAAGAAAAGTGTGATGCGTTTGCTTGATTCTTTGCTGATAAGGTGGCCGACATCAGGTCTGAGATTCAGCTGGCTAGCTCCAATGGGGGTAGCAGTGGTCAGTGGCAGGTTACAGTTCCTCAGTTTGACTGGTCCGACTTTGACCGGTTAGAGATTTTAGATGTTATGCAGATTATCCAGAGTATACAGCCGACCTGCTGTGGTTTGGACCCGGGCCCAACCCGCCTCCTTGTGGGGTGTGTTGAAGTCATCAGCCCAGTCCTAGCAGAGATTATCTGGTGTTCATTTGAGACAGGTGAGCTTCCGGACTCCCTGAAGGAGGCGGTGGTGATACCCCTCCTTAAGAAACCTTCTCTTGACCCAGATTGTCCTGCCAACTACAGGCTGGTCTCTAACCTCCCCTTTGTGGGGAAGGTTATTGAGAAGGCACTTGCACTGCAGCTGAAGAATCATCTCACCATCCATGACATCTATGATTCTCTAGAGTCAGGATTTTGGAAGAGGCATAGCACAGAGACTACCCTTGTTCGGGTGCTCAATGATCTCCTGATAGCGAGGGATCAGAAAAGCCATTCTGTCTTGGTTCTTCTTGATTTCTCTGCAGCATTTGACACTGTGAACCATGTGGTGCTGCTGGAGCACCTGTGGATGATCTGTGGCCTATCTGGTACAGTCCTCGATGGTTCCATTCTTTTCTAACTGGCAGATCTCAGAGGGTGGTGTCTGGGATTTATTCCTCCAACTCATTCTCTCTGCCATGTGGGGTTCCGCAGGGCTCTGTGCTGTTACCCAAGTTGTTCACGGTGTACATGCTGCCATTGGGAGACATTGTAAGGTGGTATGGGTTGGGTTTTCACTGCAATGTAGATGATACCCAACTTTAATTGTCCTTTGTGCCTGAGCAGGATAGTGCGGTCTCGGTGTTTAACAACTGCCTTGCCGAGATCTAGGACTGGATGAATGCCAACTGGTTGAGGTTGAATCTGGGCAAGACAGAGGTTCTGGTGGTGGACCCCAGGCTGTCAGGTAGAGGGGCTGGTGGCTGGTTCAGCCTCTGGGCTTTGGCTTGGTGGTAGCCAGCTGTTGACCTCTGAATGGGTGCAGAAGCTGGGCGTTATTTTGACAATGGGCTGACGATGCATTCTCAGGTGTTGGCCATTGTCAAGTCTTCTTTTTACCATCTGAGGAATAGCGCCTGGATTAAGCACCTCATTCCGCCTGGCGAACTGCCTACTCTTGTCCATGCATTTGTGACCTAGCACCTTGACTACTGTAACTCCCGGTACCTAGGGTTACCTGGGGTTGATATCCACTGCTTGCAGCTGGTGCCAAATGCGGCAGCCAGGCTGTTGACAGGGCTGCCTCGGTCTGGTCATGTCACGCCTGTGCTCCATGGACTGCACTGGCTGCCAGTTCAGTGGTGGATCACCTTTAAGGTTGGCTTGCTGACCTTTAAGGCCCTACATGGACAGAGGTGGAACTACCTGCAAGAGCTGTTACGTCCCTACTGCCCCATCGACTACTCCGCTCCACCGATGAGGGATTGCTAGAGGTTCCCAGGGTTCAGTTGAAGACACCTGGGGCCTGGGCTTTTGTATTTGTTGCCCCTACCCTGTGGAACTCTCTACCTCGTCGGATACATGAGTGCCTGATCATGGAGAGCTTTAAAAACACTCTAAAAATGCACCTGTTCAACCTTGCTTTTCCAGACTATTGATTTTTGCTGTAGGATTGCTGGAATAATTTTATACTTTTAGTGTGATATTTATTGTGTTTTTACTGTATGTGCACTATGATCAGTGTGAATAATGCTCTATAAATAAAGCTGAATTAACTGAATTGAATTTAATTGAAGTGACCTAGGGCTACACCACCTTCTTAACAGTGCCTATAAAAAAAACACCAGCCAAGGGTGAGTGCGGTGGGAAGCAGATGGACAGCTGCCACAAAGTGGCGGCGGAAAGAACCAGTAGCAAGCTGCAGAGGAGCTTTTCAGCCCAAGGAAAATTCTCATCCTCTACTGCAGGGAGTGGGCAGCTCCAGGTGCCACAGAGTGCAGGGCAAGATTGCCCGAAGTGAAGATGTGAGGGTCCAGGGAGAAGAAGCAGCTCCTGAGGGGAGGTAGAAAAGAGGAGACACAGGTTAGTACGAACAGCGTTTTAAGGCAGGTCACAGACTGGGCAGACTAGAGTAGGGATCAGGTTACTAGCTGCAGTCCAGGAGAGACAGAGAGAGTGAGGTCATAGGGAAAATGGCTGCTATGGTCAGTTGGATGTCGGACAGAGAGTGAGGTAAAAACAGAGGGTGATAAGCAGGCATAAGGCACAAAGTCACCCAATTCAGCTTCTTTTAAAAACTGCAAACAATTATGCAGTTCAGCTTTGTAAAATGCAGTTCAGCTTTTTTTTTAATTGCAATAAAAAAAAATTCTGACGTTCAACTTTTAAAATTGCACTTAGCAGTAAAAGCTGGCCGATATGAATTAATTCAATACTAAAGTCTAAAACAGCAATCCTCAGAGTGTTGTCTGCAGTTGCAGCAACTGAGGTTAGAGAAACCGAAAATTAGGTATAACAGTGAAAAATGGCTGGAGAGCAGCCTCTGAGCACTGAAGTTAGGCTTGCCAAGTTTTGAAAATGGCACCTTTTCTTCTGGGTGGCAGTTTCTACGGGTAGCTCTGATCAGCATACCTAACCGGTAGCATGCTGCAGAAGGGCTTTTCAGCCTGGGGAAAAATTCTCGTCCTCTACTGCAGGGAGTGGGTGGCTCCAGGTGCTGTAGAGTGCAGGGCAAGATCACCTGAAGTGAAAAGGCAGGGGTCTGTGAAGAAGAAGCAGCTCCTAGCTGGTAGCAAGCTGCAAAGGGACATTTCAGTCCAAGGAAAAATTCTTGTCCTCTACTGCAGGGGGTGGGTAACTCCAGGTGCCACAGAGTGCAGGGCAAGATCGCCCGAAGTGAAGAGGTGGGGGTCCGGGGGGAAGAAGCAGCTCTAGCTGCACAGGGACTTTTCAGCCCAAGGAAAAATTCTCGTTCTCTACTGCGGGTGGGGTTCCAGGTACCAGTATTTTGGCGCAGTTTCACTTCATGCCAAGACTAAGATAGTAAATGATTTTCTGGCACTTATAGATGACCATCTGTTTTAACTACACCAGTATTTATCCATGTGTGGGGAAATTTACTCTAAAAATATTCATATAGTGGGCAGCACTCTTGCACATGTGAAGGTTCTTTAAATATTGTCCTCCTGCTTAAAAAACTGCAGCTCTAAAAGTCCAGCAACTGTGGCCAATTAGCTAGCTAAAGGTTTCTGGACATTCAATGGCATGTTAAAAAAACAAACTCTCCTGAGCCTGGCTGGGTCTCATCTGGGATTCTTCATCATGTTACTATGTAGGAGACTCAGGCTGGCATTCAGATTTCTGATCCTCATGATGCAGGTTGGAGGAGTCTAAGGCACTGCAAAACCAAAGCATGCAGACTCAGGGGAGTCAGGGGAGCCATTCTACCAGCACCTCCTAGGGCAGGGACTGGGACAGCATTGATGCTGCTGGCGACAAACAATGATGCTGCCCACCCTACTTTCACAGGTGTGAGGTTGCAGGCAGCTTCCAATGAGGGGTGGAATGGAAGGTCAAAACAGGGGAAAATCCCCAATGCCACATTGGAGTTGACTCCAGTCGGCCTGTGCACCACCCATACTCCCAGGACCCTCTCCACAACCCTGATAACTGGATCCATGGTCCAGCTAGGTTGGGGACTGACATCTCAGACAAATAGACCCCACCTTGGGGGGTATGCCATGGGAGTACTAAGGTTTAAAGGCATCTAGAAAGCAGTCCCGATCATGTATTGGACTAGGAAGTGTTTACTACTAGTTTCTGCCACCTGGTAGTATTTTATCTGAATGGTAGTAATACCAGACATTAAACTGTCTCATATCCCCCCGACAAACCAAACCTCAAACCCACTATGCGCCTATAGCCACTGACTCTTTGATACTGCTGTAGAGTTTTGAGATACTTTCCCACTGCTGTGTAGTGCTATGGTTATTTTTTAATTATAGTTCGAGAAGTGTGATCCCTTACCCTGCTCATTAGACGGTCTTATTTTAGTAAAAGAGTGTCTCAAGCACAACTGACCTAGAAACATGTATGCTTTGGTTAAGTTTTTTAAAATTGTTATTATAGTATTAATAAACCTCGATCAATAATTATGGCAAAAAACTAAGCTAATGCTCATTAGAGTTGCTACAACACAGAATGCAAACCACACAGAGGTTGGAAGTAAACAAGCAGGGTTGCAAACACAATGTCCACAAAGTTTGGTAACATTCCCAACCCTCGTGATCCTAGGACAGTCTACAGGTACAGGGCCACACGTCAGTGGTATGGTTCCTCATACAGGGTCAGCATGGTAAGATCGGGGAGGCTGCAAAGCTAAATAATTCCTTCACTAGGAATGCAGTCAATATTTGGTTGGCAGCACAAAAAATGCTCAAATGATAATCCAGTATCTCTGGCAGGCAGCCATAAGAGTCAGATTGAAAGAACTTTCCCTTTACAATGCACCCCTTCACCAGGTATTCTTCATGGGAAGAGCAGGGTCTATCTTATCTTGCTCAACTGTATGAGGCAGTGTCACATAGTGGTTAAGGGCACTGAGCTGCAAACCTTGAGACCTGGGTTTGAATCCCACAGCTCTCACTTGCATGCTCTGTGACCCTGAGCAAGTCACTTAACTTCCTTGTGCTCCCAGGTCACACCTGAAAACAAGCTCTGGCTTAGTGTGCCTTTCCTTATTAAACAATTTCCCATTCCCCCCCTTTCCCTATGAGGGAGGCTGTTTTAGAGACTTGTCAGGGGTACAGCTAGAGTGGAGGCTACCACCAGGTGGCCTCTTTGTGTACCTGAGGATCAGGCAGATGCTTTGTAGCAGGCTGCCGGGAGGGGATGGTGTCTCACCATTTGTTTTACCTCCAGTGTCCCCCCTGGAGGATGAACTACACGCCCCTCAACTTCTGATGAAACTCCTCCGAGTTTACTATAAAATTCTGCAGGAGTGGTTGCCCTTCCTTTGCACAGAGTGTTGTCTCACTGGAAGTATGACCTGGGCCTGCCAATCACTGATGTGATGTGGAAGTAAGTGGCTGCCAACTTTGGTAACTGTTCAAGAAGCAATGTGCTCAAATTCAGTAGAATTTTATGTACAGTTCTTATTATACCCCAGCTCAAACTCATGACAAATGTCCAGATCATTCTCGGATAAGTCCTAAATGCACCTTTCTCCACATGCCACTATACTGTCCCAAAATTACTGAATTTCGGCACAAAGTCCGCAACATTATGGTAAAAGCCCTGTAGGTGAAACTTCCTAAGTCTCCACTGGAGTTGCTGCTGGGAGCAGAACAGACTCAGTTGCCTGCTGGAGCCTGCTGCTCCACTATGGTCCACTGCCCTCATAAATGCAAGGATTACTATTGCTCAGTAATGGATATCAGATACCTCACTGTCTATATCTCACTGGGCTAATAATGTGAGGTGTTGCCTCACACTGGAATTAATCCAACTCCCCTGCTAATAATATGCAACACAATTTTCATAAAATTTGGGACCATCGAATACAAGTCACAGAATTGTGGTTATGGTCAGTTTACCTAAGACAAGGAACACCCACAAGCTCTGGTCATTATCAATGTAAGGACCATTTATTACAAGGTCCAGGTAATACTGTATAAATTTCACTTCATGCCTAAATGTGTTACGATGATTCCAGGGCACACAAGAGCAGTTGCATTACTTCATTGTATTATTTAAAGCAATTAAGATCTGTGATTAGCTTTTCCTGGGTTCCTTTTAAATGTTTTTTTTTTGGGTGGAAGTCGTCCTAATTCGGTGAGTAGACAATCTTTGGTGGAAGTACTCAACCACAAAAAAAATTTATATAATATTAATTCTGTGTCTTGTCTGTAATAGTTATTCTCATTTACACAATTACTTGTTTACCACAGTACATTATTTCCAGTACCTTTCTTCACACATAATTTACAGTACATTTCCTTGTGTAACTTTCTGTGCTCCCTCTTTATTTAGAATGTGTTATAATTATTAACATTTCAAGCCAAACATGTCTCTTCTTCAGAACGTGAGTGATGGCTGCATTAAAAAAATAAAAGTAACAAGAACCATCATTAGGCCTGTTATTTATCTACATTATGTGTTTATAAGTAATTTATTCCAATAAGAACACTCTGAGTTTTTTTTTTATTTCCATTGAGGCAGGGGGATCTGATCTGCTATAACAGATCATGCACTCCATTCCTTATGTTGTTAATTTTATTCTATTTCAACAGAGGGATTCTGAAAAATAAATCAATTTAATATTGTTTTGCCATGTGAACACTATTGAATTTTTTTTGTTTTCACTTTTAGACTGTTATGTTCACTTCTATATATGGGTTATACAATATATTACCTATATACATTGAACTGTATTACTTTATTTCTCAGTCTCTGCTTTGGCTTAAAGTCTTTACTTATTTTATCTGTAAAACAGCAGGAGAGAGGAGCAGAGTTAAAATTCAACGTAACTCTAAATGTTTTTATGCTTCTTCTATAAGGGCAGTAAATGAATCTGTAGTCTTTCAGGAGAAACAGTTAGTAAATCCCTCTTTCAATGAAGCTGACAGGGAACTTTGGAGTTTGGCTCGAGACATTTTAAACTTACAAATGTGGTGCCAACTGCCACTAATGAGAGCGTTGACTTGCATGGTGCTTGCTTCACTGTGCAAAAATAGAAGGGGATGAGCCGAGGTACATCACATTGGAGTGAGTGGCAGCGTGATTGTGTCACAGTTGAGACTCAGTTCCACAGCTCAGTTGCTAAGGAAACCACAATGCTTCCGATGGGTGTTGCACTCAGAGGGCTCAATTCTCATAAGGATGTGAATGCTGCAAGCCATGGGTGTGCTGAATGCACAGCACATGGGGGTTGGGGCATTCCTGGGGTGGCAACCAGTATTCTCAGTCCCTGAGCCCCTGTGTGGCATGTGCTGAAAGTTAGACCAGCTTCTGCTGGTCTAAATTTGCCAACCTTTTTTACAGGGTTTGTGCCATGTATTTGGCACAGACTACCGTAAAAAGTGTTACAAAGGCAATCTAAGAGACTAGGGTGCACCGTGCGACAAAGTGTTCGGGGCAGCACAGGGTTAGATGCAGGGCTTATGAAAGCCCTGTGTCAACCTTTGAGAATTGAGCCCATAGAGCGCCTATGTAGGTTGAATACTTCCAGCCTGAAACACTGATTAGTTAAAGCATGGCCACCTTGTATGTAACCAATAACCATGACAGGGTATGGGATTATTGGGGATTAATCAACACACCGGGTGCATTGTGAGGCACCCTCACAGCACCTGGGGTGTTGATTAATCCCCAATAACCCCATACCCTGAAGTGGATTATTGTGCTTATAACATGGGGTCTTTCATAACAGCAACATTCTCAAGAGAAAGGGTTTTATTCCTGTAGAAAGAAATCCTACTGTATCCTGCTGAGTTCAAAAGTAATCCCCAAGAACTAGTGCATACCTCACTGATGTTATGAACACACAAATGCTAGAAATATAGTATTATCATTATCTGAGACATTTGCTGTTCATAACATCAGTGTTAGTAAGACTTTTCTACTTGATCATGTTCAGAGTCATGCCACAGTGGTCTGGTGTTTCTACACACTTGTAGAAAAGAAAGTCGAGCACTCACCACCTCTAATACACGGACACCAAAGTCTGGAGTTAAAATCTCATTTTATTAATAAAGGGACACGCAGACTTAACCATAAGGCAGGTTATGTCTGCATGTCCTTTATTAATAACATGGATACTATCAATTCCAGAATAGTCATGTATTAGGGGTGGTGAGATCTTGTTTCTTTTCTACATATGCTCATTTACTTGTCAGAGCACCACTGTCCCAGTGCGGGATTTTTTCTGAATCACTGTATCTACACACTGTAGCTCTGTAAGTACAATACTTTGGGCTTCATACCTGTGAAGATCTGCAGTGTCAGTGGCTCAGAAGGTTGAACACTTGTCTGTGAGGCTGGAAGATTAGAAGGCTGTGGGTTCTATCCCCACACCAGGCACTTGGGTTAAATCCCAATACTGACACTGTGGTGCAGCATGAGAGGGGTGCTGCACTCCTGAGGTGCCGCCTTTCGGATGAGATGTTAAACTGCAGTCCCATCTGAATGTTCTGGTGGTAGTTCAGGTGGATGTTAAAGATCCTATGGCACTTCTCAAAAAGAGTAGGGGAATAGTTTATTAAGAATTCATAAACAAAGAAACAAATAACCATAAAATACATCATCATGTGTTACAATATAGTCAAAAATTCAGGACATCAGAAAAAAACAAATAGGTTTCTGTATGAAACAAAATATAAAGAAAGAATATCCGATCACGTAATTAGTGCATAACGATCCAGAAAATTTGTGAAAAACATCCTAAAGCTGAAAATAGCAGTTTTTTGAATAAGCATTTATCCAATTTTATCCTTCAAAAAAAGGGACAGCATTCCACCTCATCAACCAAGTAGATCTGAGAATATGAGATTTATCATACAAACACTGTGATAACAATTCTTGCTCCACTTGATATGTCTCTGTGTAAATTCTGTTTGTTGAAATAACAGGTGACATCTAGCCTGCCACAAATAATATTTTATACAGGTGAAAATCAATCTCATGTTTACTACTTCAATATTTTTAAAATGATGAGAGCAGCCACAAATTAATTCTATATAAGAAATCTGTTTCCGGGCCTTATCATCCCACACTAAGGCCGTTGCTGCCCAAAATTACTTTATAAAAGGGCATTCTATAAAAAAAATGTTCCTATGTTTCCAAGGTTGCCACACAGTTACTTCTGGGGCAAATTCTTTCTTCAGGTTTTTTTTTGCTTAGCACTTCCCTTAACACTAAGCTTCCCATGGCAGCTAAGCCAAATTATATCCCACATTATTTGGGGAGTTCTATTATCCTTTAAAGTTTGCAGAATCATGTTATGACAGATAACCGATATATTACCATAAGTAGCTGGATATGTAAAATATAGCTCCTGAATAATACAATATATTTGTTTACTAATCTTACGCATAGTTTGTTGTGGTTCTAGTTTCCATCTCCTGATCTTTGTAGCCATTGGCTTAACATATGCTGGGAGTGAATGAAAGGTAACTGGAAGAAACTGATTTCCTGTCCAGGATTCAATAAAAGGATGGTACCAATTATTAGCAAACAATTTCCATATTTCCATAGAAGGCCTAATAGGATCCCACACATTTTTATTGAAAAAAATGTGAAAACAATGTGCAATTGGGTTTATAAGATCGATTCCACTTTTTTCAACTAGCAGGTATAAAATTTCATGTTTGAGGGTTCAACCTGCTTCCCCACACTGTCTGAAAAACTAGGTTCAAAAATGTGACTTCTATCATAGCAGCAATAGGGTATATCATACTAATACATACAAACAATGGGGAAAAAAGTTTTCAACAGTGATACCTTTTTCTGTTTAGACTGTTGCCAGATTTTCCAGAGTGCCACTTTCTGTTTCCCTAATTCTAGTTTCTCACTCCAGTTCAGATAGGAGTTATCCCCTCTCTCAAACTTTAGTCCTAAAATGGACAAGTTTTCATCTGAAAATGGAATTCCTTGAATTTCAGCACAAGGATCTGTTGAAGGACTTAGTACATAACCTCTACTTTTACTTTTATTAATAGAGGCTCCAGCTGTGGCTGAGTATACTTGAAGTGTCTCCCATGCTTTATCCCCTAACGTTTTGCCTGCCAGGAAGAGGCAGATGTCATCAGCATAAGCTGCCACTTTGACTGTCAAGGCCCCTGCTACTGGACTAATACCCTTAACTAGATCAGAGTATTGAATATGTCTTAAAAGGGGATCCAAACTAAAAATATATAAAAGGGGGCTCATTGGGCATCCCTGTCTGACTCCTCTACAAATGGGAACATAAGACCCAAAATGTCCATTTATTAAGGGTATGGCTACAGCTGCATTATATAGCTTATTCAGCCATGTGATAAAGGTGTCTGGGATACCATAATATTCCAACACAAAACAAAAATGCATGAGAAACCTTGTCGAAGGCTTTTTCCTGGTCAAGTGCTATAATATAGCCATTTAACAAATCTTCCTTCCCTTGCTCTATAAGTTCTCTAATTAACAGTAAGTTTTCAGAGACATTTCTACCGGTTATTGAACATGTTTGAGCTAAAGAAATTGCAGTAGAAGAAATCTGGGCCAGTCTTACAGTTAGTATTTTGATTAGGATTTTTAAATCATTATTCAATAGGCTTAAATGCCTCCAATTCTTGAGGTCTGTTCTATTTCTCTTTTTATACATAAAAATTTGGATTGCTATGCAAAGATGAAAATCAAATTTCTGGGATGTTAACATCCAATTATACACCACCACCAGAATTTAAATTAATTGCACTGAACATTTCTTATAAAATTATGTTGTGAGCCCATCTATCCCATGGGCTGTATTATTTTTTAAGGACTTAGTGGCTGATTCTATTTCCAATTTTGTAATGGGTGTTGTTAGTGCATCTAACTGAGCTTGTATGTGCGATGTTATGGGTGGGGGGATCGTGTGCAAATAGTTATGTATTTTATCTTACTGCTGGTTCGGTAAAGCGTACATATTCTGCATATAACCTTGTACTGTCTTTAGTAATTCTGGGATTGAAGTCACTAATTTACCATCTGAAGTAGATACTGCTGTAATAGTTTTATTTGTGTTCCTGGTACAACTAGAAAATATTTCCCCAACCGCTTGTTTCCCCAGGGTACACATCTTGTGTTCATAAAGTAATGAAGACACTCTTGAGTATTGCAGTGTCTCCATTTCTTTCTTTCTTTATAGTAGTAATCTAAGATGTAATGACCTGCTTACCTTCATTTACTAGTGAGTACAGGGTAGCTAGCTGATTCCGAAGTGTTAAATATCAATGATATTGGGCTGTATGTTTCATAATCGCCTGTTTTTTAAACAATAGTTGTAATTGGAGTTTGGTTTACACCCACCACTGGCTGAGATCATCCTCAAGGCAAGCTAAAGACATACGTGCCCTAATTAAATCTTACACTTTTTCACATATAGAGGTGGAGTCTAATAAGGTATTATTTAACTTCCAATATCCCTTCCCAATTGGGATTTGGTCCTCTAATCCAATCACAGCCTGTAAGATTTGATGATCAGAAGTTTCTGATGGGGTCAATTTAGCATTGTAAGTCTTAACATGGATCGAAACAAAAACAAAATCTATTCTAGTAGAAATATTACCTTTCTGAAATGTTCTCCCACCCTGAGGATGTATAGCCCTATACACATCTGCCAATCCTGATTTATTTAATATAGAATTTCAACAATTAATGTCACAAAATTCCTTTTGTGTTCTAGCACCTCTGTCCAACCTTGACACTACAAAATTGAAATCACCCACCCATATGACATGTTTAGTAGTAAAAGTATATGGCTGAATGGAAGTGAATAACTGCACCCTCTCTTTTTTGTTTGTGGTGCATAAATGCAAATCGGTCTCCATGCTATCTGGTGTATGGTTACATATAAAAGTAAAAGCGCGCATTGCTAGAATAGCTAGCACTTTCGTAACACATACCATGTCTCCTGAAAATAAAATACCTATTCCATCACAGGCATTAGTATCAAATGAAAAATAAAAGGGCCCTCAACACCATAGTTTTTGTGCAGATTTTATCAAGGATATAGTGTTCAATCACGTGTCCTGCAGAAAGCAGATATCAAGGCCCAAGTCATGTGAAGTAGTAAAAGTTATGAGTCTCCTCCTAGCATTATGTATTCTATTTACATTTATAGTAGGTATACGCAGCGAGGAGATGGGAAGTGTCATAATAAGTGCTTAGTGAAATCCCCAGGTCAGGGCACTTTTCAACTCCTAGTACTACTCCAAAGATTTCTCCCATGAGTGGTTTTATGTCCTCGCGCCACATGGGGGGGGAGGTCCTCTCCTTCGGGGTCTGAAGATAGAATTTGCTGAGAGGAAACTGTGGAAGATGTTTCAGATTCATCCCCTAAATCTGATTCAGTCTGTAGCTTAGTAAGAACCCCAAACTTACTGGAAGTGGGAATACCCTGGGGTGGGGTCATAGCTTTAGCTATTTTTGATTTGGGTCTAGACTGTCACAGAGTCCTTTTTCTATTACTACCCACTATAGCTTGGGGGGAAGGCATACTGACCCTTGGATTGTCCTGCTCAGGGGAGGCTAAAGGTCCTTCCGGGAGAAGGAAGTAGACCATAGGCCTCAGAAACATTTGGCGTTTCATCTGCTGTAGCCCCTAGATCTTTAACAGATTCTACAACTGGTTCTTGCACAAGAAATGGTTCCTATGTCTGGGAGGGTTCCAACTCATTTAATACAACCCTGGTCTCAGTAGTTGGGGGTGTGTTCCTCAGGCCTAGTGCTATCTGAATTTGCGGTACAATTTCGTTTCTCTGTCATACGTTTCTTTTGAGCTTCAGTAATAAGTGATTCTTGAGGTTGCTGGTCAGGCCTGTTGTCTGAAGCCCGAGTGCATGACCTAGAGACATGCCCTCCCTCCCCACATAAGTTACAAATCATTTCATTGGTACATGTAGAACTCATATGACCATATTCTAAACATAAATTACATTTTAGACTGTCACACATAGAACTGAGGTGTTGTAAGGACCCACATTTAAAGCAGGTCTTAGGCTGGCCTGGGAAGAAACAGTGACCATGCTCCCTCCCCAAAAACAAACTACTAGGGAGGGGAATTGGGCCTCAGTTAGAACTTCTAGGTTTAAACTTATAGTGCCATCCCCATGTCCAAATGTGTTCTTCGTCCACTGTGGGATGAGGGGGGCCTAGTAGATCACATTTTTGCTGTAATCAATCTGTAATATCATGTACAGCAACACACTCATTTCTGAAAAGGATGGTTACATTTTTATTGCAGGTTTTGTAAGTGGAATAGCCTGAAATGGGAGCCAAAGAGCAGAATACCTGAGTTTCTCATATTTTACCCAAAATCTATCTAATCCTTGTGGGTTTTAAAATTTATATCATACAATGAGTCTCCTGAGGCATGTATTAAAGCATACAGTTTGTTAGAAAAAAAGCCTAAGGATTCTTTGAGTAATTTGTTTCCAACATATAGTCTATCTGGTATGGTTTCCAAACCTCCCAGGTATTGTAGACAGACTGCGTTTGTGCACTGAGCAGGAGGTGGCTTCTGAAACACGGATCTTTTTTCCTGAAGCCTGCCCATGTATGTTTTGCAGTTTCAGCAGCCGAATTCAGAAGAGGGGAAGGGTTGGGATTGTCCTCTTCCATTTGGTCACCCCAAGTCTTAGGGCGAGTACTCAGCCCTTCATCCCCTGAATCAGATGAGGAGTCTAATAATACATCAGTTTGTGGAGCCTGTTTGTTAACCGAGTGTACTACATTTTCTGAATGTAGGTCCAAGTCTGATTCGGTAATAAAGTTCGGTATAGAGTCAGTATTTTCTACATGTTGTTTTTGTTGCTGTTGTCTCATAAGTTCTCTTGCTGGGGACCCTGCAATAGGACCGTGTGTTGGATCAGGTAACCACTGCCCACAATCTGTTTTTTTCCAGCCTGCTTTATAGGGTTCTGTAGTGCCCAGGTAATTTCTGCAACAATCTTACCCCCGTTTGTCTCGGTTGCGAACTTGCCCGTCCCTTCCTTAACTCCAAAGTTTTTCCACCTTGCACAGTACTGATAGTTTCAGAATTACTCACTGTTCATGATTCAGATTCTGTTCTGGGTTGGTTGGGTACAGGATGCAAAGATTCACTATTTAGAAGTGACTCAGCATTCTGAGTAGAGTCCTCTCAGCCTAGAACGCTAGGAGTTGGAAGTGCCACATCAGCATCAGCTGTTGGAGGTTTGACAGGGCCATCTTCAATGTCGATGCTCTGAGTTTCTGTTTCCACTGCATTGCTGAACATACTGGTGTGATAGTATTAGGGAGCTGCACATTTTGTTCATTTCTTAATAAAGCTTCTGCGTCTGGATTTTGTCTTTCACTCGAGCTTTCAACAGCAATGCTAGGCTGATTCAAAACTGTTAAAACAAGTTGACGTTTTTCAAGGTATACCTTCTTAAGTCATTCTTCCTCATTTCATGTTATCTGTTGTGGAGATGCAGTGTTCGTGTCTAAGTCCATCGGTACTCCAGTACTGTTGTCAGAAACACTTTCCACAGATACAGCAGGTAAATCAGGTGTGATCTCCTTGGCTGGACCTGCAGGGAGGGAGATCTGCCCTCCTGCAGGTACACCAGCATACTGAGCTTGAGCAGGACCAGAGGCCATGGAAGCAGCAGCTTCCCCTACCACAGAGTAGGGGAATTTCCCCAGTGTCCTTGCCAAATTTCCCCCATTCACTAAAAATACCACTAACAGTTTAATCTGGTTCAATGTTAGTTGGCATACATCTATATCCCCCTTCCCTGGGACGAGGCTGAAAACAGGCAGAACTGTCTAGTCCTCCTTTCCCGATCAACAAAAACTAAATAAATAAATAAAATAAAATTTACATCCGTTATAACCTGTGACTTGTAGACCCTCAACAAAGCAGAGTAACTGTTACACATTTGAAACTACTATACACATTGCATACTATAATTGTAAGTTGCAGTTTTTAATCATTATTTCCAGTAGCTCCGTATGAAGTCCAAATCATCATTGCTTACCCTGACACAAAATGACCAGCCAGGCAATAATGAGTTAAGACTACTTAGAAATAGTCAAAGCAAGTTATTTGCCTGGGACATGTATCTTATTTTATGTAGGGCCTTGTTGTAGCTGAATAAACAAACCCCTAGCACAGCCTTGTAGGATGGTGCTAGACCTGTAGCTTGGCCTTGTTCCACCACCTTAGTGAGAGAAATCAGTTTAAGTGTCGGTGGTCAGTTCAGCTAGTAGCTTTAAAATGTGTTAACCAATTCCATATTTGTAGTGGCCATCATTTTCCAGGGGCTCAAAAATCACTTCACTGGTAGATATTCAGTTAGGCAGAAAGTTTTAAAAATGTGGTAGCGAAATCAACTATTTAGGGTTGCTATATACCAATTTTTCTATGTTGACCTTGTATGAGGTTCTACACCATTGGTGTATGGCCCTGTACCTGTAGACTGTCCTTGGCTCATGAGGATAGGGAATGTGGTAAGGTGGTTGGGAGGGAGTTACATATAAGACCAATAATAGCGCATTCAAAAACTTTATTGGCACTGTGTTTACAACCCTAATAGTTTATTCCTAACATTTGTGTGGATTGCGTTGTGTGCAGTAGCAACCTTTAGGAGCATTAATATAGTTTTTTGTTATAGATTTCCTTACTTTTTAAGAAATTTGTGTAGTAACTTCATTTACTCACGGCTTTCAACACCTTTCACAAAAGCAGGATGTGACTCCCGTCATACTTCTCCCAGGACCAATTCTGGTTTGTGAAAAGTCAGAAGGATTTCTGCAAAGGTGGACACAGCTGTCCTTCCTTGGACTATGCATCATAATCCCCTGCACCCATAGGTTATGGGACCATTTGGGCCTTCAACTTGAAATCCAAGTGCCCTAACACATTTTCTGGTATGGTAAATGTCAAATGCATTTGTAATATTTATTTTCAGATAATAGAATGCGACTGACCTAAGTTAAAACTGTACAAAATACACATAGCTGAAAGTTATTAGAAGTAGGATTTTCCAGATAATCTGTTTTAAAAAGTGATAGCTAGGATAATATCTGTTTTTTTAAGATATTAGGATTTTTAGATACCGGTCCTCAAAATGCAATATCCTAAAAAACACATCGGATGTCAAATCAGATGTAGGATATTGCAGTATCTGACATCTGATAGCCTAAAATCTGAAATCTCCTCCCCCTTATAATAAAATAATTGATACTTGCTGCCCCCCTACCAAATTTGACTTCCCCCTCCCTTCCACAATGTATAACAAGCTCCCCATTCCTACCTCAGAGCAAAAAAAACAACCCAACACATCCACCAGCCGCTACTGACCTCCTTCCCCCTCCTCTTTATAATAAAATAATAGTAGAAGTGTAGTGATTGACTGATATGCTTTGTCAGAAGCCTTAATTCATCCCCCGCCTCTCCTTCCACTGTGGCATCCCTTAAGAACACTGTTTAAAGTGCGTGCCAAGTAGGAAAACCATCTTACTGCAAATGATAGATGTATTCATATTTTGAATAGATTTTGTAAAATAACAAACACTTTTCAAACTGCACACCAACAAGGAAAACCATCTTAATGCAAATCTTAAAAAACATTTGTATTTTGAATAGATTTTGTAAAATCATGAGCTCTTTTAAAGTGCAGCAAAATAGAAAACCATCCTGCTGCAAATCTTACAAATATTTGTATCTGCAGTAGATTTTGTAAATTCATGAGCTCTTTTTAAAGTACAGGTGTGTCTATGATGAGAAAATCATAAAATAAATCCAGAAGGATTGAAGTAAGACAAGATTTTCAGGCAACTGAGCCATGAAGCTAGAAAACCCCTTTGCTGTTGCCTGGAAAAATTGGTGCACAAAGCAAAGTATTACCACAGTGGTGTGTACTGCCTGGCACTGTTTGGGTGGTGTTTTTCTTTGAAGACTCAAAAAGAAAGGTATGGTGACAAAAATTAAAAACAAGTTGCCTGCCTTTGTATGAGCATGCACGTAGACTGATTTACCTAGCACATTGTGTTAAGTGAATTCTTTTTTGTGTTTGACTTCCCTGCTATGGAGCACCCATTGATTCTTTGGGGCCGATATCGAGTCCAAATGAGCACTGGCACACATGGACAGGTGCAGTGCAGAATACCAATTATACAATGGCAAGAAAGAATCTTGGACTGTGATTGGTCATTTTGGGGCTGAACCTATGGCGTTATCCCAGCATGACACCACAGGTCTATAGATGAGCATTTGATGGAGTTTTTGATTGATTGTTT
Source organism: Neoceratodus forsteri (assembly GCA_016271365.2). Lineage (NCBI taxonomy): Eukaryota > Metazoa > Chordata > Ceratodontiformes > Ceratodontidae > Neoceratodus > Neoceratodus forsteri. Next base: position 685,161,527 of record CM028131.1, read on the forward strand.
TATGGAGCTATTAACTGATTGTTTCATCTTCTCTTAAAACCAAAAAATACTTTTCCACACAAAAACATCTTTAAAATAATTTTTTTTTATTCTGTATAACAATGAGCCATTGTATAATAGGAATAATGCACTCCAGGGTGTGTGTCGTTTGGGATAACACCATGCCTGGGGCATTGGATGCACTCGGCCTGCGGCCTTCATGCCCAACCCCCCCCCGGCGTGGCATTATCCCAACACGACACACACCCTGTCATGCATTATTCCTTTAATGAACCAGACAGGGAGGGTTTACTAATCTGTTGCTCCAGGAAAACTAAGTGCACAACCCTCAAAGTGCCCTTAAGTGGTTAAAAATGGAAACTGGAGTGAATGTGGATTTTGTAGTGTACACAGAGGAAGAGGGAGAAGGTTCAGCATATGCAGCTTGGGCATATGAAGAACTGTTTGGCAGTGGTAGAACCAAACCTTTATCAGACTTAAACATAAATTCTTTGGAAGCACTAAGAAAAAGAGAGATAAGAATGCACATACAGTACATGCACTATCTTTAAGTAGTTATTAGAGGGAGAATCAAATGCCAAGAGGCCTGAGAATATAAAAAACACCAACATTTGGCACAGACAACCATGTATTTATGGAAGACTGGAAACAAGTGTGAAATAAGGCCTCAAATGATTTGATACTCACAGTATTAAAAACTCTAGAAGAGAGTTTGAAAAGCTGGAGGAAGAAATTAAAAAGAAACAAGCAGGGATTTTAAAAGACACACAAAAGCCTGTGGTAGATGAGAGTTTGAAAAGATTAGAAGAAAAAATGAAAAAATTCCAAGAAGACTTGAGACTGTACAAGATAAAAAAGACATGAGAGTGATGACAGAAACTCTAGGAATGGCACAATTTACAATTGGCAAGGGAAATGAAAAACAGAAACAACTGGCCTGAAGAAAAAACACAATGCACATGTGGATAATTTTGAGTCAATGGATGAAAGTGAGGGAGAGAACACCTAAGTATAGAAGGAAGACAAGATAATCAGGATTTTCGAGAGGACCCTTTGGAAGGATCAAGCCACAAGAGGTCAAGGATGAGAAGGGGAGGGTAAGAGGAAGATAAGGCAGAGGGAGAAGCAGAGGAAACAGAGGGAACTATGGCGGATATTGAGGGAATAATCAAGGACCTAGAAGGTTGACCAGAAAGATGAAATGGAGGGCACAAACCTCACAAAAGGAACACTGAGTAATGACCAAGAAAATGTACTTAAGAAATGACTTACGTTTGTTACTACAACCAATTTGAATGTATTTAAAACAGAGTGGAGATTTATAAATTATTTGGACAATTGCATCTCAAAGTCCACTTTGCTAAACAATTAACAGAACCGCCCTCCCCACTTATGTAAATGCAATGACACATAGTAAGAAAACTTCAGAATCAGAAGAAAGATCCTTTGTGAGACAAAAATCCTTTTAAAAGAAAGTCCACATTCATCCTGAATAGTATTCCCAGTCCTGTAGTCACAGCATTTAACAAAATGGTCACTACAGAGATGGAAAATATTTTCAATGTAGAAAAGACTAAAAAATAAGGAAGAAATGTGATTCGCCAGTAGAATGAAGCCATAAGGGAATTAAAAGTAAATGCAAATGTTCCCATAAAATGGCAGATTGAGGTAGGACTGTAGTACTTTGGCCAAAAGAAATGGACTTAACTGAGATCGAGAGACAGGGAATAAACATTATTGTAACAGACTGCTGGGAGACCTCACTGAGAATACTAAAAAGGAAGCTGACAATATCCTAAACAATGCACTTGAAAACAGATGGAATAACAAAAGCAGAAAATAATTTCTGACTGTCCTGAATCCTGTAAAACCCACAAAATATTTATTGCCTAAGGTACACAAGAATTCAAAGAACCCACCCAGAAGACCGATAGTCAGCAGCATAGTCTCCATAAGAGAACCTGTGTCAAAGTTTGTGAATTTTTTTATCAGACCATATATAAATAAAGTGAAATCGTATGTGGGGGACACAGAGCAGTCTGAACATCCTTTTTCTTTTTTTTTTGTCCCTTGTTTTTTTCCCATCCCCTGTCTCAGCCATGCATGTGTGTGGAGGCATACAGATGCTGTGGTTCTGAGGCACCCTCCTTCTGCTAGATGCCTGCCTATGTTGCCCTCAGACCTCCACCTGGGGGCAGTGGAACTACAGTGGGTGACAGGATTCCTCCTTGGGAGAGGAGAGCTACCTTCTGGCTGCACAATCCTGCTCCCTCCCCCACTGCTGGCTCTCCGATGACCCAAACCTGGGTAGCTGGCATGATGCAAGGTCAGCGTTCCAGTGCCTCAGCCCTCAGTGCCACTGGGCTAGTGTAGTCTTGAACATCCTTAGGGACATGAGGATAGACAATGACACAATTTTCATAACTCTGAATATAGAAAATCTGTATAATAATATTCCACATGAAGAAGGAATGGAAGTACTGAAAGAAATGCTCACACAAAGGGAACCTAGTCTGTACCCACCATCAGACAAGATTCTAAAATTAGCAGATTGTACTTTGAAATCAAACTACTCCTTGTTCAAATGTAGTTATAAATAGCACCATGGAACAGCTATGGGTAGTACAGTTGCTCCATCCTAGGCTAACTTGCATGTAGGAATGTGGGGAGACAAAATTCATCTGGGCCCAGAGTATAAAGAAGTGGCTAGATAAAATGCTCCTCTGGGTTAGGTTTATTGATGATATACTGTGTCTATGGACAGGAACAAAAAAGAATTACAAGCATTCCTACTGTATGTGAACAACTGTGACAGAAATCTAAGATTCACAACAAAGCATAGCAAAGAGACAGCAGAATTACTCAATATGAGGATTTACAAGAAACCTGGCAAATTGGATACTACATTGCTTAAGAAATAGACTGACAAAAACACAATCTTGCACTAGAATAGCTGTCATCCATACAGTCATACCTCTCAACTGTCCCTGATTTTCAGGGATGTCCTTGATTTTGCCTCAAAATTTTCCTTTGTCCCTCATAAGATTTGTGTTTTTATGACAGAAGAGTGGGGATTAAATCACAAAATAATGTCAAACATTAAAGATTCAGGCTTATTCTTCTTCAGAAAATGCATATTAACACAAATTCTCTTATTCTGTCAGCATTCTGAATGAATAGTATATATTCTTAAGATGTGTCCCTGATTTTGGGTCTTTGTCCCTGATTGTTTTAAGCCTGGTCCCTGATTCAGGAAGCAAGAGGTTGAGAGGTATGCATACAGTCTGAGGAAAAAAAACATTCCTTATGGGCAATTGCTGAGGGGTGAAATGCAAGTACTCAGAAGTTGGAGAAGCTAGGAAAGAAATGAAGAGCATGTGTGGTAGATTTATACAGAGGGTTGTGAACCTGCTATCTTAATGGAAGCAGTTAAACAAGTAGAAACAATCCCAAGGGAACAACTGTTGCAAAAATGAACCAGAGAACAAGCAGAAGAGGAGAAGGTGACATTTCACACCACTTACAGCCCAGGAGGTAGCAAACAACAGCAACTATTAGACTGCAATGGAATATTCTCAGCACAGAACCATTTTTGTAGCATACCTCAAAGGCTGCAAACAGGATTACTTTTAGAAAAGGCACACACTTAAAGGGCATCTTGGTACAAAGTTTCTTCGATGAAAACATCAGTTTGAGACCAGGCTGGACACCAGCAGCCCCTACATGGAACTTTAGGTGCGGGTGTTGAGTTCATTGTAATGGTACTTACAACACAACAGCGGCTTTAGCTACGGCTACAAATGCTGGCATATATTCCCAACCTCCGCACTTACCCCCTACTGCACTTCTAGCCTTGACTCTCTGTCTACCATGCTACCGTAGCTAGTAGCTGACATGTATGTAGATATATTTTACACCCTTTGTCATTATAATTCCTTGTACAGTCTCTCCCTCACTCCATGTAACAATGTGGATAACTCCTTGTTGCAATGTTTCTTATGTTGCTCCTACTTCATGTTTCCATGATGTTATACCTATGTACCATCATGTAATTTCATTTGTATATTTTGTTTCCGTGTACAAATGTATACAGTTGCTCTCCTCTAACTTCGGGTCGCTTTCGTGAGGCAGAGTATCTTTTTGCTCAGTGTGCCTTTCCTGGTGAAACATTTCAATAAATAAATAAACTACATATTTCAAACATCCCAGAACAGGGAAAAATATGAAATTAACAGTTTTATTAACTGCAACATGTCTTCAGTTTTCTATTTACTAATGTGTCCCTGTGGCCTTGTGTATGTGGGACAAAAACAAAGGAAACTACAGTAAAACTAAGAATTAATGAGCACAAAACTGCAATCCGAGGAAACAGTGAAACCTATGCAGTGGCAAAGCTCAACAAAGACAGGAATCATGGTTCTGCAGCTATGTTGAGATATGTGGGGATGGAACATGTTATGGTCTCAAAGAGGGGTGGAGATTTTCAAACACTATTATTACAATGAGAAGCCTTTTGGATACATGGCCTAGAGGCACTTAACCCAAAAGGACTGAATAAAGATCATGGGTTTCACAGCTATTGAGAATAGCATTTGATGTTTAGTAAGACAGCCTCACAATATTCCAGCATACTACCTGAACTGTTGATTGTTCTGTCTATGGTTTCTTTACGGACATTTTATCTGCTGTCGTTCTATTTTTAGAACTTGGCATGTCTCACATCTGTTATATAGGTCCGGAACGAACTCCATCTGACAGTGGATTGTCAGCCAGCTGTGATTGATGCCATACTTTGGTTCCGGAAGCATCCCTGTGTTTTCTACTTATAAAGTTTTTCAGTTTTTTTTCTTGTTCGCTCTGCACTTGTCTTTTAAGTGATGTTAGTTTCTTGCTTCTTACACACTCTCCTGTTGTATCACCACACAGAGGACTGCACCTGGTTTATTTTAAAACAATTTTTCTGAATGAAGGTCAACTTTTACTAATTTCTTTTTACCAAATAATTAATTTATTTGGAGTTAATATATAGCAATAATTAGAAATATTGGATTTTGCCGGCTCTGTGTGCCGGGCGGTGCAGGATCGTCTGGTGCACTGGTGACCCAGGTTCATGCCTGAGCACAAGACAACTGCAGCGGAGGCCAGCGGGGAAGGTTTGGAGCATCCATCAGACACTCTCCTCCCTGAAGGAGTGGGCCTGAGCCTGCACTGCTCTGGAGCGGCTCCTGGCAGCCCATTGTGGTGGCACACTTTGTGGTGTGGATGATCATGCACTGCAGTGCATCCAGCCAGACTGCCACATGCATGTGGCCAATGTGTGGACAGGGGGGTGGGCTGTGGGAGAAAATGAGAAAATGGCTGCCCAGTTTCTGAATGACGGCTGATGGTCCCTCTCCCCCACAAAGCCCCGGCAGAATGCCCTCTCATGGCTGTACCTGTAGCCCCATACACCGGATCCAGGTTGAAACCCAGTCTCCCCTCCCTGCCCCTACCCAGAGGGGTCCCTCCAGCAAAGGGATATGCTGGGCATGTGCAGGCGCATAGAACTTGGTCAGCAGCAGATAGCAGCAGGGGAGAAGATCTGTCTGGTTAGTGGCCCTTGGTGGCCTGAAGGTGTGGCCAGCTGAATGGAGGGGATGGAGCAAAAATAGACAAAATAAAAAAATTAAATATTGGATTTTTACCAACCCTTAGCCATTTATATTGGTATAAGGGCTGCACCCTTCACATCCCCCAACTATATACTGTATATATATATAAAATCACCTCCCCTCTTGCACTGTATCAGGGAGGTGACGCGCACAGTATACTGTGCCCCAAACTTCCAAATGGCCACATCGGTCGTGCACTGTTGTGGGTGCCCACATTATGGCACCCTGTTTACTGCACCCTAGCAACGGTATACATAAGCCAGCACTGGTTAGCTTCACAGCCCTATGGGAGCAACATCTGACCTAAGACCACAGCATAATTGATGAAATTTAAGGTCTAATTTGTTTCAAAAGAAAACAGCCATAAATCTAAGTATAGGCATTCAAGTGGTCACGTTAATAGATCAGAGCAATAATGCTGTGGTTACAGCACTTGAGGCTCAAAGCCACAAATTAAGCTCCCTTTTATAGTAGGAATTGGGATTAGCATGGTACATACATGCCAAAGACACCTGTTTGAAATGTCATTCTCACAAACCACAAACACTAGGCGTAAACAAATGCAGTAGCACATCAAGTTAGCGAGAAGAAATCCAGAGCAGTCAGAAACAGCGCAGACAAAGCCATGAAAGTCAAAACTGCACATGTAGAATACAGCCGGGGCCAGCCCGCCGCTGCAGCAGTTGGATTTCCGCTTGCGATGCCAATGACCCAGGTTCAGGAATGGATCCAGGGAGTTGGAGGATCGGCCTGGGGAGAAGGATTGAGCGTCCCATGGACTGCCTCCTTCTCTGGAGGGAGGAGGGAGGGGAAGAGTGTTCGTGCTTGGTGGACCCCTGGTGGATGCCGGGGAACCACAGGCAACTGGCGCCTGTACGCTAGGGGGAAAGGGCGGATGCTGGACATCATTGCATGTCCCCACCCCTGGGGCAGTCCAAGAAAAATCATTGTCCACTGAGGATGATGCCCGGCCCGGCACCCGGCCTCTATGGCTCTCTGCCTCTCCGACGACCAATCTCGGCTTCACAGAATCACCAGGCCCTGAACCCTTCCCTTGGGGGGGGAGCCAGGGAGGCAATGTCAGTAGCTGACAACACCTTCTCCCATCACAGATGGGCCTGACTTGGTGCTGTGGCCCTGCCCTGGGGGTCAAGCCAGGGGGTATCTGAGGAGGCAAGGCAATAGGGGAGTGAGGTAGGTGCTCAGGGGCCAGAGCTGAATAATGGGCAGCCAACAGCAAAAAGCATACTAAATAAGAATACAGCCAGGCACAGAAGAAAATGTAAGTTACAAAATTTTGCAGGCATGGTGGTCTATAGCGGCATGGTGTTGTAATAGTAAATCACACTTTCAACAAAATTCTCGCCAGTATTCTGTATGCGCGTTTTTGATTTTCACGGTTTTCACCACACTGTTTTTATCACACTGAATTTCCTCTTGCCGACTTGACATGGAGCCCCCAGTGCCACAGCCTTTTGAGGGTGTTCAAAATTTACATCCATTAAACTGGGTTGGTCTGGGTGCAGGTACTATGGAGCTAGGAGTAAATGTGTACTTCAATCAGTTCATTCAGTACTTTGGAGCACACATAGCTATCTAAAGCACAGCTTGAACTGGGACCCCTTTCTGCAGCTTTTTGGTCACTGGAACTCCCTGCAGATTTTTCAGATTAGCACATGAAAATTGTTCCCCCTTTTGTGGCATTGGCTTTAAGTTATTTTTACACATAGTGACATTTAGTGGGAATCCAGGGAGCAACTCCATGGAATATTAGGGTAGTCTATACACTTACAGCAAAATGAATGAAAAGGGATTGTTAAAGCTCTCTTTTAATTATTTGCCTCCCGAGGACCTTGTATGATAGAGCAATGCATTATTTAATTGAAGTTACACAACTGTAAAATTATGGATGGTTGCCATTAAATGGTGATGTGGGATGGCCATTTCATTATTTAGCAAATCAGAAAACTTAGGGCAGTTCCTGAACATATTACAGTACATGAGCTTTATTAGTGGCATTTTGTATTTGGGAGTTTGTGGTTGTGACACACAGCTTGTAATATTGTTGCTCCCTAATAAGTAGCAATATTTCTAGGGACATGGATATGTTGTTCATCCACACTGTCTGGCAGGTATCCTTGCCGCTTTAAATCTTGCCGGAAGGTCTTCAAGCTGGCTCCTCCCACCCACCCGGGTGGTAAAACTCTCGGCTCCGCCCCATGACGCCAGATCTTCCTTACCACTTGGAAGCTCAGGTTCCCTCCTTAACGCTCTGCGTATAAGACTGGTTCCTAATTCTTCGGTTTTCCGAATTTAAAAGTTTTGCATTATAGACTTAGGTCTTCTATCCCTCATGGCTGCGATGGACAAATAGACTCGGTTTGGTGGTGCCCGCGAGGCAGGAAGATGTCACCGGATGGATCCGCCTCCACATGTGTCTACTGTTTAGGCCTTGAGCACGACCCGCGGGCTTGCAGACCTGTGCTTTTCCTTCTCAGCCTACGTCCTCGAAGACCGTGCTGCCCGTTTACAACTAGGCGCCCGAGTCGTTTCCTCCGGTAAAGTCAAAGAGGCCCGGTCGGCGGTTTTCCGCGATGGTGGGCTCGGCGGATCAGTTAGAGCAGCTGATACGCCTCGAAGAAGGAAAGCCGGCCTTGGGCGCATCTTCCTCGACATGGCATTTATCCCGCTCTCCCTGGGTTCCTCTTATACAGCTTCCTTTAAGGAGCTTTGTCTGTCCCTCTCCACTAGAGGAGAGGGACCAACGTCTGCTGGACCTTCTTCTCAGTCCAAAAAGAAAGACAAGGGTAAGTCCCTCCGTCGATGCTCTTGGGAGTGGGAAAGTTCCCTCTCCCCGGGTTGTCGGCCATCGACTTCGGTCTATCGTTCGGCTTCGGCCACTGGTCTCACGGTGTCCCCGTCAGGTCAGTTGACCGAGACTCCCATTGACGCAGTTGAGATCTTTCTCGACCCGTTGGATGGGTTGTCGACTGGCGAAGCCGAAAATCCCCTCTCCCCGGTTCCCCCGGTGGGAGTTGAGGATCCCGCGGGCTTGCCAGTGCCTCCGGTTCCAGAGCCTTCGGGTGAACCCTCTGAGCTGAGGAGGAGCCGTTCCACCCATCCCTCCCGCACCGTCCTTGGAAGGCCAAGGTTCTTGGTCTCGGTCTCGGACTTCTTGGCGGTCCAGCCGATCCCACCGTCATGGCGGTCGGTCTCGGCACACGATGGCGGCCACCGCGCTGTCCTCGTCCTCCTCCTCGGATGAGGGAGGCTTTAGCGAAGTTACGCCGACGATACGAGGACCTCATGTGGCAACAGCTCCTTCTGACCGGGAACAAGCCGACGCCGTCGCCTTCCCCAGCCATTAAGTGGCTGTCACTGGAACGGCTGAAACAACCCCTCATTTTACCCGAGGGGCCTGTTCCCAGGCTGGTTGTTCGGCCAAAACCAATTGCTCCACCGATTCCGGTGGAACCTCCGCCTCCACAGCCGCTGTTTGGGGCTCCGACCAAGAACTCTCGGTCGGCTCAGGGTCTGCCCCATAGGCTGTCAGTCACCCTCACTCCCGATCGCCCTCGGCAGGTGGAGGGTGGCTCAGGCCCGAGGCAGCTCTTTGCGGACTCTTCTGAGTCCGACGACGATTCCTCCCTTTTCTGCAAGCGAGTGGACTTGGAGTCCTCTGGAGGTCAGTCACTGGACAACAGCCCTTCGTCCTTCCTGGGTTTGCTCAGGCTCATCTCAGAGTCCACCAGGATGCAGCTCGAGCCCGTATCCAAGCAGGCCAAGTATCCCCTCACGGAGATATTGGACCGAGGGGATTCCCCTATGGAGGCCTTTCCTGTGGCCGAGGCCATTGTGGGCCCGGCCTTGGAGCTCTGGCAGCGCCCTGCTTCCTGCCCTGCGCCTTCGGCCAGGATGGCCAGGAAGTATGCGTCCCCTACCGGTTCCCTGTCCGTTTCTCAGAACATCCCTCAGCCGAGGGGTTAGTTAACGGCAGCTCGCGTGCTGGAAACACTAGGGACGTGGACAAACCTCCCGACAAGGAGTCCAAGAAATTGGACTATGCCGGGCGAAAAGTCTACGCTGTGTCCTCCCTTGGCCTTTGTCAGGCAAGCTCGGCTGTGCTTATGGCACATTTCTCCCATGCCCTGTTGGGCTCCCAGGACGAGGTAGTCCCCTCATCTCCCGGCTGACCTGCAGACCACGGTTAGGCAGGTGCGGGACCAGGGCAGGGCAGTGGCCAAGCAGCAACTTCAGACTGTTCTGGACATTGGAGACTCATGCGCCAGGTCAGTCACGGCCGCAGTGGCTATGCGCCGTCAGGCATGGCTGAGGATATCCACCTTCACAGCGGATACCCAGCACAAATTGGCGGATGTCCCCTTCCTGGGGACCGACCTCTTCGGCCCTGGAGTGGAAGACCACCTTCAGAGGATCGAAAAGTCCAATGCCACCTTGGACTCGGTCTCATCCGCTCAGAGGGACAAGGGCCACAGGCCGCAACCCAAGCCCTTTCGTCCGTCTGCGCCCCAGGCACGTCCGGCCCAGCAGCACCAGGGCCAGCAGGCTCGCGCTTGGCATCCCAAACCGAAGCCCCCGCGGCTTCCTCCTCCAGGAAGCAGGGAGGTAAAGGCCCAGGTGGTCCCTTGGCTGGTCCCTCCTCCAAGCCTGCACAGTGACGGGTTGAGGGGTGTCGCCCCCAACCTCGTCACCTCACCCCAGGTTCCCCCCGTGGGGGGACGGCTCCGTACTTCTTCCACCTGGTCTGCTATTACCACAGACGGTGGGTGTTAAGAAGTGGTAGGAAAGGGTCTGCCTCTGGAGTTCGAGCAGGCCCCACCCTTCAGAGCCGTCGCACCTCGGGGGCCTCGGGGTCCGAAGCCTCGCTGTCAGCTCGCCAAGCCGACATTGCTCTCCTCCTCGAGAAGGAGGTGATAAGAGAGGTGGCGGACCCTCCCTCAAACCCGGGGTTCGTGTCCAGGTACTTCCTGGTTCCGAAACGGATGGGGGCTGGCACCCATTCTCAACCTACACGACCTAAACAAGTTCCTAAGGTCTCGAACCTTCAGGATGGTCACTCTGGCTCAGATTATACCATCCTTGGAACACGGCATGTGGTTCTGCTCTCTGGACCTACAGGACGCGTTCTTTCACGTCCCTATCCATCTGTCCCATCAAAGGTTCCTTCGCTTTCGAGCGGAGGGATCCCTTTGAGTTCCAAGCCATGCCCTTTGGCTTATCTCCAGCTCCCAGGGTCTTCACCAAATGCATGGCAGTGGTGACAGCATTCCTGCGGCGCCGAGGGGTCCAGGTTTACCCTTACCTGGATGATTGGCTGATAGCAGCCCCTCCAGACAGGAGGTGAGCGGTCCAGAGATCTGGCCTCCAGGTTTGCTCTCAGGTCGGCCTCCTCATCAACGAGGGGCCAAGTCAGAACTCGAGCCAAGCAGGTGATTCTTTTCATCAGGGCAGAGCTCGACTCTCTTGAGCCAGAGCACGGCTCCCGGCGGACAGGGCCGAGGTTCTTCCTCCTTTGCCCAATCATTTCTGGTTGGGCAATTGCGCCCTGCCCGGGACTTCCTGCGCCTCCTGGGTCTCATGGCGGCCTGTACCAACGTGGTCCGTTGGATCCGCTGGAACATGCACCCCTTCAGTGGGGGCTGGCCAGCCAGTGGTTCCAACGCTGCGATCCATTGGACCAGCTAGTGATGGTGACCCAGGGGATGTGGAATGCTCTCCAGTGGTGGACCGTTCCAGTTCATCTGCAGGAGGGCATCCCGTTTGTCCGCCCCCGAGCCGACGGTCTCTCTATCGACCGATGCCTCTCTGATGGGTTGGGGTGCCCATCTGGGGGAACACCGAGCGCACGGCCTCTGGTCCCCGTGGGAGTCCCGATGCCACATCAACCTGCTGGAGCTCCGAGCGGTCCGCCTAGCTCTCACCGCCTTTGCTCCATTTCTTCAGGGTCAAGTGGTCCGGGTCCAGCTGGACAATACCACGACCATGTACTATCTAAACTACCAGGGCGGGATGCGCTCCATGCTTCTATGCAAGGAAGCTCTCCACATCTGGTCACTCGTGCACAGCCTGGAGGCGGATCTCCTAGCCATTCATGTGGCAGGAGCCTCCAACACCCCTGGCCGATGCCCTAAGCTGGATAGGGGCTGCGTCCCACGAGTGGTCTCTCCTGCCGGAGGTAGTACAAGATCTATTCTCCCATTGGGGCACACCTCAGGTGGACCTGTTTGCCTCCAGGGAGAATGCGAAGCTGAGACTGTTCCATGCCCGGCCCCCTCAGCAGGGCTCGCTGCAGGGGGATGCCTTCTCGAGGCCGTGGACCCCGGGCCTCTTCTACGCCTTTCCCCCATTCCCCTTGATGCACAAGGTGCTTCTCAAAGCAAGGAGGGACAAGGCGCAGGTGATTCTGATAGCCCCAGACTGGCCCCGCCAGTACTGGTACCCAGATCTCCTCAGCCCCAGGCTCCTGAGGCAGCTTCCAGCTCGCCCGGACCTGCTCTCAGTCAATCAGGGGAAGGTATTCCATCTGGACCTTCAATCCCTGCACCTGACGGCCTGATTCCTGAGCGGCTAGAGTTCCAGGCCTTGGGTCTTTCCGACGAGGTCCTCAACGTAGTTGAGGCGTCCCGTAAGGAGTCGACCAGAAAATACTACGCCTTCAAATGGAAGAGATTTTCCATTTGGTGCCAGGGCAAGGGCCTGAACCCTTCCTCCTGTTCCTTGGCGAGCATATTGGACTACCTTTGGTCCCTTTCTCAGCAAGGGCTTAGGTCGACGACCCTTAAGGTGCACGTGGCAGCCATCTCTGCTTACCGGGTGCAGGCCGGGAAGCAGTCGGTGGCGCAGGAGAAGGTGGTCTGGCGCTTTTTCAAAGGCCTTGATCACATTTCCCCTCCGGTGCGAGAACCTCCACCTCCATGGGATCTGCTGCTGGTACTGGCAAAGCTCATAGGCAAGCCATTCGAACCAATGCACAGGTGTGAACTCTCTCACCTGTCGTGGAAGACCGCCTTCTTAGTGGCTATCACGTCAGCCAGAAGGATGGGAGAGCTCCAGGCGCTTTGCATCGAGTCTCCTTACCTGGTCTTCCACAGGGACAAGGTTGTCCTGCGCCCCCAACCGAAATTCCTTCCGAAGGTGGTGTCAGAGTTTCACCTTAACCAGGTGTTGACTCTGCCGGTGTTCTACCCCAATCACACCTCGGAGGCTGAATATAGGCTCCATACTCTGGACCCTAGACGGGCGCCCGCTTACTATAAGGAGCTCACGGCTAAAATTCGGGGAGAGGTTCGCCAGCTGTTTGTCACCTACACTGAAGCCGCACCTGGCAGACCTGCAGCCAAGCAGACGACAGGCAGGTGGGTCACCTCCTGCCTAGATCTCTGCTATAAGTTGGCGGGCATGAAGCCTCCCAGAGGGATAAGAGCTCATTCTACCCGCCATACTGCTGCATCGGTGGCTGCTTCCAGGGACGTCCCTATCCAGGAAATCTGCAGGGCTGCTACCTGGAAGTCAGCACACACCTTCATCACCCATTACCACATCGACCTTGAGTCACGCCGGGATGCTGGCTTTGGGGCTTCGGTCCTCCAGTCTCTATTCCCTAAGTAGGGTGCTCTTCCTCCTCCTCCTGGAGAACTGCTAGAGTCTGCCAGACAGTGTGGATGAACAACATATCCATGTCCCTAGAAATACAGGTTACTCATGTAACAGGAGTTCTAGGAATGGTGTATGTTATTCATCCACCGACCCAACCAACCTCCCCGGCTTCGACGCACAACCTGAGCTTCCAGCGGGCCAGATCTGGCATCATGGGGCGGAGCCAAGAGTTTTACCACCCGGGTGGGTGGGAGGAGCCAGCTTGAAGACCTTCCGGCAAGATTTAAAGCGGCAAGGATACCTGCCAGACAGTGTGGATGAACAACATATACCATTCCTAGAACTCCTGTTACAGGTGAGTAACCTGTATTTTCAAGATGCTTCAAGTTCATGAACTATTGGGATTTTTACATGTTAACATGGTGATCAGTGTAAATTGCACTGCTTTTTGTTATACTTAACATGAGATTAGCAAGAAGAGCCGGCTAGGTTAAAAAAAAAAATTGGGGACAACTGCCATTAATTGGGGGGGGGGACCATAATTTACAATAAGATTTGCCATTAATTCATTTATTTAAAGGACTTGAATCTATTAGAAAATCCAAATAGGCTTGGACCCGAAGGAGATGGCATCCTAAACTTTTCTCTCTGCCCCAGCCTGACAGGAAAAGTGGATTAAAATGTCTTAAATGCTGGACTAAACTTACTTTAGCACTCCCACGCTCCTTCTCCTGCCTCTGCCACAACCGCCGAGATGTAATTTAGTGAGCCACGCTCTTGTTCAGTACCAAACGGGCCACAGACACTCCGGAGCCGACACGCAGTAGTAGGCCGTGCAGGCCCGAGCTCGATATATCAGTGCGGTCGTATTCTCTTCCCTCCTCCTGACGTGATCAGAGCTGCAGCGTTTTTGGTTCCCCCCCCTCAAGTGACTATCGGGGCAAGTCCAGCGAAGAGTCAGTGGGGATTTCTGCTGTTCCCCCTTAAGGAGAGGCACTAAACCTGTTGATTGCTGGCTGTAGGAGTTTGTTGCAGATATGGAGCCCGAAAGCTGCAGTATGGCTGGAGCATCTCATCAAGCCACTCCAGCATCTCTTGATCAGGCACAAGTTGGTGAAGCCCTAGCTAATATCACTAAAATGCTGGAGGCTTTACTGAGCAGAGTGGACACAATCGGCGCCTCTCTAACTACCAGTGTGGCAGATGTACGTTGTTTAGAGGATCAGCATAACGTTTTGGAACAACGGACAGAAGAGTTAGAGAAACAACATCTCCATGTCCTACAAAGGCTTTGGGACCATGAGACCAAGTTACCCCACTTATGGTACAGAGCAGAAGACCAGGAGGATCGAAGTAGGAGAAATAATATACGATTTCTAGGTGTACCTGAAGGAGTCGAAGGGCCTAATATGGAAAGATTTTTGAACGACTGGATACCACAGCTCCTGGGTGACCAATGGAAGGAACCAATTTGGGTGGAGAGGGCCCACCATGTTTTTAGGTAACCCTAACAACACTAAAGGCCCACGTACCATTATAGCCTATCTGCTACACTTCTGGGTCAAGGAACACTTACTATGGGCAGCTAGAGACCTGAGAGAGACTGAATGGAAGGCAACACCACATCTTTTTACAGAGACTTTACTCAAGAGGTGGCTGTGAAATGCAGAGCATACAATCCTCTAAAAAAAATCCTTGTAGCCAACTCAGTGCAATATCGCTTCAAGGGCCTTACTGCTTTGTACCTGAATAGAAATGGTCAGTCTTTCCTCGCGGAATCCCCAGGAGATGCAGAGGCCTGGATCCAGGCCCATTGGCCAGGTATGATACCATGAACTACATCCCCAGATGCCTCTGGTAGCCTAGGAATCAAATGCCTCAGGGAACCATAAAAAAAAGAAGCAGTGAATCAGGGGACAGAAATTCATATCGGAATGGCTCGCCAAATAAGGATTCCCCCATTAGCAAACAGCTATGGACCCCACAATCTATGGAAGATAAGATGAATCAAATCGGGGCTGATATTCCCAATGACCAGGAGACGCCAACTAGTAAATTGCTCCTTGATGTCAATGGGTGCAGCAGCGTCGCCTCCTGCTAAGCTGCCTAGGGCCACTACCTCAGTTTGGAGTAAGACCAACCAGAAAGATCAACCAGAGGAAGAGGCCACTACACCACTGGAGGATCTGACACCGCTGGACTGGGCGACTGAAATGGATGTATATGAGGAAGAAGCTGCAGCGGCTGATGGTTTGCCGAAACCGGGCTTGAAGACGTTTGCAGAGGCCAAAGAACCTCTGTGCATAAACACTGAGGCAAGGGTTACCCCAAAGGGCATTTGGCTGGGAAGCCAAGTTTCAAGAAAATACAAAATCACACATGCCCCCACAATGCAAAGCACCATGGGCTGCATATGCAAATCACCACAGAATGTTATGCTGGTCCAACTTTAAGCAGAATTGCATGGTTTGCAGAGGCCGTTGCCTCGGGTGTTAGCCCCACCGACTCTGGACTAACTTGTAAATCAGGGGATGCCATGACACGGTCTGACACTTAGGGCATATCAGCCCTTCTTGTGGGTTTTTCTAATGGGCGACAGCCCCTGCGCCCATTAACATATGAGGTGTTGGCAATGTCATGCCATGGGTAGTTTCCTGCCTGGGCAATTTCTGCCATTTCAGCTACTTGCCTCCTATATGGGATGTAGGTCTTTCACCCTCCCAACAGATAACATGTAGTAGCTGTAATGGACCCCCCCTTCCTCCCCCCTGGTATGATGTTTATAGGCAGGAAGGGTGTGAATCTATTGCCTAGAGGAATCCCAGTAATTAGAGTGGTCTACTGGGGTGGACCATCATACTATAGTAAGAGTATGGTTGACCAGATACAACTGGCAGCCCATCATCTCCTGGAAACCAACTCCTAGAATAGAGGGCACCACTATTTGCCAGGAAGAATACCCATTTGTGTGTGGCTAACAGGGGCCCCCATCCTCCCCATCCTCTACTTGGGTGACCTAAGGTCGCCAGACATGCCTAGACTCTCCAGTTTGGGTATTATGGAGTCAGGCTGGGTCAGGTCATCTTTACTGGGTGTGACCTTTCCCATTGCTCTTTGTGCTACCTGAAGCAGTGTGGCTCATAGAGGTCTTTTACCTCTACTCACACGTATACCTTGACACCACCAACTTAGTTAGGCTTAATAACTTAGATAAATAATATTGTTACATTTTACTGTTTGATAACTCTCTATTACACTATAATTATTGTTAAGATAGATAACTTTTTTTGTCTCTATCCTTACTTTGCCTAGGTATCTAACCAACATAGACAAGACCATCTGCTGCTGTTTACTTTTTCTTTCAGCACTCCTCTTTTCCGAGGTCTGCCCTCATATCCTGCGGTAACAGGTTACCTTCTCTCTGTTGCATTGTGTTTACCTAGTCCTATTTGCAGGGTGAGTACTTTATACTTCTACAAGTATTCGAGGGTGAATTGCCATGGCAGCGACTACTGCAGGATGACGGGGGTGGAGGTGCGTCTCCTGGAATGTCAGGGGGCTGAATCACCCGGCAAAGCGTACTAAGGTTTTGCAGTTCTTGAATTCCATGGGGACTGATGTAGCCCTGCTCCAGGAGATGCACCTCACCAGCCGAACGGTTCAGTGGCTAAGGAAATTATGGGTAGGTACAGTCCTGGCTAGCTGTGCAGCTACAAAGTCAAGGGGGGTTGCCATCCTCCTTCGGAGGTCGGGACCATGGTCAGTCGAAGTCCAGCATCAGGACTCCCAGGGGAGGTGGTTAGCACTCAGGTTGTCCTACCCAGGCAGCAAAGTTATAGTGGCCAACATCTATGGCCCCAACACAGATTCTGGGGATCTCTACTCTGAACTGAACCAAGCTTTAGCAGAACTTTCGGAAGAGGAGGCAGAGATCCCTATACTAGTGGGTGGTGATCACAACATGGTTCTAGATGTTTTCATAGACAAATCCATCCCTATGCCACAATCTCATCCCAAAGTTCTAGCTACCTTGAATACTCTGATGTCAGAGTGGGCTCTAGGAGATCCATGGAGAAACAGCCATCCACAGGGGCAGGACTACACCTTCTACTGCAGTGTGCATGGCACCCACAGTAGATTAGATTTTTGGCTAGCCAATCATGTTGCAATGCCAGGTGTGAGTAATGCGACCATAGGTAATATTTTGATATCTGACCATGCCCCTGTTGCAATTACTTTCTCCCCACCAGGCCAAAGCCCTCCATCTACAAGATGGAGATGCAATCCCCTTCTGTTACAAGATGCAACTTTCTGGGAGTACATAAAGGAGGAAACTCACCAGTACTTCTCCCTGAACACCCCTGGAGAGACGAGAGCGATCACGGTATGGGAAGCCTTCAAGGCTGTCATAAGGAGGAGAATTATTTCTTATGCAGCCACTAAAAATAAGGAGCGTGCGAAGCATCTTCAGGATTTGCAGGACCAATTAGCAAAATTGGAAAAGCAATTTAAAGTCTCCCCTTGGAACCCGCTTAATTCCCCACTTTTGGCCCCTATTACAGGTTTAAAATACCAGATTAATGTTTTGTTAAATAGAAAGGCAGAATGGCAGATGCCGGGCAAAACATAGGGTATGGGAAGGTGGGGACAAGGAAGGGAAGCTACTTGCCTACTACTTACGGAAGCAGCAGACTTCCTCCAGAATATTGGCCCTCAAGAATAAGAAGGGAGAATTTCTCATGGAACCAAAGGCCATTAATGCGGAGATGCAAAGTTTCTATTGGGAACTCTACCGATCCCAGAGTACCCTCTCAGATGATGAGCTCTCCCACTGATTAAGCACCCTGTGTCAGGGGACCCCGCTTCCTCAAATTTCAGAGACACAACAATGTGAATTGGATGCCCCCATCGCCTCTGAAGAGCTTCGCGGTGCATTATCCCAGATGGCGAAGGGAAAGGCGCCTGGGCCGGATGGGGTGTTGGTGGAACTCTACCAACTACTCCAAGACAATATCACTGACCCACTCCTACAAGCACTGCAGGAAGCCCAAAAAGATACCTTGCTCCCCCCGGCTATGTGAGAGGCTTTAATAACCCTTATCCCTAAAAAATCATCTGGTGTTCTCCTTTGTGCGAATTTCTGGCCTATTTCGCTCCTCCCTGTGGACACCAAGTTATTGGCTAAAATCCTAGCGAATAGATTAGCCTTGCTCCTACCCATCCTAATTCATCCATCACAAACCATTTTTTTAAAGGGGAAATCGAGTGAAGACAATTTGCAGTTAATCTTGAACCTTAAGTGGTTGGCGCTGCAATCTAAAACCCCAATGGCTGCTCTGGCAATAGACTTTGCCAAGGCATTCGGTTCCCTAGAATGGGTGTTCCTCCTTAAAGTCCTCACACTATTTGGATTTGGGCCAGATTTTTGTTCATGGGTCTCTACATTATACCTCTCCCCTACAGCTAGAGTTGTCACTAATAAACATACCCCCCCTTTCCATTTCAAAGAGGTACCAGGCAGGGCTGTCCTCTTTCCCCTCTTCTTTTTGTCATTGCCTTGGACCCCTAATTAGGAAGCTCATAAATTCTCCCAACATTACGGGTATTCCCATAAAAGGGATGACTTATCTGGTTAACGCTTACGCGGACGATATGCTCCTTACACTCTCAAATCCCCAGTCCTCCATCACTCCACTTCTAACAGTTTTACAGGAGTTTGTTTGTCTCTCAAGATTAACGGTGAATCAAAAGAAAACCATCCTGTCCCCCCTAAATGGAGCATGTAGAAAATACTGTCTTGCCGGCACTGACATTACCTGGGCCTCACAAGACTTCCCATAGTTAGGTTTAACTATTACTATGGCTTGGAAGGATCTAGAATTCATGAATTTCTCCCCCTTATTGGCTTCTTTAACGGCTGAAGTTCAGCGTTGGAAACGGCTCCACCTTACCCTTAAAGGTAAGGTAGAAGCCATTAGAATGTTCCTATTCTCCAGGGTGCCGTACCTACTAAATAACCTTCCCATCCCACTTTCCCAAAACTTTTTAAGACCCTAGACAATTTAGTTTCTTCTTTTCTGTGGGAGGGCAAAGCTCCGAGATGGGGATGTATGAAGCTCTGTGCACACTGGACTAGAGGTGGGCTGGGGCTCCCTTGGTTTGAAGGATATCATTTGGCTTACAGAATGGCCCAAACTACAGCCTGGTTCATCCCTCATCTCACCTCCCCTACTCAGTGAGTGTCTTTAGAGGCCACCTTGTCAGTGGATATCCCCCCCTTTCTCTCTGCTTTCCAGTACAAAGCTGGCTGCAACTAGGCTCACTCCCATTATTTCAGAAACATGCAGAGTGTGGTGGAGGGCAATGACAATTACTGGGGTCCCGAAATCAGAATATCTTCCCCCGCTTAGGTATGCCTTGATATGGAATAACCGTCTTATCATGGTTGATCATAAGCCGCTTTCTTGGCCCCATTGGGCCTCAAAGGGCATTCGAGTTATAGGGGATCTATTACTCCCAAACTCTCACTCATTAATGTTCTTTGAACAGATTCAGGACAGATATGGGTTGAGATCCTCAGACTTTTGGAGATTTTTGCAGCTGAGAAGTGCTCTCTCTTCTCTTCTTAAAGCCTCCTCATCACAAAACTCCTGGGATTGTTTGAGCGTCCTTCATCTGCCTAGAAAGGGTCAGGGACTGGTGAGCACTTTCTATAAGACACTTAGAGATGCTCAGCCAGATGCTACTCTCACCAGTAGAGCCGCCTGGGAAAAGGACCTGCTCCACCCCTTATCCCAACAACAATGGTCGCTGTGCGTCAGAGCGGCTCATACAGCCTATGAAGACTCCAAGAGTCAACTAATACAATTAAAAATTCTCCTAAGGTGGTATAAAACCCCAGCGGTATTACATAACCTTAAGATTATACCACAGGATCAGTGCTAGCGATGCCACTCCTCCCCTGCCCACCTACTCCATGTTCTCTGGACCCGCTCAGCCTTGCAAAATTTCTGGATGCAAGTCCTAGGGGACTGCTCCAGGATAATTGGTAAACCAAGTTGGATACAGAACTACTCTCTCTTATTGGGGGACACATTGGCATTAAATCCACTCCCTCCCCTTAGCGCAGTGTGGATCCTAGTGGCTGTTATGGAAGCTAAGAGGGCCATCCTGATACGCTGGAGACTATCTACACCCCCAAAGATTTCGCAATGGCGTTCTGCTATGACTAGATTGGCTACTTTTGAGAGGCTTTCAGCGGTGGCCATGGGACAACTTGACAGATACTACATGAAATGGGGAGCCTATTTACTGTACATTCCCATATCTGTTTGGTTGCACCCCCGTCGTTGCAAAACCCCCCTGTACCACAAAATGCAGCATAGTTTGCTAACACTATAATAGTTGACCGCAGCTGTATGGTCTTGTCTCCCTCTCTACTTACACTGTCCCATATGTCTGGATTTTTTTGGCTTTTTCTTTACTGTTTATTATTCTGAAGGATAGAATTTCCTTGGTCTCTACAGACCATTATTAACTAGTTGCTGTTTCATAGACGCCTATATTGATTGATGGTAGGATGTACCGATCGGACCCCTGAGACCAGATTGTAGCAGCTTCTAGGCTAAGATAGAAGGACCATGATAGCTAGCTCCCCTACTGTGTGAAATCTATATTTTGTAGTCTGAAGTGGCGTATATTTTATACCTGCATTAGGATATACTTTTCTAAAGTATAAAGCTTGTAGGTAACCTTTTGCACCCTGAGAATAATTTCCTATGTATTAGTATGTCTCACTATATTGTATGCTTGGTGTATGAGAGCCGTTTTCATGGCTTATGATACCTGGAAAAACCTAATAAAATTTTACACGATAAAAAAGAAAATCCAAATAAAATTTGAGCATAACACTAATTATGCAAGTGCATGCAGGTCTTGAGGAGAACTTAATTGCAGCGTGTAAAATAAGAAATTCCAAAGGGCAGTGGGTATTTTCATTGCTGAATTAAAGTTGTTGTTTTTAACAGTTAGGGGATGGGTTAACATTGTTATGCACACCAGGTTTTAACCACTGGTGAGCTGAAGTTATGGACCTGACAGGTTTGGTTGCTATAGTAACTGGGGAGTATTTGAATGATCCCCATTCCCTGAAGGGCTCACTCTGAGGAAGGACACAAGAGCAAAGTGGAATTATTCTCCATATTTACACGTCCCTTAAGTGTCTTCATGCATTTATAACATGTTGAGAAAAATGTTGAAAAACTGACAAGAACACATATTTTTAGGCTTTAAAATAAGCAAACTTTTCTTTTTAATTGTTGGGACCTGATGTAGTCCTTGATGAGAATGTTTTTAAATGAGACTCAAAAACCTTTTTTCCACAACACTTTTATTTTATTCATCATTTAAGCAATAACGACTGAGAAGCCGGTAATTTCAGAAGGATTAATGACCAGTTGGGTGGACCTCCCTCCAGCTGGTCATTAATCCAAGGAAATGGTTGGCTTTGAGGTTGTTATTGTGATTCTAAGCCTAATTGCAATAACAACTTTCTTTTTTCCTGTTTATTTTTACACAATTCAATTTTAAAGCAGAGTGGTGTGAGCTGTGCATGTCACACAGCGTCAGTTGGCAGCTGGATCAGAAATTTCTAAGTCATTAATGACCAATCCAGTAGCCAGTCAGGAGCCTTGTCAGGCTCACGAATAATTAGTTATACTTATAATTCCTTATAAATTCAGTTGTCAGTGATTTCAAGTGTGTAAAAGGGAGGAGTTCTGCTTCTTCCTCATGGCCGTGGTATGCTGTTTCCAGCACAGACTGCTGGCAGGTGTACTGTGCTCTACTGATTCTTTACTGTGGCACCCATAATGAGGTCAGACCAGAGAAAACTAGTACAGGAGTATAATTATGTGCTAATAATTATGTGGCTTTTCTAGCCAGCCTGTTGGTGCAGTGTTAGTGCTACTGCTCATGACCCCAGTGACCCAAGTTCGTGAATGAGCTTGAGTCATCAGAGGCCGGCTGGGGAAAGGAAGGTCAAGAGTCCCAGAGGCCACTCTCCTTCTCCAGGGAGGGAGGGCTCCATTACCAGCTGGGTATCCAGTGGTGGCAGTGCGGTTAGAAACAGATGAGGGAGGGGGAACGTTATGGATGTCAGCATGTGGATGCCTGCACAGTGTGCATGGGCATAATTTGCTGTCACTTCACGCAATATCGCTGGGGTAGAAAACTGAGGGAAAACATGACTCCAACACCTCCGCAATGATGGCCCTGGTATATCTGGGTCCCCCACCTTCCCAGTGCAGCACCACCTGACACAGCCAGAGGTGCAGGGGTGTATGCCTCTATTCTGACCCCACCTAGGGGGCAAGACAAGGCTCCATGGAGGTAGGTGACTGTGACTGGGGGAGGCAGGGGGACTGGGAGGTACCAGGAGGACCTGAGCCACAGGAGGGCTGGAGATCAGGGAACATAAAGAGCAAGCTAAATAAAATAATGACATGGCTTTTTTGGTGTCTTAGCCAATCAGATTGCTTGGATTGTTGTACATTTTTCTTGACATGTTATAAATGAATTTGAAAGGGAGCTTAAACACTTAAAGAGCCAACAATAATTGGGACAGCTTTGAAAGAAAATGTAATATTCAGACACAGTTCAGCCTATATGTCACATTTTTCCTGAAATGTCCCCATATTTATTTATTACTGAGGGCATCTGCATGACAAACAGGATCACTGCCCTGTCTTCTCTGGCTGCTCGTCTATACCTGACATCTCAGTTCTATTTGTCATATCACAGTCTTTTGGTGTGGAGATAATTATGATCTCATAAACAGGGCATTATGATATCAGGTGTAGACAAGCAGCCAGAGCAGATAAAGTCCTGGGGACAGTGATCTTGTTATCATGCAACTGTCCCAAGTAATAACGAAAAAGGGGAAAGGGGAAATTGTTTAACAAGCAAAGATACACTAAGCTGAAGCTTGTTTCCAGGTGCGACCTGGGAGTATGAGGAAGTTAAGTGACTTGCTCAGGGCACACAGTATGCAAGTGGGAGCTTTGGGATTCAAACCCAGGCCTCAAGGTTTGCAGCTCAGTGCCGTAAACCACAGTGGTATACTGCCTCCTAAAAAAGGGGGAGAGAATTACAGAAAATAGTTGAAATATAAGTTAATATTTTATCTAAATCTGACATTTTTTGTTGTAGTTAAATATTTTATTGAATTAAAAAAAAAAGACCAGTACAATACATCATCAGTACAGAATGATTACAAGTAATTATTGTTCTCTTCTCTTTCTATTTCCGTTTCTATCATCAGCTACAGCAACATGACAGATGCCAAAATTCACATATAATAAAGATTATTCCAAGGCATCTCCTTCTGATTTGTGGGACAGGGCTCTTTAAGTGACACCCACTGATATTTTCAGCTTTTTCTAAGAATATGATACATATCATGGCTACGTTTTCACAGGTTTAAATAGGAAGTGTTAGTGGTGACAGTTTGAACATCACAGTCTGTAAGGATGTGTGTTATGAAGAACAGCTACAGAAGTAACTGGCAGCAACCCAAGAGAAAGTTACTCACTTCAGGTACTGTTAACAGCATGTTAGTGAGAGAGAGGGCGAGAGAAAGAGAGAGAGAGAGAGAGACAGACAGATAGGGAGATAGAGATGTGGAGTGAGAGGACGTCACATATTACAGGGTTTATTGATTTGTGAGTCTTGATCAATATATGTGTAATATCTATGCCATTTATTCTCCAACAGAAATACTACACTGCTAATTTTTCAGTAAATGTCTATAATGAGTACACAAAATTAGAAATTGTGCAGGCCTTCACATATAGTGCATCTTATTTAAATAAGTGTGTAGTGCCCCTCGACCATATTAATTAAACACACATGCATGCTTTCTGCACTATATGTTTTAACATTTTATGCACTATATATTCTCAAATTCTGCAAACTATAGGCTAAAATTCTGCCACAATATTTTTCAACATTTACGGCTTACTGTAACATGTTTTCCTATTGGCTATGTTTTAAAAAGCAGGGAATGCAGTTCTAGCAACACAAAGGCAGGAATTTTAAGCCTACTATTCTGTACAGCCTGACATCAACGAAGATGGAAGCAATAAGATATGATGGGACAAGCATTTTGCTGCTCTAACCCTATGCTCAGAGACTTAGCGAGACATAACGTCACAGGCAGAGTGCCTTCAGCCCCTGGAAGTGGGGTTAGATCAGCATAATATACACCCCAAGGTGTCCTACTGTGCTAATAAAATTGACAAAAGGATACAATTTAGAGAAAAACTGTTTTAATGTTAAATCCCCCCCCCAAGCCTTACCCCCGATTGGGCATTTCACAGTGAAACACTATTTTTCACATATGGGAACTTACATTGTTTTAATGTTGTAAAGTCCAGGGTTCTGCAAAATGTTGAACGCTGCACAGTTCCGTTTCACTGTAAAGTGCGGTGCTACACCGCTTGCTTCAATACACTTGTATGGAAGCGAGCGGTGCGGTGCCACACATTCTCGCTTTTTACTTCTCATTTTTTGTGCAGCATAAGACATTTTGAAGAACCCTCGACTTTGTAACATTAAAATAAATAAGTTCCCATATGTGAAAAATAGTGTTTCCCTTGTGAAACGCCTAATTTGGGGGTAAGGCTTTGGGGGCCCTGAGATTATGACCGTTTTCCTTTAGAAACAAAACTAAATTCCAGTTGTTTTTTTTATAAAATTGGTATTTTCTTTCAAGTAACTAGTAAAAAGCAGTTCCTTCCCAGCTATCAAGCCTCTGTCTATCCTTATATTCAGCAGATAGAATGTTTATAATGGAATGTAGGAATTCAGATTTTTACAGAATTCCACTGGTTGAATGTTCAACTCTCCCCACAGACACACACACACACACACACACATACACACACACACAAAACAAAAGGCCTCTGTAAAGGCAGGGATTTAGTTTTATCTGTGGAAGAGTAAGCAACAAAGATTTCCTTGGTAGGCAGGCAAGGACATATAGAAACATAGAAATCTAATGGCAGAAACTGACCTCTCGGCCCATCCGGTCTGCCCCTTAGTCCTGCCTAGTCCCCTTCCTCTGCTTCCCCACCCTGAGCTCTCCCTCCCCCTAGCATGCTCCAAGCCCTTTTGAATTCTGTGATAGTTCTGGCCCCTATGACAGGTGCAGGTAGGCCATTCCACTTGTCCACCACACTCTCTGTGAAGTAGTGCTACCTTGTGTTGCCTCTGACCCTTCCCCCCTCCAGTCTCATTTCGTGCCCACTGGTTGTCTGGTATCCCCTTCCTTGACAAATGTTACCCACTGGTACTTGGTTTTTATCTGTAAGGTATTCAAACATTTCTATCATGTCCCCTCTCTCCCTCCTCTCCTCTAGGGTATACATATTCAGCTCTCTGAGCCTCTCCTCATAGGTCATATACTGCATCCCTTGCACTATCCTTGTAGCCCTCCTCTGCACTGCCTCTGCCCTGTCCCTATCCTTACTCAGGTTTGGTCTCCAAAACTGAACACAGTATTCAAGGTGGGGCCTCACCAAGGTTTTGCATAGTGGTATGATTACCTCCCTCTTCCTACTGGTTATGCCCCTTCCTATGCACCCCAGCACTCTGCTAGCCCTCCCCACCACTTTATCACATTATTATTGTTATTGATTACTATTGTTACTGTGCTGTTTCTTGATTGCCAACATATTTTTGCCTGTGCTCTAGACAGACCTAAGGAGTGTGCCAACCAATCAGGATGCAGGATTTCCCTACCTATTTATAATATATACTGTATGTACGTATGTATGTATGTATGTAAGTATGTATATATGTATGTATGTATATATGTATGTATGTATTTCAAAACTTTTACTAGGAAAGAAATACTGAGCAGGTAACAGCTTGTTTCCAGATGCATCCTGTGGGATGAGGGAGAGGGAAATCTGATATTTGGGTAATACAGTCCCAAAACTGATGAAGAGAACACAAAAACTTTCCAGATTAAATGATTTTATCTATCATTTTTATTTATAATTAGGAAAACAAGACTGTTTTACTTCAAAAATAAAATTGTCATTACCTTCAGAGTTGGACTCATGGAATTCTTGTACCTTCTATGACAAAAAAAATATTTTCTGAAGTTCTACCTGCAGCAATGAGTAAGCCACATTTGTCATGCACTTGCCGCATGGGTACCCAGTTAGATTAGCACTACAGGAATAGCACCAGTCAAGACAGTGCTAGTTCCTGTAGTGCTAACATGGATATCGACAGGGGATTTACACCACTTTCAGTAAGCACTCCCCTAGTTGCTGTCCATGGTGCTTAAAGGGGACAGGAAATGTGTATTCATTGGCAGCAGTTAGTAATGCTCCTTGTAAGAGAAAATGATAAACTTGACTCCAAACAAGCCAAATTAAACTGTCCCTTAATAAACACTGGTGTGAAACACTGTGTTTTCAGTTGTTTCCTTATTATGGACAACATCCTGCACAGTTCTCTTCATGGAACCAGTAATATGGAGTGTTTACTACGTCACGGTTTGAGTACAGAATGCTAAACATGAGCTATTGTCCTATCAGAACTATGCTTAGAGTTCTTTGTTGAAACTGTGATATACTTAAAACTCCAGATCACTGGTTCCATGAAGAGAACTGCAATAGAATACTGCCCATAAAAACGCAACAATGCAAAAATATGCAAAAACAGTTTTTTCACATCACTTTTTATTAAGGCACAGTTACATATGGGTTATTTAGGCTTATGTATATCATTTCTATAATTGGGAACATTATAAACAGCTACCAATTAGAAATAATTTCCTGTCCTCTTTAAGGCACACAAGGGCACCAGGATCCAGGAGGCTGGCTGAGCTGCTCCCGTGGTGTGGAGGCCTGGGGCATCGAGCAGCTCAGCCCGCAGCATTGGAGACCAGGGTTCTAATACTGGTTTCCACCTTTTTGTGCACTAGGGACTTGGAATGTGTTACATGGGGAAGTGGAAACAGTATTCCACAGCCCCACGAATTTTAATTTTTTCCGTGATCCATCTCTCCCCTCCCCTACAGAGTGAAAATCCTTCAGTCCAGCAGGTGCAGTGGGCAAAGGCCCCCGCAAAAACAAAATTGGCACTATTTTTTCCATGCTGTTGTTGACTGTGCTATTATTATCGGCACTGTTCTGACCCAGTGCCATTGCATGCATGATACAACATTGTCAAAATGTAGTAAAATGGGTCATAACACTCAGATTTCAGTGCTCTATTTCTAGTACAAATGTCCAGAAGCAGAAAAACATACCACACACACACACACAGTTTCCAAAACTATGTTTCAGCAGTTGACCAGATTTCTTCCAGCATTTCCCAGTCTTTTTCATAAAATCTATCTACCTGCAGTACATACCATTTTCTTGAGGAATCTGCAGTTCTGACTGACAATTGATTCGCAGTTCGCAACTTGGTATGGAGTATATATTCTCCTACAGCTGTCATGAACCTTCCCCACGAAACCTGGACCCAAGCAAATTTGGATTTTTCTCTGACTGTGGATATAAGAGAACCTACTAAAAATCAGAAATCAGCAGCTTGGGGTTTACAGCAGTTAATTTGGTAAGGTAAAGGTGAAGATGTGCCTGACAAAACCAGAGTTTCATGTACCATTTGCTGCTTAATAAAAGGGTCTGTGTGCCTAAAGATAAGATTCTGAAGACTATTCCCAGGTGTAAAACTACTGTCTCAATATGCGTGACACCCACGTATTCAAATGTCTTCACACTACACCTCCTGCATGAAGGCATGCTACACTTAGTGAACAATGCTTGAGTAACTCTGTCACAAACAAAAGCTGTCTGTATTGTTAAAAATCCCATTTATACTGCCCTCTTCAACCCCTGTATAGCAGACACTGCGAGCTCCTCTGTGCCACTGTCACATGCTGCAAACTGCCTGCTGCCTGTTAATTGTCACCTGATCACTCAGCTGATTTGTAAAAACATTGCTTGCCTCATCTTATGCCTGATATCTAACATCTTACTCCAGTTGATTACTCCTGATCCCGCAATCAGCACAGGTACTGTACATCAAAATCTTTCCAGTCGTGTTTCATGTTCTGTTTCCAATTAGCTGCAGATAGCAGTTCCCCATACCCACAGTGGGCAGAGGATGGAGTATATTCTGATTTTAACTTCTGTGTGTGAACTATGGTAGAGGGGATTTATATTTTAGGACTTGGATCTAGCAGACACCCCTTATAGTGGACAAAACCTGCTTGCACAAACCTGTCCATTAATAAGAGAGTTCCACTGTAATTGATGCTTTAAATTGATTCACTAGTTATATGAAGTTTGTTTAGTGAGTTTTTTGCAGACAGCTGAATGGATTCTGGAGCATACCAGTGTTACATTTTTCAGTTGTGTTAGCAGTGGGATATGAACTCCAGCCTATATTTAAATACCAGCAATTGGATTCTTAATGTACTCTAGAAGTCACACTAGTAGTACCAACTAGATGGAAAAATGTGCAAGTGTCGGAGTTTATAGCTAACACATATGATTAAACTAGGAGGGGGCTTAGACTTGAGGAGCTGGCAGGGGTGCAGAGTGTGGGAGGCCTTGTGTCTCTCCCTAAAACTAGTAATTTGGTTGAAGTTAGGAAATCGCAGAGGGATACAAGTGTGGGGGGGGCAGGTGATGGATATGCAGGATTGGGGGAAGGTTGGAGGGTGGTCTTCACAAATGTGAGGAGCCTAGGCAGCAAGTTACCTGAGCTGCAGGCACTGATGGTGGAAGGGGAGATAGATATAGCTGCCATCATGAAGACATGGGCCACCCAGTACCATGACTGGGATTTAATACTCCTAGGGTATCACCTGTATAGGAAGGACAGAAAAATTGGAAAGAGAGGAGGGATGGTCTTATTCATAAGGAAGGGATAGAGTGCATTAGGGAGGAAGGTGAGGAGGGAAATGTGGAGATGTCATGGGTAACCATAAAGGACAAGATGGGCAGTAGGGTAAGGCTGGGAGTAGGGTATAGACCATCATCCCAGCCTGAGGAACTCGACAAGGGATCGGTGGTTAACCTAATGAATCACTGTGGCAGGGGCGTGATGGTGGTGGTAGGTGACTTCAATCTGCCAGGGGTGGACTGGAGCAAAATGACTTCCACTAGTGCCAGGGAACAATGGATACTGGATGCCTTCCAGGATGTATTCCTGACACAACTGGTAGTAGAGCTGACCAGAGAGGAGAACATTTTGGACCTAGTATTGGCAGATGGCGAACAGGTACAGGATGTGAAGGTTGAGGACCTACTGGCGGGGAGTGATCACTGCATGATGTGGTTCTCCATTGATCTGGAGAGGGATGGAAAATGTACCAAAACGAAGGTAGTGGATTTTAGGGGAGCAGACATCAGTAAGATGGCAGCCATATTTGAGGGGCATATAGCAAAAATCAGCCCGGACATGGATATTGAAAGCAAATGGGCTATCTTGAACTTGGGCCTGATAGAGGCCTCAAAAACTGGCACAACGACCCACAGTAAGAAAGCAAGGTCCAGGAAACCCAGCTGGTGGACTAACAAGGTGCAGGAGAGGGTAAAGGAAAAATGGCTAGCCTTCAGAATTTACAAGAGAACCCGTGGGGGGAGGGCAGGGAGGAATACATTAGGAGATTTAGGGAGGTGAGCAGGGTGGTAAGGGCAGTCAAGACCTCAAGGGAATTAAGGCTGGCTCAGGGGATTGGGGGAAGAGAAAGGATTTTTTAAGTACATCAGAGAGCAGAGGAATTGTAGGAGCCAGATTACCAGGATAAAGAAGGATGGTGGGTGGGCAGAGGAGGGAGCTGAGCAGGCTGAAGTACTAAATGAGTACTTCAGTTTAAGTTTTACCAGGGAAAAGGAAGGGCCAATTCCGCAGGGGAAAGGAAGGGAAAGGGGTGTGGATGGGGGGGATATAATCGATGGTAAGATCCCGGTAAAGAGGGTGTGGGAAGGCCTTAAATTGTTGCGAACAGAAAAGGCATCAGGACCGGATGGAATCCACCCAGAGTCCTGAAGGAACTGGCAGAGGACCTGGCAGCTCACCTCTCGGATTTGTTTAATACCTCCCTACAGTCAGGTTGGGTTCCACTGGGCTAGAGGAAAGTACATGTAGTGCCCATCCGTAAGAGCGGACACAGGGATGAGCTGGGAAATGACAGCCTTACATCCTTGGTGGAGAAATTGCTGGAGACCTTCTTAAAGGAGAGGGTGGTGGCATTCCTGGAATTGAACAACCTTTAGGACGTCCAGCAACATGGGTTCATCCAGGGAAGATCCTGTCAAACTAACCTGGTCGAATTTTTTAACTGGGTGACAAAAGCACTCAATGGCAGTTGGCCAGTTAATGTCCTGTATCTGGACTTCAGCAAGGCCTTTGACTCGGTGCCATATGGGAGACTGATTGGCAAACTGAGGAACTTGGGGGTAGTAGTGAAGCTGGTTTTGTGGACAGAGAACTGGTTGAGTAACAGACAGCAGAAGGTGGTGGTGGGGGGGAATTCTCGACATACAGGACAGTCTCAAGTGGGGTCCCACAAGGATTGGTTTTGGGCCCACTGCTATTTAATACATTCATAGCTGGCATAGCAGAGGGTGTTAAGAACAAGATGAGCCTGTTCGCCGATGACTTCAAATTAGGTGAGGTGGTAGACAGTGAGGAAGGGAGAAGGGTACTCCGGAGAGGATCTGAAAAATGTGAACACTGGTCAAACACATGGCAGCTGGGGTTCAATGCTAGGAAGTGCAGTGTACTGCATTTCGGGGCCAGGAACCCAGGGTACAGTTATCACTTGGGGGGGGGGCAGCTTTCCTTCTCTATGGAGGAAAAGGATCTGGGGGGTGGTGATCACAGGGAATATGAATCACACAGTACAGTGTAGAAAAGCAGTGTCAAAGGCAAACAGAATGCTAGGGTGCATGGTTAGGGGGATCACCTCCAGGAGGGAAGTGGTTATTCTGCCACTGTACAAGTCATTGGTGAGGCCGCACTTGGAATAATGTGTGCAGTTCTGGTGCCCATACTTGAAGAGGGACATCAAGTTCCTGGAGCGAGACCAGAGGAGGGTGACCAAGATGATCCAGTGAATGGGGGAGAAACCTTGTAAGGAGAGACTAAGAAAGCTCAGCCTGTACTACCTGGAGGATAGAAAGGACAGAGGCAATATGATCAAGATCTTTAAATACTTGAGGGGCATAAACAAAGTACCGAAGGTATGTTTCAATTGAAGGGGGAAGGGATCATGAGGGAACAGAGCCTGAAGCTGGAGGGAGGGAGGTTCAGGAAGGGGTTGAAGAAGCACTACTTCATGGAAAGGGTGGTGGCAAACTGGAATACACTGCCTGGGATGTGGTCTCTCTGGATTCAGTGGAGAGTTTTAGGAAGGAATGGGATAGGTTCAAGGCCAAGGTACGAGTAGGGAGAGAATTGACCAGGGTGGTGATCCAAGAAAGGGAAACTCTGGAGGGTGAGAGGGAAAGGGGAGGGGGGGCAGCAGCAGTTGTCTGAACTGTAAGCTGCACACTCTAGCAGATGCAATAGATCTGGAGGCCTAAATCTGCTGGCATTGTCATATGTTTGTAAGTGTTTTATATACATTGATGTTTCCCTCACATGGGGAGTTTATAAACTAATCTAAAGGCAATGCAAACCATTTTACTTTTTCTTGACAAGTGCTGTAGATGGTATAGTAGATGATAAAAGTTGACTGTCCATCTGAGCTTTTTTTACATCTAAAACATTTGAATAAAGAGTAACTGCAGCAAAAACACAAAACGAATAAATCACAGACAGGACTTGTGAATAAGTGGACATTTGCCAACTAGGCCTGAGAACACAAATAAAAATGTAGATTTGTACTATTGCTTTGGGAAACAAAGAAATGGAAAACTAAAGGAACATCAGCAAGTTTAATAAAACATGTTAGTTTCTCTAGTGAATATTCTGCCCTGTAAACATTTTAGGATTATCTTATATTTAGTTTCTAGACTAGAATAAAAAAATTGAATATTTTTTTTTTATATAGTACCTTTCATAACACTACATCCAGAACAACAAATTAGACAGGGTAGGGCAGGGACTATGTGTGGTATATGTAAGCAATAACCCACAACAGGGTATGTGTTTTGAGAGAATTAATGCATGCCTCGGGTGAATTGGAAGGCACAAGGCCAAAGGCCAAGTGACTTTCAATGCACCCGTGAAGTGTATTAATTCTCAAGAAACCCATCACCTGGAGTGGGTCATTGCACTCATAAAATGGACATTTTTTTTAAATGGAAAAAGGTTTTATTTTCTTCCAGTTAGGCTGTTGCTAGTAAAATTGGTGAGTTTGGTAACAAAGGTTGTGCGCCTTCGAATGAACCTGAGAACTGCATTTATTTTCAAGAAACCTCTTCCCTGTTATGGGTTTTTGTGTTTAACAAGTGGAAAAAATATTTTAATGGAAGAAGGTTTTATTTTCATTAAATAAGGTTGTTGCTAGGTAGACTATGGTAGTTTAGATACAAACTGTAGGACAGGCCTGCTGGCACTGAGGCGCTGGATGCCACACCTCGCGCCGCACCAACGGCCCGAGTTCGGGAGCGAGCTTGGGAGTCGGGGGTCGGCAGGGGAGGGAGATGGATTGAGCGACCTCTGGGCAGCTCTCCTCTCCGGGTGGGAGGGTTAGGGATGCCCAGTGCTCTGGTGACCCCCAGTGGAGACCGGAGGCATCATCAAGCCGCTGGGCTGCACGTAAGAGCGTGGCTGATGTAGGCAGGGTTGTCATGCACTAGCATCAGATGTGCCCATGCAGGGTGGAGGGGGACCTTGGGTTCACTACAAGAAACATCCCTCCAGCCCTGGATAGGTGATGGCCCTGCCAGTGCCACTGCCACACGCCCAAAGCTGGTTCCCCCGCCACTGCCCCCATGGTCTCCCCGGGTTGTCCTCCCCGACCCGGGGAACCATAATGAACTTGAAGATGACAGGGGGAACACAGCAGGCGGTCGAGCAAGCTGGTGAGTGCAGTGGCCTGAGAGAGTTCCAGGCTGGGGGGCTACAAATAGAGTAAAAAAAAAAAAAAGATACAAACTGTGCAGTTTCTAGGTAAATGATCAATGCTCAGGTGCTGTGTTTTAACCAATGAAGTTGTTTGATATGGTCAGTTTTTTATACCCCATTTTATAAATATAACTAGCTCTATTCTCAGTTCACCAGGAGTTTTTTCCTAATTCACAGTTTATAACCCCTTACACCAGTGCTGGGCCATTTAGCCTTCCAGGTGACCTCCCAACCCCAACACCACCTTACATTCCCCTTATCCTTTAACATCATGCCCACACTCTCCTCCCTCATAGTGAAGCCTTCAAGTTCACGTCTCCCTCATACGTCCCATCAGTGGGGTAAGAAGTCCATGGCTCAGGGCCAGAGGGTACCTTAGAGTCATCTCAAAAACTGAGGGGATTTTCCCTCCTGCTTCACCTTCCCATAGGATGCTGATGTTGGCACGCCAATCACATGCCTGACTGTGCACCACTGTGGAGCTTGTCAGGGGCCTCCCTATAGCCTGGTGTCGCTAGCTGCACCACCATCATCAGTGATCCCCCAGATGGTGGTGACACAGTGTAGCCAGAAAAAGTCACTCCCCAGAGAAGGATAACATCCTCTGAGACATTCAATCATCCTCTTTCCAGCTGTCCTCTAGTGCTCAGAGCTCGGGTCCTGAACCCAGAATGACAGCATCATAAGAAACAGACCTCCTGATGCTGCTGCTGCTGCACAAATGGGCCAGTGCCACAAGTGTTTCTTTTTGCAATAACAGTTTTTTATCCACCTTGTCTAGGGGCAGCTGTTCATCCCTGTCAACATTCTCCTGAGCCAGCCACCACCTGCCCCGGGATCTACCTTAGTCAGAAGTCTCCCACAAATGTCCCCTTGTGGCACGGCCAGAGGGAGGAGGCTGTCCTCCCAGTGCACACAAATCCAGGGCAGACCGAGGCTTGGTCCCAGGTAGCAGCACAGGTTCAGGCAGAACAGGCAGGGCTTCGTGAAGCCACCAATGCTTTTTCCACATTTCTCCCCCATCCCTGTGATAGGAGCTCCAGTGCGTGCATGGAGGCACTCAGGTAAAACATTCCTCAGCTCCTTTCCTTCATGCTGCCTTAACTGCACCTGGTGGCAGTCATGGGCTGGGTTGATAGCCCACCCCTCCCCTCCACAGGACAGGAGAGCAGTCCTTCAGATGCTTGATCCTGTCCTGCCCCAGCAGAACTCTAGCAACCCAAACTTACGCCATTGGGCCAGCGCGATAGGTGTTTCCTTAACCATCTTTTTATTTGAGTTTTCTCAGTAATGTATTATATTAAATCATGCATTAGTTTAAAATTAAACAGAGTCATAGAACTTCAACAAATTCCCCCCTTGCATTCAGGTTATATCTTAATCAATTATAATAACCTTTTACTCCTCCTGACAGTAATCTGCTCCATTATTAAAAGACAATAAGTGTAATACTGAACCATTCTTATTACTTCTTCCATTTCCAGACCTAATAACACACTAGGACCCCATTTTCCATCACAACAGGTGGCGCTAAGTGGTTATTAAGAAAACATAGAGCCCCTAGTTACTGCATTGAACTTTGCTTGCAATCCCTTCCAAAGTGGTCCTTTGTGCCTGGTTGGAAAATGGGACAGGGTTGCCATGGAAATAGCCTACAAGGTCAGGAACAAAGTCATGGCTGCTCTTACAAGTCTAGTTCTAGCCTTCTGTACCTCCTCCATGTTGTAATGGGGGAGAAATGCTGCAACCAGGCGCAGCAAACCACATAATGACCAAGATTTGGTGAAACACTACTGGACAACTACACTAGTACACTGTAAGCTGGGTTTGTGGGAACTGCTGGATATCCTGATTTGATCTCATCTAGGGGTGTGCAGGGGTCTCTAGACCACCCAGAGACTGACTGTCAGCCACAGAAGGGTATTGTGGGGATCCACAAGCCCAGTTGGGCTACAAGTGCATGGGAGGTAGGAATGAAGGACATTTCTGAGTGGGTGGGGTCCATGGTCATAACAATCCGAACTGGTTGTAGAAGGGTATTGTGCCATATACCTGGCACAGCGCAATGCTGCAACCCAGCTACAGGAACAATCCAGTCTGTCAGTGGGCACAAATTCCATCTAAAGTCCCTGCATCGCACCTCTGTTGCTGGGGTAACTCCTCACCCCAAAAGCAAACAAGTGAAAGGGCTTGGGGGCTTCTCTAGCCCACAACTGGCTGGTGCTTACAATCAAAGAACAGAGCACAGAAGGGGGTGGGGGCTGCCAGGGCTACCAGCACCAATCCCAAATTATGTGGCACAACCGTTGCATAAACCACACTAAAGAATTGCTTGCAAGGAAAACTCAAAGACAGCTAACCTTATTCTTGTCATTCCTCTTTATTAAAGCAGCAAAACATTGTTAGGCAAACAATAACCTGCAGCCAAATGTGCAGGTACATTGAAATCAACTGTACGGCTTATGGAAACATGTAAAACAATTTTACCGCTGACACCCACTGGTGTTTTTTGACACATACTAGGTGGCCTGCAGACAGCATGAGACAGCTCTGAAGAAAGCGACTAGCCAAAACATCAGCACATTGTGCGTGACCCAGCCGGTACACATGCTGTCCGCAGGCCACCTAGTACACGTCAGGAACACCACTGTATTACTTTAGAGCACGTGACTTGCTCACGATTATACAAGGAAACAGACTTGGAGGTTTAAAAAGGTTCGCCTATTACATACGGTAGCTAAGGGTTCTTACTCTTAGGCCACACCGTTTTTCCTAAGAGTGAGATAAAGAAAGGATGCTGTCAAGGCAGTTATTCCTAAGGAATGAAATGTGGGAAAGTGAAAGAATTTCACCATATGTGCCGCGTCAGACCAGCTACATTAATGACTTGCACTGGCAAAATGCCTCTGCAGTTGTTCCTAGACATATAGAGAAGATAATCAGGAGATATTATGTATTTATTTATGTACTGAATTTTGTTAACTGGATGAGTCCAATGAGACTGAAAGTCCCTTTTTCAGGAGTGACCGAGAAATAACTGCATATATGGTACAACAGTACAGCATACATTTAGAGGTAACATCATGGTAAAAATCATAGGATACAATACACAGGTATTAATGACAGTAGACAACAGTTAAGAGCATGAAGCAGGACAGGATACATTTAGAGGTACATCACGGTAAAATATTTTAGGATACAATAATCAGGTATTATTGACAATAGACAACATTTAAGAACTTAGGGTCATCACGATTTAACAGGCCTCCAGAACCTCCTTGTAAATTAGCACTGCTCAATGGAGCCTTTTCCTGGTAAAATAAATAAATGGAAAAATACAAACTACAAACGTGCCTTGGGGTTTAAGAGCACAGTTTAGCATGGACAGATTAGCTGAGTAGCAATAGCTCAGTGGACTGCAGAGTTACAGAGGAGGTGTGTTTTTTTCAATGGTTACAAGTGCAGATACACTGTTCCAAGAGGACAGTTTCAAATCCTTTTTAAAGAGAGATATATATATCATAATTAGAAATGACAACAATTTAGTCTAAGATTAAAAATTAGTCTAAGATTGGAGGGAGGGGGCATTACTTCACAGAGAGGGTTGTGGAGGCCTGGAATAAACCACCGGAGGAAGTGGGGGGGCAGAAATGGTTGATGGATCCAAGAGGGCATGGTACAGACATAAGAGGTTGACAAGTAGGGGGAAGGGGAGGTCCCGTGACATAGTAATGAGTAAGGGGGGTAGGAGCAGATTCGATGGGCCACAGGGTCCTTTTCTGACACCAGATTTCTATGATTCTATGAATTTTTAATACAATTGTTTTTTAAATGGTGTGAATAAGTGGAGCAATGTAAATGCTCAACAGCAATCACATGGCAGTGCAGTAATTTCGCTAGATGCACACCTTGAATCTTGTCGTCCCTGTTTTTATCATTTTGGGACCTTTGTATAAGTGCAATAAAATACTCCAGTGTATCTGGATCGAGTTAAAATGATGCACTTTGTGTGTGGTTGAAGGCCCTCAGCTATGCCTCGGGCTTCAAAACATGTCTGTGTTGATTTAGCTCAATGCACACCCTGAAGTGGGTTATTACTACTGTCAAAATGTTGCTGTTTCCTTGCCTCCTGTGCCCACTCCCTTGCAGAGATTTCAAATCCCAAACTAAGCAATCTCCTTTGCCTGCCTCATTTGCACTGCAGTCACCTCCCAACATCACTGTTACAGAAGTATTATAACTGGGGAGACTTTTCTTCAATAGAGAAACTCGGTTATAATTCATTGTTTCACAACGAGAAAACACTACCAAGCAATTATGTAAAATGAAACATGGGAAGGTGTATACAACTTGAATTTTACACACACCCTCAGTGTGGAATGCTTTTGCAAACCCCTCGAGCTTCACTCTTTGGGATTTATGCAGAATCCCACACTTCGATGTATGTAAAATTTTCATTATACATACTTCCCCATGTATTATTCTATATATAATAACTGATCAGCATTTTTTTTCAATGGGCTGATATTTTCTGTAATAACCCATGGGTTAT
This sequence comes from Neoceratodus forsteri, assembly GCA_016271365.2. Classification (NCBI taxonomy): domain Eukaryota; kingdom Metazoa; phylum Chordata; order Ceratodontiformes; family Ceratodontidae; genus Neoceratodus; species Neoceratodus forsteri. The sequence goes on from CM028131.1 coordinate 685,199,456, forward strand.
TACAGCAGTCATATGCATTGTCCTTCAAAATGTGCACTCCCTCATTGGCTGTCGTTTTGTATGTGGGTGAACTTAAGACATTCGTAAACATGGCAGCTCTGTCTCTTGCTTACCAAGGAGTCACCATAACAAGCCTCAACTCTCAGTATTTTATTTTTTACTTTGTCTGGCTGATCCTGTTCTTTGCCCACTTTGGGAAAGGGGTCGCGGCTTGACTATCAGCGCTAAGGCGATTGCGATCATGACAAAAAACTGTAAGTTAAAAAAAAACAATGGGTAAAAAACAAAACAAAAAAAGATTAAAATGCTCAATTTGGAAAGGGAGAGAGGGACAGGGAGACAGACTCTTTCTATCTGTGTGTCTGTGTCTGTGTGTATCTGTGATACATGGTCACAGGAAGCAGGATGGAAAAAAATTACTGGCCAGCAATTATATAAAATAAAAGGTGAGATGTGGTTTCACCCTCAGGGTTTATGTAGCATGCTACACCTCGGGTGCGCATTAAATTCTCATATCACACACTTTCCCATCCTTTATGCTATATATAACTATTTATTTTTCCGTGAATACAATATTATCCTGACTGCAAATATTTGCACTATTAGTGGATTTGCTACACTGCTTATATTATCCCATTGCTCCTCCTGCAAAATAGCACCCGAAAACAAGCCTCGGCTCAATGTGCCTTTTCATGGTCATAGGTTTTAAATAAATAAATCAATAAAATAAAGGAACTGGGATTTATATAGCACGTTTCATACAAACTGTATTTCAACTCTCTGCATTGCAGGAAAGGGAAGGGGCAGAATGTTGCTGCCATTTTTAGCACAGGGAGAGAGTCAAAGAATACAAAATAATAGATAACACCTCTTAACAACTCTAATACTATTGCGAACGCTTTCAACTCACTCTTTACCACCTTCCCTAGCTTTGCCTCTGGCAGTCTCATTCATGCCATACCTCCCCCCTGACTTCCGCCCGTCCTATTCTTCCCTGGTTCTCTGCCTGGTCACCAGATCAGATGTCCTACGAGTCCTTAACATGATGCCTCTTCATAGCAGCGCAGGCTCTGATGGGCTGGAAGCCAGAATTCTCAAGTTAGGTGCTTCCCTTCTTGCTACCCCTATCATGCACTTGTTCAGCCTCTCCGTTAGTTCGGGTACCGTGCCCCTCTCGTGGAAAAATGCCAGGGTTATCCCTGTCTTCAAAAAGGATGACCCAAAACGCTAATGAACTACTGCCCTATTGCACTCCTGCCGACCTTCAGTCAAACTCCTGGAGAAGTTTATCCATCGCCAGGTGTCTGACTTCATAACCAACTTTAGCCTGCAATTACCTGCTCAACATGGCTTTAGATCAGGCCACAGCACCATGATGGCTCTAGTGCAAGTTACCAGTGATATAAAATCCACCACAGACAGAGGCCAGCTTACTGGGGCCATTTCTATTGACATGTCAAAGGCATCTAACTCGGTTAACCACCACCTGCTCTTTTATCAACTAGGCTGTCTTGGTGACTCCCAATCCACCACTGCCTGGTTCTCCAGCTATCTGCCTAGCTGCTCCCAGTCTGTTTCCTGTCATAAAGTCTCTCTGCCACAGCTCTGCTTCAATCTGGAGTCCCACAAGGTTCCATACTTGGGCCCCTGCTCTTTTCATTGTTCATAAATAACCTACCTTGCTCGGGGTCACACAGTGAGCAAGCTGTGGTTGTGGTATTCAAATCCACATGTCAGCTCTGTACTCTGACCACTAAGCCAAACTGCCATGAAGCTGGAGCTACAGTTTCATTGTAGTTTAACCTTATGGTACTTTTATTTTGACCCACTTATGCTTTGAGGATTTGGCTTAGGTTTGCAGCCTATATGACTTCCTATCAAAAGAGAGGATCCTCTACCTCTGCTCTGATATGCCAAAAAGGACAAAAGACAAAACTTTACTATTTGAAAGCAGCAGCTTTTCAGTTTGAGAATATATTCTTCAACTGGCAACCGTTCACGCTTCATACATTTCTGGAGTCCATCATCATTATGACCCTTGTCAAAACTTCTTACAGTTTTTTTTTTCAGTTGGTTTATTACAAAAGGCGAGAACAGATTTTCTTTTGTTAATGGGTACTAGGATATTTCCATTAGATAAGCAGTTTCAGCAATGAGCAGTGGTGTATTGCAGATATATGATGAGTGGTTTATACTTACATAGAGCAAAGAATGAAATATTTGTGCTAAATCTTGTGAAGAAATACAATTCATAGACATATTCTTCTGTATTTTTAGTTTCTCTTTATGGCCTTTTGCTCTTTTTCCTTCTCTGAAACTACCCACACCCTACAGCTTTTCTATGCAACTCCCCTGCCTTGTTGCTGTACTTCAAACTTCTTCCACCTTCTGTCTGACCCATCTTCCAGTGTTTACCACCTCACAGTTAACCTCCACCATGGTAGACCCCATCTGAGTGCAGATTTTCTCAGAGGGGTCGGTCAGAGGGTGTGAACCCAAGACATGTAGATGGGCGATGCTGAGAGTACTGCCTGGTGCACTCCACTGCATGTTAGGAAGTCCTGCTTGTAGGGTTTTAACCTGCATGACCCCCAACCTGTGCACCACTGGGGGCAATTATGCAGCAGCAAACACTGCACTCTGGGCTCAATTCTCAAAGCCCTGGAAATAACACAAGGTGCCTGCGTCAAACATAACTGGTGCAAGTGGCACCTTGCATCTGAAACTGTCCCTTGAGCTATTCACAAAGGCAGCCTGCATCAATCGCAGGCTGCCTTCCCCAAATGGGGTTGCGCCTCCCGTTTGCCCAAAAATGGGCTGCAACCTGGTGCTAGGGGGCATGTGGCAGATGCAAGCTGCCACATCCCTGAAAATGGTATTTACAGATCTCTATCAGAAGGAGAAATTCTAGGTACCCTTAGACCAGCCAGGGCTGGCCTAAGGGTACTTAGAAAACTCATCACTGAGAGAGTTGTCCTGTATGTAGCAATGTGCCGCATTCCCCAATCACCCATGTTGCACACAGGATTAATGTAAATTAGCCCCCTGCCCTGGTGGACTAGTGGCCACCCCTCCCTGAACCCCGATGGTGCCAGTATTAATTATAGTTATTAACCCCAATGCCCTCCTCCCCAAACTCTGATGGTGCCATTATTTACATATATTAATATTTCCCACATCCCTAGTGGTCTAGTGTCACTCCCTCCCCAATCCTCAATCTTGCCATTATTTAATTAAATTAATATTTCCCACATTCCCGGTGGTCTAGTGGGCCCCCTTCCCAATACCCGATCTTGCTGTTAGTTAAATAAATTAATATTTCCTACACCCCTAGTGATCTAGTGTCCCTCCCTCCCCAATCCCCAATCTTACCATTATTTAATTAAATTAATATTTCCCACATCCCCGGTGATCTAGTGGCCCCCCTTCCTGATACCCGATCTTGCCGTTAGTTAAATAAATATTTCCCACATCCTCGGTGTTCTAGTGGTCCCCCTCCTCAATCCCCGATAGCGCCAGTACATAGTATAATTATTATAACCCATGTCCCCCTCCTCAACCCCGAAGGTGCCAATACCAGTAATAAACAATAGTACCCCATCCTTGGTGGTATGGTGGCCCCCCACCCTCCCACCCCAGCAGGTGGTGTCCACCACCCGCTCCCCCATCCTGGCTCAAAACCAGTGACCAGCCCAGCCCATCTCATACCTCAGTGGCTGGCCACCTACTGAACTGTCAATGAGTACTGTAAAGTGCATGTGTTCATTGATCTGGCGCATACACTTTACAGTACTCTCATTGACAGTTCAGTCGGTAGACTGCTGCAAAGGTGTGAGGTGGGCTGTGCTGATCACCAGCTCCATGACGGGATGGGGGTGAGATGGTGGACACTACTGCTGGGGTGGCCACTATACCACCTGGGATGAGGTACTATGTAATTATTGGTGTTGGCACCTAGGAGGCTCGATGAGGGAACAGGCCTATGAGCCTGCTGTGCTGCTAACTCATCAGGAGATGGGGAAGGGGCCACTAAGAGGCCTGGGCTAGAAAATATTAATTTATTTAACTAACATGAAACAATAGGATCGGGGGCCTGGACCACTGGGATATGCTCAACAATGCTCATGTGGGTTAAGGCTCTGAGCTGCAGATCTGGAGACCTGGGTTTGAATCCCACAGCCGCCAGGTGCATACTGTGTGATCCTGAGCAAGTCATTTAACTTCCTTGTGCTCCCAGGTCACATCTGGAAACAAGCTTCAGCTTAGTGTGCTACTCCTGGTTAAACAATGTTCCCTATTTTGGAAATATTAATTTATTTAACTATCAGCAAGATCGGGGGGGGGGGCTCACTTGACCACCACGGATGTGGGGACTACTGCTGTATTTAGTTAATAGCATGTTTGGGGATTGGGGATCCCTTGCCCTAGCCACAGGGAGCCTGCGACAAACCCTTCTCATACGCCATGTGTTTGGCACATGGGAGAGGTTGCCGTAGGTGTAGGGACTTGGCGCCAGGACCCCTCCTATACCAGAATCTGGTGCAAGGTCCCTGGTGCACTGGGCTTCAGCTCAAGCTGCTATTTGCCGCAGCTTGCACCAATCTAAGCCCTCTAGGAGAATCTAGCCCTCTCTCTCCAAAAGCACCGCATGTCTATATGGACTGTACTCAGCCTCCTGACAAAGACAGGCATCTATTCAAATGTGCCTGCTTTTATGGATATTATAAGAACCATGTGTTGCAATAACATGAATATTTTCACTGGTAAGACTAATACTACATCTGTTTTCCTAAATGTTGCTATCATGTTTTTTTTCCCCCCATTGCAACTTAATTTATTGCAATAGAGTATAAACAAATTTGGACTGTTCTCAGCCTCCTGCCAAAGATAGGCATCTATTCAAATGTGCATTCTTTTATGGATGTCATAAGAACCATGTGTTGCAATAACCACAAATATTGTTACTGATAATACTACATTGTTTTTCCTATGTATTGCAATCATGTTTTTTTCCCCATTGCAACTTGATTTATTGCAATAGAACATAAAAAAATGTTTATTTCACTGTCCCATTGTATCCCAAACTTAAGGGTGCTGAGGGTTTCTTCTGAACAATTCAAGCCAGCTGCAATAAGATAGTGATATTACGATAACCATGGTCATTTTTTCATGGTTATTTTACTCTGAAGATTTTAAAGTGTCGTTACCCCTGCATTCTTTATGTAAGGGATGCTACTGAGGACAATTCCCAAAAGGTAGATAAGAGGAATACAAGATTGTATGATCTGCAACATACAATGAGAACAATGGTTCATTAATTTATTTCTTGCCCTCATAGCAGTTGAACCTATTGTAATTTCTGAACTTTTCTAGGAATTTTGCTTCCCCCAATTGTTTCAGTCTTTTATTAGTGATATTCTGATCCCAAAGAAGCATTTTGTCCTACGGTAGTTTTAAACATATCCACCCTCCCTGCTTCTACAGCCTTCTGTGGCAGTCTTTTCAGCAGGTTCATCAACCATGGAGAGACAAAATGTTTTCTGATGTTTCCTCTTATCCAGCTCCCATAGTGATTCCCTGGACCTTAAATTGCTGAGATTGACTTTTAATGAGGTACTCCACCCACTCACAACTCTCCTAAACTGCTCCCCATCACTAGGTCATTTCCCTGCAAAATGAAAAACTGCCCTTATCACACCTATCCATAAATGCGGGGACAATACATTGCTGGGTAACTACCGCCCCATACTCCCACCTCTCTTCAAAGCCTTAGAATAAATCATTGTGACTCAACTCTCTGACCACCTAACCAAATACAGCCACCATTGCCATGAATAACATGGCTTCCGGAAGAGTCACAGCACCACCACTGCTCTTCTGGAATTCACCAATGCCTTACACACATCGCTAGATGCCGGTCAACTAGTAGGCACTGTATTCGTAGATCTGTCAAAAGCTTTGGGCACTGTTCACCACTCACTGCTACTATCCTCCCTTACCCACCTCGGCCTGGCACAAGATGCCCTCTCCTGGTTCCATGACTATCTTACCGGAAGAACGCAACAAGTAAGAATTACCAATATCCTGTCCTCTCCCCTCCCAGTTACATTGGGGGTCCCTCAGGGATTCATTCTCGATCCCCTTTTATTCAGCCTATTTCTCAACACTGTCCCTAGTGCATGCTCTGGTAAACTCCTTCTATATGCTGATGATGCAGTGCTGTTCCACACCCACCCTGACCCTACCATACTCCAACTGTCGCTTCAAAAATCCTTCACTGAGGCTGAGTCATGGTTCACTGACCATAGACTTGTACTCAAGTACAAAAAAACCAAAACAATGTTATTTGCCTTCTCCCAAAACAAGCACAGTTCACACACCCTGCTCATAAAAAATGTCTGTAATGAAACACTGGAGCAAGTCACTTCTTTTAAGTACCTGGGGGTTACACTCGACTCAGGGCTAACATATCATGAATATGTCTGCCTCCTAACCTCAGCTATCTGCACACGCATTGGGCTCCTACACTGCTACAAACACTGCCTCCCCCCGATGCCCTTAAGCTGGCAATCTCCTCATCCATCCTCTCGCTCATCGACTATGGAATCTTGATCTATGGTGCAGCTGACAATACAGCCCTTAATAAAGTCAGGACTGCTCTGAATAAAGCCTGTAGGCTGGCCACTGGCTGTGACCACCTGACCCACACATGTACACTTTATGCCCGCACCAATTGGCTCAATTTTGATGGTCGACTGAAGTACCAGATCTGTCTCTTTGCCCAAAAAATTAGGACAGGCCTCACCCCACCTGGTCTCACATCCCTACTGAAACCGGCTCACTTCACTAAAAACATGCACCACTCTAAGAAATCCCGCTTTCAAATCTCACTCTGCAAAATCTCAATGGGACAGAGAACATTCCGCTACAGGGCTCCACTCTGGCCCAATGCACTCCCCATGCCCGTACTCTCAGCCCCCAAACTTGGCCATTACAAATCCCTCCTTCGGATCCACATCCAGCAGGAGGCTGCCTGTGACTGCTGTTGTGCCCCTTAGATTGGCTGATTGGCCATGTCCTTGGACAAAGAACCATTCTCTATGCTGGTCCTGCTGAAAATGACACACTGTTAGTAAGAAACTCTCACCTAGGCTCCGCTGGTTGCCCCGGTGGCCTAAGAATTTGATGTCTCTGTATTTTGTTTTCCAAAACATTCATTGTAAACACTTGTTATTCTTTTCTACTCTATGTAAATTGTCTTATGTAATTACACTGTAATCTCCTGATGTGGAGCCTTTGTAAAGGAGTCTCTGACTCAAAGGTTGTAAATTTCAATATTTGTGTCAATAAAATAAAATACAGCCTTAGTTTGTTTCCCACCCACTATTCTGCTAAGCTTCCCCATGTCCATTCTGTCAGTTCCCTTCAAAATTGTAAGCACCACTATCAAGTCTCCCCTTACCTTTCTGTAATCCAGTGAGAGTATAAGAAAGTGTAGTATTAGTAATGAGGAGGTGATACAGAACTCAAAAGATATGCAATTACTAGAAGAAGAAAGGAAAGGAGACTGGTTTTGTGTAGGATCTTTTTTCTTTTTTTTATAAAGGTATTTACTCTCTGCAGCCAGACCAGGTGGCTACTCAACCATGTCCCCAGACACCTCTGACCATCCCTATCCTCCCTCCCACATTGGGGGCCCCTTGCCCTGTGGACCCCCCCCATGGCATAATTGCAGCACATAATCTAGAAGGGCCTTACTAGCTGGCGTGAAAGTGCAGGTCCAGGTGTCCGTGCGAGGTTTCATGGAGCCTGGTCTGCTCAACCATTTTCCTCCATTTTGTTTCTCCCACTAACCCTCCCTTAACCAAAGCAAGCTCAGAGGATGCATTTGCATGGAGGCATGCAGCATTCTGGAACCACGGCTCCTTCCAGCCCCCCAAACTACATCTGCCTCCCATATGTCAGCACTGCCACCAGACCACTGCCTGGTGGTAGCCATGAGCCAGAAAGGTCCTCCACCCCTATCTGAGGGAGGAGAGCTGCCAGGCAGCTGCTGAATCTTGTCTTGCCCCCCCCCCGGTGACCCCCAGTAGCCAAAGCTTGTTTCTGAACTGGAGTTGGTGGTATGATGAGAGGTAAGGCACTGACAGTGACACAGCCCTCTGTGCCACCAGGCTGGCTTATATAGGATCTTTTATACCACTGTATTCCAAAGTGTTTTACAATCCATGGAACATATGGCAGCAGCCATTAAGTGCACACACACACACACACACACACACACACACACACACGCACTCTCTGAACAACCCACGAATTATATTCCAAGTGCTTGTGCAAACTGTAAGGTTTGGCAGTACATTGCTCCCACCCATAAGAAATACCCAAGACTTAAGGGAACTTGGCTAGAATGACAGCACAGAGAAAGAGGACATGAGTTGGAGGATGCATTGTGACAGGCACTGAGGGACTGGAGTTGCCATCTTCTGAAGTAGCTGATGGCAGGGTTCGTGGGCTGCCCAGTGGACTGTGGGTTAAAGCCCTGTCATTATTTTGAGACTGTGAGGTTAAGAAAAGAACAGAGAAAAAAAAAGGCACAGAAAGACAGAAAGCAAGAGAGAGAAGGAGAGGAGGTTGAGCACATGGAGGTTAAGTGACTTGATCAAGGTCACACTGTGAGTAAGTGGCAGTGGTACAGTAGGATTTGAACCTGGGTCCAGGTTCAAAGCTCTGTATTGAAGCACTAGGCTACATTCAATAGTAAAAGTACTGTACAATAGAAGACAAGAAAGACTGAAAAAACTTAACTGAATCCAAATATCTGATAAACAGCATGGTAGGGGGTGCTCTGATTTTCTTGAACAGGTTCGTTGTTACACCTTCTGTAATGTAAAGCTGCTTTTTTTTGGCTTCCATTTGCATAACAATCCTTTGAAAACTGCTGCAGAAATGACATGTCATGCCATATCTGACAGAATACAGTAGGAGGTATAGTGTGTGATGGGTATAACAACCATTTAATAAGCCACAAAAACAAGGCTACAATTAAAGACTGAGGTACTGTGCGTAATTGAGCCAGTGTATTCGCAGGAAACAGCAAGGCAGTGAAAACAATGATACAGCGCACTGCAATGCCTAATTGAGTTTTATTGATTACCTAGACCACAGGCTCACAGAGGGAGCGATTTATATAGCCAGGCACCTTCACCCTAAAATGCCACATTTCCTCAATTATGCAAGGAAAAGCCTTTACTGTCATCAGAGGAGCAGACTGCTGCAGTAAAGTATGAAATATAACTGAAACATTTAAGAATATGCAGACGGTACTACTGGCAGTCTATCTCTCTAAGGTGTTCCATTTAATTATACTCACAGTTGTGAGGGAAATATATTAGCACTGCTCATTCTAATGAAAGTTGCCTGTGTATTCCTGAGCCACTTACCTACCACGCAGTTCTCCATCTCACTGCCTCTTGTTTAACAATGACGAATCATAGATGGGGCTGTGCGGCCCAGTTGGAAGTGGGGAGACACATTTGAAAACAGGATGACTTTATTTGTTTAAGGTATAGTTAATATTTAGGGGTACTGTACAACCAAAATACATGATATTTTGACCAGGGCTACATTGTCAAGTTGAATGCGACATAGCACAGTTCGTGTAAGCATTAATCCCCGACAGAGGAGGGCTCTACTAGGGATTAATGCCTGGTTGGGGGGGCCAAGTGCTTCCAACCACCAATCAGGCATTAATCCCGTAGTACAGCCCGACTCTGGAGGGGATTTAATGCTCTTGTAACATGGGCAATGTGGAGGTAAGAAGTGTAGGGTTATATTGTGAAAAACATTACATTTAAACATGCACCCATATACAATATATGGATTGTATCACAAAAAAAAATTACACACTCTGATTTCATTACAACCATATTTATTAATATTTATTTATTAAATTCTGATGAGCGGGTAGACCCACTGAGCCCTGAAGGTCCCTTTTTCAGGGGTGACCCCGGAAAGACATTACACGGAGAGATACAGGTAGTGACAAGGTAACAGTGTACATACAGGTTCAATAAATACAGTTTTTGTCATAAATGCAGAGCAATAATGGGATTCCATCCATAAAGGTATGGCACAACCCAAGAATATTGGTGAGTTACCGATATAAGGACTAGTTCTGTTCCACGTTTGTGTAAGTAAGGTCATTAGCATAGGTGGGGGGAGGGTGTGGATTGTCAGGTGCCCTGACATCGGCAAGTGCTGGCCTCAAGTCGGTGCTCCTTGAGCCTGGTACGGATGTTCATGAGAGAAGAGGCTTCCTGTACCACTGGTGGAAGTTTGTTCCACAGGTAGGGGGCTTTGACAGAGAAAGAGTTGTCACCCGTGTGGGTCCTGACCCTGGGGGTTTCCAGCAGAGTCCGCCCTGAGGTCCTCAGGGTCCGAGGGTTGTGCTTGGAGGCAATGGTAGCGGAGACGCTGGGTGGAGCCCCAGGCTGTGTAGCTTATATGCTAGGCAGAGGAGGGGATATTGTAGGTGTGCTTCAAAAGAAGGCCACTGTAATTTGGCTAATGTATCATAGTGGTGACTTCTGGAGTGATCCTGTGTAGTGAACCACACTACCTTTTTGTATAGGATCTGCAGCCGGTGGACCTCCAGCTTTGCCATGCCCTGTAATACAGGGGAAGCATAGGTCAGTGTGGGGAGCAGCATGCTGGAGGCAATGGAGAGCCTGGTTTCAGGTATGAGCTGGTCCCTAATCCGATACAGGATGCCAAGTTTCCCGTGGATAGTCTTGGCCACTTGTTCCATGTGGTTTTTGTAGGTGAGACCTTGGTCAAGCGTAAGCCCTAGGGATTTTAAGGAGGGCACAACTTCAGTGCCGGTCCTTGGAAGAGATTTGAGCTGAAGGGAGTTGGTCCTGTCTTGCCCCAGGGGTCTGGGCCCGAACAGCATAGCTTTTGTGTTGCCTACGTTCAAGACCATTCTGTTTGTATTTAGCCAGTTCTCCAGTGACGTTAGGTCAGTTTGGAGTAAGGGGCCAAGAGCCTCCAGGTTATCAGAGGAGCGGTAGATGACTGTGTCATCTGCATATTGTACGACTAAGCTATTCCTGCAGTGGAGGTTTAGGTCATTCGTATACAATGAGAATAGTAGGGGGCCAAGGATTGAGCCCTGTGGTACTCCCTCTTTTAGGGGTAGTGGGTCAGATAGCGCCCCCTTCCAGATGACTCTCTGGGTGTGGCCAGATAAATAGCTCTCAAACCAATTGAGAGCCAATGGTTCGAGGCCTGTCTTTTTCATCTTTACTAGCAGGAGGTTGTGGTCGACAAGGTTGAAGGCCTTGGACAGGTTGATGAATACCGCACCGGAGGGGGTCCCCTTGTCCATGGCATTGAGTACGTCTGTTGTGAGGTTCATGAGGGCAGTGTCTGTGCTGTGGTTAGTTCGAAAACCATGCTGAGAGGAGGCCAATAGTTGGTGAGTCTCCAGGTAGTCACAGAATTGGCAATATATGAGCCTTTTCTACAGTTTAGCAAGCAGACAGAGCAGGGAGATTGGCCTGTAGTTGCTCATCTGCTCCCGGGAGCCGCCTTTGTGGATGGGAACAACGTTTGCCTGTTTCCATTGGTATGGAATGGTTCCCTCCAGCAGGGATTTATTTATGAGCCAGGTCAAGGGTCTGGAGAGGGCTTGGGCTCCATCCTTGAGGAGCCTTGGGTTAATTCCATCAGGTCCTCCTGGGCCTTTGATTTTCAGGGCCCTTAGGAGAGTCTGTACCTCTTTAGTCCTGACCAGCCTTAGGTGAAATAATGGTCACTGTAATTTAGGGGGTTCGGCTTTGTCTGGAGCTGGGGTGTTGGGGGGGCGGGGTATTCTGGCTTTGTTCTGGCTTTATATGTGTCAAGGTTAGTGAAGTGAAGGTTGAGGGCTGAGGCAATTTGTGGGCCATCACTCACCATCTTACCATTGGCTTCCATAGGGCCTGGTTCAGCCTTGGTGTTTCCTCTGATCAGCTTGCTGATATGGGACCAGAATAGTTTAGGGTTTTAGCCATTTTTATGGCTCTCTTACATTGGTTTCTCAGGGTTTTGTAAGCTACAAGGTTAGCCTGGAGAGAGGAGTTCTTAAATTTCTTCCAGGCCTTGTCTCGGCTAAGCATCAGAGTTTTTGGAGCTGGAGAGATCCACTTGTAGCAGCTGCCTTTTGCTCTGAGCTTCTTCAGCGGGGCAAGGAGGTTGGCTGCCTTTGTCAATGAGTTGTGGAAGAATTCTAGTGCCTCATCCAAGAAGGGGAGGAGCCTGATTGGGCTCCAGTCCAGGCTGTTTAGGTAATCAGTGTACTGTGCCACCGAGAAGTTTGAGTAGTCTCGGGCGGCCAGTATTCTTGGCTGGACCTTGAGCACACTGTTCCTCCAGATGCAGAATATTGGGGAGTCGTCACTCAGGGCATCGGCCATGAGACCAGCTTTCTGGATCTTGGTGGGGTTTGTCACCAGTGCCCAGTCCAGAATGGTATGGTTCCCCGTCTTGTGGTTCATTCTGGTGGGTTTTGAAATAATCTGTACCAGATTTGCCTCTTGCATTAGGGACAGGAGGTCTTCGTTGGGGTCATGGGCCCAGTTTAGGTTGAAGTCCCCCAGAATGAGAAGCTCCAAGGAGATGCCTTTGGTTCTAGAGATGGCCTCAAGGGATGAAACTACAAACAAACAGCCTGTCCCAATTCAAAGCAGGCCTCAAACAGCATCTCATGTCTTGCTCAAAGTGTACCTGCTGCTCAGGCTCCACTTGTTAGTTTAGGCTTTCACCCAAGGTAGCACCCAACGGGGTTACCTAGAAAACCCTGTCTCCATTTCCAGCCCAACCAAGAGTGTTAGTAAGCTATTTGATCCACTCTAACTGCAGTTGATACTTCCTCCCCTAACCCCCACCACCCCCTACTCGACAAAGCCCCTTTTGGAGCTGCTTCTCCCCACAGCACCCCTGCTCCACTATCCCCCCACCTCTCGGCCTCTCATGCAGTAGGTTCAAACCCTGCCCCCTTGTTTTCACTGTCACCCAGCCCGTTGCCATCTGGGTTAGCATTTAACCTCTATGTAGTTTTCTCAACCATAGTCTAACAATGGATTTTGAGGTCACTAGGGGTGGGCTAACTGGTGCAATCATTTAGAAATAGCTTTGTACTCTGTTACAACTACTCTGTTTTTTCTCCAATTTGTCTAATTCTCATGTAATCTCTCTCTAATGCCAATGAGCAGGCATCTGTAACCACTGTATATGTGTATTGTTTTATTTGTCCACCCTGATGTGGATTGTAAAAGAGCTCACTCTCAAAGGTCTCTCCGAAATATTAAATAAATAAATAAATAAAAATAGGCATTGGAGAGCCATCTTTGGGGAGTTGTAGACATAGCCTATAATGAGGTGCTTTGACTAACCGAGGGTAACCCATATGAATATAGATTCACTATCTGGGGCGGAGTCCAGCTTCAGGGTTAGGTTCGACACTGTTAGGCGGTCCTTCGTGTAGATTAGTACACTTCCCCCTCTTTTGCTCTCCCTGTCCTTGCGGAAGGAGTTGTATCCTTGGGCCATGATCTCATGGTCAAGGATGTGGGTCTTAAGCCAGGTCTCTGGTATAGCCAGGATATCTGGTCTATAGAGGTCAAGCCAGGCTTGCACTTCTTGCATTTTCTGTCTGAGGCTGCAGACGTTCATGTGTGAAATTTTCAAACCCTTAGAGGATGCCCAGTGAGGGTCCTGTGGGGAGGATATTAAGACACTGGCCATAGAAGGGCCCGGGTTGGGCTGGATGTCACCTGCCAGGAGAAGTAGCACTGCCAGCAGACCTAGTAGCTTTGGGCTAGCCAATAGGATTGGGTTACTTCGGAGTTTCCTACTTGTGAAGTGTAGCGACTCATAGTATACACCCCGTCTTACTAGCTCATGGGCTATTGGCAGGGTTTGCATGCTAGGGTGAGACTTGGTGTAATGAAGGTCCCAGGGAGGGGTGTCTTTGTCCTTTGGTCCCCTGATGTCAGGGTCTCCTCGGCATAACATCAGGTCAACCCATAGGAGGGACAGTATGTATAGTGTTGCCAGGAATACTTCTCTATAGGGGAGTAGGGCACCCCGGACAGGATGGGTGGGGGGTCATGGTCCGCCTCCTGGTAGACATAGTTGGAGGGCAGCGAAGCCCTGTGTGTTTTCAGTTAAAGACCTCTGCCGTCTCTAGGACGTTGCACTCCCCTGGTCAGTCTAGGGTAGATGGGGATGTAGCACTGGGCTATACAGGTGTGCAGAGTGCTTCTACTCAGGCAGTCAGAGGTACAACTAGTTTTTCAGGTATTGCTAAGCTAACCCCTGTCTTCACAGATTATTGCAGGTACTGCTAAGCTAACCCCTGTCTTCCGAAATTATTGCAGTCTATTTTTACTTGTGCAGGAGAACAATAGGCAGCACTAGGGGCAGGCTTGCAGGAGGATTACAATTACTCAGTCTATTCTGGAGGAGAGGGACCTTTCTATCTGTAGTGCAGGTAATCTCACTTGGTCTGGCAAATAGAAGACAACTCACATAGAGAGCAAAAAGAAACAAGTTAAGTAACAATGGCAAGGCTTCTATGCATTAGAAATGCTTAGACAATTAGAAGCATATATAAGCAGTACTTCTTTTTTTTTTTGAGTCACTGAGGGCAAGCCAACCTAAGAGTGTCAGGTTGCTAGCCTAGGCATCATCAGTGAGTCATTTCTGCAGGTAGTTCTGTTAGTTTGTATCGTGAATGTCAATTGGTACAGCGTGGGGCCAGGCATACTCTCGGGTACGTTGAACAGTCTGAAGGGCAGTCCCTTAATTCGGATTCAGTGGGATATCCCGAGCCGAGAGAGGCCCTTTGGTGTGAATGGGTGTGGTCACAGTGCATTTTAGGGGAGGAGGGAGGGGCGGGTGAGCAGGAAATTAAACACAGTTCAAGATTTCCCCCGGTGGACAGCTCCCACTCAGCACAGGAGCGCTTTGTGGCAGGGATCGAGATTTCGGCAGAACACAAGTCCTTTCGAAGCACACTCCTGCACCAGGCAGGGGACCACTTCTTAATTGCTGCTGCGAGGGAGGTCTGCCGAGTTCTGATCAGTGAGCTGGCACCTCAACCTCGGTCGTGGACTTACGGCTTCTTGGTACGGGGTGGGGGGGCCCCCGCTTACAGAGAGGTCACCCTCACCACCCCTGGAATCGCAAAGGCAGCTCCGTCACTTTGTGAGCTGCTGAGCTCTGATTCCTGCCTTTTGTTTCCTGGGGGAATTCACATCAACATACAGCAGGTATCCAATTGGGTGCGGTTGCCTTTTTTGAAAGTTTGCGCCCAAAGTTCATCCCAGACAAAGTGGTGGTGTTTCTTTTTTATGAACATTAACAAATGCCTCATTGAAATGGGAGGGGATGATTACTGCACTACTATATTTTCTTTGCAAAACCATATGTGCAATATTTTTTTAATTCAGTCACTAATCATGCATGTAGCATTTACATAGAAACATAGAAGTTGACGGCAGATAAGGACCGCAAGGCCCATCCAGTCTGCCCATTTCTTTTTCTACCTTATAAATGTGCCCTCGGCCTTTGCTCTGTCAGTGGCCTATCTATTCATACTCATCTGTAGTGCTCCCTGATGCCTATCCCATGCCTGATTGAAGCCCTGCACTGTATTCATAGCCACCACTTCCTGAGGTAGGCTGCTCCATGCATCCACCACTTTTCTGTGAAAAGAATTTCTCCACATTCCCCTTAATCGGCCTCCCTCTTATCTCATGCTGTGTCCTCTTGTCCTGCTATTTTTCTTATATTTAAACATGTTAGACTCTTTCACCTTGTTAATGCCCTTAAGGTGTTTGAATGTTTGATCATATCACCTCTCTCCCTCCTTTGCTCAAGGGTATACATATTGAGCTCCATTAATCTGTCCTTATATGTCTTCTGATGCAGTCCCTGCACCATTTTGGTTGCCCTTCTCTGGACTGCCTCAATTTGGTTAATGTCCTTGTGAAGGTGTGGCCTCCAGTACTGCATGCAGTACTCCAGATGGGGCCTAACCAGTGTCTTGTAAAGAGGGATTATTACCTCCTTCTTAATACTTGTGATACCCCTACTAATACACCCTAACATCCCCCTAGCCTTACTTACTGCTTTAGAGGTCTGCTTGGATGATTTCAGGTCATCGGTGATGATGATGCCCAAGTCTCTTTCTTCCTTTGTGACTGCCAACAACTCCCCTCCCAGCCTATAGGTGATTTTAGGGTTTCTCATTTTTCTCATGAACACTTGGATGATACCGTATGTAATTTGCATATGTTTCTGATGGCTTTCTAAACCACTGCTATCATCAGGTGCTTTTGGAATACATATGCTGCTCGCTTGTACAGAAGAGACTGCAGGTCGATTACTATTGACTGGATTTTCCCCCGCTACTGTCAGTTTGGGAAACAGTTTATGGACAACAAGAGAATCTCTTGCTGATATCCGCTACTCTCGACACAAAGTACAGTTCGCCAGTGCGGGTGGTTGACAAATGAAGAGTGCTCTCCTATGGCCAAATTTGTGTGGATTCTTTTGGTACTGCAATACCGGGTGGCATTCTGTGCTCTGGAGTCTCAAAGCGCTTTGTGTTACTGGTTCGAAGTCGGTATTGCACTACCGGGGATTCCTGTATGCAACGTTGTACTTTGCTGGATGTGTGAGAGATAGCAGCAGCAGGCATTACTGCAAGATTAATATCCGCTGTATATTGGTCAGCTGGTGCTTTCCCACCAATCGCTGTGCTCACTTTCACCTCTCGTTAATACCCATGTTACACAATGGATTTAAAAACTGCTACTATTCTGCAATATAAATAGGTTTACTTATAATATTCCTTTGTTTTTTTTAATATGCCCTGTGTAGTTCTTAAAGATAAACCATCTTCTTTTTTATAATTTAAAGCAACAGTATTTCTTAGTCAAAAGAATGTCACGTAATCATAGAGTGTTTTGGCAAAAATGTAGTCCTCTCTTTTTTTCCATTATAGAGCTGTTTGGTGCCCAGACACCATCTTCATCTGTTTCAGGTCTGTTGCTCAGCACTCCCAGTCACATCTGCCACTTGCCCTCCCATCATGTCAGCGGGGATCCACATGGGGTGGGACTCAAGAGTACCAGCGGTGTCATCCTTGGCGCCCGGTGCATATGTGCTTTTTCCCTTTTTCTTCCTCTGGTTCTCCCAAGACCAAGTCCTGTGCAATGATGCAGTCACACATTACAGGCATCTGCGCTGGGTCCGATTCCTGTGGTGCTTGCCTGGTTCACCACCCAACCTCCACTAAGTGGTGACAGTGCAGCAAGACGCACTACCCCCTTCCCCAGAAGGAGAAGAGCTGTCTGTGGGATGCTGCATCCTCCCTCCCCCCAGCTTGCCCCTAAGCCGCCCTGGTCCGTTCTCAAACCCCAATCGCCAGCACCTCAACCTTATCCACCACTGGGCTGGCTGCAAAAATGCATTTCTGACATTCTCAGATTCATCCTAAGTATATATTTTTTTTAATTTCCTCAGATATGTTCAAAACAGTTTTTATGCTATTTTTTGTAATTAATTACTCAAATGCTTAACGATGGCTGCCACCACCTCACAATTTTAAAAAAGCTCTTCTGTTGAGGTTATCTGTTGAATGTTAAGTACTGGATTCATACTGTGGGTGTATCAGGATGGTATTACATATATTTTTAAAAGGCTATGCCTATAGCTCAATGGGGTGAGCAACCAGCCACACCCCATTTGTAAAAGCAGGACCTCAGTATAGCAGTGCCCCCTCTGAACTGCTCTGTCCTGGGAGAACTACGTTGTAAAAGCTGGATGCCACTGAAAGGTAGCTTGTCTTTCAGCTGGGCTGTACTGGGCTGTACTGGGTGAATACTTTATAAAAATTGGTAAAAGCAGGGCCTCATCAAAAATGAAGATACTACATTCTGACTGTGCTCTCCTGGGTAAATACAGTGTAAAAACTGGGAAAAGCAGGTCCCTGCTGAAAACAAGATAACATCTGAGCTGTAGTCTCTTTGGTAAATACAGTACAAAAATGTATCAAAGCAGGACCCCATTGAAAATGAAAGATTGCATCTCACCTGGGTTATCCTGGATAAATATATTGCAAACTGTGTAAAAACAGGACACTATAGCAGAACCCCACTGAAAAGGAAGTGCACTGCATCGAGGATGATCTGTTATAGAAAAAACTATTATAAAAGCAGGACGACACTAAAAACGATATATCGCATCTCTCTTCTACTATCCTGTGAAATGCAGTATACAACTGTATAAAATCAAGACCCAGTTACAAATGGCATATTACATCTCATCCGGTCTGTCTTGGGTAAATATGTAGTAAAAATGTGTACAAGCAGGACCCAGAACAGCAGCATGCAGGCAAGCATTTGGAATTAACAAATGCTTGATCTTTCTGTTTCCTTTCATTCCTGAACTAAGATATAGGATTTCTACAATTTTAACAGTTCCTGCTTCTGTGCCATGCTCACCGTAGACAATTTACTGTAAATATCTTGATTTAGTGCTGTGCTGTTTACTGTCAGTTCAGTGGGCCTACACAACCAGAGTAGTGTTATGCTTGTGCAACTGTGATAACTGTTTAGCTGTTCACACTGTATTCCACAGGGAATTACCACCCAGTAGAAGTACCAAAAGGCTAGGAATCCTCGAAGAGGGTTTCACCCTAGAGGTGCTGCAGGAAAGATTCCCTTGGCTAAAGGCACCTTAGGAAGGAGCCCCCCTGAGTAGATAGGCATGCCACTGGAGGAGGAGGGGAGGATGATGGGGCAAAGAAAAAGTGCTTCAGATGGAGGCTGGGAGGAACTGCTTATATAGCTCAGGAAGGGGGCGTGTCTGGCTGCTCACTCCATTGAACTACAGGCATAGCTTTTTAATTCAATGGGCCTACACAACCAGAGTAGTGTTATGCTTGTGCAACTGTGATAACTGTTTGGCCATTCGCACTTTCTAGTCCATGGGGAATTACCATACAGTAGGGGTACCAAAGGCAAGGAACCCTTGAAGAGGGTTCCACCCCTAGAGGTGCTGCAGGAAGATTCCCATGGCTAAAGGTACCTTAGGAAGGAGCCCTAAAAAGAACATTGAGCAGTAAATGTTGACTATGAGGTAGAGGAGCAGACTGATATCAACAAGACAACTTGATGAAACACAAATGAGATGCACGGGTTGTCAGGATTGCACTGATGACATCAGGGGGCTTTCTAAGGAGAGAGAGAATGGTGAGTAGGGCTACCACCCTTCTCCATTCAACAGTGGAAACCTACCTAAGGAAACTGGGGAATATACTATAACTAACTAACTACATATTATGACATTTGGCATGGATGAGAGGAAAAAAAAAACTTTTAAAAGTAGGAAGCTTCTGGGGATCTAAGGCCTAGGTCGCCTTCCCTCCAGGCTAGGGGTATTTTGTTTAGTGACAGCTCTGCTGCTGCAGTTTAGAAACCCAATCCAAGGGGAGGAAAATATTCCAATTTGGTGGAAAACTCTCACGATCCCTCTAATGGGAATGCTGTGAAGAACTGCAACAATGGATACTCTGAAGCGAGAGTGGGACCCCCAAGGTGGGAGGAGGAGAGCAACGACCACTGAAGAGCTCAGCCAGCCTACCATTGGAAAATAGGCAAGGTGAACCAGAGGCAGTCATGGGGAGAATTCAAACCCAATTTGGCTAGCTAAAGGAGCTCTTTAGGGCATGAGGACCCCATCCCTCATAGTTGAAGCTTTAATTCTACACCAAGTGGTGCCATCGATTGACTGCATGGCTAAAGCTCTGCTCAGAGTGAGGACCTTGCCACTATGGGCCAGATGAGAAGGACCCCACCCAGAGTTTTGCATGCTCAAGATGTGGACTTTGGTGCAGAGCGAGACCATCGGCTGCAGGGCAGACCTGGAGCCATAGAAAATAATGGTCATGGCTGGCATGCTTGTGATTTATAAATGAGAGCATACAGTCAGTTATGAAGCGCTAAATATGAGGAGGCCAGGTGAAGCCTGTGGCCATCAGTTAGGTATTAGTATACTGGGTAATGCGATTGACTGAGATGATTGACTGATACAATGGACTGATACGATTGACTGATGAGATTGACAGATGAGGCTTACTTTATAGGAATGCCTAACATGATTGACTGATATGAAAGAAACCAGCGAAAGCAAGCCAACCAATTCCATTAAGGAAGCCAAATTAATGGTGACATAGAAGGTAGGTGATTATGCAGTGAGAGGCTGTTATGTCAGTAATGGAATCAATGAGGTTTAGTATAATTGAATCGATGAGGTGTAGCAGTGATTGCTATGGTATCAGCATGAATAGTGAATTGATATGATTGGCATGAATAGCTCAAAAGCCTGCTTTTACACATTTTTACTACATATTTACCCAGGATTGACCAGATGAGATGCAATATCTCATTTTCAGTGGTGTCCTGCTTTTACACATTTCTAGATTGTATTCACCCAGGATAGGCCAGCTGAGAGGCAAATTTCCAACATAGTCATTTTATGACCTGGTGTTATGATCAAGACAGGTGGAATTTTTCAATCCCATCCCAAACGTTATTTCACAGTGCAACTGCAAAAACATGTTTCAGAGAGGATTTGAAAATGTCACCTGTCATGCTCATGAGGTGGGGTAACATAAGGGATATGCTGAACATTAGGGGCCAGAATCTGCAAAAAATAATTATGAGTAAATGTTGGAACAATTCAGTGTTTCTTCATAAGAACTTAATTGTTTTCTTATTTTGACCCACATTTTAAGCGTGGGGTGGGATATTTAAAACAGTTGTGCATAGCGCTGAGATGCACGGCAAGTGGATTTGTGCGCAGGAGGCGTTATTCAATGGGATCCATGTGCATGCAAGTCTCAGTGTGCCAGATGTGCCGAGCAGACTTGAACCTATAACACAGGCGAAGCAGCACAGACAGCACTTGGGCGAGTAGCAGGGAAAGACAGAGAGTGGAATGGGAAGGTGGAGGGACAGAATCAGACAGACCAAGGGAGACAGAGCCTGTGAGGGACAGAAGGACTGGCACAGGCAGCCACAGGGGCGTGGGACAGAGGTGGCAGTGGAGAGCGAGCCAGGGGCCAAGGGGGTTAGAGGGAGAGGCAGGCAAAGTGCCACGCATTGCACTAGGGTGGCAAACAGCCCACAGCAGCTGACCGCCCAGGTGGAGACAGGACATCAGGGGCCATGGCCAGTGTACCCTTCCTAATGGAAGCCAGCCCTTCTTGATCCCCCCCACAGATAATGGAGGCAGTGTGGTCTAGCGGTTTGTGTTGGGAAGAGAGAGATTGCAGGTTCAAATCCTGCTACATCCAAATAATCACGGTGTGACCCTGAGCAAATCACTTATCCTCCTAGTACACAAGTCCACCAGCTAAGAAATTGGGTAGAAGCAGAGAAGCAGCCTTGCACTGAAAATTAGATGTTGCATCTCAGCTGTGCTATCCTGGGCAAATAAATTGTAAAACAAAACCCAACAGTTGCCAGGCATTGCTGGGCTTTTAGCATCTCCTGCAGGCAGTGGAGACAGTGTGCTCTAGTTATTAGAGCACTGTTGGGAACTGTGAGATCGCTGATTCAAAGCAAACTACAGGCAAATACAGACTGTGAGCAAGTCATGTTAACCTCCCAGTGCTCCAGTCCAGTGTACCCGGCTATGGAGATGAGTAAAAGCAGGACTCCACTGAAACTGTGATGTTGCATCACAGGTATGGCTACCCAGGGTAAATAAATTAAAAAAAAACAAAACACTGCTGGCAGATGCTGGTCTTTCCTCGTCCCCCCAACCCCGCCCCAATAGGCACTGCGGTCTAGTAGTTACAGCATTGTTACAAACCAGAATGTTGCAGGTTCAAACCCTGCTAGATCCAAATACTCATTGTGTGATCCTGAGCAAGTCACTTTCTCATCATTTGTGAGATCATGGCCATATGTATTGATTTCCACCCACACAAACAGAATTTCAGCCTTACTCTAAATTATTAGTGGTGTGTATAATCATGAACCTCAGAGTCTGATCCACAAAGCTAGGACTCAAACCGTAAGAGCAGTTGAGTGACACTTCTCTGGTCGTGGTGGGGGTGGTAGTGTTAATTTAACCACTGCTGTTATTGCTGTTGCCTCCTGGGACATACTAAGAAATGAGATGTTGCAGCCCCCAGAGGATTTATTTGCTCAATAACAACAACAGGAGATAAATCAAGTGTTTTCACTACGGTATATATTCTTACTGTAACTCATAAGTGACATCATTTAGGTACCAGTGTGTCTCCACTCCAACCTTTGGGCTACAAGGTGGTGAGTTCAAGTCCCACACATGGGACCTCTGCCAGCCTACCACCACTGCACTACCAGCATCTAACTCTTTGCTTTAAAGGATTCTTTGAAATACCATACACCATGTGGATGCTGTGGTGCAGTACTGGGTGGAGGAGGACTGCATTGGGAGTCGGAGGAGGCTACTGTTGGAGACACCATTTATTAGATAAGACATCTAATCAAGGTGCCATATCTGGTGGATATAAAAGAATTCCAGGACATTTTTAGAAAGGAGTTGAAAATTATCTAGAGCAGCTGTCTCCAGGGTGTTAGGACTAGTAAGGACTAGAAAGGAAGCTAGCAGGAACTGAACCCAGGAGTGGACAGTAAGTAGAAAACTGAAATACACTGAAAAAATATAAGGCCTACAGGATAAGTGGAATAAGCCAGCCAAACCTATAATTAAGAAACAATATTAAAGATCTGCATCCTGCCCGGAGGTTGGGGGCTGAGGGAAAATAGTTTTGCCTTAAGGTCTGGGGCTAGGTGATAAGTGGGAGGAGGGGTTGTGGAGGTAGGACCCTTAAGTCGTGTTTACATTACGGCATCACTCCCAAATCTCAGCAGCTTCTTTCTGCTCTGCTGCCAGCTGAGCCTGTAATAAACTGTTTACACAGCCCTCTGTGCAGCACTGCAGTGTGCACTATGGTGGGGCTGATCCTTCAGTAGGGCGTGCTTAGTTTGTTGGTGCAGGACAGGAAAATTGGCCTCCACAGCAGATCAAGTGCAGAAGAGGGTTTACACCACCTTGCAATGCACTTGATCCACTGAACGTTCCCTCTCTGAAGTCAGATCAAAAAGTGGAATTGGACGCATCCTGCAGTGCACTGGTGAGTGTCCACATGCTGGGATTTTCAGCGCATCAACTGGTGCGCATGGGTTGGTGCGCTGCAAATTGGATGGTGTAAATGAGGCTTTAGTGTAACCTACTTTGATTCTGAATTTAAACCTCACTCTTGTGTGAATAAATTGAGTGGGACAGAGCAGGAATGCAGTGTCTGATCTAGCATCACCTGCAGGACAACTGCAAGGAGATTGCAGGTCTGTAGGGGACTCTGAAGGTCATATGACACTACTGTAATAAATGCTGTAAGATTGTGGTGTTGTATTTTATCTGTTACAGCAAATCAGAATCTCTGGACAAATACCTCTATAGGGTAGGAGTACAGGGCTGTGCTAGGGACACAGTACTGAGAGAGTAAGTTTGTGGTAGTTAACTTCCTTACCCAAACTAGCTACATAGGAGAGGGGCACATGGTAATAATCTGGGAAGGACAACCACGCAGCAAACCAGGCCAGCAAGTAACAAGCCAGGTTCTAGTTGAAAGGCACTAAGCAGTTAAGGAAATACAGGTTGATATCAGCGGTCTCGGGTTATCATAGGTTCAGTATGAAGATGAGGTGCAGTGGTAAGCTAGTTAGTTGTTTTGACTGTGGGGCGCTCCTCTCCAGGGTTATGCTCTGGAGGCAGGGGCACTGCCTCATCTGCTGGAGCTTTGTGGAGCTTCAAGCTCAGCTGATAGCAGCAAGAGAAGCGATATCTCAGCTGCATCACCAGCTCAGCTGGAGCCCACCCCCCCACACACACCCACAGACCCCCACTCCCCCGTAGGCCTACTGGTCGAGGGGAGTAGAAAGTGGTGGGAGGAAGAAGGCAAGGGTAGCCACAATGAGGTTGACCAGCCCCACATCATCTAGATGGCAAATGGCTTTATTCTCCTGGTGGGGACTATGAGTCAGTCTGCAGTAATGGGCAGGATGATGTGGTCGCACCCACGGGGACAAGTAAGAGGAAGTCAGCAAGGAGAGTCTTAATGGTCAGGAACTAGAGCTGTGCAGAATATAAAATTCCACCCGTGGAATGCCCAAGGAATGACCATTTCGATTCCAAGGAATTTCACAGAATATTCATGAAAATTCTGTGGAATTTTGCCAAATTTTAAATTTCCGTTATTTCACCATCATTTTAAAAGTACGTGTCCACATAACACCACATTTGGAAATTAAACAGTACTCAATGGCTTACAAAAGTTTACCACATTTCACAGTCATAGCTTGAAAGGGGGCAGAGTTATGGGTGGCCAAACATTTAATCAAAATTTAATCTTAAGTTATTTTGAGATAATTTTAAAATTTCTTATCCAAATTTCTCCACAAGGTCAGGATTTAGAGAAGCATCCAGCATGGGTAGATGCACCTTGTTTTAAGTCTCAAGCTGCAATGGGAGTTGAGTTATAGGTAGCCAAACATTTCACTAAAATGTTGATTTCTGTAATTTTAGTATAATTTTGATAGTATTCATTTAAATGTTATAACATTTGACAGGTAATCACTACATTTGTATATGTATGTAGTTTCAGATTTCCAGCTTCAAATGGGACTGCGTTATACATGCTGCCAAATTTTAATTTCAGTTATTTCCCTCTAATTGTAAAACAACATCTCCAAATTTACTAGAGTTGAAACATTTAAACTACCATACCACATGGTCATTTCTGAAAAAGTTCATATTTGCAGTTTTAAATGGGATTGAATTGAATGCCCTCTCGGTTGTCTCTCCATCTCCCCTGGTCTTACCCCCCCCCCGCCCGTAAACCTGACAAAGTCTGCTGGACTGTACCCATGCCTTCCAACCATCCCTCTCTCTATATTCCCCCCCCCCACTGCTTCCTTGATTTACATTGTAACTGATTGCCTGCTAGTGCCTGTCATCGTGTGGTGTTCCTATTCAATTGTAATTTGTATTTCCATGTATCTTGTACCCAGGATTTCTTGTACCTCTTCCTGTTTCATGTATCTCTTGTATTTTTTTCTTTCTCATGTAACTTATATATTTTGTATTTCTGTTTGTTGTTGTGACTCTGACGTGGAGCCTTTGTAAACAAGTCACTGACTCAAAGGTTGTAATTCCGAAAGTTCAATAAATAAATAAAAATAAATTAAAAGTAGTCAAACATTCCTAACATCTAAAAATAAAATTTTGCAAAAAAATTTCAACTACAAATTTAACCCCCTGACACTTTAAAACTAGAAAATGCAATGCCATTAAATTTGGCAGGTTCTTAGACCTTACAAGGACTGTGTGTGTGACAATTTTAGTAATTGCTTGCTGCCAGAAATTGCAAAATAACATCTGTACTTAAAGTCAAATCCCATGAGTCTCTGTGAAAATTGTAAAATTTCATGAAAAATTCCATAAAACTGGAATTTGCTACTTTCACTCAGCCTTATCTGGGGGACTCTAATTAAACAATAGGGTATGAGAGGCATGTAGTGCATGGGGTCACCATTTTCAGGAGTCAGATGCACAGTTTCACCAAGAAATGGACAGCTGAGCTGGGTAGTACAACAGAGGTAGACCCTCAGGTTGGAGCAAGGAAGCACAGAGTGTCAACAATTTCAACCTGAATGCAGGATATTTAAGGATCATATTCCAGTAAATTTATGATCCAGAGAGCCTGCTGTACATGCAAGTCTGGGACTCATGTAACCCCCTGCAAATCGGGGTTCCCAAAAGTCTTCCAGGAGCTTGCCTGAATGCTCCAAGTCTGGGCGGTGTTCGGCATTTAAGCTGTTTAAATGTGGTTCCAAGTGAGTGCTATTTGAGCCTCCACGTACTGTCTCTTTAAGAGCTGTCTGCTTGCAGACTTAATTAGTTTGTATGGGGGGACTGTGTTTTTAATGCTCGAATCCCACCCAAGCTGCTGTCAATTCGCTCTGTTTCTGCCGTCGCTACATGTGCAGAGGAAGCCTTGTTGAAAGATATAACTATTTGCCAGAAATCATTTGGAGTGACTGAGAAAATGTAGTTTGTCTAACCTGTCTTCATTTCAGCACAAACTGTTTCAGTGTAGCTCTTTCATTTTGGTCCTGAACTGCTGAAATGGACCAATCAATGGAGAGGGGTTCCTTAAAATGGAGCCTGTGGACAAATCGGAACTTGGACTCTCAATTTTGAGCCAGCCACAAGGGGATTGTATGGGCAATGACTCTGGGAAATGTAGTTTTGACCTTGGGGCCTTCTTTCACCAACAGAGGGAGTCTCATTGTGAGTGACAGCCAAACCAGCCAACAGAATGGCGTGGAGCTAAAAGAAATGCCCTGCTCTGTAACTGGAAAGATCAGATCAGTTGTGACAGTGAAGAGAGAAGTAGCTCTGTGCTTCTGCGGTGTATAGTTTCGCACGGGAAGCGCATGTGAGGCCCTGAGGTTCGGCCTGCAGCCATTGTAAGTGCTAGTTCAGACTGAATCTGATTTGTGAGGAGAAAGAAGGAAGTCTGAAGAGTGGAAACCAGGCTCACCCTGTAGAAGACTGGAGAAATTGCTGAATCATGCTTGGTCTGTCAGGAACTGAAGCTACTGTGTGTGCTCCCGGGTATTTTGCAGTAATTGCGATTGGGATCTAGGAGCAGCCCGCCTGGTATAGTACTTTCCTTTTACACATGAATGTGCGTAGTGCTTGTGGGGAAAAGCTATTTCCAATCCCCCGTGCCGTGTGCTGTGTGTTGAAGCTGGAAGCAAACCCCAACTTGTCTCGGACTAAATCCATTTGCTATCTACTGCAGTGGGGTCCAGTCACAAGAACCTTGTCTCCATGCCCTGTTGTTCTGGCAACCCAGAAGAACATCCACCATCCGGTTCTCAGCTTGGGTATTGTGAGTACAAATCAGGGTATTCCCTTGCAGCATGTTTTCAATTACAAGTGTGTCATCTAATTATTGTTGTTTCACTTCTTCATGGACTGAGCCATCCGGCTCCAGATTACAATTGGGTGTTGTGCATATATTTTCTTCTACAGGGCCCTGTCCATCTGCACCTGCCGGCCAACCCGGCAACTGACCTGGCTAGCCCCAAAACCTGGGTACCCAGAGTGTGACTTTTCAGACCCGTATGTGTGCACAGTACTATGATTTAATTCTGCCAATTAATCTGATTGCCCCTCCGTGTTACTGTCGCCTAAATAAATCAGATTTGTTGTTGTTATACTATATACTGTCTGTGGTGTTGGTACTTATGGAAACAGTATTGTATTTTGCTGTGTATGTTTTTAACCTTATTTTACAGGGGGTCCTCAGAGAGGTGCTGCAGAATCAGTCTCGAGGGTAAGTGGTACTTTATGAGTGAACAGTGTGTATATGTGGGGTATTGGGGCTGTAACTCCTGTGTACTGTGTGAGCCACTAGAGGGAATAAAAGGGGGTCTCAGTGTCTCAGAGGGCTGTGACCAAGCTAGTCTAACCACTACAAACCCTGAGCTCTGGGTGGAGGCACCCGCCATAGAACCTAGGCCCCTCAACCTGTCAGTAGTCAAGCAGGCAGGGGTAGTAGCCCTTGGGACAGCGCCACCTGGGGGTTACACTCAGATACTAAAAAAGATGCAGTGGGGGAAGACAATGTCTTGGGCAGCACAAAGGAAGAATTCTGGCAATTACAACAGGATAGGTTGATAGGAAAAGGAGTAGGTGACTCAAGTTTTAAGGAAGTTTGTCACTGTAAAGAACAAAGAGGATATCAATGGGATCAGTAGTTCTACTGGGTCAATTTGGCTATGGCAAAACAGAAAGGGGGGGGACAGTCACCCAGAGAGGAACAGCAGGACTGCGAAAAGCTCTGCATAGCTTATCAAATGAAGTAGTGATTTGTGCATTGTGAACGTTAAATTCCGAAAAAGAATTCTGGATGCTTCATCTGTATGCTACCATAAATATGTGAGAAAATGTTACCAATATTTTGATTTCTACTGCAAATTTAAAACTGCTAAACCAATTTACCCAGTTGAGTTAGACACAGGGGCCCAATTCCAGAACGGTTACACATGGTGCAAAGTGACTTGCACCAAAACAAAGGTGCAAATAGCACTTTGCGCCATGAGTTACGACAATTGATATTCCAAAACGCTGCCTCTGACATGCTGCAGGCTGCCTGTGCCAAAGTGGTCCTATGCCATCATTTATGCCATAAACCCCCTGTGACATGCTGCAAGGGGGGTTTATGGCAGCAGTTGTGCCCTATTCTGGGAGGGTGGCTGCTGGAATAGCACATTTGCTATTCCAAGAGAATCCCCAGAGGACATTTGTCAAAACACAGTTAGACCAGCAAATAGCTGGCCTACGTGCACTCTGCATCCACTGGGGGTCCACCAATGTTCTAGGTGCACCACACAGCCACCCCCCACGATCTCACATAAACTCCCCCCTCCCATCCCCCATTGCGCACTACACATAAATGCTCTCTGTGGGTTGCTGGCACCCCCAATCCCCGATCCCCAAGTAATTCCCCACAGGGTAATCATGCCCACATTCCATGCCCCAATCCCAAGTAATGTCCTGCAGGGGCTAATCATACCCCCACCCCATGCTTTGACCCCAAGTAATGCCCTTAGTCTCATCATGCCCCCCACCCCCATGCCCTGATCCCGATCACCATCTCACGATAACTGTAAAAGTACGCATAACAGCACAACCCATACACCTTGGTAGTCTAGTGGCCTCCACCCGGCGGTGCCAGCCACCATGCTCCCCCCACCCATCCCCAGCCGGCGACTGGCACAGCCCACCTCCCCCTGAGTGCATCACTCATTGGGCGCGTACTGTATACAGTAGCACACGCTCAGCGGGAGCTCAGTCAGTGACTGGCTGTGGTGGTGAGAGGTGGGCTGTGCCAGTTGCCAGCTGGGGATGTGTGGGGAGGAGCAGGGTGGGCTGGCACTACCGGGTGGGGGCCACTAGACTACCAGGGTGTACGGGTTGTGTTGTTATGCTTCACATTTACAATTACCAGTGAGCTGGTGAATGGGGTTCAGGGCATGGAGGTGGGGGCATGATTAGCCCTGTGGGGCATTACTTGTCGGATTGGGACATGGGGGTCCGATAGCCCTGCGGAGCATTGTATACAGTGTATTGGGGGACCAAGGGCAGGGGGGCACTTGCACCCTTCCAAATCTCATGCCGCAGGCTTGTAACACCCTGTTCAGGTACACCCTCTGTTTGGTGTCCTCTCTGGTTGGCACAAGTCACGGACATAGCTGCCAGGGACCCTGGCTGTTCTGGAATCAGGCACAGGGTCCCAGGCGCATTGGCATTTGGCGCAAGTCACAGTTGTCGAAAACTTGAGCCATGCTTTCTGGAATCAGGCCCCAGGCACACTGACTATGGATACTGAAGTCAAATGTTAAGTTTATGCCTGCAAGAGCAGAGAAGTTAGAAACATCCATATTTTTGAGAGTTTTCACAAAATGTTGCAAATATTTACATAGTAAAGCTTTGAACCCCTGTAACTTAAAAATATCTAATCCAGTTCTCTCTACATTTAGATCATTCTATAAGCAGTACAGAAAGGGTTATTCATGCTAGTTTACTCATGTCTAGCTCCAAAGGTGCCTGAGTTACATGCAGATGGAATTTTTTCACTAAATTTCTTGCAAAAAATAAAATGACAGATTTTGAGCACATATAATTTTGAGATGATGCATCATATTCTCATGAAATCTAGCATATTATTAGAACACCTATCATCAAGGAATCATGTCAAATTTAAGATCTCTTACCCAATAGATGGCTAAGGTATATATAGATAAAAATGTTCATGAAATTTCACACAAAAAATTAAATGACAGACTTTGAGCACCTATAATTTTGAAACTGTCCATCTGAATTTCATAATATTTGGTACATTACTGGCCTCCCTCCCAAGAAGTGAATATACTAAATTGCAGATCTCTAGCTTTAACAGCAGCCAAGCTATGATCACAGTACTAAATTTTTAAAATTCCACAAATTCCGAAGAAATTCCATGACATTTCATGAAGTTTCATGAAATTTAATTGAAATTTCACGAATTAAGAATTTTCCCATTCCACACAGCTCTATCAGGGACTCAATGATCAGTGGGTACGGAGTTAGGTGGGTGGGGGGTAGGGGAGGTGGGGGGATGGCCAGCTGCCTTCCTAGTGAATCGGCCATCTAATATATACTGTAGACAGGATAGGGAGGAGGGCAGGGGAGGGAAGACTGGGGGAGCTTGTACACTTGGATACCAATGATCTGGTGATCCAGCCTGTGGAGATGGTGAAGCAGAACGTTCGAAGACTGGGGGTCTGACTGAAGGTACACTCAGCCTCTTTGACCTTTTCCAAGATCCTCTCTGTGTGGAGTCGGGGGGGGGAGATAGAATAAGGAGGGGTTAGATCGAGGAATGTAATGGCTGGTTAAAGAGATGGTGTCAGGAGATGGGGTACCACCTTGTGGGGGACTGAGGGGACTTATGTGGCAGGAGACTTTTCAAGGGTGATGGCCTTCACCTGACAAGAGAGGAGGACAGTGGGCTGCGGCAGAAACTGGACAGTTAAACTGACTACAGTGGAGACTGAGGCTAGGAGAAACACAGTGATAGGAGAAAAGAAAGGGAATTTAGCTAGTACTCCCCCTAATCTGGGGCTTGTAGAAACGCAATGTGCAAAAATAAGGCTGAGGCTCAAACTGGGCTAGCAAAAGGGACCAAGGAGGGACGGCTGATACAGCCTGCAGTCAACATGAAAAACAAAATGTTAAGGAGACTAGGGAAAAATACGAAGAAAGACAAGTAAAAAGCAAAATGGGATCAGGAGTTAGAATGGGGCCTGCTCAATGCCAAGAGTCTGGGTAATAAAATCAGCAACCTCAAGGTAATGATGGCAGACAATAAGATTAACCTCCTAGCCATCACAGAAACTTGGGCCTCAGAAATAAATGAGTGGGACCTGACAGTCTCAGGTTACACTTTGTTTAGGAGGGATAGAGGAAAAGGTAAATTGGGGGGCATAACCCTATATCAGGGAAGGCACTTAGGCTGTGAAAGATGGATACATCAAAAGTAATCAGGAGACAGTCACTATGGGTACAGCTCAATGTGATCTCAGACAAGAAACTGTGGTTGGGGGTGATCTATGGTCTGCCAGGACAGGGGGAAGAGAGGGGTAGGGAGCTGGGAAAAGTTAGGAAGGGGAGTGACATAGGAGGAAGTAGTGATGATGGTGAGGCAAGATATTGATTGGGACGTTCCAGTTGCAAGGAGCATCAGAAGTCAGGCTCTGCTGGATACATTCATAATTGGGGGGTAATTAGTTGATACTGAACACCATTCTATCTAATTACGTTTTCACCCAATGTGTAAATTAGAGTCATAATATGGGACTACACATTAGGTGAAAATGTAATTAGATAGAATGGTGTTCAGTATCAATTAATTGTCCCCCAATTATGATGTCATTATGAGGAGCGTATATATATATATATATACACTGTTGTTAGAATAGTTGGTTATACCCCCTTTGAAGGCATTGAGCAGAAGCACAGGGGTCCTGGAATCTTTCATGGATTAAAACACTTGCATTTAATTACTCCGTGTTCCTGAGTGCTCATTTCTTTGGTTCTACATTCTGCAGGTGCAGCTGGTTAAGGAACCCACCAGACATGCCGTCATTTTTGATATGGTGTTCATCAACTCAGAGGTGGCAGGAGGTGTGTGGGTAGGGGAGCCACCAGGCTCCAGTGACCATAACTCTGTTTGGTTTGAGCTGGCCCTTGGGACCAGAAATCCTCAATAAGAGATGAGGTCCTTGATTTCAGAAGAGTGGACATCAACATGATGAGAGAGTTGGTCCAGGACATGACAATCAGGGTAGACTGCATCAGAGGTGTGGAGGATATATGGGGGAATTAAGGGGGCCATTTTCGAGGCATCTAAGTTGTGCATGAGAATGGTAAACAAAAGAAACAGGGACAAGAGACCAATATGTTTCTTGGAATGGATCAGAGAAGCAGTGAGGGTAAAAAAAGTCCTTCACCAGGTACAAGAAAAAGCAGGGGGAGGAAGAATGGAGAGAGTACCGATAGAGAAATAAAGAAGCAAATATGGTGATTAGGGATGCAAAAGCAGACAGTGAACTGCATGTTGTGGAGACTGTCAAGGGGGCAAGCAGCTCTTCTGATATATTAGGAAAAAAGAAAGAAAGGATGGGTGATTGCTAGGCTATCTGAGGGAGGGAGGTAGGGCAATAGAGGAGGATGAGCAAAAGGCAGCTGTCCTTAATGATTACTTGTGCTCTGTCTTCACAAGGGAAGACAGCAGGCCCCTGTCAGAGAGTGATATCAAGGTGGCCATAAAGGGGGCCCCAGAGATGATGCAGCCAGTATCTACCACTGAAACTGTACAGCGAAATGGTACAGAAAGGGCTAGCAGCTCTAAAGACAGATAAGGTCCTGGGGCCTGATGGGATGCATCCGTGGGTACTCAAGGAGCTGGCAGCAGAACTGGCTGAACCTCTAATAGAGCTATTCAATAACTCATTACAGATGGGGGTAGTTCGGAAAGACTGGCGAGTAGAGAATGTAGTTCTGCTCCACAAGTGAGGGTACAATGAGTAAGCAGGGAACTACAGACCTGTCAGTCTTAACTCTATTATGGGTAAACTAATGGAGTCACCGGTCAAAGAGGACCTTGTGGACTATCTGGAGAGCAACAGATTCCTGGATAGTAAACAACATGGGTTCATGGAGAGAGGTCTTGTCAGATCATCCTGGTAGTTTTCTTTGATTGGGTGATGAGGGTATTGGATAGGGGACACGTCATGTATTTACTCTACTTTGACTTCAGAAAGGCTTTCAACTCAATATCTCACAGAAGACAACTGAAAAAGACAGAGAAACTTGGTGTAACTAGGGCCATAGTAAGATGGGTAGGAAACTGGTTGAAGGAAAGGCAGCAGAAGGTTGTGATAAATGGTGTCAAATCAGAAGAGAGGAAGGAGAGAGAAAGGTCATACGTGGGGTGCCACAGAGATCTGTCCTGAGGCCTGTCCTCTCCAATATATTTAGCAGCAACACTGGAGAAGAATCCAGGGCAATTTGTGTATCTTCATAGATGACATTAAGTTCTATGGGAGGGAAGATAGCAATGAGGCAATTAGGGAGATGCAGAGTGACCTGTAAAGGCTACAGAGGTGGGTTGGTCTAAGGTTTGGCAGTTGAAATACAATGATTGTTGATACACCTAGCAAACAAGACCCCATAACCATCACTAGTGACTCTCTTAAACAATCAAGCCAGTGTAACCAGGTCTACAGTAAAGTAGATAGGATGACTGGATGTACTGCAAGGGGTATTGACAGTAGAAGCAAAGAGGTATTATCACCTCTTTATAGATAATTGGTACGGCCACACCTGGAGTATTGTGCCCAGTTCTGGAATCCTCACCTCAAGAAAGATAAGGACAGGCTAGAGACAGTGCAACAATGGGTGACCAGGATGATTCAGGACCAGCAGGGCAGATATTACAGGGATCAGCTTAAGGCACTGATCATGTACTTGCTGGAGACCTGATGACAGAGGGGTGATATGACAGAGACTTTCAAGTTCCAGAAACAAATAAACAAGATGAACTGTGAGGAATAATACAGCATGAGTAACAGTTCAAGGAAATGGGAGTACAAGTGGAATCTGATGGGAGGGAAGTTCAAGAAGGCTGTGAGAAAGTTTTGGTGGAACTGGGGAACAGTCTGCCAGCTGAGGTGGTGGGCGCCAATATCATTAATAGTTTCAAGTACATATGGGATGGAATGAAGGATACAGTAGTTACTCAGGGTGGTAGCAGTAGGGAGGGGAATGGGGGAGTACTGGGTGTTAGTACCCTGCATGGACAATAGGTCCCTTAGTTTGATAGGGAACTACATGCAGACTGGATGGACCATTGGTCTTTTTCATCTGTCATTGTCTATATTTCTATGTTTCTATCCCTACAGACCAGGCCAATATTCCCTTTCTCAATGACACCAGTTCAGATGCTACTATTCATTGGTATGTGTAGAATTTGTTGGGCCAGTAAAGACTATGAGCCAGATTTTTAAAAGGGCCAGATGAATATGCAAATGCATGCTATGCCTGTACCTGTGTTTGACCAATCACATCCAAGTGGCCCTGCATCAATCTTCAGAAGACATGTCAGTTTTCATCAAAAGTTCCCAATTTGTGGAATAGATAAACATGAGCAGAGCAGGCACGTGGCATCGCACATGTGCAGACGCGTGCATAGACACGCGCATCTCTGAGCGTGTCTGCTGTGTCTGCTGAGAACACAAGCAACAGGAGGAAGGACTCTTCCTAAACAGGGATTAATACACTACAATCTAGGGCCAAACAATGGTATTTAGAGCTTCCTTCAGTAATATATCTCTGTAGTCTGACTCAGGCTTGGTATTAGAATAACCATGGAACTAAGTAGAAATGAATGCTCGTCCTGCCACATGTTCACATTAGATAAAGAGGTACAGGGATTTGTCTGCGATAACTGTATTCTAATTTAAACCCTTAGGGTAGAACTAGAATGTTTTTACAGGAGAGGTAATAGCCAGGAGGAAATAAGCAATTTAGAAAACTTTATTGATGCTATGTCAGTGGAACTAGGTGTACAGACTACACCACCCTTAATTCCAACACAGGAAAGAGATATCCCCCCCCCAAGGAAGTTTTTTTATTTAGTTGTTTTAACCAGGTATAGCACACTAAGCTGAAAGCTTTTTTACAGGAGCGACCTGGGAGCACAAGGAGGTTAAGTGACTTGCTTAGGGTCACACAGTATGCAAGTGGAAGCTGTGGGATTCAAACCCAGGTCTGGTCTGCTGGATATCACCAAATTTGCAGCTCAGAACCTTAGACCACTGCGCTATACTGCCTCCTAGTGTCTTTACATCCCACATCTCCCTTATCCAGAGCATGGAGGAAAACATTCCACTACCTTCACTTAGTTCAGAAAAAGATCCTGAAGTAGAGGATTGGGCATTAGTAAAAAAACACACCAAAAGACGCTGAGAGGGGCAAATTTACAACAGTGCCCCAGTTGAACTACGCAACCAGTTTGAAATTCTAACAACACCAACCTCAGAAAGAAAGTTAAACAAAATAAACAGATAACTAGAGCTAGCAAGGAAGGAGTTTGCACCCTAACAAACACAAACACAAACCTAAAAAAGAATGAGGAAGCTAATGCCACATTCACCCCTTAAATAATGAACCCTCGTCCAAAATCAGAGACATAATATTCATGGGGACTCTATTTAAGGGGTACAGATACATTTATCCGTAGAGGAAGGAAAGGGCATACTATAGTAAGCATGCTACCAGGGGTTAAAATGTCAGATCTAAGCACTCTTAAACAGCCTATTGGAACACTCTGTTAACCCCTTAATAGTGCTTCATGTGGGGATAAATGATATTGGCAGAAGATTGCTGCAGTCAATATACAATGACACTATACTATATATACTATACAGACATAATTAGAAAATTGAAAGAGCATACAGCGGATATTATAATTTCAGGATGACTGCCCACTCACGGAAGATATAAATACAAGAACAGGGAGCTCTGTATCCTGAATCACTGGGTGAGCCAACTTTGTATAAAGGAAAATATAAAATTCATGGATAACATTAAGGTATTTAGAAATGAATCACTCTTTAAAGAAGATGGACTCCATTTAAATAATCCTGGGCTAGGCTATTAGCAAAGGAGATAAACTTTGCCATTACTGAGCATTTAAACTTCCTATGTGGGGAGGTAGAGAAATACCAAAATACAAATCGATGGGACTGCACAATCAAAAGAAAATATCAAATTACTAAATGGATGGAATGGAATATTAATTAACGTCAGAAGCTTAGATCAAAAATTAATTCAACATGACATTACACACTAAGAACATCCATATAGCTATTGTCACAGAAACATGGTGGGATAGCACAGGTGAGTGGGACAAAAATGTGGATGGATATAATCTGTTTAGTGTATCTAGGACCTTTAGAAGAGGGGGAGGAATAGCCATATACATTAGTGAAGCTATCCCATGTGAGGAACTGGAATTTAACAAAGGAGACATAGAAGTAGTATGGGTTAAACTGCTGCCCAGAAACTCAGCAAAAATTATTCTAGGTGCACTATACAGACCACTGTCCATCAACACTGAAAGAGACACAATACTAAAAAATCAATTAGCCAACTTAAACCCAGCTGATAAAATTATCATAGCAAGAGACTTTAACCTTCCAGGTATCAATTTGAAAACATACACAGGATCCACAAAATTAGAAAGAGAATACCTAGATATTTGATTAAATAGGGTTGTCCCAAAAGGTATAGGTAACAACCACAGGGGAGAACACATTGGACCTGGTCCTCACCAATACGGGAGACTCAGTTGGCAACATTAAAACTTCAGTATCATTAGGGAGCAGTGATCATGAAACCGTCTTTTTTGACGTACTAGAAGAGTACACTAAAGATAAGGGAGATACAACAGTCCTGAATCTAGGCAAAGCTGACTTTCAAAAAATGAGGGACAATTTAGAAAACTGGGACTGGGTTACAGACTTTGACCATAAAACTCTCAATGAAATGTGGAAACTGTTTATATCCAAACTTCAAACTGAAATAGAAACACATATCCCACAAAAAAAGTATAATAGGAAAGGAAGAATTCCTAATTGGTTAAAACCAAACATCAAAAAATTAATAAATAAAAAGAAAAAAACTATATAAGAAAATCAAAAGGGAAAAAATACAGAGATCACTATCGAATATAGGAAGGTAATAAAGTGGGTGAAGCTAGAAATAAAAAATCAAAAGCAGAATTTGAGCTAAACTTAGCCAAGAAAACAAAGGATAACTACAAATATTTCTATTCTTATATAAACAGTAAAACTACAATTATTGGTCCATTCAAGGAGCACAACCAGACAGTGACCAATCTAAAACAAATAGCAAGCATCCAAAATTCATATTTTCTATCAGTTTTTTAACGATAAATCAGTTGGACATTCCCCAGATCCTGTTGCAAATTCTATAGAAGGGAAAATCATAATATCAAACGTAGACGTTAAAGACAGACTGAGTAAACTAAATATCAATAAATCACCAGGGCCTGATGGGTTGCATCCTAGGATACTATCAGAATTGGCAACCCAACTAGCACCACCACTACAGCTATTTTTCAGTTATCTCCAGAGGGAAGTTGTGGATTGCTGGAAGAAGTGATAGTTACACTCTGCACAAAAAGGACCCAAAACAAACCCAGAAAATTTTAGACCAGTAAGCTTAACCTCAATTGTATGCAAATTATTAGAAGGGATTCTTAAAGAACATATATTAAATCACCTTGAGACTAATAATTTACTATACCAATCACAACATGGTTTTACAAAGACTAAATTCTGCCAGACCAATATGTTGGAATTTTATGAGAAAACCAGCCAAACGTTAGACCTAGGTAAAGCAGTAGATATTATATTTTTGGATTTTGCAAAAGCGTTCTATAAATTACCACACCCTGACTTGATAACATAACTAAGGTACATAGGTTTAGAGACAAACTTAGTGAATTAGATTGGAGCATGGCTAACTGGTACAAAACAGAGGGTTTCAGTTAACGGTGTTAAGTCAGAATGGGCAGAGGTGACCAACGGGATGCCTCAGGGGTTGGTGTTGGGTTCCTGTGTGTTTAATGTTTACGTATCTTCCCGTCTGTATAATCAGGACAGTATCTGGATTACAAAATTTGCAGATGATTGTAGGTTGGGGGGTATAATAAGGATTCAAGTAGACAGAGATAATCTCCAAGATGCTTTGAATAATATTGAAAAGTGGACTACTAGCCACAAGCTCCCTCTTAATACTAATAAATGTGTAGTCATGTACATGGGGCATAAACATCCTGGGTATAGTTATACCATAAACAACCAATCCCTTAAATATGTCGCAGAGGACAGAGACCTGAGCATTATATCACAAGACCTTCAGTTTAAATCACATTGTAATATAGTTACACAAAAAGCAAATAGAACATTAAATTGCATTTTAAGAAACATCGATAGTAGAAGGAGGGAGGTTTGGTTGCCCCCGTGTGACACACTGGTGAAGCCTTTGATGGAGTACTGTTCCCAGGTTTGCGCCCCATATAAAAAAGGACAAACAGATAAATTAGAGAGGGTTCAGAGAAGAGCAACTAAGTCAATAGCCAGAATGTCTAACATGACTTATGAGGATAGATTGTTAGAGCTGAACCTGTTTTCCCTGGAATACAGAAGGTGTAGCGGAGATTTATGTCTACTTTACAGAGCATTCACAGATGATTCATTGTGGGAAAGTCTAGGTTTAGAACTAAAAATCCAGCATCGTATGAGATCATATGGGCTTCAGCTAAAAACCGGTAGACATAATTCAGTAAAAAGACAACACTGGTATACACAGAGGGTAGTACCAATTTGGAACCCCCTAACCCAAGAGGTTGTGGCTAGTCCCTCAATTATAACATTTACAGTAAGAGCAATTTAGACAAATATTACAGACTTAAGGGGAGGTTATTTTGACAATATTTGATGAGTATTAATGGACACAAGTCTAAATAAGCTCAGTATTTTCCTATGAATCCTATGAAAATGGCTATATGTAGAAGTTAGAGAGGTGGTCTGGGGTTTGGCAACTTGGCTTCAATGCAAAGAAATGCAAGGTTATGCACATTGGAGCTAAGAACCTGAGGACTGAGTACAGCCTGGGTGGGGTCCAGCTATCTGCATCTGAAGAGGAGAAGAACCTGGGAGTGATGATCCTAGTGTCCTGAAGTATTTCACGCAATGTAGGAAAGCAGCAGCAAAGGTAAATAAAATGTTGGGCTATATTGTCAGGGGGATCACAGTAGACAGGAGGAGGTAATACTGCTGTTGCACAAGTTATTGGTGAGGCCACATCTGGGGCCAGATTTTCAGTCTGTTTTGGGACTAAGCCCCAATCTGCAGAGTGCAAAAAAAAAAAATCTCTATACTGGTGCCAAGATTTTTTTTTAAGTTCTGTTTATGTCTCCTTTTCTTTGGCTCCCCCAAATCCCTCAGGCCCTGCAAGCAGCTTCCCTCCTGAGCAGGGTGGGAAGGCTTCCCTGAAATAGCACATTTTGTCAATTAAGGCACTGTGATCTGGTGAGGGGGAGGCCTGGGGAGCTCTGTGGGCCATCATCATAGACGTGCCGGGCCATTTTTCCTTATTTTCACCCTGCCCAGGAGATGTCACATTCGTGGATGTCATGGCAACCCTTCCCACACTGTGTGTGCATCCGGTCGCTGGTGTCAGCTACATCTCTTCCCTCCCACTGCCCTGCTATCAGCACTTGCACCTCTGGTCATCCAGGTGGCAGTATTGCAGCAGAAGATGGCACCCTTCCACCCTGGAGAAGGCTAGTGTCCTCTGGGATGCTCAATTCTCCTCCCCTGGCTGGCTCCCGATGACCTGACCTTGTTCCCATACTCAGGTCACCAACGTTGTGAGTGGTAGTGCTACTCCAGTGCCAATGGGACGGCCATCAGTGCCCAGTCTTAATTGCTGCACAGGTGGCAGGTGCAGCTGTGGAGGATGCTGTAATCAGGTGTAATATTTTAGTGCAGCTGTGCAAAAAAAATGGCAGCAAGCTGCTATAAATTGCAGGGCCAGTCACAAATGGCTCCATGATTGAAAATATAGTGCAAGCGGAAAAACCTTGCAGACCCGCAAGGATATTCCTAATGGGCACTGAAAACCATCTTTGAAAATCCAGCCCCTGGAGTACAGTGTACAGTACTGGTGCCCATACCTTAAAAAGGACATAAACCTGCTGGGATGGTCCAAAGGAAGGCATCTAAGATGATCATTCTCTTGCAGGGTAGTACGTATGAGGAGAGACTGGAGGCCCAGCACACATACTCCCTCCCTGGAGAAGAGAAGAGAAGAGAAGAGAAGAGAAGAGAAGAGAAGAGAAGAGAGAGGTGGAAGAGGAAGAGAGAGAGAGAGAGAGAGAGAGAGGAGGGGAGGGAGGGAGGAGAGGAGAGTCCTTCAAGCTGAGTGGGAACGAAAACATCAGGGAACAGAGTCTCAATTTGAAAGGGGGGTGAGGTTTAGCAGAGAGCCTAGGAGGCACTCCTCAGAGTGGGTGGTGGTGGGTTGGAAAGGGTTCCTGATAAGGTGGTTTCACTGAAAACAGTAGGCAGTTTCAAGAGAGGCTGGGATAGAGTTAAGGGAGAAATAAGGGTCAAGGGGGGCAGACAGTGGGGAAAAGCTGATTGGGGAGGAGGGCAGGGTCATTAGCTGATGCTGAGGACCCTACAATACGAGCAGACTTGATAGACCTAATGGCCTTATTCTGCTAGCTTCGTTGAACGTTCATATGTTTGCAAGTGTGATTTGCATAATTTTTAGATGCTTATTTTGGATGCTGTTAGATCATCTAATAGATGGTCTAACAGTCTGGATGCATTTCCATTTTGAAAATCAAGGCATACGTAGCTCGTATTGATTCTTTTAAAAATCTGGCCCTACTTCTTTTGCCAGACTACAGTCATGGCACTCCTAACAACAAACTGATTGCTTTGTAAAGCGTTTCGACATATGGGGTCTGATTCACAAAGGGGTTCGGATCAACACAAGGGACTTGCTGCAGAGAGTTTGATGCAAGGAGCAACTGCATTTATTTCTGTTCTAATTATCTGT
Organism: Neoceratodus forsteri; assembly: GCA_016271365.2. Classification (NCBI taxonomy): domain Eukaryota; kingdom Metazoa; phylum Chordata; order Ceratodontiformes; family Ceratodontidae; genus Neoceratodus; species Neoceratodus forsteri. The sequence continues at coordinate 685,240,406 of CM028131.1, forward strand.
ACAACTTTCAGTATTTCAGAAACATGAATGATCATTTCTCCAAATTCTGCGACCAGTTCCTCAGACAAAAGGTCACTTGGTTTTCAAGAAAATCTTTTCTTTTGTGGCTGTTCTAGTGTACTGAAATAAAGGCTTTTTAAAAGGTTAATTTATAAACAGAATCTCAGAAAAGTTAATTTCAGTTTTAGATTTGTTTTATGTTACATATTTATCAGTTAAAGATCACTAGTAACAAAACATAGATTTAGTTTTACTTCACTTAGTTCTTGCTATAAAAACCTCATTATATAAAAAGTCTAAAATATATTCCCATGCTGTGTTGTCACTTTTGCATCTTTTCCAAGTTCTCAGAGCTATATTATACAATGGCTGATTTTCCTGCTGCCATCTGATTGGTCCATTAGGATTACAACTCATGAAGATATCCAATTAGGAAGCCATCCCAAGCAAATCAGTAAATCATCAATTAAGTTTATTTTTTTTGATATAGGTGTTTATCCTCTTATGTCCAGGGTGTGGCTGCATCAGCCCGGTCCCCAGCCTCCCTGGGATGGCTCTCTACCTTTCCTGGCAAGCACCTAGTCTCAGTCTTTCCCATGAGTTCCCCTCTCATGGCTGTACTGAGGAGGGAGGGCCGTTCTGCCCCCCAAGTACATGAAGTCCAAGGTGGACCAGGTCACTCACCAAGCAGCGGCATGAGTGCAGTGATGGCTGGGTTGGGCTTCATGAAGCTCTCCAATGTCCATTTTCTGCTTTTCCTGTCCCACCCCTCCTGCAGAGCATAGGACTTGTGCATGGAGGCGCACCCATCCTACATTCTCTGCAGTTCCCTCCCATACTTTGTCTCCCTGACCTGCTCTACTCACAGGCCTTCACCTAGGGGCAGTGGGGCCAGGATGACAAGCCACCCCTCCTCAGAAGAAGAGAGCAGGCCCTCAGACACTCAATCCTCTCCCTCCCTAGCTGACGCCCGATAACCCAAGTCCATTCCTGAACCTTGGTCACTGGCGTGGCAGGAGGTAAGGTGCTTTATAGCGCATCATTCTTCCACGCCACTGGGATGGATATCAATTACTTTTTTGGAAGGTCAGTCATAACTGATCATTGTTAATCATCACATCTCACCATATGATCATCAAGCAAGATTGTGATCTAAGATCATCACCTGGATCATGATTAAATCAAACATGCAACCCTTAAATCACCAACTGATGATTATTAATTATTTTTGTAAGTTTAAATCAGCATGATGATTTTTTTTAAAGGACTCTGTTTTTGCTCCTTAGGTGTCGACTAGGGGAAGTACCCCACATCTGTCTGCTGGGTCCCCATAAGGATCCCGGACTGTATGCACTTCTTGTTGTTCAAGAGGTTTCCTGCTTAGTTGTGGTTTTCCCTTGACAAGGACGCACATGCAATGACATCAGCGCACAACTGGGTGCGCTTACACACCCGACATGTAGACATTCACTGCCTCCACCAATCCCACTGCAGCGCTGGTCCCAGACTCACCTACGCCTAGCCATCACTAGGGGTTGGTATGTTGCCAGGTGCCATATCCCCTCCCTCCCAGGAGAAGGTACACAGTCCATCAGACACTCAGCCTTCTCCCCCCAGCCGGCCTCCCAACAGCCCTGGGTTCACATAGAACCCGGATTGTCAGTGTTGCAGGCAGTAGCGCTATCACTGCACTGGTGGGCTGGCTAGCATGATGATTTTTATTTATGTGTAAATGGTCAAGTGATGATCACTGATGATTATATCAGTTCCATAATATAAGATTGTATGTTACATGAGTAACTGAAAGTAAAGTTTTGTTACTATTAGTATGAGCTTGGGAGTGAGTACTCAGGCAGTGCTGAGGGAGTTGGGGACGGGAAGGAGACGCAACTGCACTTGGAGAGTGTGGCAGGAGTCGCTTGAGTCAGGGGAAACTGGAGCCAGTCGGTGGGTAGCATGGTCTAAATCAAGGAGGAGAACTAAGGAGCAGCAGAGGGAAGGAGGTTTTTGAAATCTCCAGGGTGGTTTCCCAGCATGAGCCTTTCGGGCAGCACTAAGGGGGGTCAATCAAGGCGCATGCCAGGGAGCCAATCAGGCAGAGCAGCACCTGGTTTGAATGAGTGGCTGGGCTATAAAGAGCTGGGCCCAGTCGCTAAACTGTGAGTTGTGAAGTGAACATTCGGGTGGCAGGCACCACTGAGGTAGTCAGGGATGGGATGAAGAAGCAACTGCACCCAGAGAGTGTGGCAGGAGCCACTTGAATCAGGCGAAGCCTGAGAGAGTTGGGAGGCAGCACGGCCTAAACCGAGGAGGAGAACCAAGGAGCAGCAGAGGGAAGGAGGTTTTTGTCCTACCCACCCTTCCTGGCTCTGAACTCTATTAAATGATCAAGGTGGGAGGAGCCAGTGTCACAGAGCAGCAAGGAGCCATGAGCTGGGGAGCAGCAGAAGATGTCACCTACTAGGGGTAGGAACTGACTTGAGGACGCTGGTTGAATGCAGATGGTGAGTAAGACTGACACTTGTTTACAGGGGGTGAGGGAGTGAGTGTAACATTTTGAGCAGTATCTTGGTGTAGACACTGTGTTTGTATTTGTAGGGTATCTTGGCGTAGACACTCTATTTGTATTTGTAAGGTAAATTAAACTACAGGATAAGGCACCTTAGTGGAAAGGCATCGTAGGCAGGGACTAGAGGAGAGAGAGAGAAAAAAATAGGAATGCATTCTTATCTTTGTCACTGTCGGGTAAGTTTATTTCTTTGGGGGGGAAGGGCTAGTTAAGCTAGTACAACTGGTACTGGTAATTTTATTTTTACTGATAATACTGTGTTCGCTTGCATTGCCCTTTCCTGTTAGTTAAGTCTGCTTACACATGGGTAGAATAGTGGGCTGTAATGGGTGCGGGGCAGCGGTTTGGATGGGCATTTTGTGGAAGCTTGGAGGTTGTCCAATCTGTCACAGGCTGAGAAGGCTCAAGGAAGAGGTGAGGTGGCTTGGGACGGAGTTGGAGAGGATAGGAGGTGGGAGGGGGGCTGCTGGGCAACTGGGCCACCCCCAGAGGGGATCATGAGGGTACCACAGGGGAGGAGAATGGGGTCAAGAGAGGGGATGGGGAGTGGAAGCAAACCAAACAGGAGTCCAGGCTCTGAAGGTGGGCTGTGGTAGGGAGGAAAGAGCTGACACACAGCAAGGAAGTGGGGGCAGGTAATAGATTTGCGGTCCTGGCGACATTGGTGGAGGAGGAGGGAAGGAAGGTTTACCAGGATTGGGCAGGGGAAGGAATAGGGAACTGAAGTATGGTGGAGGGTGATGGGATGAGGGGCACCGCTGGAAGTATGAAGGGAATAGAGAGGAAGGAGAAAGGAACAGGGAAGGGAGAGAGGATGGGATAGGCAGTGGGAGGGGGTCCAGGGAGGTTGGAAGGGAAGTGAAGGAAAGGGATGAGTTGGGGAGGGAGAGCGGGCACAGATCAGGGGTGGGGGGGAGTGATGGGATGAAAGGGCAGAGAAGCAAAGGTGGTGGACTCCAGAGATAGATACCGAGGTAGTAAGGTGGGGGGGGACGAGGAAGGACGAGAGGGGATACTAGTACTGGGGGAGTCTATACTAAAAGGGATAAGATGGGTCAGTAAGGGGGAAAGTCACAGTCATATATGGGTGGAGTGCATACCTGGGTTAACGGCAGGCAGGGCGTGGCAGTCAATTCTTAAGTGCGCAAGAAGGGGTAGGAGGAAACTGCATCTCGTGGTGCACATGGGTACAAATTATCTGGTGGGGGAGACTGTGGAAATGGTGAGGGAGAAGTTCGAGGAACTAAGTATGGTGTGTGAGGAACTGGGGGAATCAGTGGTCTTCTCAGAGGTGCTTCCAGTACTGTGCGTGAGTACAGTGAGAAAAGGGAGGATTAGAGAGCTCAATGCATGGCTGGGAGAATGGTATCGATCCAAGGGGTACAGGTTAGTGGGGTGCTGGGGACAAACCTGGGACAGCAATGATATATACGCAGGAGATAGGCTGCACTTGAGTGGGAAAGAGATTATTTAAACAGAGGATAGAGGGGTACATACCAGCAAAGGTGAGTTTAAACTAGGTGGGGGGTGGTGAGTGGATAGCTGGTAGGCAGGGTACCCAGAGAGGTGAGCCCGATGAGCTTACCTACCAATATAAAAGGGGAGGAGTCAGGGCAGAGGCATGGGGGAGGGACCCAAGGTAAGGCAAGGAAGGATACAATCTGGAGGGTGGTCACTCTGAATGCTAGAAGCCTAGGTAATAAGTTAGCTGAGTTGCAGGCTCTCTTGGCAGTGAGGAGGGTGGACATTGCGGCCATCACAGAAATGTGGGCTACCCAGTACCAGGACTGGGATATGATGATCCCAGGACACAAAATATTCAGGAAGGATAGGGCTAAAGGGAAGGGGGGAGCATGGCAATCTATGTACGAGAAAGGAAAAGGTGTACAAGGGAAGAGGGAAGGAAGGTAGAACAGAGGCCCTATGGATACAGCTTCAGGACTAGAGAGGTAGGACACTGAGGATGAGGACAGTATACAGATCTCCAGCGCAAGGGAAGGACCTGGACAGAGAGCTAGCAGAGCAAATCAGAAAGGTCTGTAGGAAGGGGAGCACTGTGGTGGTGGGGGACTTCAACATACCTGGGGTGGAGTGGAGCACTCCTGCCACCACAAGTGCGAGGGAGCAAGTCCTACTGGAGTCATTTCAGGACAGCTTTCTGGAGCAGCTGGTACATTAGCCTACTAGACTGGATAAGACTCTGCACCTGGTACTTTCAAATGAGAAGGCTATGAGGGATCTGGGGGGGAGGACCCTTTGGCTGGGAGTGACCACCACTCAGTGTGGTTCTTGCTTAATATGAGTAGAGAAGGGGGGTATGGAAACCAGGATGATTGACTTCAAGGGGGGAGACTTTTATAGGATGGGGAGATTTTGGGTAAGCATCTGGCAAGCATTCATCAGGGCATAAAAGTGGGAGGTTATTAAAAGAGGCCTGACAGAGGCCACTGGGGTGTGTACAAAGGCGCGGAGTAAGAAAGGAAGGGCAAAAAAGCCCAGTTGGTTGACTCGGGAGGTAATGGAGAGGGTAAGAGACAAGAGAAAGGTATTTCAGAAACTCAAGAAATGGGGGGGGGGAGGAATTGTGAAGAAAGAGTATACAAAGAAGTCCAGGGAGGTTACCAGGCTAGTCAGAGTGGCCAAGGCCTCAACAGAACTAAGACTGGCACAGGATATTAGGGAAGGAGAGAAGGACATTAGAGAAAGAAGGAAGAACAAAGACCAGATTGTAGAATTAGGAAGGATGGAGGTGGATTGGAAAGGGGGGACAGGCAGAGGCATTAAATGAATACTTCTGTTCTTTGTTCTGAAGGAAGAAGGGAGACAGATACCCCAAGAGGTAGGTTGGGTAATGGAGGGGAGGGGGTGACTGATGTAGGGATTATGGAGGACAGGGTTCTGGAGGAATCGAGGGCATTAAGGGTGGACAAGGCACCGGGACTGGACGGTATCCACCCTAGAGTACTCAGGAAGCTGGCAGAGATCCTGGTAGGTCTGCTGACTGACCTGTTCAATACCTCCCTGGGCACAGGATGCATGCCACAGGACTGGAGGGTGGCCCATGTGGTGTCCATTCACAAAAGTGGCCCCAGTGACAAGCCGGGCAACTACAGGCCAGTGAGCCTCATAATGGTTGTTGGGAAGCTCATGGAGACAATCCTAAAGGAGCAGCTGGTGACCTTCTTGGAGGACAATGGTCTCCAGGATGGTCATCAACATGGGTTTGTCTCTGGCTGATCCTGCCAGGCAAATCTAATTGAGTATTATGACTGCGTGACCAGGAAACTGGACAGGGGCCACACAGTGGATGTCCAGTATTTGGACTTCAGCAAGGCATTTGATTCCTTGCCGCATGGGAGGCTGGGGGGGGGGAGCTGGAATACATAGGAGTGGGAACAAAGATGGTAAATTGGATCATCAACTGGCTGAATGGAAGGCAGCAGAGGGTGGTGGTGGGGGGGCCCCTCATCACCAAGGGAAGTGATGAGCGGGGTGCCACAGGGTTCAGTGCTGGGACCAGTGTTGTTTGGGATACTCATAGCTGATAACTCTACGGGGTCCGGAGTAGGATCAGTCTGTTCATGGACGACACAAAGATAGGAGCTGTGGTAGATGACATCGAAGGCTGGAAGGGGCTGCAGGAGGACCTGAAAAAACTACAGGGGTGGTCGGTAACAGGCAGCTGGGGTTCAATGCCAAGAAGTGCAAGGTACTGCACTTTGGAACTAGGAACCAGGAGAGGAGCTATCAGCTGGGAGGGGTACAGCTGGAAAGTAGTGAGGAAGAAAAGGATCTGGGGATGATTATAATGGGCAACATGAACAACTTGGCTCAGTGCAGGAAGACAGTGGCAAAAGCCAATAGGACGTTAGGGTGTATAGCGAGAGGAATCTCCTCCAGGAATAGGGAGATGATCCTCCCCCTGTACAGGACTCTTGTCAGGCCTCACCTGGAGTACTGCGTGCAGTACTGGCACCTGTTCCTGAAGAAGGACATCAAGTTGCTGGAGAGGGTGCAGCGTAGGGCAACAAAGATGATCCAGGGATTTGAGGGGAGGTTCTATGAGGAGAGACTGGCAGAGCTGAATATGTATTCCCTGGAGGAGAGGAGGGATAGGGGGGATATGATCAAGACATTTAAATACCTCAAGGGGATAAATAAGGTTAATATGGAAGGAATTTTCCTGCTTAGAAGAGGGAGGGAGACGAGAGGGCACTGGTTGAGGATGGAGAGGGGAAGATTCAGGAGAGAAATCGGGAGGCATTTTTTCATGAAAGGGTGGTGAACAGGTGGAAGGCTCTGCCCGAGGGGATGGTGTCCTAAAGAATGGTGGGTGGCTTTAAGAAGGGTTTGGATAGGATGAAGGGGGTATGATGAAGAGTGGTGGTGGGAAGGGAGGGGCAGCTGCAAGTTGAGGGGACAGCTGCACAATCGTGCAGACTCGATAGACCGTATGGCCTTCTTCTGCTGGTGTTTTCGTATGCTTGTAATATGAAAATATGAATGGGTCAAATGTCTACCAAAAAATGATTATAATATAAATCATGTGAAGTCAATTGTTTATCCTTTTAGAAAGAGTACATGTGAAGGCTGGTATCGTACATACATTTGCATACCTAATTTGCATATTTCAAAAGCACAGATTATGGACCAAAACAATGGTAATTTCTTTTTTACAGTAATTTTGACTTGACAATACTAGTTTATAGACTATAAGGAAAGGTTTTGAGCACAAACCAAGTACTAGTAGGAACTCAACACAACCAAAAATGGAACCACTTTATGGCACTATATAAATCAGTTTGCACATTTATAACAAGGGTGAGTGAGGTGTATGAGTAAGCATAAATAAAATCAGTGTGTTTAGATAAATAACTTAAAATGATAATAAATATGTCCAACTAGTAGACAAGATAAAGTCCAAAAATACAAAAAAAATTATAAACTGAAATTTATTTTAGTTATCTTGACCATGAGCTACCATGAAAAAGTATGATGATATCAGACCATCATTAATTGCAATCATCATTTCTATAATAACATGGTTTTTGATTGGTGGCCATTTAACGGTCATGTTTAATCATTTTAAGTCATGATCACAGTGATGTTTTTTAAGGCTGAACATGACTGGAAGGCTACAGCCTGTGGTTCTGGAGGGGGGGTAGCTCCTCCCCCATCTCCTACTTAAACCTGCAGCAACATCCACTCTGCTTAGAGCGAGTCGCACTTGGCTCTTGCTGGCGTGTTGCTGCTGGTCTATGGCTGTTCTCTTTGTTCTTCCTTCCTTTTGTTTCCCCTGCTTTTCCCTTGCTCGCTTCTTGCTCATTACCCCCCCGCCTGCCTTGTTTTCCCGTCTCTTGCTCTCCCCGCCCTTGTGCTTCCAGCTGTCCCTATTACTTTCTGTGTTTTGCCTGTACCTTTGTCCTCCATTTCTTTGGGGATTTCTCGCAGTGCTTTCTTTGCTGCACTGCACTATTTCCTCTGCAGCCGCTCGATTATGCCACTGCTGCTCTGCTCCTTCTCTCTGCTGCCGCTCACTCCTTGCCAGCTGCACCTTCCTTCTGCAGCTATTGCAGTGTCTGTCTCCCCCCTTTTCAAGCAGCCGCACCATGCTGCCACACAGTTCATTGTTTTTGGGCGGCCACTCGCACCATGCCACCTCCAGTCAGTTTGACTTTCCTTCGCTCAGCGCCACCCAGTACTTGCTTTGGCACTGTTCCATCGATTCAAGCCACATACATATTCCAACCTAGACTGCCTCACAGGGCAACTTGCTACCCGGACGTTGCTTCGTCGCAGAGCCAGCTTCAGGTGTGATGTCACCCTCACTGCTGAGACTGTTTGGTGTTGCGCACATCAAACAGGCTTTGGTCTATATTCTATACTATGTCCTACTAAAGCACTGTCCTGCAGGTCGGAATGTGCCCCCGTTGCCATTGCCTGGCTTGCAGGGTTCTAGGATGTCCACTCCTCCTACACCTACAGCCATTCCCAACAGCTCCACAGCATTTCCTTCGTCTTCAATTCTAAGCTTCAGCTCGGTGGGCTTGACTTTGTCCCTATCCCACCCTAAGCTGCCTACCCTTCTACTACTTTACAAGTAGGACTTGGACATCAGCTACTTCATGCGCCTGGACCAGTTTTCATGTTTATATTGCTGTCTCCCTGTCTCTGCTCACTGCTGACTGCTATTTCACAAGTACAGTTCATGCCAGCTCAGCCTGCATTGCTCCTCTGCTTCCCTTCTTCCTCAGGCTCACATTCTGCTGCTATGATTCCTATGGAACAGCAGACTTGCTGATAGTTGGATCTAACATCTCCTTCCCTATATCTGCAACAGGTTATTGCTCACTGCTTTCAGCATCCTTCCAAGGCTCCTCCAAACAGGTCACGTAGTGCCTCACCACTGACATTAGTCTGTTTAACTGGATCTGAACTACAGTTACTCATTTGTACTCAGATACGAAGGCCTATACTCTGATCTCATGTGTGTGGCACCTTGCAGGTCTAGCTAGCTTACGTGGAAATCTAGCTTGACTCCCTTATTCTACTCCATCAGCATGTGGACCTACCTGGATGCCTGCCAGTCCAACTCGCCTACACAGAGGCTCAGTTTTACACTCCTCGTGCAGACCAACGTGGAGGTCCTGCATATCTGTCTGGCCTACATGGAGGCCAAGCTCTGCTCACTCACTACTCCTTCCTCAGGCTGACCTGCGTGGAGGTCCAGCAGGTCCTGCTAGCCTACGTGGAGGCCTAGCTTGACTCACTCACTTCTACACTACTGAGGCAGACCTACTTGCCAGTCATGTCTTCTTGCTAACCCGCGTGGGTGCCTAGCTCGTTCCTTTATTTTTATCTGCCTGTCCTCTAGCAGCCTCTGTAGTATTCACTGGTTTACAGACTGGACTCATGACACATTTCCTTCAAACAATAGGATTGGAATCCTACCAGTGATGTCTCACTTTCACCTGCAGTTACAGGTACCAGGTGATGCCAGCTGCCCTACCTTTCACCTACTTGTGCCTGGCTTGCAATAAGTTAAGGACATCATTACCTGTTTAACTGTGTTCCTGTTCCACCTCAATGCCTACCGCCATACCTCTGGCTTCAGCCTTTTTCTTGGATATTTCTACTGCTGCTTTATCCTGCCTAGGACAGTCCTAGCCTAGCTCGTATGTATTCCGTTGTACCTGCACCAATCTACATGTGGTTCCCACCTCCATACATTAATCTACACTAGTGGACATGTGGGGTCCCACCATCTCCTGGCTGACTACCTATTCATCCAATTCAGTCTCCTTTCACTGCATTCTTCTCTGCTGTGGCTTGACCATCTGGGACTCAAAGTTTTACTGGAACTCAGTCATAGCAGACCATGTGAGGTCCACCATGTCCAGCTTTGTCCATTTGGACCTGGCTCCTGCTCAAACGTACTCCTACATCACCCTCAAAAGGGCTATGTTGCTTCCTCTATGTATTCCTGCTTCACCCCGCAAGGCGAATGGAAGTTGCCCTCAATGGGTCTATATGCTTACTCTACACATACCTGCTTCACCCCGAAAGGGGGCATGGGGGTTTCTATCTGCCTCGCCCACAAAGGGTCTGGCTTCCTACTCAACGCATTCTTAATTGTCCTCAATGGGCCTATATTGCCTACTCTACACATTCCTGCTTCACCCCACACGGGGCCTGGATGTTTCTATCTACTTCGCCCTCTTACAGCTTGGCAGCTTGCACATCTACAAACCCATTTCTCCTGCTAGGGGCCTGGCGCTTTTTGTGTAATTTGCATATTGGAGCACATGGATCAACATTCTCCTACTCTGACTCACAAAGGAGGACTAGCTGTTTGCTCATTGTAATCCAGTCCATCTCTGGAATGGATTTCTTCTCCTTCGCACGCCAGGATTGCCCAGCAACCAGTTCTACACTCTCACCTTTTCAAGATGTGATTCCGCTCACAGCCATTGATTGAGTTGTCCTATATGAAAACTACTCACCCTATACATCTATAGATATACTGGACTGTGATACACTAACAGGATATGCTACCGTCTTTCTTGGTGGACACTCATCAGTACCTCAACTCCGGGATTACTTGCTTGCCATCGAACTCAAGATCTACTATTCAATCAAAACCCGGGATTCAGATTAGATAACAATTTATTAATTCTTGGTTAATTTAGGATTACTCTCCTTTAGTATGCCCAGAAGATAGGAAGATCAGTAGCGATGGGTCCTTGGAGGTTTCCCCCTAAGAGGGTTTTTCCTCTCCTGCATGCTACTGGCCACACTCTCTGGAGTTGGAGGAGGTAATCACACTGGTTATTACAATTCTTTGGGGCCTTCAATCTTACTCTTAACTAGCATCCTACTAAAAGTGGGATACAGAGAAAGGCCAAAAATATCAAGTTCTAACAGCAAGTATATCTCATTCAGTTCAAACGTATCTAAGCACCAATCATACCTAATCCAGTTCTTACGTACTACAAGCACTGACTATGTCCCTATCCAGCGCTAACGCATCTAAGTAGTAACCATATCATCCAGCTCCTACATACTGTAAGCACTGTCCTATGTACTATCCTAGCTCTAATGTATCTAAGCACCAACCATATCTCATTCAGCTCTACGTATTACAAGCACTGAGCTATGCACCACACATAGAATCTTTGCACATCACTGATGATGATTGTTTGTGATATATCATGATAAAATCATCATCTTTGCATCTGGGTATATCCTGCAATCTTGCATTCTGTTCAGCTGTTACTCAAAAAAAATAAAATAAACAAAAGTATATATTTTTCTCCTTTGTTATTTTTTTAACCTTTTAAAACAGGGCTCCAGTTTTTTTTTTTTTTATTTTAAATTTGGTGACCGGGATATGCACATTGAACTGGAGCTCATTTCCAGGTGCTAGCTGGTGGGGGGATCATGAGGGGAGTAATACAGCAATGACAAACACAGACAGTGGGCTGGATTTTCAGCCTGTCTGGGATTAAGTCCCACTCTGCAGCTGGCCAAGGTGGACCAAATTCTCCACACCTGCAGAGCTTGCTATCTCAGCCAACGCAGCTGCAGAAGATATTATGCCTGGTCCCACCAGGTGTATTATTTTGGCACAGCTGCACACAAAAAGGACCAAATTCTCCACACCTGCAGAGCTTGCGAGCGTCAGCCCATGAAGCCATGAGAGATGTTATGCCTGGTCCCACCACACGTAATATTTCGGTGAGCTGCACAAAAAAAAAAAAAAAAAGCAGCCGCAAGCCGCCACAAATCAGGAAGTCAGTCATAAACCAGCTCCCACTTTGAAAATCTGGCACGTGGACGGCCCGGTGGCATTAAGGGTTGAGGCACTGGATGCCACACGTCGCGCCACACCAGCAACCTGGGTTCAGGAATAACCTCGGGGTGCCGGCATGGGGGGGAGCAGGATCGAGCATCTAATGGCAGCTCTCCTCTCCTGGGGTGGTTGTCAACCCCCCATAGTTCCGGTGCCACTGGGTGGAGGTCTGGTGGCAGCACAGGTGGGATGGGGTTGCAAGTCGGGAGACCATCTCAGAATGTGGCATGCACATGCCTCCACACGTGTGTGTGTGTGTCTGGGACTGGGGGCGGGCAAAAAAAAAGGGAAAAAACACATAAAATACATAATGAAAATATGGCACATGTGTGGAAAACTGCAGCTCTGCAAGTGAAGCCCCACTTGAGGCTGTTTTTCCCCTCACCTGCACTGATTTTAGTGTGGGGGGGTCTGAAAATCCAGCCCAATACGGATGCTTGTACGCGAACAATAAAAAGCATAGAACAAGTAATACATTTAAGAAAGAAAACAAGAAAAACTATGCAAAAAGTGTGCATTGTGTACATGATATGGTGTAGCAAGGATGAGCACTACAGGATGTGCAGTGTATGAATGGCAAGATGCTTGTAATGGAATCTTAGCGGTGTAAAATTTGGAATTACAGAGTACACTGAGTTTAAACTATACAATAAGGTAAGTAGGTAATCAGGGAGGGGTGACTAGGATAGGGATTGTTGTAATACTGAACAGAAGAGGAAGATGGCAAGCTGTAGGTAGATGCTTTTGAAAAGTGTGCTACAGTATTAAAAACAATTTGAGAGAATGCACAGAGGATGAGAAACAGATAGGAGAGGGAGGTTGTTCCACTGTGTTGGAAAGTGGATAGAAAACCCATCTACCTGCTACAGATTTACAGCGAGAGATAAGGAAGAAATGAGCATTGGATGGTCTGAGGGTGTAGGAGGATGGGATAGCAGGGTTAAGGAGACAGGACAGGTAAGTGATAGCAGTAGCAAGACAGTATCTGGCCAAGAAGCAGAACAGTGCAAGGGATATTGGATGTTTAGGGAGGAGAGAGAGAGAGAGAGAAAGAGAGAGAGATTTGCAAAGCAAGAGCATTGATGGGTGAGAGATGGAGTACTGCGGTTGAAGGAACAGTAGCAGCAGTCTACACCCACTTAGTCAAACACTGGCAAAATCATCTTGAATATGATCTGGCAGTGAACCAAGCAGAATCGCAATTGACAATCACAATAAGACTCTTTGTAGTGTGTGATGTGTGGGATATGGTCACTTCAAGGGTGGTTTAAGGTACTTGGTTTTGCCTTGTACCACACCATACTTTGTATAATGACATGCAACATGCCATGTCTTAGGGTTTGATCTATGCAGGGGTGGACATACATGTGATTTGCACATATTGCAACTGGCCTATGCAGTTCTGTTTCCTAATTCTAACTCATGGGTGGCATTCACGTGCCCCACCTATGACTGAGCTAAAACCGAAGTGGACTTTGGTGGAACATCTGGCCCAACTAAGTGAGCATGAAGTTTTCAGGGTACTTTGACTGAAGAACTACTGTATGAAAAAATGGAATCCATCCCCAAGAGATCAGGAGTAGTCTCGTGGCCACCCCATCATTTACCACCGTCCACCCCATCAGCATTCTCCAACAAGTTTTATTTTAGAAAGAAAAATACTGGCTGCTGACTCTGTGCCCAGAGCCAGCAATATATTTTAGATGAAAATCCCATCCCTAGCTCAACCTCTTTAGTCCCCAAAAAATATGTGAGGCCCTCCTATTGACCCCAGTCCATTATTTATGGGTGGGAGGTGGGGGGCAACAGTCTCTAAATTCCAGGTTAACTAAGTTACCCCTCCCACAGTGCATCTTCTTTCTTTCTCTAATACAGCCATCTAACTATGACTGGAGCACATGACCGGGGGTGGGGGGACCTGCATCATTTGTTGATGCTAGGCAGACTTATTCTGCCTAGCCATATCAATGATGCAGGTCTCCCTTCCCCCTCCTCATGGTGATACACCCATGCAGCTGGCCACTGCAGGAGGGGGTTAAAAGAATTATCTGGATTTTGGAGAATACTGCCCCTCCAAATTATAGATTGGTGCTCAGGATGAGAGGCCCACCATCTAATACATGTATTTTGGTGACTGGGAGGTCAGGCTAAGGAGGAATGAATTTTGTAAAAAGACCCCATCAGCTCTTGACACAGGGTCAGAAGTCCTGCTCCATGGCCTTGAGCAGTGTGGCCTTTGCTTGGCACACTGGTGACTTGGGTTTATGCTCAGGAGCAGAGGCTGGCAGTGATGGTGCAGGACATCTAATTGGATGCCTTACTCCTGGCAGAGGAAGGACGATGCACTACTCCTGTAGTGGCTCCTGATTGTGGTGTGGTGGAAGTTTCAGTGGTGGTGAGGGTGACCACATGCCATTGGCCACCCCTGCAGGCCAGCAGTCCATCTATGTTGGACACAGGAAAAAACAAAAAGTCATCTGGGCAGAAATCCAACTGATGGCCTCTGTATACTGTGGGGCATAGATGGGGCTCAGTATGGTGTGTGGGCATGTGGAAGGGGTCTTGGTGAGGTTCCATTAGTGCCACCCCACAAAACATATGCACCCTCACTGTTCCCAAAGCCAGGAGAATCTGGTTTCATGATTGCTACAGAACTTGCCACCATCATTTGCCTGCCTCCCAACCCACCATGTAACTCAGGCACTGGAGTAGAGTTGGGTCAGGGGGAGGCTGTTCCATAGGTTGGTAGGGAAATGTGTGGATACTGTAAGGTGGTGAGCTGGTTTTACTATTAGACAAAGCAAGCATGTGAAAGCTTTCATTTATTCTGAAGATGGCTGTCCATGGAGGAGGGCAGGTTGTGCCGGTTGTCTTCAGACTTCAAAATGTGATGCTGGATAGAGAAGGGTGGGGTCCAGGTGCTGCCAGGGAGAGGAGATGGCGGGGGAGACATTAAGGACTTAAGGCAAACAAGCAATTTTACTTCAAAAAGACAGCAGCCAACTGTAGAGGCGGGTGGGTTGTGCCTGTTGTCCACCATGATTATAATATCAAAATAACAATTACTGGTGCTGGGGGAGGAGGGTGGGATTGGGGTGTTCCCAAAGGGTGAGAGGTGCAGGTTACATTATTTACTGGGTTTGGGCTGAAGGAGGATGGTGGCTGTGGTTCTTCTTTATTTCTTTTTATATACTTTTTTTTTATTTCTCCAGGTGGCCAAATAGAAAATTACGAATATGAATAGTCCCTTATTCCAGAATGGCTCCCAAATACTTGGGAGTCCTACTATTCATGGTATTTGGGAATTACTAATCAGCCCCTGCAGAGCCCTAGCAGCTACATGCATGAAAGAAGCTGGAGGCAGAGGAAAGGCCCCTGCCTTTCCTGACTGCCTACCCTTTCCTTTCCCCCTACCATTTGTCCTAATGTACAGTAGTAATGTGTAGTATTATCAATATTCCAGCTGGGCCCCTGTGTCAGATTTCCAAGTGGGCCCCCTGTACCCCAGTCCAACCCTGGACTAGTGTCTACAAAACATCATTTCTACCCTTGAAGGACTCTGGTAATTTTTGTACTTGACTCCCATTGACAGTTTCTCGTGGCACAGTGCAGACTGCCACTTATACTTCTGTCATGTCGTTCATTATAAAACATGCAAATGTACAGCTGCCTACTGTTTAATTTTGGTTCTGAATGGTGCTAGCTCGGCCATATGTTTCATTATTCTATTTGTCATGTTTTCAGGTTGATACAAATAGCCAATTTCTCTGCATATACATTGTCACTCACAGATGTTTCAGTGTGTGCCTGAGGGAAAACTGAAAAAAACAATTGAAAATATCACATCCTTAGGTTTTACAAAAATGCCTAAGAGCCAGCTGTAACACTTGTCAGAATATGTTTGCTCTGTATGCTTCAGGCCCCAGGAAAGAGCGGAGTGTAGCTTTGAACACTAAACATGATTTGGCTTGTATTTGTTCCAGAATATCACAGGATATAGGGAAAGTAAGTGGGATTCATTGGTTAGAGCACCAAATCATGAGACAGGAAATCACAGGTTTGCATTCCACCGCAGCCACTGGCTCACTCTGCAACCTTAAGCAAGTCACTTGACCTTCCTGTGCTCCAGTTTTTCCATCTGTAAAGCTGGGTCTAAACAGGGCCCTCCGACATTAGGAAGTTAAAAATCAGCTGGACTGTCTTTAAAGGGATTGTGTTACTCTTGGGATAGCTTTGAAACAGATAACATTGTGACACAGTTCTGCTTATACTGTGTAGATTTTCTGTATTTCTGTTCCCTTTATTCTGCATTACTAAGTTTGTTTACATGGAAACACCATCCTGCCCCCCCCACACAGTTTATCCCCTCTTGCTTGCTGTTTAATCCTTTGCTGTAGTCATAATCCTCTGCATGTGACAACATGTTGGCATGGTGCCAGGAGTCGACACTGTCTTTTCAGTACCCCCTCTTCACAGGGCCTTTTGGCATCAGTGGCCCTTTAACCACCAAATGTATTTATTTACTTACTTGTAATTTTTGACCAGGAGAGAAACACTAAGCTGTGATAGCTTGTTTCCAAGTGTATTCTGGGGACTGGGTTAGCAGATGACCCTGAGAAAAGGTTTATAATACAGATTAAAAGGAACAATATCAAAATGTCATGCCACAGAACATGTAGCAGGAGAAACAAGTATAAAGATGAGCGCTCTTTCTGAATCAGGGGGAAGAGGAGTCAAACCTACAGGGGGCAGATGAGAGGGGGCACCTCAGGGAGGCACAAAAAGGGTGTCTGCCAAAAAGGTGCCTCCGATGTGGGAGAGGATGGGGTGAGACAGACATTCAGGAGGTAGAAGAGAAAGGGAGAAATCATGGGGAGTAGAATGTAGGCTAGTCGCATATGCTGGTGAGTATACAGAGGTACCAGAGCATAGCTTTGAATGAGAAAAGGGAAGAACAGGAACAGAGAGAGGCAGGGCAGTTGTTCCAAAGGACCGGAAGGCAAGAAGAGAAGGTAGCTTGTACGAGGAACATTTTACATCTCAGGACAGAGATGGGGTGGGATGGGAATTGAAGAAATGAAAGAATTAGTGTGAGGGGAAGGGAGGGAAGGTGAGAGGAGAACAGAAAGGTAATAAGGAAGGGAGCTAACCAATATTTAGAGATGTGTGGTGCATGAGCAAGACATCTGTTTATGGGGAAGGGAGTAGGAAGCTAGTGGTAGTATGTAGCGCTAGTAGCAGTAGTGTGTTTATGTTATATAGGTCCCTTGCTGGAGAGAAGGACACTGAGATATAAAATAGAAATGCTGCAGTGGTAAAACAAACAGCAGAAAATGCAAAATGTGTCCTAGAATAAGGCAACCAAAGGGGCACATCAAACTTCCCACATAAGAGCTCTCCATAAAGCATGGGCACATACTGCAAAAGCCCTACCTCCCACCGATTTAAGGTGAGAGGAAGGGACCTTGAGCAGGCTGTGCTGTAAAACTCTTATTTTACCAGATCCTACTCCTGGGATGGGGAGTCAGAAGCTCCTGGAGGTATGGTGGTCCCAATTTAGTTCATTCAGGAGCATGGGCACATACTGCAAAAGCCCTACCTCCCACTGATTTAAGGTGAGAGGAAGGGACCTTGAGCAGGCTGTGCTGTAAAACTCTTATTTTACCAGATCCTACTCCTGGGATGGGGAGTCAGAAGCTCCTGGAGGTATGGTGGTCCCAATTTAGTTCATTCAAGCCTTTGTATGTCAAAATATTTATCTTGTAGTCAACTAGCCACCTGACAGGCAGCCATTCCAGAGTTTACAGTGAAGGTGTAACATGCTTTGACTTCCAAGCAGAGGTCAAAAACCTTGCAGCATCATTCTGGACCTGCTCATCTAACCACAAGGTAAGCCCATATAAAGTGCATTAGTAATCCAACCAGGATTCCAATGAGGCCTCCATAAATATCCTCAGATCTGCAAGATCCAATAAGAGGGGCAGTATTAAGCTCTTCTTTTCGTGGTACATGCGACTCTTGGCAGTTGCCAACACCTATGATTCAGGTGACCAGTACACATTAAGCACAATTCCCAGACTGCAAACCTCCCTTATCAACTCAAGCTGAACCCCCAAAAAGAGGGAAGTCTGAGGTTACCTTTAAGGACTGACACCTGCTTCTCAGAACCATTTAATAGCACCTCAGTCTTTCCAGTGTCAAGCACCAGCCAACTGGAAGCCATCAAAGGCTGATCTCCTCCAGACCTCATTGTAGTAGAAGTAGCATTTATTTATCATTTTTCATGCACATTATATCCCAAAGCTCTTTACTAACAATGAGAAACTGGTAGCGAAGTGACTGTAAATGTGTAGTGGCAGCCATTTTGCACATCAACACACCCACACAGCCTTTGACAATTGCATGCTCCGATTTTATAGGAAGGGGTATGTTGGCCAGGACACCAGGAAAAGTCTTCTACTCTTGCTAAAAGTGCTTTGGATTCTTTTACTTCTATCTGGACATCCACCAGGACAGCACCAGAGATGGGCAGATTTAACGCTCATCCGAAGGGTAGCACACCACAACAGTACAGCAACCCCTAGTAGTGCACTCGGGTGCCAGTATTCATGGTTATGAGCTCAATCCCAGTGTGGGACTAGAACCTACAACCTTCTGGCCCAGAGGTGGATGTGCTGCCAGCTGAGCAACATTAATGCCTGTAGCATATAGTATAGCTATGGGAAGGCCCTAGTCAGGAACAAAAGACAGGTATAGCTGGGTATCATCTGCATAACTAAATACTCAAAACGTACAATCTAGGATCTCATCCAGCATCAGCAAGATTAGAATTGAGCGAACAATGAGTGGTGCATTTGAGATGGGCAGTGGAGAGTGAAATGACAAAGTGGAAAAGGGGCTCCAGTGTGCCTAAAGAGGATATACTGAGGGGGCAGCATGTATATTAGGCCTGCATAGTCAAAACCCATTAGGATCAGTTGAAGAATAATTTCACTGTGGATCAGAACTGGGTGGTAAGATTTGTTGTGGTACAATGACCCAAGTCTGAGCTGCAACTGACTGTGGATGGCATGGATATAGGTGGAGAAATCTAGGCTGTGATTTAGTCACATAACAAGGTACTTGATTTTGGGGACTTCTTCAATAGGGGGACATCCAGAGGCTCGAAAACAAGCTTTGTATGGAGCTTCACAAGTTCTCCTCACTAGCAAGTCATGGAGACAGGCATTTTTTGGCATTGACTTTGGATTTGAGCAGAACCAGTACCGGGCATAGTCAAAGTCAAGCTGCAGAAATGTTTCTAGCTTGGGAACACAGACACCTGAAGCAAAAGGTACTGTCACATCTGCATGCATGTAAATGTGTGAGAAGAGACAGACAGATAGGTTGTCATTTTGGAAAACGGAGAACAGATAATGGACCAGGATGGAGCCCTGGGGTACACCTAATAATAGGTAAAGGAGGGGAGAAGGCATCAACAATTTGGACTGACTGAAGCCTGTATGACGAGTAAGAATAAAGACAGCTGACTGAGAGGTCAGAGAGACTTTCACCTACAAGGTTCAATATTGAGACCTATAAGTACCTCACAGGGGTGAACAAGGTACAGGAGGGGAGTCTCTTTTACATGAAGAAGTGCACCAGAACATGGGGCATGCAATTAGGCTTGAGTAGGGTAGGTTTAAGAGTGATGTGAAGAAATACTTCACAAAAAGGGTGGTGGATGCCTGGAATAGCCTGTCAGAAGAGGTGGTAGGGGTAATGTATTTCAAGAGTCCTGCACAGGAACCTCGGGGATTCCCCGAGCTGCCCCCAGCCCCCGGACCCGGTGGCAGCGCCACAACGGCAGTCTGTTTCAAAGTAGCCATCAGAGCCAATCTTGGCGTCTGACGCCATTTTTGAAAATCCCTGCACAGTTTATTCTCAGTCTGCTTTGAACTAATGTGATCTACTGCCTCTGCTTGTAATTACTGTTTAGCTAAGTCTTTTTAAAAACAATCTGCATACTGCTGCTTTGTCTGATTGATGTTTTAGGCTATTTAAGGTTATTTTCTGCAGTTTTGTACAGTTTGAAACTGTTTTATCACTAATTAGAAGCTATACCCTGCTCTATTACTAATTAGAAGCTGTACCTGCTCAGGGCTGACAATAGTTTGCTGCAGCAGTCTGCTTGTTCCTCACCCAAATTTCTCACTCCCTCCCATAAATATTTCCCAAAAGCCTCCCCACTCCCCTTTCCTTGATCTAATCCCTGCTCTCTGCTCCTTTTCAGGGTCCTGCACAGGAACCTCGGGGCTTTCTCAAGCTGCCCCAAGCCCCCGGACCCCACGGCAGCACCAGAGTGGCAATCTATTTCAAGGTAGCCATCAGAGCCAATCTCGGCATCCAGCGCCATTTTTGAAAATCCCTGCACAGTTTATTCTCAGTCTGCTTTGAACTGAATGTGATCTACTGCCTCTGCTTGTAATTACTGTTTAGCTAAGTCTTTTTAAAAACAGTCTTAATACTGCTGCTTTGTCTGATTGATGTTTTAGGCTGTTTAAGGCTGTTTTTTGCAGTTTTGTACAGTTTGAAACTGTTTTATCACTAATCAGAAGTTGTACCCTATTTTATTGCTAATTATAATCCCAGTGAAATGTCATTTGCAAGTTATAAGTTCTCTCCACTAGTGACTTCCCTTGAGCTCCTTCTCCTCCTGAATCAGCACCTGGGCAGCTGGGATACTGAGGAAAAAAAAAATCAAAGGAATAATTTGTAAATCAGTGATTCCTAAGCCAGCCACCCTTTTGACAGGGGATTCACACATTCGTCTTTCAAAGCAAGTCCACTTAACTGCCATTTTCTCCCTTACCTATCCTCAGATAAATTGCATGGTCAGAGCACCTGTCACATACCCCCTCTCTGTAGTGTGACCCCTCACCACCAGCCCATTAACCCCACCATGGTGCCTTGTACATTTTTTCTGCTACTACTTCAGTTCCCATTCTCTTTACCTCCCCCTTTCGGGGGCCATCATACCCCACCCTGCACACTCACCTCTCCCCCCTTTGAACTCCCCACACCCGGCCCCTTCACCATCTTACTTTAAACCAAACTCACCCTTTGTACATGCCCTTCCCTCACACTACCTCAGGAAGACTGTATCCATTACCTCCTCCACCCCTTACTCCTCTGCTATCCCTGTCTCTCCACCAAGCGCCTTTCTGTTACTTGGGTAAAAAATCCAGATTCCACAGACTAAGGTCTCGACCTCTCATCACTGTGTTGTCCAGGACCTTAATTCTCCTCCAGAACCATCCACCTGAACCCCAGTCCCAGAAACCCCAGCCTCTCTCCCTGCCTATCCTACTCTGCCAAAGGGAAACACATTAGCCTAGTCCACCTTAAGGTATAGCGCCTCCCTGCTAAAAATGATACCTTCCAGGCTTGGGTCACCGGGAATGACTTAGACATAATAGCACTTTCTAAAATGTTGATCTCTCACAAAATCTCCAATGGGGAGATTGAACTCAGTGGCTACACTTCTGTCAGAAAAGACAGACCGGGGAGAGAAGGGGAAGGGGGGAATGCATGTTCTTTGTTTCAAACAAGTTCTCTTTCACCAAACACAGTCCCAATGCAGAGTTCATCATGCTCGAGACCCTCTCCATCAACCTACTTAGATTCATAGACATGTGACAGCAGAAAAGGGCCTTCCTGGCCCATTGAGTCTGCCCATTCCCTCCCTCTACCTGTCTCCCCCCTCCCCCAAGATTCCCCTTGTCCTCCCCCTTGACAACCCTCTGTGTTTGTCCCAGGCCCTCTTGAATCCCTCCACTGTACTGGCACTCACCACCTCCTCCAGCAGTCTGTTCCAGGGCTCAACCACTTTCTCCATCAAGTAATACTTCCTAACGTTTCCCCTAAACCTTCCCCTCCACCTTCATTCCATGACCCCTAATTCTTGTATCTCCCTTCCCTGTAAATAAGCTCTTCCCCATTTATTGATCCCTTTCACATACTTGAAGGTTTCAGTCAAGCCCTCTTTCCCTTCTTATCGCCAGAGGATACAAATCCAGTTCCCCCAACCTCTCCTCATATGCTATCCCTCTAGCCTATGCACCATTTTAGTGACCCTTCTCTGCACCCTTTCCATGCCATCTACGTCCTTTCTTAGAAGGGGCCTCCAGAACTGTACCCCATACTCCCGGTGTGGCCTCACCGTGGAGCTGTAAAGTGGCATCAGCACCTCCCTCCTGCTGCTGGTTATCCCGCTCCCTATGCACATCAACATCCTGTTAGCCTTTCCCACTGCTTTGCTGCACTGGGTCCCCACCTTAAGGTAATTTGCAATTATAATCTCTAGATCCATCTCCTGCCTGGTTGCTGCCATTTTCTCCCCCCACACAGTGTGTATGTGGTATTTAGATTACTCCTCCCCAAGTGCATCACTTTGCATTTCCTGGCATTGAATTTCAGCTGCCATGTTTCTGACCACTCTTCCAGTAACCTTATATCATTCTTCATTGCTTCCACCCCCTTCCCTGAGTGTCCGCCTTGTTACTGAGTTTTGTGTCATCTGCAAAAAGGCTGACCTTCCCCTGAAGCCTCTCTGGTATGTCGCTGACATATATGTTAAACAGAATGGGCCCCAGCACCAACCCGAGGGACCCCGCTTGACACCCCAGTCTCCCTGGAGTGCACCCCATTGACTACCACCCTCTGGCTTCTCCCCGTCAGCCAGCTCTCTACCCAGCTTACTATTTTCTGCCCCACCCCTAGACTCCCCAACTTGTTAACCAGCCTTCTGTAGGGCATCGTGTCAAAGACCTTCCTGAAGTCCAG
The DNA here is from genome assembly GCA_016271365.2 of Neoceratodus forsteri. Classification (NCBI taxonomy): domain Eukaryota; kingdom Metazoa; phylum Chordata; order Ceratodontiformes; family Ceratodontidae; genus Neoceratodus; species Neoceratodus forsteri. The sequence goes on from CM028131.1 coordinate 685,263,151, forward strand.
GTAGGCAATGTCCATTGCCCCACCCTGATCGATCACCCTCGTCACCTCATCAAAGAATTCGATTAAGTTTATCTGACATGATCATACCCTATTATTGCTTGCTTCCTCCCTGCTGCCACTTTTATGAATTGACAACACATCTGCCTTCTTCCAGTCCTCCGGTATCCACCCTGTATCCAGGAACAAGTTAAACAATCCTGCCAGTGGTTCCGCCAGTACCTCCCTTAATTCTCTGAGCACCCTAGGGTGAAGACCATCTGGTCCCATGACCTTGTCCTCCCTCAACTTACCTAATTCCTCCTTTACCTTTTCCACACTGATTGGGCTAGGATCCCCCCTTTCCTTTCTCACTTAGATCTGGTCCCCTTCCATCTCCCTCCGTCGTAAAAACTGAGCTGAAGTAACCATTCAGCACTTCAGCTTTCTCAAAATCCCCTTCCACCTGCAGTCCCCCCTTCCCCTTAATCCTTTCTATCCCCTGTCTTCCCTTCCTCCTTTCCCCAATGTACCAAAAGAATATCTTGTTCCCCCTTTTGGCCTGCCTAGCAATTCTCTACTCAGTTTCTGTTTTAGCCATCCTAATCCTTCACCCTTAACCCACAGATTCTCTTTGTAAGTTTCCCTATCCAGCTTTCTCTGCATCCTCTTATATTCCCTGAATACCCTTTTCTTCTCCCCGATTGCCCCCCTCACTTTCCTATTGAACCACAGTGGCCTCCTCCTACTCTTGTTCTTCTTGGAAAAAGTAAAACCCTTACCCTCACAACTGCCTATGTCCCCCCTGGAACCCCCCCCTGACCTGGACACCCTGTTTGCCCTTAAAAACTTCCTCCCCCTCAACAAAGAGTGGGTACTCCTCTGGGATTTTAACATCGGTTGGGTCTCCAGCCAAGCTGACGCAGCCAAATCCTGCATCATCAGCCATGGTCTACATCAACTTATTTCTACCCCCACCGAGTCAGACTATAAAACTGGTACCCAAACGCTAATTGACTGGATCATCGTCTCCAATCCATCCCGTATTATCGACTCAGGAGTACTGCCAGACTGCTTAAGTAACCATTCTGCCACTTACTGCTTCTGGTCTGCCCAATAGCCCAACCCCCCACAGTTTCATTTTCTCCAGATGCTTTACCAATAACAGTATCGAGGAAACAACTCATGCTTTCCACCTGGTTGACTGGTCTTTCACCTCTGTCTCAGGTGACCTTGATACTGTTCTAGACAAATTTTCTACTATCTTCAACAACGTCTGCAATAAATTCACCCCGCTCACAAAAATTAGGGTTAGGGGACATGTTAACAAATGGGTCTCTCCTAACATCATTAAACTGATGAGGACAAGGGACAAGGCACAGGTCCGTTACACTAAACACAAGGACCCTGACCAGCTCTCCCTCTGCAAACCACTCAGAAACAAGTGCAAATCCTCAATCAGAAAGGCCAAAATTGATTATCTCCAAAATAAACAACTTGGGGAATCGGCAAACTCTTGTAAACAAAAGGGACACTCAACTCCCAACTCAGGAAGAACAAGAATGCAGAATCCATCACGCTTATCCAAGGGCATAAGCAGACCAATGATCCCTCTGAAGTCACTAACATCTTCAATTCCTTTTTCAGAAATCTTGATAAATGTAAATCACCCCACCCAACCCACTCATTCCCCCTCCATCTCCAACTCTATTGTCAAGTCCAGCCCCAGATTTTATCTCTGGGCCCTAAAACCTTTGGACACTATCAAGCTTATCTGGAGTAACAACCCTAAACCCAGTAGAGGGGCCGATGAAACTTGACTTCAAAATCCTTAAATGCACCATCCTTCCTCTAGCGGCCACCATTACCAACATACTTAACCTCTCACATTGCTCTGGTCATTTCCCAAGCATCTGGAAAACTACCACCGAAAAACCAATCTACAAATCGGGGTCCAAGAATGATGTCAGGAATTACTGATCTCTCTCTCTCCTCGCTCCCCTTTCCAAAATCATTGAAAAAGTAGTTCATACCTAGCTCACTGCCTTCCTCGACTGCTATAACCTTCTCTCAGAAGCTCAGCATGGGTTTAAATCTAGCCACAGTACAGAAACAGCCCTGGTTAAATTCACCAGCGATATTCACAAGGCTAATGACAAAGGCCAATACACAGACTCTGTCTTTATGGATCTGAACAAGGCTTTTGAACTGGTTGACTATAGCCTACTTCTTGATACTCTACAGGGCCTGCAAATCTCTGCAAATGTTGCTAAATGGGTTGGTAGCTACCTCTCCCACAGAGTCCAGAAAACAGCCATTAATGGTCTCTTTTCCACCAACTGTCCAATTAAATATGGGGTTCCTCAGGGGTCCATCCTGGGCCCGCGCCTCTTCTCCCTTTTCATAAACAACCTCCCAGTTATCTGCCATGCTACTAAAATTGTGCTGTATGCTTACAATGTGGTTCTCTACTACAGTGACAACAACATGGATACAATGTTCAGAAATCTGCAAGAGGAATTCAGCAAGCTACACTCTTGGTTTTCTACCAGGGGTATGTTCCTCAATTCCAAGAAGACCAAGTTTATGATCTTCTCTGGCCCAAGAAAAACCATAACCTCAGGCTTAACCCTCACTGACAATCTTGGAAACTCACTTTCAATATTCATATTACCAACCTCACCAAGAAGATCCATATGAGGCTGGGTCTCATATCAAATAAGAAAGTTCCTAATCCCCATCTCCAGACTACATCTGGCTAGCTCCCTACTCTTACCCCTCTTCGAGCATGGCTCCATTGTCTACTCCCCTCTTACCACATCCCACCTCTTCTCTAAACTCAGGACCACTTATAATAGCATTGCATGCTTTGTCACAGGCCTTGTGTGGAATACTCACCTCTGCACCCTTTACAACCGTCTTAACTGGCTTGTTCTTGAGGGTAGGTTCCATTGTAAAATGCTTTCTTCTTACATATGATGAACCACAATCTACTGCCGTCAAGTGTCACCTCCCTGTTCCCTCAATCGGTTCCCAAGCGCAGTACAAGAGGGGCTGCCCGTCACATCTTCGACATCCCGTTCTATCATACCTCTCATGCACAGAATTCAATTACCTATGCGGTCCCCAAGTCTTACAACAATTTGCCCACTGAAATTCTTGCCTGTAGCTCAATCAGTTCCTTCAGCTGTACCCTCAAGGACCACCTCCTCAAATCTACCACCTGTGTGTGCCCTGGACATCCTACCCTCTGAATATAATATTTTGTTTTTGTCCCTCTCAGCAAATATTTTGTGTTATTTTTCCTCCTTTCTAACTCCTCCCTTCCTCTCCTTCCACTCCCCTTCCCCATTTTTGCCCCTATGTCTTCCCCAGCCCCCAGCGCCTGCCTCAAATACACCCTGCCTGGGTGTTTTCCCAAGCTTGTTCCCTATGACTATTTGCCTCTGTATGAAATGTTTTCCCTGTATATAAACCTGTTGTAATCTAGTGTATTAATTAAGTGTATATATAGTATTATTCCTCACCTCACTGTACAATGTTTTAACTTATTCATTCTGTACATTTGTGTCCAATTGTTTTGTAACAGTATCTGTACAACTGGATGTTTGTGAAAACGGGCATTTTTGCTGACATATCCTCCAGTAAAAAATAAAAATTGATTGATTGATTGAGTGGGTGAAGACAGTGGGGAGCTACAAATATGCGTGGGATAGACACATGGGTATAATAAACAGTGGTAATGGAAGTGGGAGGGGCACATGTGACTAAACAGTGTCCAGGGTGTAGTGTTTGGGAAAATAGGAAAGAATAGATGGGTCTACCAGTCCTTTTCTGCTGACACATTCTATGATTCTGTGAAGTAGGAGAGGGTGGGCCACAATGTCAAAGGCCTTGACCACGTCATCAGAAATGGCAGAGATGAACTATCCCTGCTCCATCCCCTTCAGAACCGAATCAGTTAACCGTGGAATGGAATTTGCAGAAGTCAGATTTGGAAGGGATAGAAAAAGGAGGATGATCCTTACTGGCTTTTCAGTAAAGTAGATTTACACCCCATGCAAACTGGCCTGTGTATGGTACAGTAGCTCAGAATTCTTGCAGTCATGCAAACAATTGCCTTCATCCCTCTCTTAAGCCCTGGTGTCTGCAAGATAATGAGTCCTTGGCAACCATTCACTGGTGCCTACCAGTGGGCTACATTCAGAACATTGCCTCCAGCGACAACACCATTTTACTTTATTTATTTATTTATTTATTTATTTGTCTTATTTTCTTTGCCTTAACTAGCCCAATTCAGCAATATGCCATTGAACAACATGATATATTTCTGAATCAAATCAGTTACGTTAAGCTAAAGTAGTGTTACTGCTGAAGGTAACATCTGTGAATATTTATTTATTTATTTGATAACCGGGTGAGGTACTCTGATCCCAGGGACCATTTTCAGGTACGACCTGAGCCATTTAGATGGCACAATCACACAGTAGGGAACTAAAACATGATATATATATATATATATATATATATATCATAGAATCATCAAGAGAGCAGAGAACAAACTGAAATACAATCCCCCAGAAAAAAAAATAGAACACCAAAATTGCTTAGCCAGACATGAGAGAGTTAAAAATGTACACTTGAACATTATAAAACATTACAAGTATTACAGCATAGGGCCTGTGGCAGTAAGTGCATCTATCTGCAAATACCTTAAGACAGCATGTCGAAGCAGTGTTTCAGGCCAATGTAACTGTAGCAGTCTCTGATTTCAAGCTGAATAGCATGGAGAGTCAGAGCAGAGGTATAGCACAGAACTCGGGTTGTGCGCGGGCGCCTCATGCCATGACTGTTGACAAGCTTGGGAGAGGATGTTTATTTATTTGAAAATTGGTGACCAGGAAAGGCACAATGAGCCCAGGCTTGTTGCCAGGTGTGACCCCCGGGGAAGGGAATTGAGGATACAAATACATTGCACAGAAACAATTTGCAGTTACAATAAAGAGCAAACAAAGAACACCAATTACAGGAGTAAGTGCAACATGAGCAATCAAGGTAGGAACAACAAAATAAGGTGATGCATGTGTGCTGAAGCCTGCTTTGGAGTGTGATTGTGAGGGAGTGAGGTTGTTAAAAAGGTAGGGTGTCTCAGGTCCATGTACTTACCTGAAAATTAAACAAATATTTAAACATATGAATATTGCTGAAGTGCTGGAAATGCATTTTTTTTTTTTTTTACACTTTATTTCTTCACTGCCACTTTGGGGAACTCTCTTGGGCATCCACCTTACTCCCAAATCTACCTCTTGGCCAGAAACTCCCCTATGTCCTGGCACCAGCCTGGCTATCCCCCCGGCTCTGAGCCCCCTGAGGAAGGGCCACCCTATCTGCCCAGGGCGCTCTATCTACAATTTGGGCTGGGCTGGGCTCGGCCCAGGGCTGGAGGTAGTCCGGCCTGATGGAGTGTGGCTGATGGGAGGTGATGCTATCACCTATCCAGAGGGCAGGGTATTTCCTTTTTTCTCCCCGAAGCTCGGATGTGCAATGATGTCCAGCTCAGCAAATGCACGCACCCATGCACCCCTGAAAGATGTCCGCCGCAGTTTCAATCCCCTGCATTTTGTGGCCGTGCGCTGTAATGCCTCCAGCCTTCGCTAGAGGTCATCAGTGCAGTGGCAGGTGGAATCCCCCCTCCCCAGGGAAGGAGAGGGATGCTCAATCCTTCCCCGTCCCTGCCAACCCCTGACAACCCGAGCTTGTTCCTCGACCCGTCGTGCCATGGCACGAGGCAGGTGCCCACCAACCTCAGCGCCACCGGGCCAGCTTGGAAATGCATATTTACTTGAAAGAAAATAGAGCCATATCAAATGATAATATCCCTGGAACTAAACCCAACTTAAAAAGGTGTTTTTTTTCTTCCAAACCCTTTGGCTCCTTAGTGACTGGCAAGGATGTAAATCAGTAGTGATCGTCGGTTTAGCCCACCAGTGGGTGTCAGATCGACAGGGCTCAGGGTTACTTTAGGGGTAGTTTGGAGATCTCATGCTGCAAATGTGAGGTTTTGCAGGCTTCAGGCTGTTTTGGTTGAACAAGAAGTGTTAAGAAGTGTCTGCTTGCAGTATTGAACAACCCATTCAAGGTTAGTCAGTAGAGAAAAATGTACTAGACTCTGCTGGGAATGATAATAGTGAGTATGTAAAACCATATAATATGTGATGGTAAACATTAATAGTGCAAAAATGAGAATGGCAACCGACACAGATGCAGCCCTGTCAATTATTTCTGAAAAACTGTACAAACATAAATTTTGAAAAGTGAAGCTATTGCCAATAAGTTTCAAGTTACCAACTCACATAATCAAGATTTGCACAGCAACTGGATTAATTTGCAATTGGATCAGCTTGAGCTGTGGACCCAACAGTACTGTACCCATCTGTTGTTCTAGTCATCTCTGAGCCCTGGATCTCAACCAGGAGCAGTGATCTGGAAGTCTTCATTACTGATTATGCAGTCCACATACAGGACCATGGGAAGCGAGGGAGTGGCATGGTATATACAGTATGTTCTTCTCAGCCTCAACTGTGATGTCAAGCATCAGCCTGCCATCCTCTCCTCAAACAAACTCCTCCTGTGTAAGCTCTCCTTTCCCCCCTCCCTCCTGGTGTTAACTGCTGGCATCTACCATCCACTGTCCTGGTACCAAACCTCATCTCTTATTGACCTCTTATCTTCTGTCGACCTTGTCCTCTGGTGAACTCATGTTCCTTGGGGACTTCAACAGTAATTGGCTGTTCCTTTGCTCTAAAAATCTCACCCACCAAATTGCAGCACTTTACCTCATTCAAACTCATCACTGACCACACCCAAATGAATCCCAACTCCCACAACTACCCCCTTTTAGACTTGGTCCTTACCATATACCATCATGCAGATGAATCTGGCATTTTTCCGCACATCCTCAGTGATAACTGAATGGTTTACAATGTCCAAAAAAACTGTCATCCTAAAACTTCCCTAAGTTTATCTGGTGCAGGTCTTTCAGGTCACTCAACCTGTCTGCCCTGCTTGATGATTTTAGGGCAACTGACTTGTACCCTAGCTCTGTGTCCACTGATGTAGATACAGCCCTCTCCTCCTTCAGCTCCAAATTATCTCTCATCTGGCAAAAACGCACCCCCCCCCCGCACACACACCTCTCAGGAGGTCATGTGTACATGATACCCACCTTCTCCGGTTGTCCACAGACCTAATCACATCTTTGGAAGCTTCTGACTAGTTGGTACAATCATAAGGCCTCTAACTTCTTATAGGTCTTACTGCATACCAAACAACTCTCCAATGCCAGTACCAAGGCTACCAGGGAAGCCACATCAGATTATTTCACCACTAACCTCCAGAACATGCTGAAGTCACCCTCAACATTCTGGTTGGTTATTCACTTTGGTTTTTACCCTTCCCCCACCCAATCTGCCATCCTGGTCTTTAAGTATGCCTCACCAATATCTGACTCTCTTTTTGTTGCTCCAGTGTTTAATCAATATTCCACTACTTGGGATCTCTGCCTTCCCCCTCCACCTGACAAGTCTTCTTCAGCCCCTCCCCTCCCCTTGTTATCACTTAGCTTATTTCCTCCCCACCTTCCAAGTCCCTCCCACTCCCACTCTTTCCCCTTCTCCTACATCAGCCGGATGCTGCACTCTGTTCTATGCTCTTTTAATTCCTCCAAATGCAACAGCCCAGATGGACTTGATCCTAAACTCCTCCACCTCTTGGCTCCTACATTTGCCTTCCTATCTCTTCCCTACAAAATCATTCTTTCCACCTTGGTAAAGTTCCTTGGGCTTGGAAGCATTCAAACATGCTGTCCCTCCACAAAGAGGGTTCTTTCTCTTCCCTAGGAAACTACAGCCCCATCTCTTTCCTCCTTCCGCTTGTGAAAATGCAGGAAAAATGTGTATTCTCCCAGCTCTACTCCTGTCTTAGTTCTTCTTCCTACCTCTGCCCCCATCCAGTCTGGTGTTGCTAAATAAAACTCCACAGACTCATTGTTCTTGTGACTTACTGACTTCCTCCTGAAGGGAATGGGCCAGGGCTGCTCACTGCCACTATCTTTGTCAACCTTGGAAAGGCTTTTGTCACTGTTTTCCATCCCCTCCTACTTGGCAAAGTTGCAAGGGCACATACATCTGACCTACAGTATCAGCCAGTTGGTTCTGTTCCTTCCATTTGGACAGATACTGAACCTGTTAGTCTAATAGGTAAACCACCCCCCCATCACATTAGTGGGGCTTACGTTTGGGCTCGTCATGGCCCTCACTACAGGATTTTTTCACATGTGAGCTGCCACCATTGCTACTGGCACCCCTTTGCCCTACCTGGTCCCTTCCCAGACTGCTGCAGCAGAGACTGGACAGGCAGGGCAAGTAGAGCCATACTGTTGTTTGGCACCACGACTGTACTTTCAGTATTCTTAGTCTTATACTATGCACTATGGAACTTTCAACCAAATGCAGTGCTTTTGATAAGGGACTGGATTCTATAACCAGCACTGATTGACAAGCAGCCAGAGTTGTCAGTGGAGGACCAGATTAAAAATACAAACTGAAGAATGGCCAGCACCATGATTATGCCCCGCTTTGCACAGCAGTGGAATCGGAGACTAACAAGCAGTAAATGTCTGAGCAAGGTGCCCAATCTGCCAGAATTGAAGTGAATCAGGGATTCATGGGAGATACAGGCATTGAGACTGGTGCTGCCAGCACTAGATTAAATTTTTGCTGAATATTAAAAAAATAGTCTGTATGTACTGTGCTTTGGTAGAAAGAAGTATCTTGAAAGACTCACACTACCCTGGCATAAGGACTATGGATGGCTCTCCCCTTATTGAAGTTTCTACGGCTTCGGCTCCCCACCCCCCAACACGGGAGGTTACTCTGGGGCACATCACCTGAAGAGACCCCACCAGAAACAGAACCACAAACCCTTTCCAGTCCAGCAATTGAACTGGGTCTATGGCTTCGGCTCCCCCCAATGCGGGAGGTCACTCTGGGGCACACCACCTGAACAGCCCCCACCAGAAACGGAATCACAAGCACTTTCCAGGTACAAAAGACAGGGCGCTCCACGGCTATTTCTCCTGCGGCTGCAATTTGCACCGGAGAATTTTTGGTGCCTTTTTTACAATTCAAACCAGCATACCACTGGCACGCAATCCTGGACTGCTCTATTGAAAGTCTCCTTAAGACTTTAAGTCGACACACATGTGGAGATTGTTTTTTACAACCTTTTATCTGCTACAGTATTTCCAGCTATAGTTGTGTGGTTTTTCCTTAATGCCTGATTTAACGGCACTAGATGCTTCGGTTTGCAGTCAGAATTGCAGTTACCTTAAATGCCTAGGTTAAATCATGCAGTTACCTTAAATGCCTAGTTTAAATTTGCCTTGAGTTGCTACACACTGACATTTCTGCTAAACTCTGAAATTGTATCCCACTCCCCTCCCTCTTCTCAGCAACTCCCCTTCCCCTCTCTGGTGCCTTATTTAATCTCTGCCTCTCTCTCTCCTCAGTCCAGCAATCAAACTGCTTCGGCTCCCCCCTTCAACGCAGGAGGTCACTCTGGGGCACACCACCTGAAGAGCTCCCACTAGAAATGGAACCACAGGCCCTTTCCAGTCCAGCAATCGAATGAGTCTATGGCTTTGGCTCCCCCAATGTAGGAGGTCACTCTGGGGCACACCACCCGAAGAGCCCCCACCAGAAACGGAACCACAAGCCCTTTTCAGTCCAGCAATCGAACTAGGTATATGGCTTTGGCTCCCCCCCCCCAGTGCGGGAGGTCACTCCACCTGAACAGCCCTCACCAGAAGTGGAAACACAAGCTCTTTCCAGGTACAAAAGACAGGACGCTCCACAGCTATTTCTCCTGCGGCTGCAATTTGCACCGGAGAATTTTTGGTGTCTTTTTTAAAAGTCAAACCAGCATACTGCTGGCGCGCAATCCTGGACTGCTCTATTGAAAGTCTCCTTAAGACTTTAAGTCGACACACATGTAGAGATTGTTTTTTCCGACCTTTTATCTGCTATTTCCAGCTATAGCTGTGTAGTTTTACCTTAATGCCTGATTTAAAGGCACTAGGTGCTTCGGTTTGCAGTCAGAATTGCAATTACCTTAAATGCCTAGGTTAAATCGTGCAGTTACCTTAAATGCCTAGTTTAAATTTGCCTTGACTTGCTACACACTGGCATTTCTGCTAAACTCTGAAATTGTATCCCACTCCCTTCCCTCTTCTCAGCAAACCCCCTTCCCAGTGCCTTATTTAATCTCTGCCTTGCTCTCCTCAGTCCAGCAATCGAACTGGTCTATGACATCGGCTCCCCCTCCCCAATATTGGAGGTCACTCTGGGGCACATCACCTGAACAGCTCCACCAGAAACGGAACCACAAGCCCTTTCCGGTCCAGCAATCATACTGGTCTACAGCTTCGGGTCCCCCCCCCCTACAACGTGGGAGGTCACTCTGGGGCACCACCTGAAGAGCCTCCACCAGAAACGGAATGACAAGCCCTTTCCAGGTACGAACGGGGCGCTCCACGGCTATTTTTCTACTACGGCTGCGATTTTCACTGGATAATTTTTGGTGCCTTTTTTAGAAATCAAGCCAGCATACCGCTGGTATGCCATCCTGAAATGCTCTATTTAAAGTCTCCTTAAGATTTTAAGTAGACACACATGTGGAGATTGTTTTTTCCAACCTTTTATCTGCTATTTCCACCTATAGTTGTGTAGTTTTACCTTAAATGCCTAGTTTAAAATTGCCTTAAGTTGCTACACACTGGAGTTTCTGCTAAACTCTGAAATTGTATCCCACTCCCCTCCCTCTTCTCAGCAACCCCCCTTCCCCTCTCTGGTGCCTTATTTAATCTCTGCCTCTCTCTCTCCTCAGTCCAGCAATCGAACTGGGTCTACGGCTTTGGCTACCCACCCCCACGCAGTAGGTCACTCTGGGGCACACCACCTGAAAAGCCCTCACCAGAAATGGAACTACAAGCCCTTTCCAGGTACTAAAGACAGGGCGCTCCACGGCTATTTCTCCTGCGGCTGTGATTTGCACCACAGAATCCCTGCCACCCTGCTACCACCTTTGGCAGACTGTTGCTAATATAGGCATTCTAGGCTGGCTGACTGTTGCTTATATAGGCACTCTAGGTGCTTTGAGCCAATCACCCTACTTCTCTACTTGCAGCTTATCAGAAGCTGCCACCAGAGGTCGCATTGTTATTACATATCTAATTATGGGCACTGAGTTCCAGTTAGACAAATGTTGGACTAGTAACACTCAAACGTGGTAGAACTAAAAGGATAAAATAGGAAATCCCCCTTCTTTCTTATTTAGTTCTTTTCCTCCTTGTCCCACCATGCCGTCCCTTGGTCCTGCGTACCCCCGCACTCACCCTGCTCACACTCATGTGCCCAAATGGAAGCACCACTCTGAGCTATCTTACAGAGCCCATATCCTGGTTTCTCTATACATCCTGTCTCTTGTGTGGGTTGACAGGCTTATGTGCCTTCCCAGGACTGGGTACCATGATCCGTGTCATCTCACTCACTCCCCTCCCATCACTCTGAGTTACCCAGCCAAACACAGGGTACAACCACCCTTTGTGTCCCATAAACTCACTAAAAAGGGCACCTACTACCTGGCCCTATATTTCCATGCAAAGCACCACAGAGGGGATCTGCTCCCCCTATCCCCTAAAGCTCTACTGCTTCTGTTTCTCCTACTGCTTCTAGTAGGTGACTTTGAACCTAACCCAGGCCCTCCTAAAGCCAACATCACTCTTGGCTCACCCCACGACTTACATTGGGCATCTACCAAGGGCCTAAAAATCACCCAGATGAATGTCTGCAGCCTCCGCCCAAAAATGCAGGAGGTTCAGGGCTGGATGTCTCTCTATAACCCAGATGTTCTGGCTGTGTCTGAAACAAGGTTTAAGCCTCACACCCTACCTCACGAGGTGGCAATGACTGGCTACACCTCCTTCTGCAAGGACAGGGAGGGCAAAAAAGGGGTGGGGTTCTCATATACATAAGGGACTCCCTTGATGCAGCCCTTGCCCACCTAACCGGCACTGCTCACTCGGGTGGTAAATCAGTCTTTATTAAAATTACCCTTGGCAATACAAAACACCTTACGGTTGTCTGCCTCTACCACCCTCTGAAGGTGGCCCTACAATCTTTGGAAAACATCACTAAGGCCCTTGCTGACACGGTTTCCTCGGAACTCCTGATCCTGGGGGATTTCAATCTCAACTGGGCACAGGACTCGGAGCAGTCCCTCAGGACCTTGCTACTAGATGCTAACCTGGAGCAAATCATCACCAAAAAGACCAGAGCTAACTACAAAACAGGGAACCATACAACCCTTGACTGGGCTCTGGTGTCTCACCCCTTCCAACATTCTGATTGCTGGTATCATGGCAGATACTCTTAGTGACCACTCACACATTTTCTGCATCTGGAAAAACCGTCCCCGGGTCCCTCCAAGTATAGTCTCTACCCGAGACTACTCCAAATTCTTGGAATTTGCCTTCAATGCATACTTTGGCAACCTCGACTGGTCACCAATATGGCACCTCCCAACTCTTGCCGAAGCCCTGGACTTCTTCCAGAACTCCTTCAACTCTGCAGCTAACCTGTGCGCCCCATTTAGAAAACTCTGTGCTAAGGGCAGCTGCCATAGATGGATCACCACAGAGCTCAAATCTTTAATGGTGAATCAGGACAAGGCATGGAAGCGTCACAAACATTCTTTCCTCCCTGTAGACTTTCTGACCTATAAACAACTAGTGCAAACGTTCCTCTAAGATGGCAAAAAGAGAGTTTGTCAAGTGTCTCCAGCAAACCACTCTTGCCAACCCTCAGTCATTCTGGTCCCACATCAATGACCTGCTAAAGGGAAACAAATCCCCCCTCCCTTGGCCCTATTGAGATCAATGACCTTATGACTGATGACTGCCATGAAATTGCCACTGCCTTCAACAGTTACTTCACCAATCTAGAGGACTACAAGTCCAACCTTACCCCTACCTCTTCCATGCCCACCTGCTCTGAGGCACCTTACCCCCATGGTCTCTCTTCCACCTGTGATTAGTTAAGTTTAAAGAGGTACTTCTACTCTTAAAGACCATCAAAGTCAAAGGTCCTGGAGGACCCGCTGGCATCTGCCCTAAATTACTAAAGGCAGCAGCACCAGCCATCGCTCTACCTATTACATGGCTAATTAACAAATCCCTGCTTGAAGGCACTGTACCCCATACCTGGAAATGGGCCGTTGTTGCTCCTATTCCCAAAGGAGGTCTCAGGAAATTCATTGGTAACTACAGGCTGATCTCGCTGCTTTGCGCTCTGGCCAAGATTCAGGAAAGGCTAATGTACTGTCAGCTCCGGGACTACCTGGAGGCTAACCAATTACTAGCCCCCACCCAACATGGCTTTAGACAAAACCATGGTACTGACACAGCCCTCATAAAATTTACAGTTGATGTACTAGGAGCCATGGACAAAGGGCTCCCCACAGGAACTGTCTTTATTGATCTTTCTAAGGCCTTTGACCTAGTAGACCACCAGCTCCTGCTATTCAAACTGGCTTTCTTTGGCCTGGATCAGCATTCCCTTTCCTGGTTCACCTCCTATCTATCCGGCCGCTCCCAGCAGGTCAGGTGGAGGAGCGTGATCTCAGATCCACCCCCCTAAACAAGGGAATGCCTCAGGGTTCAATTCTAGGTCCCCTCCTCTTCTCGCCATTCATTAACAACCTTGATTTCCACTGTGGTGGCAGCTCGGTCGTTCAATATGCAGACGATGCTGTAATCTACTGGTCCCTATGCAATCCATCAGATTTGGGACCCCATCTGCAAGCTGACTTTGCCAAGTTAGAGTCCTGGCTTACAGAAAATAAGCTGGTTTTAAACACCACTAAAACCAAGGCAATGCTATTTGGACAAAGAAACCTTGGCCCAGACAGGAGTACCTTACTCCCTCTGACCTCAACCTCAGGCAGCCGCATTGAGGTAGTGAGTTCCCTCAAATACTTGGGGCTAACCCTGGATCAGGGGTTCACCCTCAAGTCTCACTTAGACCAGGTAACCAAAATGGTGCACTGCAAACTGGGCCTCCTGTACTGCCTGAATGACCAGCTCATCCCTGAGTCAAGAATCACCATAGCCAACAGTCTCCTCCTTCCTTTGCTGCCTCTATACTTCAGGGGTTGGCTAAACAGGAAATGAGCAGGCTGCAAGTTCTCTACAACAAAGTAGCTCGGTTCACGTCTCAGTCTCACAAACAACGGCATCACTGCGATGCCCTTGCTTCTCTACAATGGCCCACCCTAGACGGTCACCTTCAGTACCCCTGCTTTGTCACTCCTACAAGCTCCTACACTGCAAGTCCCCAGATAGTCTGTCCAGTCTCCTGGTCCCCAAGTGCTCAGTGCATACCCTTTGAACCTCTGGTCATAACCTCCTACAGAAACCTAAGGTTCGAACAACTGCTGGTAGCAAGTCCTTTGCCATGTCTGCCTCTGCCCTATAGAATAAGCTTCCCCTCTTCTTCAGGAAGCCTCCTCCCTTGGAACTTTCCACAAGGGACTCTGTGCTCACTTACTAGAAGTTAGCATCTGCTCCTATCAATATAGAGGCATACACAATCTCAAACGTTAGGTCCTTGCTAGCCTATGTTATGACTACTGTATTAAGCATTACCTTTCCCCTGTACTGCTACCCTTGACTCTTATGTTATAGTCTTCTCTTGAGTGTAGTGCTGCTACCTTTTACTTTTTATGTAATTCTCTTCGCCTGTAACTAAGGCCCTGGACACACTGGGGAACTTAAAACAGTTTAAAGTGCCTTAAAACAGTTTAAATCCCCTAGCACTGTTTGCAGACAGACTACAAGCCCCTTAAAACATTTTAACAAAAGTGTTTTTAAACCCAGCTAGATACCTAGTCTTAAAACCATTTTTAAAAACATTTTAGAGCTAGCATGGTTTTACTTGCAGGTCTGTCCAGGAGTAAAAGTGTTTTAAGCTGTAATGGTTTAACTAAAACAGTTCTAGCTGCAGTGTGTCCAGGCAAGCACAGTCCTATGTGTTGGACTTCACACAAAATAGTTACAAGGAAAACAGGTTTAACGCTAGCAGTGTGGCCACACTAAACCGTTTTCAAAAATGGTTACTGAGTAGTGTGGCTGCACTGAAATGGTTTAGCTAAACTGGTTTTAAAAATGGTTTTCAAAAACAGTTCTGTAGTGTGTCCAGGGCCTAACTTTGCCACAATGTCAGCACTGTTTGTTCTTGTACTTGAATTCTTCCTATTGTGCTGATGTACTGTGTCCTGTTCCATTATTGTACTTGTATTCTTCTGTAACTAATTCCGGGTCGCCCCTGAAAAAGGGACCTTTGGGGCTCAATGGGCCTACCCGGTTACCAAAATTGAATAAATAAATAAATAAATAAATAAAATATCTTGGGTGTGGCTCTCTCAAAGCCTTGACTTCTCCTACCACATCAGTGCCATTCATAAGAAGCTTCTCCCCAAACATGGTGCTGCACTGTATGACAACAAATGCTGCCTCTCCCTTGTGGTCTGCCAGAGAATCGTCCTTATGCTGATCTTCCCTGTGTTTGACTATGTGAAAGTGGTGTATAGTGCTGGTCCTAAAGCTACCCTGTCCAGACTGGATCCCCTATTCTGTTCCTTCTGCTGTTTTGCCTCAGCTGAACTCCTCACACTTGCCACTGTTCCCTCCACTCAGACCTATCCTTCTCCTCACTTGATTCCCGATGCCTACCTCCCTGTGCCTTATTCCTCTCTAAATTCTGGTTTAACTTCAATTCTTGTTACCTCTCCTCCCTCTTCTTTCCCCTTCTCTCCCCTTAGGTAGGATCAAGGCAGACTTGATGGACCATTGTTCTTGTTGGTTATCAATTTCTATGTTTCTGTGTCCCCTTCCTCCATTCCTTCCTTCATTCCTTCCTTCCTTCCTTCCTGCTTCCCTCTCGAGCCTCTTCCCAGGTTCCCATTCCTTTGCCATTCTGTGATCCAAAACCACTGCTGGCCAATCTGCCTTCTCCTCCTACCTCCTCATCCTTTGGAACAACCAACTCCGGATCACCACTCTTCACCCTCCTCCCCATTTCAAAGCCCTGCTTTGTACACTCTCTCCAACACCTGCACCTGTAGCTAACACTCCTCCTTTGCATCCCTACATCTTTTATCATCATACAAACATATGAAAAAGCCAGCAGAATAAGGCCATTAGGTCTATCTAGTCTGCTCATATTGCAGGGTCCTCAGCTTAAGCTACTGACTCTGCCCCCCCAATCCATCATTCACCTCCGTTTGCCCCCTCCCTTGACCTTTATTCTCCCTTAGCTCTATCCCAAACTTTCTTGAAGTTGCCCACTGTGTTCAATGAAATCACCTCTTCTGGAAGCTCATTCCAACCTGCACCACCCACTGTGTGAAGAAGTGCCCCCTAGCCTCTCTCCTACTCACCCCCCAAATAGAGACTGTCTCCATAAGTGTCGGTTTCCACTAAGCTTGAAGAGACCCTCCTTATCCACCCTATTTATCCCTTTCAAGTATTTGAAGGGCTCAATCATCTCTCTCTCTCTCTCTCCCCCTCTCTCTCTGTTTCAGAGCTACTTTTGTTCAAGGTGTGTGTGTTTCCACCTGAAGAGGAACACAGGAACTGGTAACTGAAGTGGTGGAGACTGCTCTCAATGTTTTAGAGCCCCATCCCTGAAAGGATGGGGGAAGGTGTCTGCCTGTTTTCCAGGGGCAACCCCCGGTCTGGCTAAGGGAAAGAAGCTGCCTGCCTGAGTTGTGCTGAGGCACCAGAAGCTCTGTAAGAGATTCCTTGAGGAGAAAACGCCTGTGGTGCACCTGCAACCAAAGGGTGAGTTTGCTCTGAAAAAGAGCCAAGTGTTTTCATCTGAAACAGAAGGAAACTAAAGGGACTGTTACTGTGGGGTCAGGAAAAGACACCCAAGTACAGTTGAAAGATGTGGGAATTGGACTGCTTAACTCAGTGGGGGGTCTAGAGTAATGGACAAAGCCACGTATAAGTATGTTCAAGGCCAGCACAAAATGGAAAGAAAGAATGTGGGGATTAGACTGCTTAACATGTGGGGGGTCCAGAGTAATGGACAAAGCCATTTATTTTTAAGTAGGTTCAAGTCCAGCACAAATGGGAAGTAAGACAAGTAGATTGAATGTGAAATACATTTAGCAGGAATCTACACATCAAAGTGTTAAAGGATGAGGTGTTTACAGTCCAGAGAAATGGCCGGGTATGAACTGTGGGAGCGAGAGGTGGGAGACCACCCATTAGTAGTATCCAAATTCACCTCTACGAATTTGCTCTGAGACACCTTTTGCTTTCCCTCAGTTACTTGGCCAGTGCCTGAGGAAAGTACCCAGACGTGGGATTAAAGAGGAGGATTCCCTGATGGAGCCGAGGTGCTCTAAGGTGGTTTAGGGAGCCACCAGAAAATGTTTCCATGAAGTATGGAAGGTATCCAAGTGGCTGGCAAGGGAGCTGAGCCGGAGAAAACCCAAAGCAGTGTACAAGTTTGGGCTATGTAACCCAAAGCAGCGTACAAGTTCCAGTTGTATGCCCAGTGTGTTGTACAGCCTGAGGGCTAAAGTGATGAGGATGTGTTCTGGTCTCCTTTAATCTGCATTACCAGGAGTGTAGCCCCATGAGGGTCCATCTATGCTTTGTTTATTCTGTTTGGATGTGAATAAAAGCCACACTTTAGAATCCCACTTCTGGTATTGGACATTACAGTTATTGCTTCCTGTGTTCGGAGTTACTTGGGTGCCCCTGTGCAGAGTAGCCATACCTAGCCTATGTGCTGAGTGACCTATTCCTCCCCGAACCCAGCCCACCTGGTACAGCTGTCAGATAGAAACGGCATACTGGGTAGGGGTTACACTGATATAGGGGGAAGGTCTGCTGACCTCCTCCTCCCAAAGTCTTGGGGCCCTGCAGGCCTGCTTGCACCCCCAACCCCAGTAGTTTAAATTAAGTTGGGTCATGCACCCCCACAGCTTGTCCTTGAGGACTCTGGAGCTCCCACTACTGAGGTGCAGTCTTCTGCCTTGTGCAAAAAGTGTTTTATATGACCAGGTCTCCCCCCAGCCCCAATACAGTCATATCCTTTCTCCTTGCACCATTCTCTCAGCCAGTCATTTAACTTCTCTATCCTTTTCTTCCTGACTATGCTGGCTCTCGGTATTGGCAACACCTCTAAAAATGCCAGTGATCTGGCTAACTCCCTTTTTTTAACTACTATTTCCTCCCTTGTTTCCCTCTTTTAAATTGTTGCTTTGGTGCCCTGTCCTTTTAGAAACTTCCTCTGCTTGACCAGTGTTTTCCCCTTGGGTTGCCTGCCCCCTTTTCATTGTTAGGAGACTCAACAGCTCCTCAGAAATTACACCAAGTGACCTCATTGTAGCATCACCCAACTTCAAGCTGAAATTTTATTTGCCATGAGTTTAAATTTCCTGTCTTATTTACTTATGTACCATTGCTAACTAATTTTATCACTGTATTCCCTTGTACACTATTTTATAACTCTGTTTTTGTTCTAAGTTTGACACTGCTACTGTAATGTTTTCTTGATCTGTACTGTCTCTAACTTGACTCACCATGCCTTTACCAGTTAGCAATTTGGAAACAATCATAAACTCTTCGTAATGATGCTTGTTGCTGAAAACTGTAATGATCAGGTATTACATTTAATACTGCTGGTCAAAAAAATGGAAAGGCAATGCATTTATATGTTGATGCTGAATCGTGAAGTTCAAGCTAGACTCGTTTAAAGTATAAATGTCATTAATCAAGCAGAAATGCTGTGTTCAGGTCTGTTTATTTATGTATCAAAAATATTTGTTCACAAAGGCACACTGAGATAAAATGGCTTGTATCCAGGTACATCATAGAGGAAGCAGGTAGGATATAACACATACAAATGGAGCAAAAAATAATATGTACAACATTTTTTACAGCACAACATAGAATAAAGCTAATTACATCACAACAGATAAAATATAATAAAGCATTAAAAAGTTAAACTGCAAAGAGGGACATCTCAGGTGAGAGGGGCTTATCATTGGTAAAGAACAGTCAAAAAAACAATGGCAGATGTGCAAAATGGAGGGTGGTATAAGTAAAGGGAGAATTAGGTACAAGAATAAATGTGTGCAAAGTAGTCACCAAGTAGGAGTTGCAGGGTAGAGGTGGAGAATGTGGATTGGAAGGGGGCTGTCCAACGAAGGGGACATCTGTGGGAGAATGCCACCTTCCCAATAGAGGTCCTAGAGAAAGGGAGGGAGAAGGAGTGAGAGTCAAGCATTTCTAGGGGAGTACAAGGAAGGGAGTGGGTGAGCAAGAAGATAGCCAAGGCAGCACACGAGGAAGCCAAACTAGAATTTAGCAATGAGGGATACCGTTACAAATTGGGAGGGCAATGATTTTCCAGCAAGGGGAGTGAGAAGGACGTGTGTAACGAGCAGTGGTGGTTACAGGGAGGGGGATCCAGAGTGAACCAACAAAATGAACAGAAAAGAGTCCATTCTGGCAAGGGTTACTGTAATTTGAAGAGCTAGTGTAATTAGTCTATTTAATATACTGTGATGACTGGAACATGGGATTAGTCTATTTCCACAATAAATACAATTTCTTCATGTCCAGATATATACTTAAATGGATTCCTGCAATGGCTCCGGTTTATCATTCAGACCCGATTTGCATTTGAAGTGGCAACCATATGCACTGATGCCCAGATAAAGGATATGATGTTGTGGGAGGAAAGCTGAAATGCACAGCTGTACACGGGAGTCTGACAGGATTTTTGATATCCAGATGTTTCATTAATTTCCATTTGTGTTTGTCACACATTTATCATGACACTAGGTGGTAGTTTATTTTAATGTCTTATTTATTTATATTTTATTTTTTTTAGAATGGATAGTGAATCCAGAAGAAGCTCTGTCTCAAGATTTTATGCTTGTGTGTGGAGTACTGAGTGGCTGTTCACATCATCTGAGAACTGATACTGTATTGCTTGAGCCTAAATACCTTTCTTAAAAATGTTATCTCACTTCTCATGAATACCTTTGGTATTTATTTATGTATGGACTTATGTATCTATGTATTGATTTATCTTTTTGTTTGGGAAACATTAGATGTACAGTGGTAATGTGATCTTGTTACATCAGACCTTTCACATGCACCTGTATGACAGAAATGTGTGTGGTGTTTTGCTACATTATTAATTTGCCAGAAAGTATGTACTTTAATTTATTTTTCATTTCTAGTTGTGTATTCTGTTTAGTGTCCATATGATTTTGTACTACTATAAAACTGGTGCATGCATGTATTTATTTATTTAAAAGTTTCACGAGGAAGGCATACCTAGCAGAAACTGTTCATTTCCAGATGTGTCTTGGGGGAAAGAGGTCATGGAGCAGACAACAGTGCAGTACAGTACATGCACGAGAAAATCAATACAGGAACAAAATAAATATGGTGTAAAGGTAAATGTATGGTACAGAGTAGTTACTAGACACAGGGAATGGACATGTGCAGTGAGAGCAATTTGGTACATTTAGGTGGTGCAGGATTCAGAGTAGCAGCTGACATAGCTGGAACAAGTACAGATAATAATTTGATTGAGGGATGCATACAGGAAGAGTTATACCATGTAAATATAAACAGTTATTACAATGAACTAAAGGCACAAAGCAAGGAAGCATCTCAAAGGGGGATAAGACAAAAGCAACAGTCAAAGTGTAGGTATGAACACCCCAGGGAGCATGAGGGACTTGGAGGAGGTGCTACAGACAGTTGCAGACTGGGGAGGTGAAATCACATAGTAGGTGGCAAATGTCAGAAACATCCACCGTCTCACACGTGCTGCAACCACACACACACAACACACTTTACAATTCAAGGCTAATGTTGAGATGATGGATAATCATATTTGTGTTAGGTTGTTTTTTTTGTGTCAAAGTTCACCTATGGTAGGGGTGATAGTTTCAGCAATCCTTTCTCAGCGAACACCAATTAACCCTTCTCATGCCATTCCAGCCTGACTCACCACACTCCACAATTACAGCCCTTTTCCATATCCAGCTGCTGCCAATCTGCTGGTAGAGCTGTCTCCAAGAGCCAGATGTGCTCTTTACTTCTGGCTTGAGGGCTGAATAAAATTTAAAAAATTAAATAAATAAAAAAATCAGTCTTATTCCAGACAGGGCACCTTATAGTGGACCCAGTAAGAAATGAAATGTAAAATACTCAGTTCTAGCTTGAAGGGGAGGGGATGGTGGATGGTTTACATGAAAGTTTTTATATTATTATAAAACATAATCTATCCTTGTAACTGGGCTGTTGGGAGACACATTTCCAGAAGTCACATGTGCTCCTTACTTTCCTGGCCTGAGAGTTAGCATGAAAGATGACATTTGGCATGTAACATTTTCATCTAACTGGTGAGGGTTGGCCTTGGGGAGGGCAGCAGATCTTTAGGGTTTTATTATTTATTTCCCTAGATCTTTGATGTCCCCATAATTGAACATAACCCTAAATGTTGGGAGAATCATTTTATAGAAATCTTACACTGAGCAAGGAAGGGGATTCAGGATTTGTTCTAGTAAAGCACACCAAAGTTTGGGAGGAGTTTCTTTGCAAATGGCATCTGCAATGCAGGAGGAGTTGAGGTGATGATTCAGCCATAATCCCAGGAATATTAAGGAGTAGACTTCCTCCAATGAAGAGACTTCCAGGGTCTTGAAGAGTGGGTGTACTGAATTTTAGACAGCTGCAACCTGGTGCTGAAGATCATGGAGACCATTTTCTTGACATTTAGGGTGATCTGGTTTGTGCAGAGCCAGCTAGGACATTGTCAGTCACACTGGAGCTGCATCAGCTGTTCAAGGGCTTAGGGCACATAGGCATAAAGCATTGTGTTATCCTTATACATTCTGATGGCAGCAGGGGAGGGGGGTCACACTTGGTCCTAGAGTTCTTTTCAACCTTAAATTATGTGTGGTTCAGAGCTCAGTGCTTGTGTTACATACTGTATCTACATAATGCAGGTTTGAGTTTGGATACAGAGGCCAGACCAGGAGGTAGAATGATGCTTCCAATGTATAAGTTGTTTGGAATGAGTAGTGCTTAGGTACTTTAGGCATAGACATGAGTAGGTCAGTGATTATAGTACATGACAAACTGAACTTTATTATGCTTGACATACCAAGGACGTGGACTTCCTTTGGTAAACGTGCTATTGCATATGCCCTTCCCTCCATTTGGAACCCATTACAAACCGTACTGAAACTAACTAGCACAGTTTCAATAAACTTCTACAAATCGCTAAGTTCAGCCAAAATAAAAGACACCTGTAACTGTCATTAAGTCTCTTCCTTCCCCATGTGTGCCATATTTATCCACTGGTAAGGTATAATTGATTTGTCATATTAACTGATTTCCCTTCCCCTTCTACTCCTGGCTTTATCTTTGCTTACGCTCCACTGCTACTCTATCAAATCACTCCTCCCCCCCCCCATATCAGTTGTAGACTGTTGTTTGTTCTAGCTGCCAAAATACTGTATATGTATTGCACACACCAGTCATCATGTTTCATTTATCAGTATGCAACCTGTAAGTCGCTTCCCTGTCTCATATCAATGTTTACCACCTGCGGTCACCCTATGTGGTACCCTTGTATGTATATCCAGCCTGTATCATGTAACATGCATTTCATGTATATACTGTTATTACCTATCTGTGTTTGTACTTTAAGGGATGGATATTCAAACTGCGCCCGAAAAATGCGCAACAGCAGGAGCAAGCGCAAGTCAGTTGCGCACATGCGCAATCGTCGCGATATTCAAACATGGAGCAAGGCCAATTGCGCAAGCAGCCAACATCTGAATATCGCACAAACTGCACCATAGTGCAACCAGGAAGGGGAAGCTGAGCAGATACGATGTGCCATAGCGCAACAAGGCCAGCCCAGCTGAGCAGTCCAGAGGCCCATAGGGCAAGCAATGACACCCCCAGCAGCATAGCAATGGAACAGCACAACCAGGGAGGTAGACAGAGGCCCACCACCCATGCCACAGATGGGCACAGGGACACACTGCAGAACTAACAATGCACCCCCACACCCCAAGAACAGCATAACTGGGGGAGGGACGGAATATCAACCGGCCCATGGGGACAAGCAAAGAAAGCACATCCCAGCCGTGTTACTGCAGCACACCCACTGGCAAGCTGAGACTGCCACACAAAGGGGGCCGACCACCCCAATGTCCAGCAGCCCCCGTGTGCACAGCACACCCTGCACTGTGACCCCAAGACACCACCCATGAGCAGTGACTGTGACTGTCACTGCAGGACACCCCAGGCCCCTCCGGCACAATGCAACCATGTGTACCACTGAACCATACAAGCCAGACCCACCAGGAGCACCCAGCGGTGTGTGGCAGCACATGGCCAGACCGGATGAAAGCCACCACCACACCAGGGACACCCCCCCATGCACACACACACAATCCCAGGACAATACCACACCAGATGCCATGCACATCACTGCAACTGAGCACCCATAGCCAGCTGCAAATCAGAGACCGCTACAGTATTCATACAAAATAGATTTATAAAAGAATATCAACACGAACACACAACAATAAACTATGTACAGAGAGATATATACAAGAAAGGGGTGGGGGTACGGGTACAAGGTAGGGGTGGGTAAGGGGCAGGGGTGAAGAACTTGGTGAGGGAAGGCAGGGTGTGAGGGAAGGGTAAAGGGGGTAGGTGTGGGACAGCTACTGTCCTCCAGGCTGCACAGCAGCAGGTTGCCCCTGGTCTCGTGGCCTCCTCCGTCGTCTGACACCCCTCCGGTGCATCTCCTGCAGAATGGATAGGGACACCGTGGACACCTCCAGCAGGTGGTGGACAGCCTGCTCAATCCTGTGCAGGACCCAGACACCTAGGGCAAGGGAACAGAATCAATGGCTGTGACTGTCCACAACCCTGAAGCCCACCCAACATGCATGGCATACAGCCAAGTGCCCCACCCCTGTGATGGACTGCACCCACTCACAGTGACCGTGCACAAGACAAGCCCAACCAGGCAGCAACAGCATGTGTGCCACTGCACACACCACCATGCCCAGCACAGCACAACCAAGGCTGTCCAGTGACGTGGCTATGTCGGGGGAAGGTAGTGCCACAGCCATTTGCCCAGTGCATGCATGGACCACCAGTGACACACTCACAGACATGCAGTGCCACTGGACAGTGCTGACTGTCACACATCGTGTGCATGGCAGTGTTGTCCATGGATGGTGGCCGTGCCCCCCCCCCACAGCATGCAATAGCATCCATGTTGTAATGACACTCACCCTCATCAAGCCGCTGCATCAGGTGCTGCGGCTGTGGCTTATGCTGTTGCTGCTGCTGTGGCTGTTGCATCCCTCCTCCGCCAGCCACCCTGGCACCACCATCCCATGCCTCAGCCCATGCCTGCCTCTGCTCCTCCACGCCTGTGGGAGACAAAGGAAGAGAAAAACATCAGTGAGATCCCAAAGCAGACAGCACCTTGCCCCATTGAGTGTGCCTGCCCACACATCCAAACCCAAACAGCACACACTGCAAACACCTTTACAGCAAACCACAGCCCAACCCACCCCATCGCCAGATTACATTACACAGTCACCCATGCAGACAATACAGGTGCATACACACAGCACACCCACTGGCCTGGGCACAATGCCCCTCCTGGCACGCGACCTGAGGCGTGCAAGCAGAGCACGCTCCCTCCTCTGCAGGTCGCTGTAGCGGTGCCTGCACTGTTCAGGGGTCCTCCTCCGCCCAGTGGCCTGCTCCAGGGCAGCGGCGACCTGCTGCCACACATGGGTGCATGGCACCTGCAGGGGCATGCCCTCAAACAGGAAACCATAGTGGGGCTCCACCACAGCCACCAGGTTGGCTAACTCCAAAGCCCCCCATTGTGGTGCTCTCCTTCGTGCCATTTTCAAAATGTACAGTGGCAATATGGCGCTCCACAGCGCAGCAACCCCACTTGGAAATGTTGCGCAATACAACTCCATCACTGCCTATCGCGCTGTTTGGACAGCACCGTTAGTCCACATCGCCAAACAGCGCAATAGAGTGGTACACATGCCAGACGTACAGCGCCAGGGGGCCAAGGTCGTGCACAAAATCATGGGTCAGTGGCGCAAGGCCACGCATGGCACCATCAGACGTCCACACGTCCTGCACGATCGGACACCTGCGTGCCAGTGCCACAGTGGACTATTGCGCTGTACTGCCACTGCGCCATGTGGTGACCAGCGCTGTAGCACCATTGGCACAATGGTGGCCATGGCCTGAATTTCCAATCGCGCACAGCACGTCATCAGTGCAGCAGACGCCTGCGTAAGCTACCTGGGCATGCGCAATGCAGTGTACCACACAGTCATAGATATGCACCATTGGCTCAGCCAGCTCAACCGTAGTGCGCAAAGCGCAACGGCGCGATATTCAGCCGACACATGCAGATCATCTGATCAGCCATTCAAAGGCACAGTGGCGCGATTTGTATCTCATTACAGTTGCTCCACTCCTAATTTGCATGCATTGCACTATATATGTGCGACATTGGGCTGCGCTGGCCAGATTCGGTTACTGCAGGTGAGAGGTGGGTTGCATGCTGTGTGATGGTCTGGACAATGGTCATGGGATAACACTGTAGACTGCACAGTGACAGGTGTCCACTTCCACCCATACAGATCAACATGACCGAGCAGAGCCAAGGTGAGTGTGAGGATGGTGGGCGAAGGAGGAGGCCCAACTTCACCACGGCGGAGACAGAGGCCCTCTTCCAGGCCTACCTGGAGGAGGAGCCACTACTGCGTGGATGGCGGGGCACCCCTCAGGCCCATGTGGCTGCATGGGAGGGGGTAGCTCGGGCAGTGAACCTGCACGGAAGCCACCAGCGCTCCATGCAGGAATGCAAAAGAAGATGGGGACAGACCGCGGAGGGTGAAGGAGAAGGTGGCAGCCCTCAGGCGCACGTGTTGGCACAGGCGGGGCCAGCCAGCGGTGGCGGAGCTGACCCCGGCTGAGGACTGACTGGCTGCATCAATGCAGTGGAGTGCTATTGAGGGCGTACCAGGAGGTGGATTCCAGACAGGTGGAAGCCCATCACTGCACAGTATGACATGGTGGTGGTGTTGGGGGGGGAGGTTGTTCACATGCACTCACATGGCCTCACTTTCTGTTACAGATCCTGTTCGTCTTCAGGGGATGGTGATGGTGGGTCCAGGCAGTGAGGAAGACCTGCTGGAGTTGGAGGAGGGTCCATCCAGCTCTGTCACCAGCCAGCATGCACTGCACCAGCATGCACGCCGGGCTGCCAACTCTGTTGTCGGTGAGTCAGGTGTGGGGGGTGCACAGCCTGTGTCTCAGCAGTCTGGCATGCAAGCATGCCAGCACACTGTGACTGTGGCTGTAGCATGTACCCGCACCATTGATGATGCAAGGACTGCAATGGGCAGTGACATGTGTGTGTCCCATGATGGACACACAGCAGGCCAGCACATGCCCCTGGGCCCAACTGGTTCCAACGTGTGTGCCAGCATGTCGGCATAGTCCCAGGCTGTGCCTTTCAGCACCGGTGGGGCAGCACCGGTGGCTGTGCGGGCGTCTAGCACTGTTGCGGCCACAGCAGTGGAATGAGGAGTGGTCCCTAGGGCACAGTGGTTGGAGGGGCAGCAGCAGCAGTCACCCACCAGGTCTGGGGGTACAGTGTCCAGTGGTGGCACATGCCCACCGACTTTTGATATGCCCATTCCTGGTCCTGGTGAACAGCGCCCACCCTCAAGGGGTGTTGAGCATCAGGACCTTCCATACCCTGGGGGACAGGATGCCGTTGTGGCAAAGTACCCTTTTGAAGAGCACACCCACCTGCTGTGGGAATCAGTATAGCAGCAAAGGCGGGTTGCAACATCCGTGGAGGCACTGTGCGTGGCTGTGGAGCGGCACAGCAGGGACTGTGCTCTGAACCTTGCAGAGATGGTCCATATGCGGATGGATGTGACCGCCGCCATTGACAGGCAGACCCAGGCATTGGTCACTGTCGTGGCTGCATTGGGCACACAAGCAGGTGCCCCTGTACCACGCACCCCACACAGTATGCTCTCCACTCCCCGTTCCCGGAGTCGTGCAACACTCAGTCTGTCGACGCCGGGTTCTGCTGTGGGCATCCCGAGCACACCTGGTGCAGGTATGTTTGGCATACTACAGACCCCAGTGCGGACAAGGTCGCGATCGCGCAGTGGGACCCCTGGTGGTCCATCGGTGCCACCCCATGTGGCCCCTGCTCAGCCTGCCAGTGCTGTTGGGTCACACAGCGGGGCCGCCCATGCATCCGCGGTGGCCAGTGCACCATGACTGACCTGTCTCCCAGTGCGGGCCCTGTCTGGTGCAGCCCTGTGTGCAATGTGCGTCATGGTGGGCAGTGCACTGGTGGGTGCCCTGCACATCACGCCGACATACGGACCACCTGCACACCATCCCGACTGCTGTCCACAGGTGCGTGTGCATGATGATGCCTGCATTGTACTGTACACCAAGGTGCAAGGGGTGCCCAGCATCTGACACACGTACTTGGACAGTATAGGTGGTGGGTGTGGTCTGTGGATCTGTGTGTTTGCCATGTCTGTTCCTGCTCTGCTGTGCACCTGCCCATGTACGCTTTGTGCCTGGTGTGTGTGTGTGTGTGTGTGTGTGTGTGTGTGTGTGTGTGTGTGTCCATATGACTGTTCACCCCTCCCTGATGGTGTGTTTGTGTGCCTGGTCCCTTCAACTCCCCTTGCCGTCATGCACCCCTGGTGTGTTACTCTGTGTGCCTGTGGGTTGAGCCAGGACAGTGTTGGTTGCACATGGCCCCTTGACTTACCTGTGTCCGTGCATAATGCTCCTCCGTGATGGTGTCCCAGTGCAGCTGGGCCTGCCGGATCAGTCAGGGGTCCCACCGTCCAAGGGGGGGCTGCTCATCACCATCATCACCGGCGCCGCTGGTGTCCCCATCGCTGTCCCCCTCCTCGACCTGAATGGCTATCCCACAGTCTTTGGCCATGTTGTGCAGGATACAACACGGCAGGAATATCCCACAGGCCTTTGAGGGGCTGTACTGTAGGGCACCGCCGGAGGTGTCTAGGCATTGAAGCGTGCCTTGAGCATCCCAAACACCCGCTCGATGATGTTGTGTGTGGCGGCATGCGCCTCATTATAGCATTGCTGCGATGGGGTCATGGGGCACCGGTATGGTGTGAGCAGCCAGGGACAGAGTGGGTATCCGCTGTCACCTGTGTGGAGATGGTGGAGATGAGTATCATGTTCAGGTCCATATTGCCAATATCCCTGTGTGCCACTACCATAGCACCTGTGGCATTCCCACCCTTGCCCCACGTTTGCAATTCCTACATGCATACTCACCCACTAGATGGCCTGTGGGAATGTTCCCACTCTTAAATCGATGGCACAGTGTGGACTGATACCATATGAAGGCATCATGTGCTCCGCCAGGGTGTGTGGCACAGACATTGATTATGCGTCCAGTGGCATCACATACCACCTGGCAGTTGACACTGGAATAGCCCTTCCTGTTCCTATATGCAGCCCCATCGGGGCCAGGCGGCGTGCGAATGGCCACATGGGTGCAGTCTATGGCTCCTAGCACGCCATGCATACGTCCTACCCTGTGGAACTCCTGCATGTTTGCTGTACACTCTGCCGTGGTGCTGGGGAAATGGATGTGCTTTGCAGCATGTGGCAGCAGTGCGCTGAGGAATTGGGTGAGGATGCATGACGTGGACGACTGTGTCATGCCTGTGGTGTCCCCTGTCGGCCTCTGGAAGGTGCCCGTAGTGAGCAGGCACATGCAGGCTGTCACCTTGGTCTCCACCGACAGAGCGTGACTCCGTCGTGAGGGTGCCTGCATCACATCATTGCATAGCTCACAGAGCCATCTCAGTATTGTCCTGTTCAGGCGGTACCAGCCCACGATCTCTACATCTGTGTACAGCTCAAAGCTGATGCGGGCACGGTACTGCCTGTTGGGGGCATACCGCCGATGGGCCCTTCCATGGCCACGTCCCCCTGCAGCATGCATTCTCACCCCCTTCATTACAGCTTCCATGTGGAAGCTGGCACTGTCCATCTCCCTGGCTTGTGACCCCCCCTGGCTGATGTTGCTCTGCTACCCCCGCTGTCCTGACTGCTACCTCCACTGCAGCGGGTACCCCCGCTGGCCTCTGCAGCCTATGGCCCACACAACTTCCCTTGCCCACCCTGTTCTGGACTGTCACTGTCTGTCTCTCTCTGTCTGTCTCGCTTGGCATCCCTGTCGCGTTCTTGCACCTCTTCCTTGAGCCTTTTTATTTTGGCTTATTTCCACTGTGGCGCAACTTCTGGCTGTTCCGCTCTTGCGCATTGCGTAACCCTTTTAATATCGCATTGCGCTCTTTATGCAGGGATCCACCCCCTTCGGTTGCACATGCTGTCATTTGCATTGCGCTGTTGCTTAGCCTGTTTTCGTGGCACAACTTCCTCCTGCTGAATATCGCAGAATGGCGCACTTTCGGACTTGCGCATGCGCAACCCTATTGCGCATGGCGCAACCCTTTTGAATATCTGGCCTAAGTGTTTATGTCACAGGACCTCCTTGTGAATGAGCTTGCTCAATGGAGTCTTCCTGCAATAAACTTGAACTTGAATGGTATATGCAAGTGCTAGACGCTGGAACAGATGAGTAACTTGTTATGACTTGATGGTTTGGCTTTACTCTGTATCCCACCATAGGAAGGTTGGTTAGTCATTAGGATAACACCCCCAAAAAGAATAAAATATCACATTATTATCTCCTCCAACTCTGGAGAGTATGGCCAGTAGCACGCAGGAGAGGGAAAAAACCCTTGGGGGGGAACCTCTGAGGACCCATGGCTACCGATCTGCTCATCCTTCTGGGCATACTAAAGGAGTATAATACTAAATTAATGATATTAAAATATTGGCTAGTCTGAGTTGCAGAGTTATAGATATTGATCCGGCAGAGCAAGAAGCTGAGATTGAGGTACTAATATCAGAATGTCGGGTGAAATGGCAGTACAATCTTCTAGTGATACTATTCCAGGAATTTAACAATAAGCATAATGAGTTAGAGCGATGAGAGTAGCATTAGTTGAGCAATCCAAAGGCGAGGAAGTTTTTTTCCAAGAACATGTATCCAAATGGCTAGGATTCAAAACCCAGAATAGAAAACTGGTAGTTCATGATCAGATAGCAGGCTCTGCACACGTGGGCTCTGGTGAAGAAACAGAAGCTGGAGGTAAGCTTTGGATCTGGAGAGGGCATAGTGTAAACTTCTGGTCTGATGAGGGAGAAGGGGGCAAAGTGAAGGAGCAAGAGATTTCTGCACAGTTAGATAACATAAGTTTGAAGAACCTCCAGGCCTCGAGAGTGAAGCAATTTGTGAAAATAGGCAAGATGGACAGTAAAGACTTCCAGGTCTTGCGTGAGCAAAACAGGTAGATATAAAGCACATGAAGTATCTGGGTAGACCTGCTTGGAGGGCAGCATTGAATTAGGATGTCTAATCAATTCAGATGTAGGGCTATAGGGAGTGCAGAGCTCCTGGAGGGCTACTGACTGCATACAGGGAGGAGTACAGAGTATATCTTCCAGGTCCCGGTGCTAGTGAGGCAGGTGTGAAGTAGGTGTAGTCGAACCTGTAGGCTTCTGCTGCTGGGGAGGCTTATGAGTTCACGGAATGGCAGAAGGCTTGAGACGAAGGCTGGTAGTCTGACGACGAAATCACAATTAAATCATATGGCACTGATAGAGGTTGAATTGAATGCTTAAGCCATGATATAGACGGCATAATGTAATACAGCTGAGCTGAGAATCCAGGCAAGAATTGGAGTGGTAGTAGATCCGAATTGATGAAGCATCTTGATAGGAGGCATCCAAGGGTATACGAGGGGGCGAAGCCCATGAGATGAGGATGTGCAGCTGAACCACGTAGGTCAGCCATTGTGAAGTAGGAGGTTGTAGGAGGTGCAGCTGACCATGTAGGTCAGCCAGTAAGTAAATAGAAAGTAGTGGCTAAACCCCATGATGCTAGCAGGCAGCTGGACCCCATGTAAGTCAGCTGGTAAGATAAGTAGAGAGAGGCAGCTAGCCCCCACATAGGCTAGCATGTGCAGTTGGACCCCACGTAGGTCAGCTGGTAAGATAGTAGAGAGTGGCAGCTAGCCCCACATAGGCTAGCATGCGTAGCTGGAACCCCACATAGGTCAGCTGGTAATATAGTAGAGAGTGGCAGCTAACCCCACGTAGGCTAGCATGCGTAACTGGACCCCACATAGGTAAACCGGCAAAGCGATTAGAGAATGACAGTTAGTTTAGTATGCAGAGTACGTAGCAGATAAAGGGAGCAGGATAATGTTGGTGGAAAGGAATGAACCAGCACATTATGAAGGTAATTACAGTTGTATGCCCAGAAGAGCTCTAGCTTGATTGAGAACATTCAGAATCTGATGCAGGCAAGGGGAAATCCTCTGAGTGTAGAATCCTAGTGGTAAACTAGTATTGTAACAGGGAAGGTAAACAGAATCTAGCAGTGCTGGGAGGTCATGTATGTATAGCTGCTGAGAAGCTTGTCTGTGAAGCTTACTAAGGCAGGACCTCCCTGATTGAATGCCCTGAGGTTAGTATGCTGAACAGGAGCTGGTGATGAGTGTGCACCGGAGGGTTGCCTTAGGTCTCTAACCCACACTGAGAACAGGCCCATATTAAAAATGCAATCAATGATGAGCATACCATAGGTAGAAAGGAATCCGGGGTGTGTCTAGGGAAATGGCATGTCCCATCATTGTCATAGCCAAGCGTCCAGAAGGGATATGCTACACAAGCGTACTGGTGCTGCAAGTGATTTGCAAAGTCTGAAAGTAATCGTAAAGTCATCACAGTACCCCACATAGTAAAATATCGTGGATCCAACCAGGACATGGCATAATATGAAATAAGATAAATTGCAGAGAGAGACGAGGCATCCGGCAACGTGAATTAAAAAAAAAAAACAACGTAGTGTCTGAATATAAATCGGCTTCCAGGGTGCCGGTCACTTAAGAGCCACAGCCCTGCTTCTCAGGCAGCCAACTGTCTGCTAGGTGTGGTAGACATAGGCATTCGGGAAGTTTAAGTTTCCTCACAGAGTAGGTCCTGCATGTATATGATGAGCAAGCATAGAGTTGGACCTGTGTTCCAGAATACAAGGCTCAGAATTGAGCTGCGTGGAGGTTGGCAGGTGGCTACAACTGCAGTAATCGATCGAAAGATACAAGGAGCAACGCAGAGATTGTGTGTCAAGTAGATGACAAAGCAGGCGAGGTACGGAGAAACGGTAAACAAACTGAAGGCACGGTCAGTGGAACCCCCCCCCCCCCAAAAAAGAAAGAAGGACACAAACCACAACGGAAATGGAGAGGCAAAAGGAGAAAGGGGAGGGCACAGGGCAATGGCCGGGGTGGGGAGAGATGGGTGCAGGGACAGAGAGAAAGGAGGGGGGAAACCAGCTGCACCAACTAAGCAAGTGTGACTCGCTCTAAGCAGAGCAACAGGGCTCTGCTTGCTTAAGTAGGATGTGGGGGAGGAGCTCTTCCCCCACATAACCACAGGCAAAGCCTTTCAATTACTAAGTTGCAATATGCAAAGTCACAGGCACTGGGGAGGTCATTAAAAAGCTAAAGATCTGTAAGAGTGCAGAGCAGGGCCATACGACTATGCTCTCCTACAGCTATTCTGACTGCAGTGCCCCCTGAGATAATCCAGGCTGCACTTGCACAGTGGCAGCAGACAACCTCAGAGGAGGTGAGCTTTCCACTAGAACACTCAAACCTCCACTCATGCTGGCAGGGCCCTTGAAAGGGTCGGGGAGCAGGGGATAATTCCAGGGGCCCAGCGCCAAGAGGGGCCTAGGCCACCCAGCATACTATATGCAGGAAACGGGCTGTGAGATGGTATGGGTCCTAGAGTCTGGACTTCCCCGGGGCCTGGAATTCTTCTCAAGGGGCCATCCTGCTTGTTTTCCAGTGTCTTGGGCTTGATCCTGAACCTGGGTCACCGGTGTCATGGGCAGCAATGCTGCTGCTTTGTCAATCCTGATCTCAATCTTCAGTTTCTTAATGACTTCGGCAATGCCTGTGACTTTGCCTATAGTAACTTGGCACAGAACTTTAAGGCTGGAAGGGATGCTAACCAATATCTAGTTTTATGCCACGATCAGTAATTTATAATAAACTCTACCAGACAGTCTATGCCAGGGCTAATCTGAAGGCCTAAATTAATGATAGGTTCTAATGATAGGTTCTTTGGTGACAGACAAACTCCTCAAACAAGATGGTGGAAATCTACCTTCTTAAATAAGGATGGTGGTATATCAACCTTCTTAAATAACCTTCAAAATAAGGGTGCTAGCTGCAAACTCGAGCAGACTCGATAGACCAGTTGGCCTTTTTCTGCTGTCAATTTTTGTATGTTATTATGTTCTTGGAGAGCATGGGCTGACTAGCATTACTTCTATACCCAGAAATGCAAACAAATGTCTCTGGAAGATCCATTCAGGTCTTGA
Organism: Neoceratodus forsteri; assembly: GCA_016271365.2. NCBI lineage: Eukaryota > Metazoa > Chordata > Ceratodontiformes > Ceratodontidae > Neoceratodus > Neoceratodus forsteri. Next base: position 685,296,903 of record CM028131.1, read on the forward strand.
GATTTGAGGATGTCTTTGCACAAGTAATAAATTGTTGGCATAGTTCATGATTCATAACCTTGTAAGACCTACCTATATCCACACCTCTGACATGAGAATGAGTGCAAATGTTTTTCAACAATGGTTCTATGGCATGCAAAAAGCATAGGGGGAGAGGGATCAGCCCTGCTGAGTGCCATAGCCCAAGGGGAAGAGGGCTGATGATAAATCATTGATAGTTATTATTGCAACGCCCAACCATCCAAAATCTTTACCCAGCCCATAAAGTAATTTATCCAAAGCCAGAAATAGATTTTCCTTCTCAACCCAATCAAATGCTTTTTCAACATCTGAAGATGAATGGCATTGGTAATCAGAACCACCAATAGGTTAGCCAGGAAATTGTTTTTGTTCTTGGTTCAACCCCAGCCACATCATTTTCAAGGCAATCCATTTTATAGGTCTCACTCGCCTGCATTTTAGTCACTGAGTCCAGAAATGCTTGAAACAAGATGAACATATCTGTGAATTTTGCTTTCTGCCCTCCTTCCTGGAAGTCATTGATGTATCACAATACCACTGCGGGAGGCATCCTCCTGGGTTGTGTGACACATGTAATCAGCAGGATAATGGGTAATGGTTGCAGGAATGATTCGGTCATCTGCAAGGTGTGGAACTTGAGTGGCTTGACTATTTGTTCTGGCCTTCCCTTCCTTATACTTTGCAATGATGTTGGATTAACTGACTCAGATATATGCTTTTTTGCAATTAAGAGTGATAAAGAATGGCAAAAATAACCTATATTGTACAATATTGCTGATTTTATCTCTGTATCTGCAGACACTAATACAGAGATTTCAAATGCCCTGACCAAAGTTGTAGCGGGGGAGTTCTGGGTGCCAACCCCCCCATCTTATACCCAGAGTGTTTTCTTTCAGATTCTTTTGTACACCCGGACTAAATTATAGGATATTTTCTACAGAAACCCACTTTTCCCAAATCCTGGCTACACCCCTGCTGCCTGCTTGTGGCAGCCATCTTGCCCCAGGTCTGACATGTACCCTATGATATGCACTGCCATCTATGTGCACTATTGAAACTTAGTGTTCTTTCACTGTATTTGCTCATGTAGGTAAAAAATATTAAATCATAGAAATGTAGCATGTGCTGGCAGAAAAGGGCCTATAGCCCATCTAGTCTGCCCTATTTACCCTGTCTTTTATTACACCCTGGACGCTATTTAGGCAGAGGTGGCCCTCTGTCCTCCTTTACCTTTACTTAGTATGCCTGTGTGCTTATCCCACACATGTTTGAAGCTCCCCATTGTCATACTGCTTTGCAGAAAACTACATCGTAATCTAAATATTCTTTTTAATTTATTTACCTGAGATGTAATACCTTATGTTCAGTGGAGCCTAGCTTACACACCAGTTTCACAATACGTAGACTGGAGCACACTCAAGTAGTTTGTCCAAGGTCACATAGTGAGCAAGAGAGCAGAGATTCAGCAGGAATGAGATCTTGGTGATCTTAATCCTAGACCACACCACCTAAAACAGTTTCAGTGTTCAGGTTTAAATGGACATTATGCAATGGCAAGGAAAGAATCCTCAGCTCTGATTGATCAGTCTGAGACTTAACCTGTGATGTTGTCTCAGTATAACATCACAGGATCTAGTCCCAGCAGACAGAAGATCATATGAAATGTAAAAAAAAAAAAAAACACCAGAGAAACCAGCTTCTGTAAACTATAAACATTGCATCAAGACGTTCTTTGATCCCCGACTAGTTGCATACCCATGCTGCCAACTACCTTCATGGCAGTCCTCCTCTGCTTTCTCACTCCAATAGTAATTTATAATGACAATTTTACAAGGCAGAGTCTGCAGCATAGAGAAAAAAAATTCAGTTTTCATGGCAGGCTTCTTTCCCGTGAACTGAGCAGCTTCAGTGAACCGCGGAGACCACAATTGATGGTCATGCAGTTCACTAACACTGCCTGATTTGCAGGAAAAGAGCTGCCATGAAAATTTCATTTATTTTGTCTCTTTGAAGTGTCACACATCCTCCATCTCTACCTTCCTGAAGAAAAGTAAAATAAAGCTATACCTCCTACAGAACAGAGCTGTAGTAACTACTGACAGCAGTGAGCTCAGCTGCTGTGGATCTTCCATTGGGTCAGTGGTCATGCTAGTCACATAACATAAAAATGGCTGAATTAGTTACACACACACACACACACATATAAATATAGTATATATATATATATATATAAAATCTTACAGGGCAGACATGCAGAGACAAATACAGACACAGACTTGTCCATGGGGAGAGATGAAAATACATGTGGACAAGAGAACCTATGAATAGAGAAACTGAAGACAGAGTATGTGGCAGTACCATCTACTGGGCAAAACAGAAACTGCTGACTTTTTTTTCTAAACATCTTCCTACACTTAGCAAAAATGAAGGAAAACTTACTTATTTTAAACATTTTTTTAATCTATTTTTTTTCTTTATACCTGGGCCATTGTATAACAACAATTAAGCACTCCAGGGTGTGTGTCATGCTGGGATAAAAACACTTCTCAGGTGTGGGATGCACTCAGCCTTCTGCCTCGTGCCCAACCACCCAAGGCGTGATGTTATCCCAGCACGACACACACACTCTGTCATGCATTATTGCTTAAATCCTGTTCTCAGTAGAAACAATGTTTTGCTTATGAGTTTTTAAAATGTAATTCTATCAATCTCACATGGCTTTTCCTAGAATGTATTCCCATCTACAGATCTGACACAAGCCATTTCATAAATGGATTTTAAATGTAAAGCAGAAATGCATATTCAGAGAAGACAGATGAAGAGTATTGTCACAAAAGTACATTCATGGGACATTAACGTCTGACATGTTAACATTTACTACTTTTTAACAGCTGGAGAGAACATGACATGTTACCAATATACCAGAAGAGCATAAAATGTAGAACATGTACAACAATTTTAGAATAATGCTGGCCTGACAGGCAGCTGATACAGACTGGTAGACAAATGGGTGCATATGTAAAGAGATTCATTATTATTTTCTGATGCTTTTGCAGGCAAAGCTTGCAAAAGCATAGGAAGATTATGGGGTGTGTCAATAGGGACATAAAGCAGATTCTTTTGTGACATGATTATATTACTTTAGAAGGGTGAAAACCACTGAAAAGCTAAGCTGTTCTTAATTGTTTATGCTGAATGTGAAACAAAAAAGCAGACAACTTTAAATACCTTATTGAAATGTGTTTAACCCTTAGGAATCTATCCATTTTTGTACTGAAAGTGCTTCTCTGCCTAAGCACTTTTTAGAAGTTCATTGTGAGCCTTGCATTCTCCACACTCCAGCATTCACGCCATGTTTTCACAAGTAATAATGCATGTCATGGACCATTTTAATCACTAGTGATTATACTTTCTAATGGTGGTACTCATTACTCAAAATGTGCAAATTAGACATTTTAAGAGACCATGCGTGTGACATGGGTAATGCACAGTGAATGAGGACAAATTTAAAAAATCCAGTTTTGGCCTCCTTGTCCCTAGATGCTTCCTCTTTTTGTCAAAGTGACTTCCATTTGAAGTAAACTTGGTAGATAATGCATCACACAGGTGTCACATTAGTGGAACGACTTGGTATCTACCACAATTAAGGCCCTGTATGTTGCCACTGTATCCCATTATTCCTATTCCGGGCCCTTTCTATTACCCTTTGAGAACACTTTTCACACAGACCATAAATTATGAACCTCTCAACCCTTATATTTTTTAAAGCTTACTAGTGTTCCCATCTAACAATGTATTACATTTGGGAAAATATATAATCTGGTGGGTATGTGCTACACTTGCTGCCTGTACGGTGGCTCATTTCTTTTAAGATATGCATGATGACCTTCAAGGCCCTACACAGTTTGAAACCTGACTACTTGAAGGATCTCCTGATTCCTTACCTCCCAACTCACCCCTCTGCTACTCTGATGTGGGTCTGCTTGTTGTCCCCCCCCCCATCTCATCTTAAACAGTCTGGGGACAGGGCTTTTGGTGTGATGGCTCCCATGCTTTGGAACATGATACTGACAAATGTCCACTCTGCCCAGCCTTTAAAGCTCTCCAACACAAGGGACAGCTATTTTGGCGGTGTGCTCTGCCAGTCGCCCATCCACCCACAAGCAAAGTTTTCCCTGATCGGACCCTCCAACACAAGGAACAGCTGTCTCGGTGGTGTGCTCTGCCAGCTGACCGTCCACCCCCCCAAACAAGGTACGATCCTCCAAGCCAGCTTACAGTAAAGACTTGGCACCTTCTTTTCTTAAATGCCGATCCACAACAGAGTTTGCTCTGACTTGGGCTGCTGCTGCCTCTGCTTATTTTTCGGCTTTTTTTTATTATTGTTTCCCACACCTCTGTATTTAAATGATTTATTAACTTGATATTGTGCAATTTCTAACTTGATCTGTGCAACTGTTTCTGAGTTGTAAAGTCATATCTTGTGCTACTTTAAATCTCCTGTTTCCCCTGACTTACCTTGATTTTCTGCAGCACTGACCTGGTATTCTACCTCCCCGCCCGCCAGCCCAATCCGATTTTCTTTTTTCTCTTGGAGCCTCTTGCTCACCCCTCACCGACCAGCCCTCTCCCACTTGTTCACCTCCCACTGCAACCCCTCCCTCTGATTTAGCTTGCATCTGCCCACTTCCTTTGTTCTTTTTTTAACTTAAGCTGTCTCCCCTTCCTCCCTCTCTAGGTAGCCCCGATCAGGCCCTCCAACACAAGGAACAGCTATCTCGGTGGTGTGCTATGCCAGCCACCCATCCACCTCCCCAAGCAAGGTATGATCCTCTGAACCAGCTTCCAGCCAAGATTTGATGCCTTTTCTTTTTAAATGCAGATCCACAGCAGAGCTCACTCTGGCTTGGGCTGCTGCTACTTGTGCTTGTTTTTCAGCCCACCCACCTACCCCTGCCTCCGACACTCTATTAAATGGTCCCCCTTCCTTGAGATCCGCCCATCCTGAACTACCCAGTCTTTCTGTGAATTACTGATCAAAACAGTAACCTCCTCTACTTAAAGGGACTTCACCCTTTTGCTAATTTACCCTATTTCAAACATGGACAGGCTTAGGTTTTTCTACCTAGACACTTTGTAAATTATGTATGAACTACCTAGCCAGTCTGCAAATTATTTAATGAAACATTAACCTCCCCTACTTAAAGGGGCTTCACCCTCTTATTAACACCCTATTCATGAACTACCTAGCCATTCTGTGAGATATTAATCGAAACAGTAACCTCCCCTACTTAAAGGGGCTTCTTCTCTTACTAACTTATCCTATTTCAAACGTGGACAGGCTTAAGTTTTTCTACCTAGACACTTTATGAATTATACATAAACTATCCAGTCACTCCGTGAATTATTATTCAAAACAATAACCTTCCCTACTTAAGGTGACTGCTCCCTCTTAATAGCTTTTCTCTATTCCTAATGTGGACAGGCTTAAGTTTCTCTCTCATCTATCATAATTCTGTGCTGCTGTCTTCAAGCATGCTACCCCAGATGCTTCTTGCCCTCATCCTGCTCCCTTACTCGTGCTGGGACTGCCTACCTGCTGGCCCCCCATTTATCTGCCTGCCTACTACCAGTGTGCCTAGTCAGTCCCTCCCCTTAGTGAAGGGAGATTCAGCACTCTTCCCAATGTGGGGAGCCACATCAACCTCCACATGCCTCCATACCTTCCTCCATACCACAGTGTACAATGCCCACTATCCTCCAGTGGCTCTCAGCATCATCCCTGCCTCTACATCCATCAGAGCTCTTTCACTCACTACCATGACCTGTCCCCTCTGCTTCTACCCCATCCTCTCCAGGTTGTCCATGTGGCTGATGCACAGGGATCATTCCCAGAAGTGAAGGGCTCCCACCATGGCTAGACACCACCTAATGAAGCTCATTCTGCTACTCCTCATATGTTTGGGGAACATTGAAGTTATCCCCAGTCCTTCCAGCCCCATTACCTCTCCCTTAAATTTCACCACTGCTCCTGACCTTAAGCTAATGCTAATTAATGCACGTGGTCTGGTCAACAAAATTGACCAACTTCAAGTTTGGGCAGCTCAAACCAAGCTAGATCTCTTAGTCATAACCAAATCCAAGCTAAAGCACTCCATCTCTGACTAAACATTAACTATACCTGCCCACAACCTCCTCCGAGCAGATAGGGCTTCGGGGGGGGGGGGAGTTGTTGACTATCATAAAGATAAATTTAAAGTATCCAACATCTGGTCCCTCTTGGTATCAAAAGAATTTGAATATGTGTCACTGAAGTTCCATCTGCCATCTTCTGAAATCCTTCATATCATCAGTTGCTACAGGCCCCCCTCTGAAAGCAATGCAATTATCAATACTCTCAAATCCTTGATAGACATTAACAGTGGCAAGATCATCATTCTTGGTGATCTAAACCTCGACTGGTTAACACCTAAATCAAATGCCTTAAAATGACTCTGTGATGAACTCAGCTTCTCCCAGCTGATCTCAGAACCGACCAGAGTAAATATCAGAAACTGTAGCAATAGCACTATCCTTGATGTAATCCTCTCAAATCACCCTCACAAAATTCTGAATCCTGCAGTCTTCCATAATGTCCTGAGTGACCACAGTATCGCAGTTTGTATCAGAACCCAGGCAAAAGGTCCCTCCTCAACCAAATTCACCTTCAAGAGCAGTTTCTGTAAATTCAATGCAAGGAATTACCTTAACAACCTCAGGGCAACTAATTGAGAAAGCCTCTACCTTGCCAAAACTGTGGATGAGACTGTCACGATACTCAACAAACATCTCCTGAACTTAGCTGACAAGCATGCCCCCCTCATCAAAATCAGAGCTCGTAAATTCTCCCAACCCTGGTTCATGACAGCTCTAAAAGCTGCGCTCACCACCTGGGATAAGTTCTGGGCTCAAGCCAGGTGTACTAAGTGCCAAGCCGACTGGCAATTTTTAGAACTGCTAGAAACTCCTGTGTCAAGCTCATCCACTTAGCAAAAACAAACTACTATGGCAAAGCCCTCAAACAGTCCAAAGGGAGCTCAGCCAAGACTTGGTGAACTATAAAAACCATCAAAGGGCACAAAGCGGCCCCCTCTGTCCCTCCTAAGATCAATGACATAGGAGTTGTGCTTGAGGACTGCAATCTTATTATAGAGAAAATAAATCCCCACTTTGCCACTGCCGGGCTAGCATTCGACTCCTCCCCCTATTTGGGTCTTTCTTGCCCCCTTCTGGTATCCACTGCCCCCTCCAGACCCCCTCTAATGATTTTCCATAGCATATAAGGATATTGAAGACCACCTTCAGAGTCTTGACACCAGAAAGGGTGGTGGTTCTGATGGGGTCGAACCCCTCTTCCTCAAGCTTGGTTACTACTATCTCACTACCCCCATCCACCACATATTCAACCTATCTAGCTCAATTGCCATTGTCCCCTCCTGCTGGAAATCAGCCCAGGTACTGTCCCTCTTTAAATCCAGTGAACCCTTCGAGCTGAACAGCTACAGGCCTATTTCCATCCTCCATGTGCTCTCCAAAATACTCGAAAAACTCATATATAATCAGCTGAAAGATCATAGCAAAGAATATTCTCTCCTTAACCCTGTGCAATCGGGCTTCAGACATAACCACAGTGCTATCTCTGCCCTAGGTAAAATCACCAATGATGACTGGTTCACTGCCTATGATTCCAGGCTAGTAACAGGTGTAGTGTTCCTTGACCTGAGCAAAGCGTTTGATACCATCAACCACAGCCTTATTCTGCTCAGCCTCTCAAACCTAGGTGCTACCACCTCCGCAGTTCAATGGTTCTCTAGCTACATCACAGGGTGAGTCCAGCGAGTAAAAGCAGATGGTCTTCTATGGAACCCCCTTCCCATCACTACAAGCATCCCCCAAGGATCCATATTAGGCCCTCTCCTCTTCTTTATCTAGATCAACACCCTTGACTCCAGTATCATCAACTCCAAACTACACTTCACTGATGACACAGTACTTTATACTTCTACGCCTACATTTGTTGAAGTCTGCGATAAGCTTCAATCTGACTTCTTTCAGCTTGAACACAACCTCATCTGTGCCAAGCTTTTGCTTAATGTGAAAAGAATGAAGGTAATGATCCTCAGCCACAACAGCAACCCTCCCACTCACGGGACCAAGGCTGGCATTGCAACTGTCATGGCATCCCTAGAAGAACCACTTAACGTAGTCGACAAGTTCAAATACGTCTGCCAGAACTAGACACATGGTAGATTCCCTGCAGGGGGAGGGCCTCAAACAACTGGTACAACAACCCACAAGAGACAGGGCTATCATAGATCTAGTATTGACTAATAGGGAAAGGATCTCAGATCTTCAGGTAGGTCACTTGGGGGCCAGTGACCATCACAAGGTATGGTTCAGTTTGGCCACATGAACTAAATCATCCCATTCCAAGGCAAAAACATGGGACTTCAGAGGAGCTGACTTTGATAAGATGGCCAACCAAGTTAAGCTAGCCCTGGCAAAAAGAAATATAGGTTAGGGGGTACAGGCAAAGGGGGCAAGCATTAAGGATGCAATACTTGAAGCAACATCCCATTGTGTTAGAGAGAAAAGGAAGTGCAAAAGAAGAAGGCAACAACTTTGGTTCTCAAAAACAGTAACAGAAAAGGTCAGAGCCAAAATGCTGACCTTCAGGAAATATAAGGGAACGCAACAGGATGAAGATAGGGAGGCATACCAAACTTCCCTAAGGGAAGCAGGGAAGACAGTAAGGCAGACAAAGACCCAAACCAAGGCAACACTAGCACAAACAGTAAAAGAAGGTGACAAGACTTTCTATAGATACATTAGTGAAAGGAGAAAGTCCAGAGGGGGTATTGCTAAGATCAAATGGGATAAGGGGGCATGTGAGGAGGAAGACCATGAAAAGCATCTTTCCTAAATAGTTACTTCTGCCCAGTATTTACTGATGAGAAGGTAGGGCAGGACCCACAGCTCAGCACCATGGACACAGGGGGAGGAGGGAAGTGTGCACTAGTCCCTTCACAAAAGAAAGGGTCCTACAAGAGCTCAATAAGCTCAGGGTGGACAAGACAATGGGGCCTGATGCATCCCAGGGTACTAAAGAAGCTAAGGAAGGAACTAGCAGAGCCATTATCAGAACTGTTTAGTGAGTCTCTGAGCACAGGATAGCAGGGAGGAGGCAGGGAACTACAGACCAGTTAGTCTTACCTCAGTAGTGGGCAAGACTATGGAGGCACGCCTTAAGGAAAGGATAGTGCAACACCTGGAATCCATAGGAGCACAGGATCCAAGGGAACATGGGTTTACAAAAGGAAGGTCCTGTCAAACTAATCTCATAGATTTCTTTGACTGGGTAACCAGAGTGGTGGACCAAGGGGGGACAGCTGATATCACCTACCTTGACTTCAGCAAAGCTTTTGATACTGTTCCACATAGAAGATTGATAAATAAGCTGGGTGGGTTGGGGTGGGTCAGAAGTTGGTCAACTGGGTGGCAAATTGGTTGACAGGCAGAAAACAGGCGTGGTGGTAAATGGTATACAGTCAGAAGAGATGCAAGTCACAAGTGGGGTACTTCAGGGATCAGTCCTGGGGCCAGTCCTCTTCAATATCTTCATCAGTGACATTGCAGATGGACTGGAAGGTAAGGTTTGTCTGTTTGCAGATGACACCAAGATCTGCAACAGAGTAGATGATCCAGATGAGGTGGGCAGAATGAGAAGAGATCTGGATAAACTAGCAAAATGGTCAGAAGAGTGGCAACTGGGGTTTAACGCAAGTAAGTGCAAGATCATGCGGATAGGAAAGGGAAACTCTGAAGCCACCTATAGGCTGGGAGGGGAGTTGCTGGCAGTCACAAGGAAAGAAAAAGACTCGGGCATCATCATCATCATCAATGACCTGAAATCAACCAAGCAGACTACTAAAGCAGTAGGTAAGGCTAGAGGGATGTTGGGGTTTATTAATAGGTGTATCACAAGTCAGAAGAGGGAGGTAATAATCCGTCTTTACAAGACACTGGTTAGGCCCCATCTGGAGTACTGCGAGCAGTACTGGAGGCCACACCTTCACAAGGACATTAACTAAATTGAGGCAGTCCAGAGAAGGGTAACCAAAATGGTGCAGGAACTGCATCAGAAAACATATGAGGACAGATTAACGGAGCTCAATATGTATACCGTAAAGCAAAGGAGGGAGAGAGGTGATATGATCGAAACATTCAAACACCTTAAGGGCATTAATGAGATGAAAGAGTCTAACATGTTTCAATGTAAGGAAAATAGCAGGACATGAGGACACAGCATGATATTAGAGGGAGACCGATTACAGGGTAATGTGAGAAAGTTCTTTTTCACAGAAAGGGTGGTGGATGCATGGAACGGCCTACCTCAGGAAGTGGTCGATATGAATACAGTGCAGGGCTTCAAACAGGCATTGGATAAGCATAAGGGAGCAAAGCAGGTGAGTATGAATAAATAGGCCAAATACAGAGCAAAGGCCTATGGCACATTCATAAGGTAGAAAAAGAAATGGGCAGACTGGATGGGCCTTGCGGTCCTAATTTGCTGTCAACTTCTATGTTTCTATGTAAATACTTAGGTGTATGGATCGACAACAAACTTTCCTTTAATGCCCACATTGATAACCTCTCCACTAAGCTTAAAGCCAGGCTAGGTTTCTTTTTTAGACACAGAGTGCTCTTCCCTACCAAGGTCCAACTCAGACTCATCCAGGCTACATTCTTTCTGCTCTTAGACTATGGCAATACCATTTAAAACTGCACCTTGGCAACCAGCCTCCACAGGCTCGATGTCCTCTTTCATCATGCCTTTTGCTTCTTTACCGATGTCCCTTCCAGGACGCACCACTGTGACTTGTACACTACTGTGGGTGGATATCCCTAGCTACCAGAAGACTGTTCCACTTTGGCACGTGGAAGCTTAAAGCACTGCTAAAAAATTCCTGGCCTATATCTCCCCTCTCTTTTCAATGTTTCATGCTGCACTTATTCCCTAAGAAAGTCTGCCTTCCTCCTACTGGACGTCCCTAAAACCTGAACCTCCCTTGTGAAAGGTGCAATATCGTACTCCCTCCCTCTGGCTTGGAACAGCATTCAGTTGGTGCTCAAGCTCACCAACCTGGTCATGATTAACTTCTTTAAGACTGTAGCCTCAAAGCACTTCTAGGTAGCTTGTAATTGCCAGCAGGCCTAGTCCTTCTAAGTCCTGCCTAACATATTTCACTCTCCTGTTCCTCATGTTAGCATCTCTACCTTCTCTCCCCTACATCTCCCCCCCCAATTTCCCTCTCTCCTCTTCCCTCTTCTCCCCTCCATCGTTCTGTCCCTCCATCCTACAGGCCACCTTTTGCCCCCTAACCATCCCAGTTCTGCTTTTATCTTCCTCCTTCCTCCTCTTCTTCCCCTACCTTCCTCCCCTCTTGTTGTATACCCCTTACCCCTTCGGCTTCCTCATAAGAGCATCCCCTACCATCACTCCTCCTCCTGCCCTCGCTCTGCTCTCCCATCTGCTCCTCCCCTTTGCCCTGCCCACTTGTTCCTCCCAAGTCACTATTGACTCCCTACCCATCATATCCCTGCTTCTATTCTCTTCCTGTATCCCCCCAATGCCCCTCAGTTCTCTCCTAATTAGCTGACCTCTCCTCCCCCAACTACAAGTGTTGATCCACTAGCTTTCTCAGCCCCTTTCCTTCTTCCTAAGCACACCTTTCTGCAATGTAAGACAATCGCTTTCCTTGTCTGCATTTCTGCTCATTTCTCTGCTGCACTCAATGACTCCTCTGTCTTCTTGCTGTATATATTTTTTTTTAATTCAGTATGCTTTATTGTTTTTCCATCATATACCAACACAATAGCAACAACAAAAGAATACAATAAGAAAACAAGACATGAACTACCCTGGGTTCCAGCATTGTACACTATTAAATAAACAATGATAAAAATTCCATAAAAGAAAAATAACCCCACCCTACCACCCCATCTTTGTTCCCTTACCCCCCCACCCTCCAAGACCCATTCTGCACACTGGCGGGAGAAATAAAATGAGGAAAGTAATAATGGGGAGAATTACAGAGATAAGGGTGAGTCAACTTGGCTCCCAAATACTACAGGATTGCAGTGGAATATTGAGAAAACTCCTTACGGTCTCCAAAGGGATAGCAAGGTCATAAGGGCCTCCCAGTATGTTTGATAGTAATGGACTCTCTGTCTTATGGTGGCAATATGCTTTTCCAGCTGAATAGCTAGAAGAACTTCATGGTAGCACTCCAATGTCATGAGAAGTGAGTCCTCCTTCCAATGCTGCAACATTGTTAACTTAGTGATAGAAGCAATTAGTGTTATATGGGCCTGACGTACCACCAGTGTTCCCCGAGGGAACACCGCCAGTATACAAGCTTCAGGGGAGAATAGGGTATCCAGGCCTAAAATGGGATCCAACACTTGTTGGATAGATTTCCATAAAATCTGTGTGTGGTGGCACTCCCATAGCATGTAATAAAGTGAACCAGGAGCCATTTTACATCTGAAACAGTCTGGAGAGGCAACCAATCCTGTCTTGTATAATTTTAGTGGAGTATAATACCTGTTATGCATGATTTGAAATTGAGTAAGATGCAACCTATCCTGCTTAATATATTTATAGTTTGTGCACCATATTTTTGTCCAGAACTCTACCTCAGCCAATAAAGAGAGCTCCTGCAACCAATAGTAACAAATTCCGGTTGGAAGGTTATGGTCTAAGGCCTGGAGTTGCTTATATATCTTTGAGACTGCATGAGTGGTTTCAGCGTTTTGAACAATTTGATGTAGCCCCTGAGTCGACTGATCAGTCCAGTTTTCTTTATTATTAAAAGCTACTATCACATTCCTGACTTGCAAATACTTAAAAAAATCTCTGGGACTTAGCTGAAAATGAGTCTGCCAAATTTGGAAGGAAGCCACTACATTATCTTGCAGGAGGCTGGCCAGAGTACAATGCTTAATCTGTGGGAGAAAAGAGGGTGGAATGGGGTGCCGATCAATTAAAATGTGAGGGTTACTGATTAGAGGTTGATCGGGTGACACATGTCAGTTTATCGAAAAGTACCGCAGTATTTGTTGCAAGGCTTTAAGTGGCTAGGCCATAGGGGTAGATTTGAGTAATTTTGCAAGTTTGGAAAGCTTTACATACACAAGAGCAGCCAGGGAACTATTAACACTCTGCGCTGCTTTACTTTCAATGTTTAACTAACCAGGAAAATACCCACCACTATTAATCAATGAATCTGCCTTGCACCAAAGGGCCATCTTACTAAGGTGTTAGGCCCCATAACAGATGAACAGAGAAGGAAGGGCAAGCCCTCCCTGTTGTTTAGGGGCTGTTAGCTTAAAGAAGGCTCGCCTGGCTGGTTTATTCCTCCAAAGAAAATTGTTGAAAATTTTCTGTAATTTCATAAACCACCCCTTGGGAATGTAGAGCCCCAGCATACCCAAAAGGTACAAAAGCCTCGGCAGAACATTCATTTTCAGAATATTAATACGTCCCCATAAAGTCATTGGTAAAGCACTCCACCTATTTAGATCTGCCTGCAAGGATAATGCAGTCAAATTATCTCTAAACATGGAAGGGATACTCCGGAAGATTTTTATGCCTATATAAGTGAGGGTTCGATGCTCCCAGGAGAGACTCAGGGCAGTGGCACTAGCTCCAAGAACCCTATGATTTAATGGAAACACCTTGGTTTTAGATAAGTTAAGCTTGTAAGCTGGGACTCTGGTAAATCTATGAATTTCCCCTAGGAGGGCCGGTAGTGAAACTTCTGGCTCTTCTAGGTGTAACAGAAGATCATCCGCGTATGCCACCAGGACATATCGCTTGGCATGTAATTGGATTCCTTTTAATACTGAGGAGGAGATGAATGTCCAAATTAATGGCTCGAAATAACAGTTAAAAAGAAGGGGGGGGATAGGGGGCATCCTTGTCGAGTACCTTTCTCGAGCGGAAAGGCTTGAGATAGGTGCCCATTGCACCACACCTGTGCCGTAGGAGCGGTATATAGAATTTTAACCCAGGTGAGGAAGGAATTAGGCATGCCAAGCTGCTTAAGAGTAGCGAACAAAAAACGCCATGAGACCCGATCGAACGCTTTTTCAGCGTCAAGAGAAACAAGGATCGATGGGATCTCAGACCCTTTGGCCCAAGAAATCAAGTGCATAAGCTTACGCATGTGATCCCCATAGAGATATCCCCCCATAAATCCAAATTGGTCATTGCCAATAATCCTTCCTAATATTGGAGTTAATCGATTGGCCAGGATTTTTGCTAATATTTTAACATCCAAATTTAGTAATGAAATTGGTCGGTAATTCCCAGGACATAATAAATCTTTGTTTGGTTTAGGGATAACTGTAATGATTGCCTCTAGAAAGCTAGGGTCTTTCACCCCTTGATGAAACCACAAATTGAACACATCCATCAGCAATGTGGAGAGTTGAGGAAGACAGGCCTTGTATAAATTATTGGACAGACCATCTGGTCCAGGGACTTTGTTCTGGGGCAGCTGAGCAATGGCCATTTGCACTTCCGCTAGCTAGACTGGAGCACTAAGCTGCTCTATCATAGCATGTGGTAAAGAGGGAAGGTTGGCCAAGGAAAGATAATCATTGATATCTTTATCAATAACTTGTGGGGAGTCTTCCTCTGAATAGAGACCTTTATAAAAGTTCCCAAAGGCTGTTGCAATCTCTTGGGGCTGGGAAATGATGTGACCAACCTGAGAAGATCTCAGACTCGGGATAAATTTAGACATTTCAAGGTGTCTTAATCTAAGTGGCAAAAGTTTCCCTGCTCATTCCCCTGATTCCGGATATTTCAACTTAGTGTTATGGATGGCCAATTCTGCTTTCTGTGCCATTTAATCATAGTAGGACACTTGAAGGCGATGCAGCCTGGCCCAATCTTCTGGTGGAGCTACTTTATTTATTGCATGCTCCAACTGGTATATCTCATCCAATAAGGTGTTAAGCATTAGTTTATTTTTCCGAGCTCGGGTAGAGGCAATCCATATAAAGATTCCCCTGATGGCACACTTAAGGGCAGCCCACACTACATCAGTCTTCTCTACTGAACCCAAGTTTGCATCGAGGAAATCCTTAATAAATGCTTGTGTGGAAGTTAGGGTCGGAGGGTGCTTAAGTAACTTCGTATTAAGGTGCCAAAGGGTGCTCCTGTGAGACCCTGGCCCTAAAGAAAAGGATATACCAACTGGGGAATGATCTGAGAGTACTCTGCAAAAAATAGTTGCATCAACAATACCAGAAAGATAGAAGGAGCTTACCAACCAATAATCTATTCTAGAAAATACCATGCGGTGGAGAGTAATATGTGAATTGCTTCTCCTCCGGGTTTAAGACTCGCCATATATCCACTACCCCTGCTCCCAATAGGAGGTCTCTAAAAGCACGCTGTGCTGGTGAGAGCCCACATTTTTTACTATCAGAGTGGTCCAGGTCTGCTCTCAACACCAGATTCCAATCTTCCCCAAAAAATGTCAAAATGGGTGGGTTTGACACAACCTTTGCTAATAATTGAGTAAAAAAAAAGAGGCAAGTCTATATTCGGTCCATGTATTGAACCTATTAAGATTGGAGTCAGTGCCAATGTACCCTGTATTATACTGTAGCATCCCTCTAGATCGTACCATTCTTGCAGTTTAATAAATGGTATGTGTTTAGCTATCAAAATAATGGTGCCAGCCCATTTAGTGGAGTTACCAGAACTATATACTTGCCTTACCTATCCCCGCTTAAAGAGTAAAATGTCATCCCTGGGCAGATGAGTCTCTTGCAAACAAGCAATCTCCACTCCTGAATGGGCTAAATGTTTAATAGTCATACACCTCTTTTGTTTACTCTGAGCCCCTTTTATATTCCAGCTCACACGTTTGTAAGGTCTCCCCATTAGTTTCGAGTACATGGTCGATAAACAGAAGAAATCCTGAGTTTAATTACCACAAGACATTCCCCTTATAGTCTTAATGTGCAGAATTTCCCTAATCCTCCCACTTCGTTATCATACTTAAAATGCAGTGAAAACAAAGGTGATGTTGCCCCTTTATGATAGAAACGTAAAAAAAAACCCTCCCCTTGCTCCCCCCACAGCAACCCATAATAATGAACTACCCCCAGCTCAAACAAAGCCGACCTCCTAATGTACAACACAACACATGATTAATACTGCTCACTACCTAACCCCCAGTAAAACCCCTCCTCCCCGCAACCTGCTAAGAATATACAGTTAGTAAATAGAGGAAAAAAAAGGGAAGAGAAAAAAAAAAAAACAGATACATGAACATGTTAGAGTGCAGCCTAATGGCTCATCCTAATGCTCAAGATGCTCTCCAACAAACCCTCGAAAAGCCCTTCCCTTCATCATGTAAGGAGCCTCAAAGCATTAAACCAAATCGAGTAAGAAGGGAAAAGTAGATAAAAGGGGTAACAGCGATCAATTCAGCCGAATTCTGACTGATCTGCAATTACATAATTTTCTTTGCGATATCGGCCCGTAAAAAAAAAATAAAAGGAGAACAACAAGGGAAAGTTCATCCTGGAGCCTCAAAGTCACTCCTTTACTTGTCCAGAGTACCTTATTTCAAGGGTTTCTCAATCCGTGGATTCTGCTCCGCTTAGAGGTAGCCGGACTTGGAAAATCCTTTTGGGCTGGGAAAAGCCTTTCACCACCATTAAATAAACGCTGATCAGTTCTCGAACATATATAAAAAAAAAAGAAAAAAGGAGGAGAGTGAGAAAAGAAAAAAGGGAAACTTAAAATGATTGCTTACTGTTACTACCAGGTTCAAGATAAATTAACTCTTATACATCAGAGTACTTAATTATTGTATTAGGGCAAGATAGGTATTCGTGTCATCTGGCCTCACTTATTTCGGATTCCAGGCACTATTTTCACTCAGTTACCCAGAGTATTCTTCGTTACTATCATCAAGTAATGGGTTATAGGGTCTCACGCCAGTCTAAAGCTGTTGGCAAGGCACTCCCAAAAGCTGATGTTCAGTCCCAATCATACATCAGTCCCTACAGACCATTTCAGATACCTTTTAATTGAGATAGACTGCTTCACTTGAAGAGATCTGGAAATAACTTGCTGTGCTCCTCTGTGGCTTGCTTGGATGTTTCAAATGTAACCCATTTATCTTTATATTTAACTTGCAATGCTGTAGGGTATGTCATACGAAAAGGCACCCCAGCAGCAATCACACGGTATACCAGAGGGTGGAATTCTTGCCTTTTCAGACGCACTGAGTGGGGTAAATCTTGGGACAACTTTAACTTGGTCCCTTCCCATTGGATTTCCTGGACTTCTTTAACTTTACTCATAATATGCATCTTGTCCAGATAATTGAGTAACTTGAACACTAGCAGTCTGGGTGGTTCTCCAGGTAATGGGGGAGGGTGCAGGGAGCAGTGTGCTCTCTCAACTTCACAAGTAGTACTATTTGGCGAAGGCCCCACTACTCTTTCACAAAGCTTTTGTACAAATAATACTGGGTTGGCGCCTTCTTCTTTCGCTGGGAGACCAAAGACAATTAGGTTATTGCGCCTACTGTGCCCTTCAAGGTCTTCCAGTTTATCCTCCATTTGCCGGAGCCTTTGTCGTACTGTGGAAGAATCCAATTCTGTCTTGTCCCTCCATTTCTCTACAGACACCAGTCATGCATCAACATCCCCGACTCAAGTTGTAAGTGAGTCAAGGCTGACCCGAATTTGCTGCAAATCGCTGGATATCGCCGCTATAGAGTCCTGCAAAGGGAGCATTATTTCCATAAACCTTGCTTCCGACAATGCTGTAGCAGTCGCAGTAGACATTGGGGTTGTGGTAGTCTGAGCCTTGGGCCGTTTTGCGGCCTTGTCTTTTCCGGGAGATGGTGGAGGCATGTGCCGTGGTGGAGCTTTCCTCATTTCAATTTCCATTTATTTCTACCGACGACTGTCTCCGGAGAGCTTCCCACACAGAATATTGTCTGAGTCACTGCCTGAAACTTGCATAAAAGGATGAGATTGCAGGTTCTAGCGGGGAGCAAGGAGAGGATACGACCTTCAGCTAGGCAGCCATCACGTGATCCGTTCTTGCTGTATATTGTCACATTATTGCATCATCATCCTATTGCCAGGAGCTGATAATGACTGCATGTATTGGTTTGTATGAATTCCACTGTTTTATACTACATATGTAACCTTCTTTTGTGTAATCACTTAATGTCAGGATCTGATGATGACGTATGTATCGATTTGTATGAATTCCACTGTTTTTTACTATGTATGTAATCACTTAATATCAGGATCTGATGATGACTGTATGTATCTATACAGAGTCCAATGTTTTATACCATGTATGTAACCTTCTTTTATGGAATCATGTACTTACTATCTAGGTACCACCTTTTACGTAATCAGGATCTCCTTGTGAATGAGCCTGCTCAATGGAGCTTTCCTGCAATAAATTTAATAAAATAAATTACAGCCTCTTTAGAAACTTGCCTGTTTACTCTGGCATTCCCCAGTTAGTTAGTTTTAATGCATAAAGCACCAGGAGCTTCAACTCACGATTGAAGGAATGGTGCAGAGAGTCTAGGCTATATTGGGGACTGGGGACCAACCTGGAATGATGAACATCTATCCATAGGTGATGGCCTGCATTCATCTGGAAGGAGAACCACAGTATTCAGTGGATGGGTTAAATGTTACTTTGATGAGCATATGAACTAGCTGGGGGGGTGACAGAAAGACAAAGGGAGGCATAAACTTCCCCCACACACAGACTGAAGCAGCAGGAAGGGAGGACCACAGAGGAGAAAACTCCCCCTGGGAGCAGGTTAATGGGAACAACAGAGAAGTCAAGGACAACAGGATGGGAACAAAAATGTCAAAAAGAGAGGGGGAAATGAAGCAGGCCAAAGGGAAGGAAGGGGGGTTGCAGGCAGAGTGGAAGCAAGGTGTGGAGGGCCATGTGTGCAAATGCAAGGCATCTTGGAAATAAAATTCCAAATCTACAGCCATCATGATGGAGACAGACCTGATGATTGTGGCTATTATTGAGTCATGGTGCACAGGTAGCCATGACTGGGACATGGCCATACCAGGCTACACTCAGTTCAGGAATGATTGTGAGGGGAGGAAGGGGAGGAGGTGTTGTGCTGTATGTAATGTAAGGGAGGGTATAATGGTGACAGAAATGTAAGAGAACTAGGGGTAAGGAGAGGCTGGTGGTACAGTGGGTCACCCTAGAGACAGGAGCCAGAGCCACTATTTGCACTGGGGTGATATACAAACTTCCAACACCAGGGGAGGAACTGGATAAGGTACTGAGGGAAGCCATCAGTACAATGGCAGAAAAAGGGGAGGTGCTGCTGGTGGCGGACTTTAATCTGCTGGTTGTAGAGTGGAGCCTTCCAGCTGCAGCAGCCTTGGTTAGAAGCAGGGACAACTCAGACTCCCTGCAGTGGGCATTTCTCAGGCAACTAGCCAGAGAGACCACTTTTGATGAGGCAATACTGGACCTGGGTGTGCACAAACACGGACAGTATTATAGACGTTAAGGTGGGATGCTGGCTGGGGACAAGCAATAATCTACAATGTGGTTTAACATAAGGATGGCAGCAGAGATAAACCATACAAGGATGAAGGTCATAGACTTCATGAGAGCAGATTTAAAATAAAATAAGTGAATGTTTCAGAGATGACATAGCAGAGGGGGATGACCTGGATGGGGTGGAAGAACAGAGGAGCAAATTAAGGAATGGCATACTGTAAACAAAACCCCTACGTAAAAGAAGTGAGCAAGAACAGAAAGAAAAAGAAACCACTATGGTTCTCAAGGGAAGTGGCTGCAAAGGTAAAGGCTAAAAGGGTAGCATTCGGGAGGTATAAAGAGATGCAGAGGGAAGAGGATAGGGAGGTGTGCCAGAAAAAAGCAGTAGGAAGCAGGGAAGGTGGTGAGGGGCATAAAGGCACAAACTATGGAAAGGATAGCCAAGAGGTACCTAAGAGGACAAGACCATTTTTAGGCACATAAGTGAAAAGAGGAAGACAAGGGGAGGGACTGTGAGGGTAAAAAGGACAGGAAAGATTGTGCAGAGGAGGATCAGGAAAAAGCAGATTCCTGATCTTCTGTTCAGTCTTCACAGTGGAAGGAGAGAGGGGTGGACCACATCAAAGCAGCAGGAACACTAGGGGCAGGGAGGCAGACATAAGCCCACTCTCAGAGGAAAAAGTCTGGAAATGACTTGAGAATTTGAAACTGGATAAAGCAATGAGGACAGATGGGGTACAGCCAAGGGTGCTGAGAGAGCTCAGGGAGGTAGTGGCTGCACCTCTGACAGCCCTATTCAACAACTCACTGGAAACTGGAGTGGTTCCAGAGGACTGCAGGAGGGCAGATGTAGTAGCTTCATAAAATCAGTAGCAGGGAGGAGGCTGGCAACTATAAACCATTCAGTCTGACGTCAGTGGTGGGGAAGTTAATGGAGATGCTTTTAAAGGAAAGGCTAGTGGAGGATTTTGAATCTAGTGTGTTAAAAGACCTGAGGCAGCAAAGATTAACGGGGAGGGGAGGAGGTCACATTAGAGAAACCTGATCAATTTCTTCAACTGGGTGACCAGGGGATTTCAACAAGGCCTTTGACACCATACCACATTGGAGGCTCATAAGGAAGCTTAGCAATTTGGGGGTGGGACTCAAGGTGATAAGCTGGGTACAAAATTGGTTGATGGATAGGTGACCAAGTGTGGTGGTTATCGGCACTCACTCTGGGGTGGAGAGAGTGACCAGCAGGGTGCCTCAGGGTTCAGAACTTGGACCAGTCCTCTTTAATGTATTTATAAGTGACCCTGCAGAAGAACTAGAAGAGAAAGTATGCCTCTTTGCAGATGACATTAAAATATACAATAGAGCAGACACTCTGGAGGGGGTAGAGAAAATGCATAGAAACCTGAGAAATTCTGAGGAGTGGTCAAGTGTATGGCAGCTAGGTTTCAATGCAAAAAAGTGGAAAATCATGCACCTAGGGTACAGAAACCCAGAGGCAGAGTACAAAATTGGGGAAGAACTACTAACTGCCACTAAACCGGAAAGGGACTTTAGGGTAATTGTGCATAGGGAGAGGTATCATCAGCAAAAGAAAGGAGATGCTGATGCCACTGTACAAATCATTGGTGAGACCCCCATCTGGAGTACTGTGTCCAGTTCTGCAGGCCGCATCTCCATAAGGACATAGACAGGTTTGAAGCAGTTCAGAGAAGGGCAACACAAATGGTGCAGGGTCTGCACCAAAAGTCATATGAGGAGAGATTGGAGGACCTCAATATGTATACCCTGGAGGAGAGGAGGATGTGATAGAGATCTTCGGATATCTCAAGGGCACAAATAAGGTACAGGAGGGTAGCATCTTTCAAAAAAAGAGATGTTCTAGAACAAGGGGACATGACATGAAGCTGGAAGAGGATAGACTAAGGGGTAACATAAGGAAGCATTTCTTCACAGAAAGGGTGGTGGATGCATGGAACAGCCTCCCAGCAGAGATGGTGGGAGCTAACTCAGTAGGAGAATTCAAAAATACATAGGATAGGCATAGGGGAACCCTAGCGATAGGAAAGAGAATAAAGCAGGAGATCAAGTAGGGTTTGTGGTTTTTGCAGCCAGTAGGGAAAATGGACAGGCTGGGTAAGCCTAGTGGTCCTTATCTGCTATCAGTTCTATGTCAAAGTCCCATATCTCATCAATGTGACCCTAAATTCCCCTTCCCATTATCCTGTTCTACTCCTCTTTGGGTCCAGCTATCTTTCAGATCCTAAATGATGGACCCCCTCAACCTCTACATTGTTTTAAAGAGCTTGTGATGCAGCTGCAAAAAAGTTTGAAATTATAAATTGTTTCTAGTTTTAAGTCCCATATTTCCTGGTTTCAGTGTGCCCTTATTCTCTATTAGTGGGAAAAACGTGAATGAAAACAGGATTCGTGCTCTGTGGACTCCATCAGCTCCTGTCCCTTGTCTACATGTGATGCCACAATCGACTACTTCAGCTGTGACATCACAATCTTTTCCACAGCAACCAATTTTGATTCATAAGCAAATGATTATGACATCACATATAGACAGGCAGTATAAACAGATAAATCTGAGGGAACAAGGATCCCTTAGTAATAAAGATACGGGGGACAACAAATACAAAATGATTATGTAACATATAATCAGAACTGTGTAAATATTATGGGTTTTGACTTTTCCAGAAAATATGTCACTGTTTCTATGCATCTTTTCAGTTGTCCTTTCTAGCAATATATGACATTTGTGGAAATTTCTTATTTGAGGTTAAAAGAGGTCCTGGAAGCCACTGTGATAAATGTTAACATTTCTCAATGTGATTTTAATTTTTTAGATTTAGGGACCCCTTTACTCTGTGATTTTAACCTTTGTTCAAAGTGGCTTATACTGGATATAACGCCATTAGCTAGCTTTTCGTAAATGTATCACATTTATAAATCAGGCTTGACACTTAGCACAGTTAAGGCTCCTTATTGCACCATCATATCCAGTAATTTCTGTTCCAGTTCCTGCCCAAGTCTCCTTGTAACACCCACCCACACTGTTTAATACGCATGAGCTGCCTTTCTAACACTGTATTACATTTGAGGAAATTAGGTTCTTTGGTGAAGATAGGGGGCCTGAAAGCCATTGGGCTCAATTCCAGAAGGGGGCTGCAATCGCTGCAAGGGACTTGTGGCAGGGTTGTTGATGTGCTGACTTGCATCAAAATTGCTATTCCAGAAGCTGCTGCCGCAAGTCCCCAATGCTGCAACGTTAGATCATCTCCCCGCTTGTCTAACTTTGCATCTGTGGGGGTACCCCTAGTACGGAGCTTGTGCTAAACCTTTGGTGCAAGCTACCATAAAGTGGGAAAACTATTGCAACTGTGCCAGCCCTTCTGAAATAGCACAGAGTTGTGTCCGAGGGTTTTGGCACAGCTGCATCAAACTTTGCAGTGGATGCAAGGCTCGGCACAGGCCCTATGCCCACATTCTGGAATTGGGCTTATTGTGTCCAATTTTATTTTGTCCTTCTTTTTCCCTCAGTCACCAGATCCTGGGGTATCCTTCAGGAGACACCTGCTTGTCCTGCCCTGTCTGATGCCTCCCCTCAGCCTGGAGCCCCCCCGGAACCTTGATCTAGCATCCTGAGTCCCCCACCTGTAGACCCCCTGAGTTTGCCCCTCAGGGCAGGGCTGCCCTCACATACCTTGGGCACTTCTCAATTTAGTCTGGTGGGTGAGCACTGGTGCAGGCTGAGAGATATCAGGATCGGGCAAAGGCGGGGTCCAGCAGTGGGCATGGGGCAGGTGCTCTGTCATCTCCTCAGGTGCTGGGGTGTTTCCTTGTATGTGTGCATGACCTTGGAGGTGCATACATGCCATGACATCCAACATGAGCTGGGCGGGCTCCCGCACCCCTCTCACAGACATCTGCCAACACCTCCACCCCTGCGTGCATGACCCCCCAGCTGTTGCACCCCCAGTCTCCACTGGGAGTCACTGCTGCTGGGGAGTCATCAACCCAGCCTCCCCAGGAGAGAAGAGCTGTCCTCCAGATGCTTAATCCTCTCCTCCCCGGCTACCTAAGCTCACTCCGGAGCCTGGGTCACCACCATAGTGCAAGGTGTGGCATCCAGCACCTCAACCCTCAGTGCCACCGGGCTGTCCTGTGTGTCCAATTTTAATATAACAGTTTTAACTTTTCCGTACATTGATACACATTGACCTATATCAGTATATTGTTATCATACCAGTGCTTACAATAAAACTTATTTTTTAAAATACTTTATTTATTCTGATTTTTTTTTTACATTCAACTTTAATAAAAGAGAATGGTATAATTCCCAGTGGTTTGCACTTTTCTAGATTTCTGCATATAGGGGGCCAGCATTTGATATAATAACCACCACTGCTATCAGAGGATACTAGGAGTATTTCATGAAGGAGGCCCGCACCCATTTCATATACATACAGCAACTGGAGAGAAATAAAGCCTCTGCCACATTAAATTAGAGTAAAGGATCTTATTATGCACTGGTTTCACAAAATTATATAATTAAGCAATAAGGCATGATAGAGTGTGCGTTATTGTGGGCCAATAGCACACCTTGGGAAGTGAAGCCCGAGGCAATGCCACAACCGAAAAGTGATGTTTTCCCACATTATAAAAAAGTCTGACAAATAGAGCTTTCTGATTGGTTGTAAACATTCTATCAGCCCTATGTTAATCTTTGATTAACATACATGTACAGTCTAATCATATGCTGAACAAGGTTTAACACTATTTAAAAAAAATGTTTTGTTATGCTAGCAGTAAGGCACTCCAAGGGGTTATGTTAATGGTCAGTTAATCACTCTCTAGGGGCATGTAGCACTTGGCTACGCCTCATGGCACATTACACCCCTAGAAGGTGATTAATAGACCATTAACATAACCTCTGGTCATGCCTTATTGCTTAAATAACGCATACCCTGGAATGCCTTATTGCGGTTATAAAATGTCTTCCCTGATTTTTCTTATTTTAGGACCAAGTAATGTGGTTCAGAAAGTTAAGCATTTCTGACCTATGCCGTTGTGCTGGGATATCAGCACGGTCATGTAACTGGATTCCACCAATCACAGTACAGTATTTCTTTCACCTTTTTTTTCTCTCAAGAAAAAGATGTCTGCTATATTTGGCTTAGGAACAGCATTATAGATCTGCAGAGTTAGGATAGTGAAAATAACAAAACTCACAGTGTGCAACATTGGATGCACCTAGAAAAGTATATTTGACAGGGATACCAATATTTATTTATTTTTTTGCAATTGCAGCTGTAACTGTCTGTTTGGAAAAACTTATTTTATTGCACTGCTGTCTTAAAACAGTATAGCAAGATAAAAAATATTCATTTTGGATTGCCCAGCTCAAGACTTCAGAGCCGTTTGATATGAATAAACTGGACCTTGGTTTGATTCTGAAAAGTACTATAACACCCATTTGCCTTAATCCAGTGGTGTTTTTTTACACTTCCACTTCCACTGTTAAGGTGTCTTCCTTTAACCTCCGTCCCTCTTGTGTTCTCCCTAACTTTATCCTTGATGACTATTTTATCTGTGTTATTCAGTCACACCTAACTGAATCAGCATCATTTCTGGGAACTGCATTTAGGACTTCTGCTTTAAACAACTGCTGTTTTTTTTCTCTTTCTCTCCTTTAAGTTTCCTTATTTAAACACACTGCATTCTGTCTTTTCCCATAGCTCTTTTCAGCTTGAAACATTGTACTAATTTCTAGAATATTTGTTTTCTTTTGCTACACTGTTGTCATACCTTGAAGAATAACATCACCCATCGAGGTTCCTTGTGGGTTATCGCTGCATCTGTTTGGATCCAGTTGGCAATAATGAGTATGTGGCTGGGAGGCAGACACAAAAAACAAACACTGACATGTGTTACTGTGGGATACTAGCAAATCGTAGCAGTGTGCCTCATTTCTTACTCACCCAAGAAGTTCCATTATCCTACATTTATAAATATTCTGGATTGCTTTATTATGATTATAAAATTACTCTCCTTATTTTTAATTCTAAAATCAAGACATTTTAGATTAATAATGTGAAGTACTTGTGACCTGTGCTGTTGTGCTAAAATAGCACAAGGTCATGTGACAACATTGCGGTAATCACATTTCTTGGTCTACCTTACCCATTTTGTAATGTCTGTTTCAAATTCTAGGTAGCTAGTTGTCCCCTCTCCATAACCCACTGTGCCTCTTTCCCTACTTAGCTGTACAATCATGTGACTGCACTGGGTATGGAGGGGGACAGACAGATTAGCTAGCCTGCATGTCGACTACTGTTGGCACCCTGAATCCTGAATTGCAGGTCAAGAAGGGGACCAACTTTTCAAAAAACCCTTTGAGGTTTGTGGGGTGGTCTGTGGAAGGGGTTCAATCAAAAGATGGTGATGACTCCAGGAACAGTGCCAGGTGTCCAGCCATTGTTTTTCTTTTTTAAAAGTTCTGTGCATCAAGATGGGGGATGGGGGGTGGCAGCTGATTAGGATGGGTTAGGGGTAGCCAGAGGACTAGTTTAGTCACTTAGAGAAAACAAAAGTTGTTTTTTTTTGTTTGGTTTTTAATTTTGAAGTCTCCCTGAAGATGTTTTCCCTAAATTCTCCAGAATAGGGGAAAATACTCAGTAATTAGAATTAATTACTGAATACCCTGTTATTCATGGCACTGTATTTGGGAATACATGCTTGCTTTTTGGACATCCCTAATTGCAAACATCTTCTCAAACTTTTAAATCATGTTTATATATCTGTTTGAAAAATGTAGGGCCATGCAATTTTTTTGAATATTGATTTAACTGTATTGCATTTCTGTGATATGCGCTACAGCTTGAAGCACTGTCACATGGGATTATGTTCATTTTACCCCCCTGACATGCAACTGAAAATGCGATGTTTAACTCCAGTGGGTTATTAAACATGGCAGCCACTTGTTACCTAAAGCAGCATATGTGGTGGTCAAGTTGCGCGAGTACAAGTACGTTGGGACAAAGACTCACTCAGCCGTGGCAAAATGGAGGCCTGACTGGTAATATGCACTGGTAACCAGGTTTACAAAATTCCAAAGAAAAATGCAGTCTTTCAACCTGGGGAGTACAATATGATCACTGAGGACCTGGCATAATTCACACCCTGCCACAAAATCTGTTCAGCTTTTTGTTTGTTTAGCAAAGCAACTAGCAAAATCTTTTCCCTTCATGGATTTCTGTGATGTAAGTTTAAAACAATTACTCAACAATAACAGAAAAAGTTACTAATTATAAAAGGGATTTGGCAGGTCAATTTCTAATTCCATGGGAGTGCAGTAGTGGAGTTGCAGTCTCTGCCCTATTGCAGAGACTTCACTTGACCATTGCACAGACTTCTGACTGGAATACTAATATTGCACTGCACTTCCCCAGCACTGCCACCACTAAAGAAAATGCAGTTTACATGTAAGAATATTGGTTGGTAAAGGGCGGAGGAAGGGGAACTGCACTTCCCGCACTCCATAAAATTTGCACTACTCTGAATAAGGCCTGCAGGTTAATTACTGGAACACCTAGGCTGACACACACCTGTATACTGTACGCTAAAGCGCTGGTACTTGATCTTGACGAGCGCCTCAAATATCTGACCTGTACCCTTACAAAAAAGACCCTCCTTGGGCTATCCCCACCAGGATTGACCACCACCATACGCCGCTCTTTCCCACTAGTTCATACTCGGACATCTGGGAAAACCTCTCTTGTTATCCCTAGAGCTAGGACCTCTCACGCCAAAGAGCCTTCAGCTTTAGGGCCCTCCTGGTTCAACACACTGCCCCTCCATCTCCTAAGCTCCAACTATATCGTGCTTCAAAACTTCATTACGTAACCACCTTATTAACACCCGATGCTGTAATTGCCACTAGTCAAAGCCGTACTCAATACTTATGACAAAGCTTATTACTAAGCTGCTAAGGACAACATAACTCTGGTATTGTTTGCATCAATCCTACCTGTACCAGCTTGTTTGTATCTATGTCTTAAGTTACTGTTATACTTATGTGTTGTACTGTTATACTGTGTATTTTCGTTTGTCTTACTGTGACAAGGTACCTTTGTAAATGATCCTATGGCTCAAAGGTTTTCCAAACTGCTGTTTAAATAAAAAAAAAAAATAAAAATAAAAACTGACATGCTGTGCTCTTTGTGTACAGCAACTGTATACTGACCCCCATTTAAAAATCAGTTTCTTTTTAAGAACTATACAATTCACTACAGTCATATTCAGTGAATTATATGTATACTGTAACTACATAGAGAATACTGGATGGACAACTATGCACAACCAGTGTGTTCTGCCACAGAGGGGCTCTGATTCACTCTGACCTTGAGAGCGAAGCTCGAGAGGTCCATGGGAATCAGAACCCAGAGGTGGCAGAACACATCGGTTGTGCATAGAGTTGCTTATCCTGTATTTTTTATAGTGTATAGTACTGTGTTAAATATGTGTGCATGAGTTCTTTTGCTTTCAAAATGAAACTGACTCATGCAGTCTCTAGAGGTTCTAGAATGCTGTTCTACTACAGTAGGGTAGAATCACATTCCATAACCTTTGGAACTGTGGTACAACAGCATTTTGAAAGGGATGAAATTCTATACAGAACAACACTCTACTATACACTATTAAAGTTTCCTGTTATGTAAGCAATAATGGCCAACAGGGTGGGTGGTATTGGGCAATACTGGACCGGCCAGGGGCGTAATGAGGCCCGACGCCGCAGGCAGAGGGCCTTATAGCCCTTGGCCGGTCCGGTATTGCCCACACCGCCCACCCTGGAGGGCATTATTGCGCTTAGAAAATGGCCATCTGTGTCTAGTTTAATTAAAAAGTAAAATAACAGAAGAAAGTAGTTTAAAAGTAATAGAAAAACTAGAAGAAAAAGTGTTGTTGGTAAAGTAGTCCCTCTGATTACTTATGCTGTTGATTCATGTGTTGCTCCCCCCCCGCAACAGCCATTCTCTTGAAGTGACCCCCCCCCACTGGACTCATTGCAGAGGAACAGATGAACTCAGTATGGCATTGTTTTTTGTTAATTTGTAATAGTTATGGAGAGAGCCTTTCTGTTGAAGTGATCCCCGAGGACACATTGTAGAGGAACAGATGAACTTAGTATGGCATCGTTTTTGTTTATTTGTAATAGTTTTGGTGCCAGTTTCGTTGTCATAGTAACACCCCCTCGACACGCACCAGCTTAGACACACATGGCTTCAAACAAGTAAGATGGTTAAAATAGAAGACGCGCTGTTAGGTGCGTGAGGTTGCGTTAGGCTGCAGTTGTGAAAATAATCACTATCTTCCTTGTGTGGTAAGAGTCAGTGGAGGCTCCGGAGCAAGAGTGTTAAAAGTGGCATAGAGTTACTGTGATTGTGGTCGTTTCAGTTACTTTTTGTAAAGCGGCGCGGTATTGTTCACTTTTTTTTTTTTCTTCACTTAGCTGTACCATCTGAACTGAGGTATTATGGCTAAAGCTGGGAAAAGTACAACAATTAAAGAGGTAACGATTTTGTATTAAATGAGATTGACGGTGTTGCTGTTCCAAGTTCCGTTCCTATCGTGCTGGGTATACTGTGTCTGGGCTAAGGACTGATGGCTGGTGGGGGCTCTCTCGCTAAGCGAGGGAAGAAAATGGCGGCATTTTTAAATTTTTAATTAGGTGTTGCAGCCAATTAGGAAGCTGGGTGAGCACCAGGAGACAGCCTGGGTGAAGGGGCATTGTAGACTGGTACTTTTTGTTTCCTGGGCATCTATTGAAAGTTAACGTACCCCTCTGGCAAGGGTACTAGCCAATCAGATGCCAGGAAATAAAAAGCCCATTTTCTAAATTAACTTAGAAAATGGGTAAGGTAATCCTAGCTTTCTGATTGGCTAGGACACCGATCTTAGCAGGCAGCTATTTTTCAGTAGAGCCCACTGAAAAACAAGTTCCCATTCATTGTGACCCATTACTTAGGATATTCTTGAGCAGCCTGAATTTTCAAATCAAGCAGCCACCATGATTTACTGTCATTAAGCAGTGACCGAGAGATGCATCTCCCCCCCCACCCGAGAGAAGTCACCTCCACACACACCGGGTACACTTACGAATCAGCACTGCTTCAGAAACTTGGCACAACCCTCCCCATACATACTTTTGTTTGTCCTTGACCTCCAATGTACAAAATGTAATGGATCTTCTGTCCATAGCAGGCTGTTCCTCACTGCAAACACCCACCCACCACCACCGAACTGCTGACGATACCCCGATTAACTCACTTTTTTTATTAACCCCTCAATAAGCAAAATGACCTGAACAGTTACTCTTATTGGTCATGGAGACAAAATAAGACAGTGTTTCTCTCACCCGTGTTCATATCAGGGGAGGGGGGAAGGGTAACCATGACAATAAGATTACAGAACAGATCACGCCTCAGTAAATAATTAAACTAAATGCTAAAACAACCCGAACAGTTCTTATTTCCAGTCATGGAGACAGGATAAGGTTACATAGGTTATCAGAGCAAAAAAAGACAGAGATCCATATAGCTCGCTAGGAAAATTTAAGTATAACCATATATTGAGTTTTTACGTAGATAAATATCTAATCTTGACTTGAAAATGTCCATTTTATCATTAGTTACCACATTTATGAGTAACTGGTTCCAGACACTAGTGACTCTTATTGTAAACCAGGAGCTCCTTTTCTTTGTTTTACAACATTCTCCCATAAGTTGGAAGGGGTGAGACCGAGTTTCATATGGATTATTTCTTATAGTTAGTCTCAATTTAGCCCATAAACTGTCATCATGAAGAGCTTTAAAAACCATACAGCGGTCCCCTCTCATTCTTTGATATTCTAAGGAATAAAGTCCTAACTTGTTTAAATGATCATCATAATTTAGATCTTTAACTTCGTTCATTTTCTTTGTTGCTTTTCTCTGAATTTTTTCCAGAGCACGTTTTGAGCCCTGGTCTTGTGGTGACCAAAACTGAGCACAATACTCCAAATGAGGTCTCACTAAAGAAGTATATAAGGGGAGTAACACTCTACTACTGTTACTTTGAATGTGCTTGTTTATACAGTGAAGTATTCCTCCAGTTTTTTTAATGACTTGTTGACAATGTAGTTTAGGACTCAAATTATGTTGTACCCTTATACCCAAGTCCCTTTCATCTTCCACCACATTTAATAATTTGCCTTCCAACTTATATTTGGCTAATAGGTTATTTTTCCCAAAGTGCATAACAGTACACTTATCTATATTAAAATGTAACATGTTTTTGTCTGCCAAATTTTCAAGTTCACCAAGCGCATGCTGTAGAGTATTTGCATCTTCAACATTATTTACAGTATGGCCTATGTGAGTGTCATCCACAAATTTGGTTAGCCATACACCGACTGACATGCTTAGTGAAGCAATATATATATTAAAGAGACATGGGCCGAGCACAGAGCCTTGTGGAACACCACTGGTTACTTGTTCCTTACCTGACTAAGAACCTTTTATACAGACTTTTTGCGTTCTATTGGTCAACCATGATTCCACCCATTTGGTAATATTACCATTTAAACCCATTTCAATCAAAGTGTCTAACAATTCGCCATGAGGGACCTGATCAAAGGCTTTTGAGAAGTCCAGCAAAATGACATCGACTGCCTCATTTCTATCTAGAGCCATACTAACTTTGCCGTAAAATTCCAGCAAATTTGTCTGGCATGATCTGCCCTTAACAAAACCATGCTGGGAATAATCGATATTAACTATTTCCCCTAGATATTCCTTGATGATTCCCTCTAGGATTTTACTCAAAATAGACATTAAGCTAATAGGCCGGTAGTTAGATACTTCATGTTTTGAACCCTTTTTATAAATAGGCACAACATTAACTTGCCTCTATACATCAATTACTTGTCCTTCATCAATAGACCTAATAAATAATGCTGTAATTGGACCAGATAAGGGAATGGCCAGTTCTTTGAGAATGCGAGGGTGAAGACCATCCGGGCCTGATGATTTAATAGAGTCCAACCCTAATAGATGCTTTTGAATGTCTAATGCTGTAATAAGGTGCGACCCAGGTGTTTTATGTGGGTTGATTTTTTAGGCAGGACTTTATCAAAAACAGAGGTAAAGTATTGATTACATAGCATTGCCATATTGGAATTCTCTAAAATCATTTTACCAGTTGAATCCTTTAATGGGCCTAGGGTAGGAGTAGCACCCCTTTTATTATTTACAAATCTGTAAAAGGACTTATAGTTATCCTTAACCCTTGTTGCCAAGTTTACCTCATAATCCCTTTTGGCTTTTTTAACACAACTTTTTGGTTTTTTCAGTAAATATTTATAATATTCCCAATTTGATGGTGTACCACTAAGTTTTGCGTTTTTGAATGCCTTATTTTTTTGTCTTATCAGTTTTTTAACTTTGGCATTTATCCAGGGAGTTTTACATTTAACTTGATCTCCTTTTTTCATTTGAGGGATATACTTTAATATTCCTGTAGATAATTTAGTATTGAATATAGACCATATTTCATTCAGTGACTTGTTCATAAATTCCTCTTCCCAGTCCCACGATGTCAACTCTTTATTAAATTCCTGGAAATCAGCTTTTTTGAAATTATAGATAACTGCACATCCTGTGTCAGAACCATAGATACCTTTATATGTAAAGTTAACCATAGAATGGTCACTAGTTCCAAGGGGGTGGGAAACATTACAGTTAGTTATACTGTCACCCAGATTATGTAAAACTAGGTCAAGTATATTATTTCCCCTAGTATTCTGTTTCACTATTTGCTCCATATTATTTAGCAAAAAGGATTCAAGGTAAGTATTTTCAATTTGGGTAATAGTGCTAAGAGTGTTCCAGTTTATCCCTGGGAGGTTAAAGTCACCCATGAGTAAAGCATTTTTTGTGGAGGAAATGCTATTTATATA
This sequence comes from Neoceratodus forsteri, assembly GCA_016271365.2. Taxonomy (NCBI): domain Eukaryota; kingdom Metazoa; phylum Chordata; order Ceratodontiformes; family Ceratodontidae; genus Neoceratodus; species Neoceratodus forsteri. The sequence goes on from CM028131.1 coordinate 685,329,569, forward strand.
ATCCAATAGCAAGGAGTCCTCTTCTACAGTAACTGAAGGTGGCCTGTAAATTACTCCTAGATTTATACAATTTGATGTTTTTAAGTATATTTTAACCCATAAGGCTTCTATTTTAGGCCATTTTAATAACTCGACATTTTTAACTTTTATGCTGTTGAAGATGAATAGTGCAACTCCTCCACCCCTACCAATGGTTCTATTCTTATGAAATAAAGTATACTCAGGGATATTTTTGTCCCAAGGATCATCCTCCTTCCACCAGGTCTCTGTAACTGTACAGATGTGGACATCCTGCTGTTTTAGAGCATATAATAACTCCTTGTATTTACTGTTTAAGCTCCTAGCATTTATAAGGAGGATGTTCCAGTCGATATGTTTATGTGGGCTATTTATATTATGTTTAACCAAAGGTGAAGTGGCAACATCCCCCCCTAAATTTAATTTAAAATATTTTCGATTTGCTGCCTAAGTCTATTCCCAAAAATGCACTTTCCCTGTCTATTTAAATGTATTCCATCTCTGGCATATAATGCCTGGTTTATAAAACCTTCCCAATTACTCATGAAAACAAAATTTTCTCTAAGGCACCATCGCTTTAACCAACCATTTAATGTTATTATGTCTTGCCTTTTTTGACAATTTGCTCTGGGAATTGGTAATAATCCAGAAATGATCAAGTCACCACCTTGATTTTTAATTGTGTCCCCTACAGCTTCAAAATCTCTCTGGATTTCTAGCAAAGATCTTTTCCCTAGATTGTTTATTCCAGCATGAATTAAGGTGATTGGGGTCAGTGTGTGCTCCTGAAGGCCTGGAAGGAGTTGCTTAATATTATTAATACCAGCACCTGGTAAGACACTAACTGTAGTAAAGGGATTCCTGTTTTTACATATTATGTGATCTGTGTAACATGACATTGAATCACCTATTACAAGTACATCCCTTGGAATTTTCATTGTTTTAGGACTGGTAGGATCAGTACACTTTATATTACTTGTCGGTGGTGTGTCCAAATTTTTTTGGGGGGAGGGGATGAAGGACCCTTCCTTTATTGTACTATCATTCTCATGCATTGATTCAATACTTGGGTCATTTTGGAGTAGACTAAATTGATTTGAAGTTTGAATGTTGGAGCTACCCCCTATATTTCTTCTCCCCTTCTTACCAGTCTTTTTTTGGACCAAAAACCAATCTCCTTCATCGGGATTTCCCCCTGTAAATTGGTCCTCAGGAGTAATTAAGTGTATATCTTGTGCGGAATCCAGGGTGTCTACCACCGCATCAATATATTGCTCCAAGTAGCTTATATCAGCCTGAGTCTGTACTCTTTGTTTTAATTCTAAAATCTCATTTTTTAAACTGGTTATTTGTATACAGTTATCACACTTAAATTCCTGACTATATTCTCTGTACGCATACATACCACAACTGTTGCAGCATATGAAATCTAGTCCGCTACATATGTCCATTTTCTTGTATAAGGGATTTAGTTTTTTGGCCCAGCACCCAGTGACACAGCTGACACAGCCGACACGCGCCGACGTGCGTGTCTCTGCGTGCTTCTCCGCGTGCGGCAATGCGCGCTTGCTCGTGTCGCCTCTGCTCGCAGCAGGTACAGCTTTTAAAAGTAGCACCACCGAAGTGTTACCAGGGTCACAGCACCTCAGAAATAAAGTGCTTAAATTAAATTAAAACAGCATTAAAATAGTGAGGGTTTGAATGTTGAAGCCCCCAAAAGTGTGCAGTATATTCTGCAGCAAAGAAACCTTTTAAAACAGTGAGCTGTAGTTCAGTAGATATAGTGCACTAGAACTACAATCACTCTCCTCCTATTTCCTGGTTAAGGAAAGATAGGGCTCAATATGCAACACGATATAGCAGGTTACTGTGTTAAAATAAAGGCATTTGCTAGTACATTTCAAGTTTCATAGCTCCCAACAGAGTCACTGCACCCAGTTTGATTTTGTAATATTAAACTCTCCCACTCGCAGCAGGGTACAGCTTTTAAAGGTAGCACGACCCAGAAGTGTTACCAGGGGTCACAGCACCCTCGAGAAATAAAGTGCTTAAATTAAATTAAAACAGCATTAAAATAGTGAGGGTTTGAATGTTGAAGCCCCCAAAAGTGTGCAGTATATTCTGCAGCAAAGAAAATCCTTTTAAAACAGTGAGCTGTAGTTTAGCAGATATAGTGCACTAGAACTACAATCACTCTCCTCCTATTTCCTGGTTAAGGAAAGATAGGGCTCAGTATGCAACACGATATAGCAGGTTACTGTGTTAAAATAAAGGCATTTGCTAGTACATTTCAAGTTTCATAGCCCCCAACAGAGTCACAGCACCCAGTTTGATTTTGTAATATTAAACTCAGACAGTGTTTCTCTCACCCATGTTCATGTGTGTGTGTGTGTGTGGGGGAGGACCATGACGATGAGATCACAGCATGGTTCAGTAAAAAGTTAACCTTAAGCAAAAGAACCTGAACAGTTGTTCTCAAGGGTCACTGAGACAGAATAAGACAGTTTCTCTCACCCGTGCTCATGTGGGGAGGATGGGTTGGGGAGGAGAGAGTAACCATGACAACAAAATGAACACTCACAGCTACAGAGGCTCCACTAGGACAAGAGTCCCTACTTAAAGAAAAACAACACAGTATTGAAATAAGGTGGAGGAACTATTTTATTATAAATTAATGCATACAGCGAAGAGTTTAAACATTTACTAATAAAACTTTTTTTCACACATGTAAAATACACTAGCCCATTTTCTAAGCGCAATAATATCCTCCAGGGTGTGCAGTATTGGGAAATACCAGACTTTCCAGGGGCTATAAGGCCCTCCACCTGTGGCATCAGGCCTCATTATGTCCCTGGGCAGTCCAGTATTTCCCTATACTGCCCACCCTGTTGGGTATTATTGCTTACATATGATTTGCTCCTTACAAAAGGGTTCTTGCTGTGCAGTAAATGCAATTAAAAAGCTGCTTTATGACTTACTGAGTAATCTTGTTTCACAACAAAACAAAATTAGGGTTAGTAGTGAAACTATTTTAAGCATCTTGTTTTTCCAGGAATTTGTTGCAACTCTGTTACGTATATAGCAGTGATGATGTGGTCTCATTTGTATCTTGCATATTACAGTCACTAGATAACTACAGTGCAATGGATATGTATGCACTAAAGGCTTTAGTACACATTTTCTTACAATGATATTTTACTCAGTGGTAATTGCTAGTCATGTCTTCTCATGATTATAACTTAGTTAGTCCACAAATACACCCATTAGCAAAAAGGTGTAATTATAACTAGGGAGCATCATAGGGAAACCCAGTTATAATTCGTCATTACAGCAGTTGGTTATAGTGGTGAACATGCACCAGGTTTTCCTCACTCCACAGATGCACCAGTTCTTCCCTTCCTTGCACACACACTCCTTCACCTCAGAGCCAACAACTCCTTGAACCTGACCATGGTTGTTCTCGCTCATAGTCAGGAGTACTGTAAAATCACCTACCCATTTTTCACACCTTGTCACAGGACTGACTCTTTTCTTCATCCTCCACAGAATCTAGTATCTCTTTCTCCCCCTCTCATCTGTGAGTCCACAGGTCACATGCTGCAGATTGCTATGGAAATGCAGTCACCAAGGTTACAGCAATTTTTCAGGTTCACTTGCACTTGCACAAGGAACATCTTGCTACTAATGGTATTTTAGAGGTGTGTCACTGCCGAACCAGTTACAGCTGAAACTGCAATGGGCTTGGTAGTATAGACCAATGACCAGGCACTCTGGTCATGACACTAGTTCTGCTGGCTGGGGTGGCACTTTGTGTAGTTGAAAAAAAATGAACTGCTCTAATGAGAGAGTGCTTCATTTCTTTATGTAGCTGTAACTGCAGGCATGCGCATTAGCCCCAGTCAGGTCACACATAGTTTTTCTTTTTTTTTCTCCCCAGAGGATTGGAAAACAAAATCATTACCACCACTATCCTTACCAGTACTGTAGGAAGGGTGGGAAGAGAGAAGAAGCTGCCCCAGGCACAAGCTTCCATGGGGTGCACATGCGTTTGTTTGTTTTCAGGGTATTCAAAAGTTCAGTGTGTCTGCACATCTCTGCTCCACCCTCTCCACATTTAACTAATTGTTGCTATCATAATATGGTGGCTATGTTAAGATTTCTTACTGTCTTTGATTCCCAACACTAGCGGCTTTGATTTGATTTTTATTTTCCTCCTCTCCTCTCCCTCCATATATTGTCAATCATGTCTAAAGAAATCTTTCTTCCATGTCTTGCTCTGCTCCTCCCCCGGCTCTCCATACAGTGTCACTGTCTGCTTAGTGCTTTTGCTTTTCATCCCGCCTCCCCCAGGCACCACCCCCTAAGTGACTCCTGCCCCTTCCATTGTCAGGTACCAGCCTGTGTGTCCTGCTCCTGTGCCGCACCACTTCCAAAGTTAAGCATCATCACACTGCGGCACTGCCATATGAGCATGGGGCTAGGGCACAGTTTGACTTACCACAGTAATCAATATGCTGCTTTTTTCTGATTGGCCCCATAGATGTCCGCACATAAAACAAATAATTTCTTTTGTTCTCCCTCCCAGTGCACAGCCATAATCTGCAGGATTTCAGACAGGCCGAGTACGGTGCCAGGTCCGGTCCCTTTTCATTTCTTAATCTTTTTTTTTTTTTGTAAATTAACTTTTCTCGTCACAAGGTCGCCGTAGGCAGCAGCTGAACCGAACTTGCCGGCTTGTCGCTCGCTCTCTGCTGTACCTACTTTAGTTTTCCTTAACTCTATTCTGTTCCAGACAGTGTTCCAATTCCAAACTTTCTGCTGCTTCAGTAGTAACTTGCGCTGGCTGCCAGAGCCGAGAACAGCAGCTCAGAATGAACTGCTTGCTCCTCTGCACACTGCCATCATCACATTCGTACCGTGTTTTTTGAAAGTGGTCAAAAATGAATGATCTTTGAGCTTTGTATACATATTTTTAATCCGATACAAAAAAATGATAGGATGTCAAGAAGGATGTATAATAACACCATTTTGTTATATTTCACTTAAAAGGCTTGGCAATTTCTGATGTGACATTCATACTTCTTCAGGGTCAAACAACATCTTGCAGCCTTCATAAAATGATTAAATATTTTAAACAGCTCCCGCTTATACCTCCATTGCACCTTAAGACTGATACTGTTATCATTTTTGTCAAAGCCAGTTTCATCCACATTTGTCATTTCTGCATGTATGAATTATCTATTAATTGCCATGTCAAAATGCATAATAAGGGATGTTCTCAGGGTGGTATCGGATGATCTGTCTAGGGCTTTTAATCAATGCTGATTTTTAATTTTCATAGTCGAACATAAATCTTTACCATTCTGGACCACATATAATGCGTCTGTACCCATGTGGTGACAAATGCAGTAGTTATATTATCAAACATTATACCCCAGGGTGAATAGATTATCAAGGGCTTTCAGCAAAAGAACACACAGTGGGAATTACATGCGGAAGAGATGATTGCAATGCTGGGGAATAGAAGGGATTGCTTTTGCCATTCATAAATCATCTTCCTGCAAGCTAATCTTTCTCATTTAAAAGTAGAACAAATACTTTTCTTAACAGAGTCAAAATCTGCCTCTTCCCCTCTCTTTCTACAGTACTAGTGCATGACTGAGCTTTTCAGTGCCTGATCTCAGCATATGCACCTACCTTATATTTTGCTCTTTGAGGTTCCTGTTACTGGATACAGTATTGACAGCATTTTGTTAAAAATGTAGCTTTGTATTTAAGTTATTGGTACCTGAGAAAAGAAGGAGCTAGAATAGCAAAGGAAAATAATGTTCCTTCCAGTGTAAACTATCACGTTCTTTAAAGTGTTCTCTCTGTCTATCTACTGTCTGCCCTAAACACTCTGTTCTCCTTCCCAGCACAGGGCATTCAATTAAACCCTTTTGCTTCCTCCCCCTGTGTGCTGTCCAGCCCACACCCTCCATTCCCCCACTGGACCCAGCATCCAATTAAACCCTAGTGCTCCCTCCCTCCCTCCGTGTGCTGTCTGCCCCACACCCTCTGTTCCCTATCCCAGCACTCGGCATCCAATTAAACCCTCCTGCTCTCTCTCTCTCTCTCTCTCTCTCCCTGTGCTGTCCACCCCACACTCTCCATTACCCCACCGGACCTGATATCCAATTAAACCCTCCCGCTTCCTCCCTCAGTGTGCTGTCCGCCCCACACCCTCCGTTACCCATCCCGGCACAAACCTGCAAGTGAACTTTTGGCATTGACAAATGCTTGTTTTCTTTTGGAAATCAACTGGAAACTAAAGATCTCTGTTTAAAAAGTCAGTACCAATGTCAAATGCTCTTTTAACAAACTCTTTTTTCTATAGTCGTTTTTTTCCCCTGGAGCTGGCAGATGGGCTCTGCCCTCCCCCCCCGGGGGGGCTCATATCCATTTCTGAATCATGACCCCATCACCAGGATCACAGTCAGGATCTTCATGGAGCCTGCCAGCTCCATTTTTCAATTTTCATCTGTCCCTGTTGTGGCCGCACATACGCACACGGAGGTGCATGCATGCTGTGGTCCTGCAACACCCTCTCTTCATGCCGCCTTCCATCCTGTGCTACCAGCAGGCCTCCACCCGGTGGCAGTTGTGTGGCAGCATCCCTCACTGGGAGAAGAGAGGAGAGCTACCTTGCGGCTGCTCAGTTCCACTCCCGCCCTCTCCCCAGCCAACCCCCAATGACCCAGGCTCATTCCCAAACCCGGGTCACCAGAGTGGTGCGAGGTGTGTCACCGAGCACCTCAACCCTTAGTGCCACTGGACTGGTACCAGTGCATCAAATTTACTCATTTCAATGCAACTGCTTGGTAACAATGTGCAACTGCCTTATATTTATAATGTATAATTGCTGTGGTGAAAAACACTCCCCAGCAATTATATAACATAATACAAGGGGTGGTGTGTAAAATTCTCACTTTACACACCCTCAGTGTTGGATGCTACATAAACCCTTTGATCTTTGCTCTCAGGGTTTATGTAGCATCCCTCACCCAGGGCAGGATTAACAAGTTGTGGTGCCCTGGGCAATTTAGAATTGTGGGGCCCCCTGTGGCTTAACCAATAGGCCGGGCCCCGAAAGCTGAACAATTTTTGATGCCTTAAAATGAATTTGGAGGGGTTTCCATCTATTCTGAATGGTGATTCCCACATGATCACATAGCAACCCCTTGCAATATGGTTTTTACTACTACTACTCCTTCATGTGATAGACTCCATGGTCAGAGTCAGACACACTGTTAAGGCAGTAGTCTCACTCTCAAAAACATATTCATTTCCCTTCTTTAGTAAAGAAGGGAAATACGTAATTTTAGAGGGTGAGACTACAGCCTTAACAGTGTGTCTGACCATGAAGCCAGCCAGGCAGGAGCCTATCACATGTTTAGAATTAATTTGTTCCAACCCTCTGGGACTGCATTTGAAACCATCGCAGTCTGCTGCAGTGCAGCCTGCTACAATCTCTAAACAGCATATTACTTAGGTGACCGAAAACAAGATTAAAGGTACCACTGGATCTTCTTCAGCTTGCATGGACTCTCCTTTCATCTTTACAAGTAAAGCAGTTACATGCTGCCAATATGGCTAATTCAGCTCCTAACCATTCTACCCGACTACCTCCCACCCAGGACACCAGTCTGATGCTCCAATATATCTGATTCAGCTTCCACCAGCTTTTCGCTACTGCTTTCTGTCTACCAAGGACTGCAGTTTGATGCTGAAATGTTGCTGAATAAGCTCCTACTGCTCTCCCTCTTGCCCACCCTGGACAGCCTGCCATTTAAATGTGTTGGCCATCCTTAGATCAGTGGGTTGGTGTACCTGGTGTTGTGTTGGACAGCAGGTAGTGGTGGGTGCTGCTGTGAGGGACAAGGAAGGTAACGCAGATACAAACCTGCTGCAGCTACTGTGAATGTTTGCTGAGGTCACAGTACTGGCCACAGTCAGCAAGAGACCTGAGTAACTGTGGCTGCCTTACAAAACTTCACTGACTGGTGACATGATGACAAACAAAGCACTGGGGGAAGAAGTGAGATAAGCTGGCTGGTGCAATGAGATGCCAAATTTCTCCCACTTCCTTTTCCTATAGTATGATCCTCTTGGATGGGGGGGGGTAGTAACAACAACAAAAATGGAAAGGGACCAGGGGGTAATCATATCAGATGACCTTAAGGTTGGCAAGCAATGTGAGAAGGTGATAGGGAGGGCTGGGGGGATACTGGGATGTATAGGAAGAGGTATCAGCAGCAGAAAACAGGAAGTTGTTATCCCCCTGTACAGACAGTTGGTGAGACCCCATCTGAAGTACTGCATCCAGTTCTGGAGACCCCATCTCTGCAAGGACATAGACAGGATGGGGGCAGTTCAGAGGAGGGCAACTAAAATGGTGCAGGGTCTGCAAGAGAAGCCATATGAGGAGAGACTAACGGAGCTTAATATGTATACCCTTGAGGAAAGGAGGGAGAAGGGGGACATGATAGAAACGTTTAAGTACCTCAGTGGAATCAACAAAGTCCAAGAAGGTAGCGTCTTTCAGAAAAAGAGATGTGCAAGAACAAGGGGACACAATCTGAAGATAGAGGGGGGATGGCTCAGGGGCAATGTGAGGAAGTATTTTTTCACAGAGAGGGTGGTGGACGCATGGAACAGCCTTCCTGAGGAGGTTGTGGGGTCTAAAACTGTGGGAGAATTCAAGAATGCATGGGACAGACATGAGGCAATTTTTGTGGGGGGTAGGAAGAAATAGGCTGTTGGTTAAATAGGATCTGCAGCTTATCCAGTAGGTAGGGAAATGAACAGACTAGGTGGGCCAAGCGGTCCTTATCTGCTGTCAAAGTCTATGTTTCTATGTTTCTCTTCTCATATCTTTTTATTTAAAACTTTTTTAAATAACAAACAAACATAGAAACATCAATCAATCAATCAAAATCTTTATTTATCCAGGTGGGCACCATTGAGCAGGGCTCATTTGCAAGATGGACCTGGTCATACAAAAATCATAGTACAGTAACATGGTAAAACATAATGCAATATTATACAAAGAAGAAAAATATACATATGTACATCAACATTTGAGTGAGAGGGCCTTTACAACAGATAGGTTCATAACTGGGTACAGCCGGAATGTTTACTTAAAAGGAGAGAGAGAGAAAGGCAAGAAGAGGGGATACCAACTTAGGAAGAAATGACAGGGTTGGAATAGTTAACTGGCATACTTCAGGGAAGGGGGTGGAACTTGGCCATGGCTAAAAAGAGGCAGAGAAGCTGGTATTTTGTTAGGGAGAGAGAGGCAAGGCGGGAGGCAGGATGGTCTGAAGTGAAACTGGAAAATAGGTGAGCTAGCGATGTGGGAAACATTTCAGGATTCCTTCACGGAGCAGTCATAGAACAACTTGAAAATATTCAGAGTAACAGGACAGCTCAGCTTCAAGTTTTTTGCATATTGTTCCATGAGGAAGGCAACGAGAAACTTATGGCAGCTCTGCTGAAACGAGATTCGACCTTAGGTAATTGCAAGGCAATTAGGGAATAGCTTCTTAGAGCACAGGCACCCATCACACTCGGGGGAATACAATCAGAGAAGTATAGGGGGAGCTTGTGGTAACCGCTCTGAAAGCCCATAGAGCGGCATTTCTATTTCTGTTATAATGAAGGGAAGTCCAGCCCAGTGCAGTGTACAAGGAGCAATGGTGTGTGGAAAGTGGAAGGCCTGTTATGAACCTGACTGCTCTATGATATAGGGTGTCCAACTTAGCCAGAGCAGAGGCAGTACAATGGCTGTAGATAAGGTCTGCGTAATCTATTAATGAAAGGAACGTGGCTTGAACCAACCGCTGCTTGGCATCCCTAGTAAGGAAGTGGTTAATTCTGTAGAATAGTCCTAGTCTTTGTCTTAGTTTCATCTGTAGTTCTTCGAGATGTTCAGAGAAGGAGAGTTTGTGATCGAGCCCTACACCCAGATATTTGAATTTTGGCACATACTCTAGATTTTCTCCAAGTACTGTGGCAATCTGAGGGATAGCCCCAATGCAAGCGGGGTTTGTAGCATAGGAGGAAGGGGAAAAGAGCATCACTTTTTTTTTTTTGTATTAAGCAGAAGCTTTTTGCTTATGAGCTGGTATTGCAATAGGCTAAATTCAGCTTGGAGGTCTTCACAGGCTGCTGCCAGCGAAGGACGACTCAAATAAAGTACTGTGTCGTCAGCGAACAAGTGGATATTGGCCTTATTGATGTTGTCATCGATGTTGTTAATGTAAACCGCAAACAACAGGAGACCAAGGATAGAACCCTGAGGCACACCTCTCTGTAGGGGTTTAAGTGGTGAAAGATTATCTTCAGCCTTAACCTGCTGTTTCTGTTCCGCAAGGTAGTCAGCAAACCAGCACATAGAGTTAGGGTCCAGCCCTAGGTTACATAGGGAGGAAAGAAGCAGGCTATGGTCGACTGTGTCGAAGGCCTTACTTAGATCCAAAAAAAAATAGCACAGACAAAATTCCTATTGTCAAGGTCAAGGAGCCAATCATTAGTCACTTTTGCTAGGGCAGTTATGGTGCTGTGCTTTGCTCTGAATCCACACTGCACTGGGTTTAACAGACTCCTGGATTCAAGGTACGCCCTTAGCTGACCACTCACTATCTTTCCCAATAATTTAGACAGAATGGGGAGGAGGGAGATCAGTCTATAATTCTTAAGGTCGCAAGTGTCACCTGATTTGAGCAGAGGGATGACATGGGCTACTTTTCATTGCGAGAGGAGGTTCCCCTGGGATAGTGACAAGTTGAAGAGGTACCGGATTTGTACTGCCAACACATGGTATGCACATTTCAGAAAGTAAGGCTCTATAGAGTCCAAACCTGCACCCTTCTTGATATCCAACTGCAGCAATAGATCTTCAACCTCTTTTTAGAGAGGCAGGCAGGAAGGAGAAGGCCTCTTTGGTAGCAGGAGACTTGTGAAACAATAATCCCTGCTGAGTGTGGATGGCATTAGCAGTGGATGTGTCAAATGCTAGCCCAGCAGTTGCGAAATGATTATTGAGGGCTTCCAGTATCTCCGATCGGTCTGAAATGGTGTTACTACCAGATATAATTTTTGATGGGAGGAGTTTCCAGGTGAATGACCAGGCATGTCCTTTATTGTTTTCCAAAATTTTGAAGGATTCCTTGAGGCAGAGTCTATCTCAGTGCGATAGAAAGCAGCCTTGGCTGCTCTGACCAACTTGGTGCACTTATTGCGTACTCTCCAAAACTGACACCAATCCAAGTCATTCTTGCTTCTGCATGCTTTTTTCCAAAGTGTATCCCTATCTAGCATGGAAGCTTTGAGTTCTGGTGAAAACCAGTGGCAAGTGTTGCTCCTTACACGTACCTTTACCATGGGGGCATGCCTGTTTAAGGCCGCAGTTAGTATTTCGTGAAAGACAGTATATGCCTCATTAACCGTTTTGGTTAAGTAGAAATCCTGCCATCGCAGGGAATGTTTCAATTAGTTGAGGTAGGCAAAGAAATTGAAGTTGCGTTTATACCTCTTGATTGAGAACTTTGCTGTGGATTATGCACAGATCTGATGCTGGCGAGGAAACAGTGATCACTGATGTCAGAGAAAAATATTCCAACATGGGAGAACAGGTGTGGTTTGTTAACCAAAATTACATCTAAAAAGGGTGCTGTTACTAGGGTTCTTTTTATTTGGGCGAGTGGGTTCACCAATGAGTTGCACCAGCCCCAAGGTGTAACAAAAGGATTTCAAGGGAGCCGAGGCTTTTGATAACCAGTCATAGTTCAGATCATCAAGAATAATAGTTTCCAGCATACTAAGCCCCAGGGCAGAGCTTAGAGGTGACAAGAGATGTGACCCTGCAGACAGGGGCCTATAACAGCCTATTACACAGAGTGCACAAGAAGGTGATAATTCAACCTTTAGGGACAAACATTCAAATTCATTAGGGGAGGAGGATGATTCTAGACATGATACAAAGAATTTGTCCCCGACATAAATCGCCACCCCTCCGCCTCTCAATTGCCTATCAGCTTGAAAGAGCAAATAACCTGGGATGTTGATTTCCTTGTCAGGAGTGACTGGTCTAAGTCAGGTCTCAGTGATCACCAGAACATCAGGTAGGGTGTGGCTAACCAAGCCTGGATCATGGTGATCTTTTTCAAAAGGCTGCAGACGCTGACATGCAGGAATGATATTCCTTTAATTCCAGCAAGGTCGGAGGGAGAAGCAAGGGAATCTAGAGGCCCCGGGTTGAGCTCGACATTGCCTAAGCACAATAGCAATAAAATCCTTTTTAAGGCAGCAAAAGTTAATTTCAGTTGCAGTTGTTCATCAGGTGCATATCATTTTTTTTTTTACCTGATAAAGTCAAGAAGAAGGTAAATAGGGCAGGCACTGGTGGTGGTCTGGGCAGGCTAAATTTGATGTGGGTCCACTCTGCTGACTGATCATGCTCCTCACCAGTGGCTCCTACTACTCGATGACCTCTCTGTCTCTCTGACATGAGGCGGCAGCAGGCGTGTTCTGCACTGCCTTGGTTGATAATTCAGCTTCTGCTGGCAGTGGCACTACTGCTGACTGACTGGGTTTATCTTTTTTTTTTGTTTAAACTAATGATTTTCTGGACCACGAGACTCAACCAGACTGAGTCGACGGCCAGACCAAACAGTGGGCCTAGTGACCACCCACAAGTGCTGAGGCACAAGTGATGCGGAGTGTGGATGGTTGGTCTCTCTCTCTATCGATGATGATGACAGGAGGCTTTCTGAGAGGAAATGAATTTGGCGGTGCATTGCACCATTTTCTGTCATCCAGGTGGGACTTATTTCATGTATGACGGGACCAACATGCACGGTACGTGATTTAGGACCTGAGGGCCAGGGGACAGAAAAGTTATGGTCTGGGAGGGAGGGAGGGTGGGGCAAACAATCAACAGACCACATTGGAACTATTTAATTGGCTAGCATGTTGTGCTTCACCTGCAGAGAGAATGTCCATGGGAAACAAAAATGCCGCAAACGGCGAGCTGTTTGGACAATCGAGGCAGTGGGGCAAATGGTCGGCGGCAACCACAGATGATCGACCCCCCTACAAGGTTTAGTCACTCAGTGGGAAAGTACAGGGGGCAGGGAAGAAGAATAAAAAAAAAGGAAAAATGAAAGAAAAAAAAGAAATCAGTGGCCTCTCAAACCATGGGGCCCTGGGCAATTGCCCCTTCTGCCCTATGGTTAATCCGGCCCTGCCCTCACCTCAGGTATATGTAAAATTATAGTTATACACACCACCCCATGCATTATTCTATATATAGTGGCATTTGTAGTATTGGTCCTTTAAACATGCAGTTTGATGCATAATATGCCGTACTACTGGTTCATCTCTACATAAACTAGAGTACTATTAGAATCCATATAGCTTAAGGAACATTTGTAACAGTCTTTTTCTCCCCTGAAAAACTATTTTTCAAGAGCAGGTTCTTGTACTGTAGCTCAAACTATTCCCAGACGTGAAATATCACCAGTATTACTATAATCTTGCACTTAGATATTAGTTCCTCCTACTACTATATTTATTTCCTTAACATCAATCAAATTCTAACTCTGCACTCCAAGGTACACCTCCCTTACAAAGTCATGGGCATCTTTCTTTACATATACTGCCTGTTATCAAGAGAAATGAATCACTGAGAGAGGTCATTGCTGCAGAGTTTGTCACAATGTGTGTCAAATACACTATGGTCCTTTTCTATGACATCTTGTAATGATTTATTGTAGTATAAAGGTACACAGTACTTCAGCTGCATGGCAGGTGAAGTTAGTTCACTGCACAAGCCCTCTTGTTAGTCTGTCACGCCACCTGCTCCCACAAACTAAATCCTTGTGAACAGGGCACTGAGAAGCAAGCAGGGACTGTACTAACTCATTACAGTTCAATTCCTGATATTTGCGTTTAAAAATTATACAGCAATCTATGGGCCTAGTGCTCACTGACCACCCAAACTAATGAATAACCAAAGAGTTATGATCAAAAGTTGTACATGAATTTATAATTTATACCACACAAGGAAAGAAAACAAGTGCCAACACTTATTCTCAATAAACAGTTTTCAAAACTGAGTTGCCAATTTCTACAATGTATGAAGCATGGGCCCATTTCTCAGTTGTAAGAAGACTGGAAAAAAAACATTGCAGCACCAGTCTCCTGCTTGTGACACCCCTAGCTATACTCATATAGGTTGGGGAGCCCTTCGGCGACAACTCATGTTAAAGTGTGCTGGGGTGCAGAAGAGGGCAGGGTCACCATACAAACATCATGCACTACCATGTACAGAAGCATGGCAACACCACAACACAGGGTGCAGCACTCTTCTGCCACTCACTAAGAACAGTTTTAGGTTGGCAGTAGGGATGTTAGAGTACCAAAATCTGTGAGTGACTGGAAGGGGATTTAGGACTTGTATGAGTGACTGGAGCTAGGGAGGGGGTATCCATGGACTACAGGGACAGTTCAGATTTGTGGGGCTGGTTGGGGCCTCACTGGACCACCAGGGATTATGGCAAGGGATGTATGGGGTGATGTTTTCAGCAGGCCATCATCTGCCCTAAGGTACATGTCAGCCAAGTGAGGGACATTTCTAAGTTAGAAACCAGGTCCTGCATGCACAGGATGTGCATGACATTGTGCTATGTGCATACATGCATGAGGTGCAGGGTCAGACTGGCCCACCTGGATACCTGGAAATTTCCAGTTGGGCCCCGCTTAGTAGGGTAAGTGGTTACCTTCTGAACTCTGAAAACCTTTGCATTTATCTTCATTTTTTCTAATTAAATGGGGTATCTGGGACACTGTTGATAAATGTAAGATGCAAACACAGAACTAGTGTATCAGATTGAAGTGGAATATTGATATGAGTGTGTCAACCTGGGCCCTCCTCTATTGATTTTCCAGGTGGGCCCTTGTATCTTCTTTCCAGGTGGGCCCTTTGTACTCCAGTCTGACCCTGATGAGGCGGTATCCTGCACTGTTACCATATGCAAACCCAGTTTGCACAAAGTAACAAATGGAATGCCTTATTTGCCTCACTTGCATTCTAAGATTTTCATGGGGGAGCATATCTACTGTTTTCAGCCTGACAGTTTCATGTGTCAGCACAATGGTGAGACTCTTTACTCAGTCCCTAGTGGAAAAAATATCTACTCACCAGTAAAAGGGATCAGTATTTTATAAAAAAAAACAAAAATCACATATATGAAAAGGCTATAAGGCAGAAAAAAAGTGTCATGGTTTGTTCAACCACTTTATCTGGGTATTAAATTGCTCCTTATGTTGGTACCCACACCAAAGTCCTACATTTAGTATCTCAAACTTATTTCATTTAAGCTTAAATTCTCTGATGCAAGGTTAAACTGTTTGGGGGTATTTTGTTTTGCTTGCCTCATTCCCTCTTAACTATAGAGCCCCATTGCATACATGTGATTTTTCTAATGAAATACTAAAGCTTTTTACCAATGAGTGGTTTATTTTCCCCACTATGGAATGTCATTGAATCAGAGATCATGGAGAAGACCCATCATGGTTGTGTAATTTTTTTTTTTTGCTTGTGATACAGAGGGTCACATTGCTCCTTCTGTGTGTGTCTCTCTGCTACCTGTATTGTGGCCCATGAAATTGTAGCTGAAAACTGGGTCCTGTATTCCTTGAAGATATTTACAGTATTTAGAATCATATGAGGATGCTGAAATAAAGCAGCAGTATTTGTAAGTCATCATGGGGGTTTTGTAGTAATAATATATTTCTGCAAAAAAAAAAAATCAAATTGCCAATTTTTCTATTCAAATTCCTTTCATTCCTGAACTGAGATACGTGATTTTGCCATTTTTAAAAGCGCATGCTCTCTTGCAATGCCCATCAACAAACCAGTTGACATTTTGGTGTAGTGCAGTGCTATTTACCATCAGAAATATGTGCTACCACCATCATAAGACATCCACTATGTAGATCCAATGTTTATGGTCAAAAGGTACCCTAAACACAAACATACGAACATGCCAGCAGATAAAGAATTTATGGTCTATGTAGTCTGCTCTATTGTGCAACTCCCAATGTTTTTATAAAGGAAAATACCCCCTTCCCCATTTCCCTGTTGGTCACTCTCCATTTCTGGACTTGCCACTCCTCTTTATGTAACATACAAGGCCACCTTCCTCTTGCCAATCCTACCTTTTCAAAACTAGTTAAAACTATCATTAAAATAATCAAGGTCACTGATTTACATGATTAAAGTAATGAAATTCCATTTTCAAGACTTGAAATGGCAGGGATTCACTGGTGATTGTTATTCTAATTTCTGGATTTTACTGGGATTCTATTGTCATTCTTTTAGAAAGTGTATAAATAATAATTATAAAAGAAGGCTCAATGTACAAAGCATTAATCAAAGCAAATTGAAAACAGCACAGGAAGCAAATACAATAAAAATATGATACTGCCTGATATAAAATGGCAAATTCCATCAAATTCTTTGCTTTTACAAGTGTGCAAAAAGCCCAAATTCCAGAATTTTACCAGGTTTTCTGGTAAAAAAATGAAAACCAGTAGCGTTGAAAATGATTACTTCAGAAATGCATGCAGATCACCAAGTTCCCAAGATTCCATTTACTGTATGTTAGAATTATTCTGTTCTACATATTGTTTAAGTTTCTCTATTATGACTACAGTGAATGCAAATAGAGCATTCATTATATTAGGTAGCATAAATGTTTGGCTTGGGATCCAAACACGATTACTCCACTCATTTATTTCACAATTTAACTGTAGCTATTTGTTGATCATTCTACAATAAATTGGAAACTTCCCCTTATCTGTAGCAGAGAGGTTATCACCTTTCAACGGGGGCCCACCCATCGGAAAAGATTTTTAAATCTTGTGAGTGACAGCCATCTTTAATGACTTGAGTCATTACTTACAAGAATAGTTGTAAAACAGTTTTTAAATATCAAGAAAATCAAAAAGATACTGATTATGAATCTAGGGATGTGAGAAATATATTTTTTCTAACAAAACCTAATGGTGACAATTTTTTGTTGGCTTACAGATACTGCTGCTTTAAATGCAGCATCTGATAAAATAATGAAATACCTTTTGAACTGGTGTATTTGGATGGTTTATAGGGTCTGTAGAGGATCTAGGGGTACAGGCAGAGTGAAACACTTCCCATTTTATAATCAAAGAATTTATGTTGTGATTAGGAAACAGGTGGGCACTGCTTTGAAAGGTGATAATTACTTTGCTACAAATTTGGGGAAGTGTCCAATTTGGAATGAGCAACAAATGGCTACAGCTAAATGTGAAATAAATGAGTGGAGTAATCACATTAGGATCCCAGTATGGACACTTATGCTGCCTAATATAATTTATACTATTTGCATTCACTGGCAGTCATAATAGATTAACTCAACGAATCTGTACCACAGACTAATTCTGACATACAGTTAATGGAATCATGGAAACTTGGTGCTCTGTGGGCATTTCTTCAAGGAGAACTGCACTGTTAGTTTGTTTTGTTGACTGGGTAAGTGCACTAAACAAATTCTGCTTTTTTTTCAGGCATAACCTGGGGGGGGAAGGGGATACAGATGAATGCCAACTGATCTTGAACCAGGTTAAGCTGTTGGTGGTATTTTTTTAGTGGATGGGGGGAAATTTGTCCCTGACACTAGAGAAATTCCTCTACTCACCTGTAGGGGAACCTTTTGTCTCTCAAGATGGCTGCCACCAAGGAAAAGAGGATGGATGTGTCAGGAGCATGGGAGCAGGCCTCCTCTTCTACTCTTCAAACTTCTGAAGCTGAATAAAATACGACTGGAAAGTCAGAGGAAGTGAATACTAATATGATTGCATCTGAGTCTGAAATGGAAAACCAAAATGTAGACCTGCTCACAAAATTGGAAAAAAAGAAGTTGAAGCTACTTGTTTTGCTTTCTGAGACTGAGTCAGCAATTTGCATGGAGAAGATGCAGCAGAATACAAAGACAGAGCAGCAGCAACAAGAACAGGACAGTTAGAAGGCTCCACAACTGATTGAGACAAACAATGATGTGGCAGCATCAAAGGCCTTTGAAACTGAACAAGCTAGGCCTAAAATAGATGGTGCTGGGATCATCAAAGAGGAAAACATGAACCAGGTACCTTTACAAAATACAGTGTACAGGGAAAATATTAAAAATACTGAGCAACTAAACTAAGTGGAGAACGCACTTTTAAACTCTGTGGCTTATGAGACAGTTTTTGAAATGAAAACTGAAAAGCAAAAAGTGATAAAAACTTTGGGATTAGGAAAGACAAAAATAGAAATCAAGAAAGAAATCCAAAATTGGAATGCAGATGTGGTTTAAGAAGCAGCAGGATTGTTAAAAACAAAGGAGGGACAGTGGAAACCAGACTATTCAGATCCCAAAATGATACAATATGAGATAGACTTGGGTATACATAACACAACAAGAGTGCAAATAGAGGATGAACAACCTACAACTTCGAGAGCAGGGACCCCTATTACAGAAAGAGGAAAACAAATGGAGGGTTCTAAAGACGATACCGGTACTGAAGATTTAAACAAGATGTCAGATTCATAGAATGTGGATCAGAATAAAACAAAGAAAAGACTATTTTCTGAATTGTTTAGCTCTGGTGGGGAACCCACTCTGAGAAGGAATGTGTTTAGGTTAATTTACAAAGAAGGGTTAGAGATAATACCAGACAGAGTGTACATAGCGAGAACATTACTTAAAAATTCTGTGAGATTCTTTTCATCAGAAATATATGCCCTTATGCACATTGGAGATTCAAATTACGACATTAGTTTCAGGTCCATAGCAGGACTTGAAAGGTTTTGGGACATATATAATGCAATGTATAAAAATCCTCTATGGAGCCCATTTCTAGCACTTTCCCTAATGAAACCAATGATAAAAAAATAAAGATTTGATTTAGAAATGAGGGCGTTAACATATCTGATATCATTATAGATTCAAAGCAAATACGGATGCGGGTGGAAAGTCCAGGTAAAATTGAAACAAAAAGACATGGGGTTACTTCATCTTCCAGGCAGTTTCTTTTTGAAGAGAGATCGTGGATCACTATTTTACATAGGACAGATGAAAACTTGTTTTAAATGTGGAGATAGAGGGCATTTAAGCAATAAGTGTGCCAGCAGTAAGTGTAACAAATGTTTGGAATATGGGCATGTATCTACTGATTGTACTGTTTCAAATGTAATTTATGTGAAAGGAGGGGACATGCATATACAAAATGTCCGTGGGCTTCCGACAACAAAGGAGAAAGTGTATCACATGAGCAACTGATTTTTCAAGCACAACGAAAAGGCTCCCTACAAATGTCTGAAAAAAGATTAGAAGGGATGTTACTGAAGGAAAAAGAGGAAGAGAAGAAAATAAATAATACAGTAGAGGAAGGAGAAACTGGTAGTGAACCAGTATCACAGGACAAAAATAAGGGAATACTTCTAGAGCAAAGAGAGCAATGGCAAAACATTGAAGAAATGGATGTTGGTCAGGGAAATCAAGAAACACTGCAGGGGAAAGACAATGAGGTGGAGACTAACCAGGTCCCCCCCCCTTCACGTAACAAAAAGGATCTCACTGTAGAGAAGGAGGAATTTACCATGGTAGTAAGAAAAAAGGGAAGAAAAAAGACCCAGGTAAGATAGACAAACTAGAAGGTTAGGGAAAAAATGAGAAATTCGTCTGGACTTATATACAAAAACAAGTATTCTGCACTTAAACAGAACACTGAAGAAGAGGGAGACAAGCTTAGCTCTGGGGATGGAGACTCGGATGATTCTTCAGTCTCCTCTTTCACTAGAGATGGATTGTCAGATTTAGAAAATAAGAACATAGGACCCCCTCAAGAAACTATTGGTGGAAGAACAAGATCACAGAGGAAAAAAAATGGGAAATAAGAATGTACCTCTCCCCCCGCTTTAGTTGAAATATTATGGCCACACTTAGCATTTCAACTATTAATGTGAATAGTATTAAAAGACACAGGAAATTGTTATCAGTACTCACCAGCTTATCATCTGTAGCTAATCAAATAATAGAGATACAGGACACAGGATTGAAAATGAAGTACGAATTGTCTAAGGCATCAAGACTATGGTCAGCAGGACCATCGTTTTGGTCAATAAGATTAGACAGATGTGATGGGGTCAAGATATTGTTAGAAACCAAAGAAATAAAAGTGGCTAAGTTAACAGAAATAGTGCCAGGTAGAGCCTTAGCTTTAGATATGAATTATGGTGAACATAGATTAAGATTAATAATGCTATATGCACCACAAACGAAAGCTACAAGAGTACAGCTATATACTGACATCCAAGCTTTTTTATATACATCTAGGACAGTAATATGGGCTGTGGATTTTAATTGTAATACAGAGCTATCAGATAGAGGGATGGTAACGAAGAAATTATTTAGTAACACAAACAAATGAAATGAAATAGTTAAATTAAGTAAATTGTTAGATGCTTACAGAAAAATAAATCAGACTGGTGGGCACACATATTTTAGAGGAACCATTAAAACCAGAATAGCTTTCATTTGTGTTACAAATAGCATCAAAATACAGTCTAGTCAACTCTGTAGTTATTAATTCTCAGATCATGGAATGGTACTGTGTACTTTACAGTGGGGAGCAGCACCCATGCATGGAAAAGGTGTATGGAAAATGAATAATGGCATATTAGTAGAAGAATCATTGCTAAAACAATGCTGCCAATTATGGAAAGCCAGGAAATCAGTGGAGTGTATATATGAGGATGAAGCACAATGGTGGGAGGATAGTAAAAAAGACATAAAATCATTATTCAGTAGGTATACATGGAAATAAACACAGAAAGAATACATAAAATATCTACAGCTAAGAAGTCAATTGCAAACATTAATTTCGAGGACAGAAACTGAAAACCAAGACTATAGTAAACAAATCCAACAAATACAAAAGGAACTAAAAGAGGTACAATATGATAGAGCATATTCATTAAAACAAGAGCTGCAGTTTGGAACCCAAAACAAAAGACAGACATTAGACCCATACAAAGATTGTAGTGCAAAGACACATACAAGAATAATCAATGAAATATATAATGATGAAGGAATTTTGCAAACCAGTAAACAAGGTATATTGTAGACTGTGATTAAAAGGTTTCCTCCTTCCCTCCCTTACATACTGCTCACAGGTATACCTTAATGCTAACAAAGGATCCCTCCATAAATGGATCACATGTTATAACAGCATATGCTGATTTGACCTTTCTGCACATAGACTGATTCATCGCTGTGAACTCTACTCCAAACTAAATTGGCTCTCCCAGACTTCGCACAGACTCTACTCTACTGCATGCTTGATTGACAATATCATCAGAATAGGGACACCTGAGTATCCCTCAAGGCTACTATCTCATCCCTCCCAAGCATATCTCTTTAGGTCATCCGTACAAACCCAACTTGAAATTCCCAGACACCTCACAAAAAAGGGGAAAAGTGGGAACTATCCTTCACTATATCAGCTCCCAGCATCTGGAACTCCCTCCCCCCTCACATTAAACTCTTTAAATCCCACCTAGCTTTAAACTGGGTCTCCATGCCCACCTGACTGACTCTGATGGCTGCTCCTGTGCTGTAACTTGAGACTGACTCCCAGTAGCATTCCTTACCTACATGGCACTTACTGTTTCCCTCCATTATATAAAATCTGCATGTTCCCACTCCCTCCACAAAACTGTTAGTTAAAACTGTTATTCATTCTTTACGTCCTTAATTATTATTGTTGTTTCATCCAGTGCATGTAGCTAATGTAAAAGTATTTGTTTACTCTCAGTTTCCATAGAAATATGTCTTGTTTTTGCCAGCAATCTGCAAATTTGTTTTGTTCCCACTTCATGCTGCACCATGAACAATTGTTACTAATGTTTGTACCTTCTTTTTACCTTACACTCTCCTGAATGTACTCTCCCGGGTCGTGCCTGAATATAGGCAATACTCTTGTCTAGCATATCTACCCAGTAAACAAAAAACAAATAAATAAACCAAATAAATAAATATGTACAACAAACTTTTGGTGAGGTCCCAGAGATAGTGGAGCCAGAACAATTTTTAAATGGATTGAATATACCAGGTTTAATGGAAAAGGAAAAAAAGGAATTGGTAAAACCAATAACAGATGCAGAAGAAGAATAAAGTATAAAAATGCATCAAATTAATACAACCCCAGGGAAAGGCAGTTTAAGTGTAGAATTTTATAAAAAAAAATTCTGGAAGCAATTAGCCCCTTCTCTGGCTGAAGTGTGTAATTGTAGTTTGAATAAAGGTTATTTATCAACAAGCCAAAACAAGGCTTTACTTATATTAATACACAAGAAAGGAGAAAAAACAGCTTTAAATAACTGGAGGCCATTGAGTCTCCTAAATGTGGACTACAAAAGTTTAACAAATATTTTACAAACCAGATTGGCAGAGGTGGCTGAGAAACTTATTAGTATGCAGCAGTTCTGTTCTATCAAGAATAGAAATATATGGGATAACTTGATTTGGCTTAGGGAACTATGGGAACGTGGGAAGAGAAGGGAAGTGGGAGGGTATATTTTAACTATTGACCAAGAAAAGGCATTTGATAAAATAGCTCATAAATATCTTTTTCTGACTTTAAAAGTATATGATATCCCAGAAGTTTTCACAGGATGGATGCAGTATATTTATAAAAAAGCAAGTATTACACCATTAATAAACAGGTGGTTAGGACAGGAACAAAATTTCTTTAGAGGTGTACGGCAAGGGTGTCCGTTAAGTCCTATGTTATATGTTTTTGGGATAGACCCATTAGTAAGACATACTGTGTAACAGGAAATATTCACTGTCATTTTATTTTCACTATATTCGCTGGTTCCATATTAGCGTGAAAATAAAAAAGACAGTGAATATTAGGTAGATCACTGTATACGGTAGCAATAGTGTTCCACCAGTGAAAATAAGAGGAAGTGAATATGTGGGTGTGTGCTTGGAGCACTAAATATAAAGGGCGTGAATATAAACTGCTATACAGTATACAGACACAAGAAAGCATTATAGGGATACCTCTGGAAGAACAAACACCAGCAGTCAACATATTGGCATATGCTGATGACATAGTACTAACATTAGATGAAGGCATATTAAAACAGTCACTAGAACAGTATGCCAATATATCTGGATCTAAGATAAATTACAATAAAAGTGCAGAACCTTATATAAGAACTATAACAACATCGCTTAAACAGACAATGGCAGGGATTGTGATAAAAGAACAAGATATAAAAATATTAGGAATCACATTTGGGAAAGAAAATGTAGCAGAAAAGAACTGGGAAGCATGTTTAGAATTAGCAAAGTATAAAGTAGGGCTATGGAAAAACAAAACATATCCAAACTGAAGACAGTATTGTTACTAAAAACATTAATACACCCTATATTTTGGTATATAAGTGTGGTGTATCCAATTCCAAATCACATGGAAACTAAGATATTAAGTATATTTTTTCAAGGATTTTGGGGGAGTCGACTTAACCCTATTAAGAGGAATGTCATATATAGGAGTAAAACAGAGGGAGGATGTGGAATGATAAATCCTATTGTCTTTTTTTACTGTATATTTTTTTCATATAATATTGCAGAAGTTTTGAATAATCACAATAGAATTTGGGAGGTAGGGGTGAAGAGGTGGTTAGATCCATATATAGAGAAGTGGCAAATGGGACATATAAGGAAAGTTAAACAGATGAAGGGTCCAGAATATATGATCAATGCTGTAAAAAGATTAAACAATGGAATATTACATTTCAGACGATACTAACTAAAGATAAGAAGATGTTATATCAAATCATACAACAAGCGTGTTTCTATGAGACACTGCGTATACCAGATTGTCTAGAAATGAATATACATAAAGTTTTGAAATATTTAAATGATAACAGAATACCCAGACAATTATAGGATGTACATTGGCTAACTATTCATGGATGCATAGGGGTACAGAACAATCATAAACACAAGCAGTTAAAAGATAGATTCTGTATAAGAGAAGAATGTGTACAACAATTAGAGACTCAGAAGCATTTACTGTATATATAACATGTCCACACACTCATAATTACTGGAAATATCTAGCAGTGAGATGGAAAGAACCATTATTTGATCACATTGAATATGAAGAAGTAATACTGGGTTTATACAGGGAAGCCTGGAGAAAATATGACAAAGAAACATTACAGTTAATTGGAACAATATGCAAGGATTATATATGGCAAGCAAGGTGTGCGTAGGTACTGCAGCAAAAAGTGATATCATATGAAAAGCTGACAAATATGATTGAAGGAGAAATTATAAAAGTCTATTTTTTGAAATGGAAAATATGTTGTATCATACACATAAAAGACTATGGAGAAATATAACATGGATAAGTAAATGAATAAGGAAAAATAAGTGACAGAATGGTTGGAATATTGTATATATTGTTTATTATGTGTAAATGCCTGTAAATGTGGATGGATATCTTTGTATAAAATGGAAATTGTTACTTATCAAATAAAAATTCCCCTACTCTTTTCGAGAAGTGTCATGGGATCTTTAACATCCACCTGAACTACCATCAGAACAGGCAGATGGGACCTTGGTTTAACATCTCATCCGAAAGACGGCACCTCAGGAGTGCAGCACCCTCCTCATGCTGCACTACAGTGTCAGTATTGGGATATTAACCCAAGGGCCTGGTGTGGGGATTGAACCCACAGTCTTCTGATCTCCCAGTCTCAGAGGCGAGTGTGCTACCTCCTGAGCCACTGACACTGACAACACTGCATCTGTAAGTTATTGTTTCCAGTAGAAGCTGTTTTTTAAATACTGGTGCAAATGCTATTATTGTTCTATCTGTATGAGTCTATTAGTAACCTCAGTGGGTATTTCTGATTTACACTCTTGCTAAGTATCATTTTAGAACTGAATGATGTAGTTTATGTCCCAATCAGCCACAGAGTGGAACATGGATGCATTATTCCAACAATAGAAGAGTAGAACTGGGACATAAACTACATCATACAGTTCTAAAATGGTTCTGCCCAGCAGCATGTAAATCAGAAACACTCACTAGGATAACTGAAAAGCTTGTATAGCTACAGCTATAATAGAATTTGAACCGATATTTAAAAAAATAGCTTCTACAGGGAAAAATAGCTTATAGATTCAGTGCAGTTCTCCTGTAAGTAATTATTTTACTGGCAGGTTTTAACTAGTTTTGTAAAGGCAGGGATGGTAAGAGGAAGGTGGGGGTATATGGTACATACAAGAGGGCGGACAGGCCCAGAGAATCGATAAACCTAAAAGTAACCAATACTGAAGCTATCTGGTTTAAAAAGAGACATAGAAACATAGACAATGACAGCAAAGACCAAAGGTCCATCCAGTCTGCCCAGAGTTCCCTATCTGCCCCAGGACCAATTGTCCATGCAGGGTTTTATCCCTCCCGGTCAACCACGCTGCTCCCCTCCCAATGCCTACTGACCTGAACAACCACAAAACCCTTCACTCTGCTCCAGCCACACTTGAAACTATTTATGTTCTTGGCACCTATCATCTCCACTAGCAGGCTGGTCAACAGATCCAACACCCTTTCCATAAAATAGAATTTCCTTGCATCCCTCTTAAACCTTCCCCATGCCAGTTTCCACTTGTGACCTCTGGTTCTTGACTCTATACTCCTGCAAAATAGGTCCCCCCAGTTCACCTTGTTGATTCCATTCTGGAACTTGAAGATCTCTATCATATCCTTCTTGCAGCTAAAATACAGTAGCTATACCTAGTGCTCCTCAGGGGTTTAAGACATGCATCTACCGGGTTGATTTTTTTGGTTTTAAAAGGCAGAACACACTTAGATTAGTGTGGATGCTATTGTACAATTGCTATGAAAATAAAACTACTAGACTAAGCAAATCTCTGAGAAAGGCATATTTTCCTCAAAACTCAAATAGCTCCTGAACACAGATCCATGTAAATGGTGGGCCAGAGTAAAATATTTCTTGAGGCATTTTAAGTCATGTTGCAGCCTATTTAAAGATTCAGCAATTGATAATGAGACACTGTGAAACACAATCAATGAACATTTCTTTGCTGTTTGCCAAGTTAGGCTAACCATGCCCAACTTTGTACCTATTGAGGTCTACTGATTAGCTACTACTAAGTTCTGACAAGACTTGTCAGCCTGAAAGTAAGATAAATCCTGAGGTCTGGATATGATACTGGTGTGGATTTAAATGGAAGATGAACATCTAACTTCTTTAGTCTACACTATGACTAATGCATGTATTTTGGAAGGGCACATCTCAGCTTAGAAACAAACTAAGGTGGTTCCAGACTCCAAAATGACTCCTTCCAAGGATATTATGAGCAATTTGAGACCAATTTCCCTCATCTTAGTGGTTAGTCAGGTTGCTGAGGGGCTTATCCATAACTTGATAATGTAGCAGCTCAAACCTACAATTCATATAGACCAACATGGAAATCTATGAAACTGGTAAACTATACATTTATTTAATAAATTAATGAATACGTTTTATATTGCTTTACAGGGGAACCAGGTTATGCATGTAGCATATATCAACTTTAGCAAAGCTTTTTGATCTAACAGATCACAATTTATTAGTGAATTAGCTAATTCAGGAACAAAAGACACATTTAGGAATAAACTAGATTCACATATGGATACACAATGCTGAGGCAGAATTTGCTAAACAGTACACAAGACATTCTCAATAGACAACTAGTCTTCTTATGACTGTAGAACCATAATACAAACCATAGTATAAAGCTGTTTGCCTTGGGGACACCTTCTGTCTTAGTAAGATGGGTTTGTTCATTTTTAAGAGGAAGCTCCAAAAGAACCACATTAGGGGATGCTGAATCATACTGGTGTGTGCAGAGTGTGTGTGTGTGTGGGGGGGGGCACCAGGAACAAAGTTATAGCTTTCGTTTTTGTTTAACTATTATCAATGATCTAGAGACTGTGGGAGAGAAGGCCATTTATGTGGATGATACCACCTTATGATTATTGAAGGCAAACCAAAAAAAGCTAGTGGAATGGACAGAAGGGAAAAAAATGAAAATCAACAGTTCAAAAACACAACTCATGGGACATGACAGTTATGGGGCCGGTGACAGTGGTACAAATGGATTGTGACCCCTGAATCTTAAAGGGACACTGTCTACCCTTTTTGTGTCATAGTATTTGTACCTGAAAACCCAGCTGTAATGATTACTTACTTTCTCTAAAAGTCATTGATGTTGCTGGCTGTTTTATCTGCTTCCATTCTTAATAGAACTTATAGGCATGCTATTAGTGCAGTTATACCCAGCCTTGTTTTGTTTCAAATCCTTGATCTACTCTTACTGCATACATCCTGAACATTAGAAACACCCCAAACAGTACAATCACTCATGATTCAATAGTCTCCTCACCTCACACTGCATCTTGAGTTGCTAGACTGTGCTAGGGGTGTTCCCAAGTCCAGGAAAGATGCAGCGGGAGTTGATCAAGGAACGTAAACAAACGTGTTTTTGTGTGGTAACACAAGTATGGTGAGTGGGTGATCTGTTTTACAAATTTAAAAAGAAAAAAAGGAATCAGAATCAACTTCCAGCATCATCAGCAAATTCTACAGAATTTGAGCAATCAAAAAATGTGACTTAAACAGTACTGTGAAATGTTGGTTACCATGACTGGCTCACATTTACATATTTAAATAAAAAATCAGAAATATATAAACTTCTTTGAGAGTTGACTTTCTTGTCTAAGACCACTTCTGTAGCACATCTGCCACAGTTTTTGGACCAGACCCCTCCTGACGTGTTTCCTATTTTTCAGAGTGTGGAAGGACACACTGTGGCCTATTGTTGTACAGTAATTGGGCATTTCTGTGAAAAAAGATGGGAGAGACAATAAAAATTGGAGTTATGACAGCAAAGTAATAAAAAATGGATGGGATGTAACTTGGTTTTATTACACACCTTGGGTGCTAGCATAAACCTCTTGAGCTTCATTCTTGTGGTTTATGTGAAATCCTACACCTTGGGTTTGTGAAAAAATTTATAGTGTATGGTGGAACATTGTTTCTACCTGATTTTCATCTCAGCCGAGATGCTGTTCTACCACAGTGCAAAGGTCATGGAATGCATGCTGTTTAGCCCTTCTGTGGTAGAACAGCATTCCAGCTGATTTGAAAACTGCATGAGCTACATACATATCAAAACAGTGGCAAAAGCTCAGGCAACAGAAACTGCAGGATCAACCAGATGAAAAAAAGAGGTGATGACACAATCCGAAACTTGCATATGCAGGATCAGCCAAATAAGTTCAGTTATAACAAGATTGAAAATGTCTTACTAAATTAAAGTTAATTCCTCCAGTTCACAGCATCTCGCTAAGCAAGACATATAACCACCATGTTTTTTTTCTCTTAAAAATCCCTCCCACTCCAGAGTGACAGTCAATGGGAGTGTGCGCTGTTAAGTAGGGATGTGTATTCCCTAGCAACCACTCAACTCACCGTAGAAGCCAGTCCTATCTCCTGAAATGGAAATGGCAGAGAACAATTTCTTTTTTTGTATCTAAGAAATATAGAAACTGCTTCAAACTTTATTAAAAATATTTATTTGGGGCACCATACACTATAAAAAAATACTGGATGGGCAACCCTATGCCCAACCAGTGTGTTTGACACCTCAGGGTTCTAATTCACATGGACCTCTCGAGCTTCACTCTCGAGGTCACAGGGAATCAGAACCCCCTCTGTGGCAGAACACACTGGTTCAGCATGGTTGCCCATCCAGTATTCTCTATATTACACACCACTCTCCATGCATTATTCTATACTTTTTGTTTTTGTACACTGTAGGAGGGATGCTACATCTTTCTTCCACCAAGAAAATATTCAGGGTCTAAATACTGTTTTAATAAACCCTTCCATCATAGAAAAGTTTACAGTATGGTACTCTTACACAGCAACCCCCTTTCTTTAACAAAAAAACCAAAAACTTCCTTAACAAATCTTTCACTTGACCTTTAAGTAATACATAATTAATATTAAGAGTAGAGACTAAAAGTACATCACTTCTCAGTGAGATTTTACCTTTCACTTCATAGTCTGCCCAAACACTGCAGGTGTCAATCAAGTTCTCCAGACACCTGCTACCTCATTTGTATTTTTTCATTGTTGGAGCTTCCTGTGAAAGGATCACTCAGAACCATACGGGAGCATCATGTGACTCACCCTCCCCAAGCACAGCTAAAATTTAATCCGCAGTAGACTGAATACTGTATATTCCCTTCAAGGTTACAATGTGTTCAGTGATTTCTGACAAACAAAACTGTACCTTACTAACATACTAACATACTATTTGCCAGCAGATTAGGCCTTATGGTCTATCAAGTGTGCTCGAACCTAGATCCTTAGTTGGGTGCCGAGACCCTCCCATCCCTTGTGCTCCAGAAACCCCTATCATCCATCCCCACCCCCCCCGGGACAGGCCATCATCTGATACATCCACTTTCTGTGTCTGTCCCACCCTCTCTTAAAGCTTCCACTGTGGATCTCTGAACCAGCTCACCAGGCAGAGCATTCCAAGGGTCCACCACCCTCTCAGTGAAAAACTCCTCCTCTTTTCCCCTCACCCTTCCACCTTCCAACTTCAAACCATGCCCTCTGGTGATGCCTCCCTGCTTTAGTCTAAAGATCCCTCCATGTTTACCCTATTTATTCCCTTGAGGTACTTGAAGACCTCAATCATGTCCCCTGTCTCTCCTCTCCTCCAATGAAAACAGGCAGAGTCCTCAAGTCTGTCCTCGTAAGTCAAATCCCTAGCCTCGTATCATCTTTGTTGCCCTCCTCTGTACCCTCTCCAGGAGCTGTATGTCCCTCTTCAAGTGTGGTCTCCAGTACTGTACACAGTACTCAAGGTGTGGTCTAACCAGTCCATTGTACAGCGGCAGAATCACTTCCTTGCTCCTAGAGGTGATCCCTTGCGATGCATCCCAACATCCTGTTTGCCTTGCTAGCTGCTCTCCTGCACTGCTCAGTGTTATTCATACATGTATCCACCATGACCCCTAGGTCTTTTTTCCCTGTTGAGGCTTCCAGCACCTCCTCCCAGGGTGTACCTGTGTTTAGGGTTTCCCACCAAGATGCAACACCTTGCACTTGGTGATATTGAAATTTAATTTCCATGTGTGAGCCCAGCTTTCCAGGGTGTCCAGGTCCCCTTGCAGGGCCAACCTCCCCTCTTCTCCCTCAACTACTGCTCCCATCTTGGAGTCATCCGTGAAGAGACTCATTTCACACCCTATACCATCCCTGATGTCTGATATGTATGCATTAAACAGGATTGGACCCAGGACCGAGCCCTGTGGTACCCCACTACCAACCTCTGTAGGGTTCGAGAGCTCCCCACAGACCACTACTCTCTGAGTGCGTCCAGCTATCCAGCTTTCAATCCATCTGACCATCAAAGGGCCTACTCCTAACCCCATCAGTTTCTCCACCAGACCACTGTGGGGGACAGAGCCAAACGCCTTGCTGAAGTCCAAGAATAATACATCCACAGGCTTACCTCTGTCCAGTTCTGATGTTACCCATTCATAGAACTCCACAAGGTTGGTTTGACATGATCTACCTGGCACAAACCCATGCTGCCGACTATCCAGACCTCCCACCTCCTCCAAGTAAACCCCCAATCGTTCCTTTAGTATACTATCCATTAATTTTCCCACCACCGAGGTTAAACTGATGGGTCTATAGTTTCCTGGTACTTCCTTCGACCCCCCTTTATGGATTGGTACCACATGTGCCTCTCGCCAATCCCTAGGTACCCTTCCTGTCTCAAGTGACCTGCTGAAAAGCTCTGCCAGGTGCAGCCAGTATGTCCGCCAATTCCCCATAGTTACTCTCGGATGAATGCCATCCGCCCAGGAGATTTGTCTTTCTTTTAGGCCTTGAGGGCAAACCACACCCTTTTGGTGGGGATGGCATCATCCGTCCCCTCCACCTTACTGGTCTTTTTATCCTTATCCAGATGTGACACCCCTGGGGTACCTTTCCCTCCCTTTTGCTCCATTTCTGTTGCTCCCCTGATCCCACTCCCTGCCGCTTCTATCCCCTTTGTGCCTTGCTTTGTAGATATCCCATCCCCCTCCCTAGTGAACACAGAGGCAAAGTACTCGTTAAATACCTCTGCCTGGTCCCTCGCCTCTTCCACCCACCCTCCTTCTGATCTCAATCTGCTGAGATGGCCCTTAGTTTTTCTCTGCTCCCCAATGTACCGAAGAACCCTTTTCCCTCCATGTATCCCCTGTGCCAGCTGCTCTTTACTGGACTTAGCTCCCCTCACCACACGGGTGACTTTTCTAGATGCAAGCTGGTACATTTCATATCTATCCCCTCTTGTTGTTTTATATTTTTTGTAAGCCGCCTTCTTTTCTCTGACTGCTACCTGGACCTCACTGGACCACCAGCATGGTTTATGTGACCTTGCTCCCTTACGTTTCAACTTAGCGCAGATCCTGACTGCCTCATGAAGTCCCGTTTATGACCTTCCATCTCCTTTCCACACTTGTTGTTGAGGTAATCCTTCAAGTGATCCTTGAGAATATTTCCATGCCCATCAAGTCTGCCCCTGAAGTCCACTGCCAGTGTCCTAGATCTCACCCCACTCCCCCATGCTTATTTGAAACCAGACAGTATTGTGGTCACTCCCAGTCAGGGGTCCTGTACAACCATGTCCTTACAGATCCCCATCTGCCAGAACCACATCCAGGACATGCCCCTCCCTTGTGGGCTCCATCACATGCTGTGTTAGAACACATCCTGGAAGCCATCCAGCAGCCTCTGCTCCTTGGCCACCTTAGAGGACATGGTTCCCAGTTTGTACCTGGACATATGTCCCCATCAACACCACTCCTTCCCTTTTGGACCACACTGGGCAATGATGTTGTCCAGCAAACCATCCTCTAGAACATCACTCATCCCGGGGGCCTATATGCTACTCCCAGCTTGACCTTATCTCCTGCTGGGGATCGTGGGGACCCATAAGGCCTCCACATTTCCTCTGCCTCTTCTACCATAGCAATTTCTATGTCATCTCTAATGAACATAGCCACTCCACCCCCTCTGCCTCCTTTCCTATCCTTCCTAAGCAATAGTGTTCCCCGTACATTTAGGTCCCAGTCATGGTTTTTGTTGCCCTACGTTTCGTGACTGCCGCCACATCCCCTCGAACAGCATGGCCTGGAACTCTGGCAACTTGTTTCCCAAGCTCCTGGCATTTACTAACACTAACCCCCACCCCTTATCCCTGATCCTTTTTGCCTAACCCCACCCAGGTTCCTTATACTTCCATCCTCCCCTGCTCCTCCTGGAAACCTCCACCTCCAGTCTGTTTCCCCTTCCCCTGGGCTTGAAGGACTCCCTCATCTGGAGGGGAGGAGGGCTTCTGTCAGCCTCCCTTATCCCTTCCCCCTTACAAGTTTAACCCCACCTTTCTTGTATGGTAGTCAGCCATCCCTGTTTAAGGACTTCCTTCCTAATGGGGCAAGATGAAACCTGTCCTTGGCATATAGTCCCTTATCCTCCCAAACTCCATTCCAGTTCCCTAACACCCCAACCCATTCTCTTCACCCCACTTCTGAGCCATTCATTAACCTCTGGAGCTTCATTTTTTCTCCACTGAGGCCTTTTGGTACTGGCAATATCTCCGAAAAGGAAATGTTGCATCCATTATCCCGACAGACTCTGGCAAGTTCTTGGAAACTTGCTTGGATTTCCAAAATGCTATTTCCCTCTAGATCATTAGTTCCCAAATGCACCAGGAAATCCGGTTTCCCTCCACAATCCCTAACCATTTCATACACCATGAACTTTGCTCTGTGCACTGTCAGCCCAGAGATACTCACTACCTTCACCTGGCTATGGCATCCATCCCCTGTCCCTCCCAATGGATACCCTTAATCATCGAGTCTCCCAGTAACAGAACCTTAACACCGCCATCATCCTTATGGTTACCTCCACTATGCCCTCTCAGCCCCTCCCACTTTATTCATGATCGCAATTTCATGGAGTCTTCCTGCCTTATTAGAGACCCCTTGTCACCCTCCCTTTCTGCCTCCCTTGCTATTTTGCCCACTTAACTCAAACCCCTCTGAATAGGTGTTCCTTTAACCTCTCTTATCTGAACCATTTATCCTGGCCCTGATGGTTTCCCTTCGCACCCTCATCCCCCCTTGTAATAGTACCCCTGTCTCCAGAGGCTCTCTGTGGGTCCCCTTTAGCTAGGGCCCCATCCTTGGTACTGACCTTCCTGCTGAAGGGGCTCCTCTCCCACCTCCTTGTCTCCCAGTTCCTCTCCAATCATGCTCTCCTCCTCATGTCTGGAATATGTTGCATCTCCCCATTTGCTTAACATATATGTTTCCCTTCTCCTCTGGGACTATGTCTATCCTTTCCATAGCTGTTCTGTGATGCCCTATGGGTATCTGACTCCCTCCCCGGCCTCTGTATAAGTTTCCTCATTTCCACCAACCCTTCCTCCCCTCTAGGATGCTTAGTATCTCAAATTTATTGTGACACTCTATGTCAGCCTCCATCAAGTACCCGAGTTTCCCTGACTGCATCTCTAAACTGACCCTCTTCTTCCTCTCTTGCACTGTTCACCTTAGAGCTCCTTCCCACAGTCTGCTGTTTTAGGCTTCCGTGACAACAGCCCTTCTGACTCTTCCCTCCAGTCTCCTTGAATTCAGAATTTTCACCCTGTGCTTTCCTCTTAGCATCAACTTCTCTATCTAAGGGTCCTCTGTCCCATTATCCCCCCTTCTGCTTGCTGTAGCATAATGTCCTGTAATTCTCAGATGCTGCCCCAGCCTCCCTCAGCCCCACCCTTCTGCTGCCCATATCCACACCCTTTATCCTTGACACCCCCCAGCTCCCACAGCTTACTCCTTAACCAATATACCTCACTCCTGATACAAGATAGCTGTCTACAGAGTGGGCAGCCTCCCTCTCTCCAGGCCCAATTTAGAATTATTGCCATCCCACAGCCTGTGCAGCCTACAACCCTTCCAAATATGCCTGCCATGGTGGAATATGGCCACCCTGATTATCCCCCTCTGTTTATAATAGCACACCCCCTTTTCTCAGTCCCTTTCCCCTGGAGTACAGTTTCTCTCTATACTGACTGTAGTTATTTACAAACCCAATTTCAACCCCACCAACAAAGTTCCCAAGTCTCACAAACACATACAGTCCAGTATGTGTTCAGTCCCACTAACAGTGTGTGTAAGCAGACTCCAGGTACCGTATGATGTCACAGGCCCACCAACTCCTGTTGCTTCAAATTTCAGTCCCAAACAGAAATACTCAGCCCTTCAATCCCAACCCCAGTGGCTTTTCAGTATTTAGAAAGCCTACAAAACAGGGTGGGTGGGAGGCTAATGCTCTACCAAACACCAGGCAAACAACACATTTAAATTACCTTCTAATTTTCCCTGCCAAACATCTATCCCCAAACCTACAATATCACAGCCCAAGTATTAGTTCAAATTAAGGTACTAATTTTTAACACATAGAACTAATTTCACTAACAAACTATTCAAATATTTCAGTTTAAAACAAAATATAACTCCTGGCCTCTTTTCTACCAACCTGTTGCTTAAGCTCCCAAGTGAACAATGAAAGCCACAGTAATTCCTGTTTAAAGACAAGTTAATTGCAGCTAATGTCCCTCCTCCAAACACCAGGCAAACAACACATTTAAATTACCTTCTAATTTTCCCTGCCAAACATCTATCCCCAAACCTACAATATCACAGCCCAAGTATCAGTTCAAATTCAAGGTACTAATTTTTAACACATAGAACTAATTTCACTAACAAACTATTCAAATATTTCAGTTTAAAACAAAATATAACTCCTGGCCTCTTTTCTACCAACCTGTTGCTTAAGCTCCCAAGTGAACCTTGTTCAATCTGTACCGGAAAAGAAGTTGCCATAACTTTGCACTGGATTGTAATTCCCTGCTACCATGTGCTTTTATCATTCTTTTGCAGGCAGACTATGTATGTTGGTTTCAGACGTAATACATTTCATGTGGTTCTATCATAACTGTCTTTCTGTGATGCTCCTTGCCACACTTTACAGCTTGATAATCATTTATTCTCAGTAGTTTCTCATGTCCAGGCCAATATTTTCTTATCCTCCAGACTAATAACATGTAAGCAGTGAGCAATCCATAGTATAATGGCTTGTTTCTGTATACTATAGTGTACCCAGAATCAGTAACCAGACAATCTTCCCTCTGCCTCCTTCCACTGCAGGCCCATCCTATATGCTGATGACCTGGTCATCCTCACTCACTCCCGGGACACTGGGGTCATTAACCACCAGCTGAGTGAGGATTTCAGGAGTATCCAATCCTGGATAACAACTCACAAGCTGGTCCTCAACCTTAAAAAAACTCAGGCCATGCTCTTTGAGTCCCCGACCAAGTTAAAGGCCTCTCCTGCCCCTCTGTGTATCACTGGTCTTGACAGTGCTCCTGTCCTTATCTCTGACTCCGTCAAATACCTTAGGGTGAAACTTGACCCTTAGCTTGACCTTGGCCACCATATCTAAAACGTGTGCCGAGCTGTTAACTGCAAACTGGGTCTGGCTAATAGGGTGAAGAACAATCTCACTTCGGCTGCTCGCCTTGCACTGGCCAGAGGCGTGTTTATCCCTTCTCTCTGCTATGGGCTCCTCCTGTTTGCTTGTACCTTCAAAGTCCACCTTTCTAGGTGGACCGTAGCCTACAACAACATTTGCCATTTTGCTCTTGCTGCCCCTCGCCTCACCCACCACTGTGACCTTTATAGCAAACTTAACTGGCTCTCCCCACCCAATTACTTAAATTTTGCCTTGGGCTGTTGCATGGGCATGGTTCTTGGCCCTGGCACCCCTCCTGGACTGGCAGAGCTCCTCTTACCTGCTGCTTCCTCTTCTTACTCCCTCAGGTTTCTGGGCCCTGCTGTTTTTAAAGTTCCTGCCACTCACACTCAAATGGGTGACAGAGATTTTGCCTCATGTACCACCAGATTATGGAACTCCTTTCCTGTCCAGGTCTACCCCTCCCCCTCCCACGCATATCTTTGAACCTCCCTGTGGAATCATTTGAAGCTCTCTTCAGCATGTGATTGTCTCAAATCTTCATGATTACTCCTGGCCCCCTGCACTGGACCAGCATGTACCTCTTACTGAACTCCAGCACAGGTCCTGCTGAGTTAACCTGCCTGCTTGGGTACGGCCTTGAATGTAATGTTTCCACTCTCTGTTTCAGGCGTTTGCTTTGACTGTGACTCTACAAGTTTGGGGTCCTGATCTGTATAAATTTTGTATATAATGCACTGCTCATAGCCTTGGTGACTCTATGTATATTTCTGTCAGTGTGTTTAACTGTGAGAACTTACTGAACATCTTATGTTTCCCCTGACTCTGTGTAACTGCTTAACTTGTATCATGTTGTCCCCTGTACTGAACTCGTATTTCCTTGTACTCTCCCAGGTCAATCCTGAAAATAGGCAAATGTTTTGTCTAGTGTACTTACCTGGTTAACAAAAGCTAAATAAATAAATAAGTGCAGAGCAGTAATCATACAACACAGAGTGTCATCTGGTGGTGAAAGCTGAGATTGCAACATGCAAAGAACAAGCTTCAGTCTAACACCTTGGCCAGCAGTAGGTGTCTCTTTCGATAACTGGTTGTAGCTGCTGCCTCTTAGACCAGCAGTCAATCCCAGGGTTATTTTACAAGCCTGGAATTCAGAAGATGTCTTTATTTATTTATTTTTTATTTAGTTTGATACCTGGATTAAAACACATAGAATGAAGGCCCATTTTCAGGTGTACCTGTGACCAGAAAACTGGCAGTACAAAATAACATGCAATATAAAATAAGACAGTAAAAACATACGTACAATAAACAATGACATGCACTGGCAATAGAAACATCATAAACAAAGTAGAGTTACAGACAGTGGCATACAGAAGAGTCAGTCAAACATTTCTTATAATGAATGTTAAACATTAAAGGAGAAGAAAATGATTTTAAGTTAACTGGCCATGTACTCCACAGCAGAGAAGCAGCAGAGGGAAAAGATTTTGTTCCCATTTCAGTGGACATAAAGGGTTCAGCCAGCAATGATTGATCTGTAGATATTAAAAAGCTTGTATCCATTTTGAAATGTACCAAAACAATCAAAGGAGAAAAATGTCAGCTCTTAAAGTAAGGTAACCTAGAAAGGTATTGACAAAGAGACATAGGAGAGAGAGAATAGCAATCTGGAAATGAAGGCTACAATGATGTGCAAGTGAAGGGTCCTTGGGAGCAAATCGGTAAATATTGTTACAAAGAATGTTTAAACAAGAGATGCCTTTTGAAGCTGCTTGAACAAAAATGGACACTCGTAACCGAGTAGAGTAAACAAAGACCCCTTGCCAATCACCATCCTAGTATTACTGATCAGAAAAAGCATACTAAGTTTCAGAAGAACATTTTCCCAATACAATTAACGTCATTTGAAAAGGTAAAGGAAGGATCCAGAACAGCACCTAAATAATTCAACTCCAGAAATGTGGTCAAGCAGAATACCATCTAAATCACAAATGTAGAAATTGCAAAGGGTCCTATTAAATCTAAGTTTTGGCTGTGACCCGAACAACATTAAATTTTGTTGTCTCTCAGGGGGTTAAGTAACAACTGGTAAGTGCACCTCATTGGTCCAGTGTCAGCGTTTTGTGCTTCCATGCCAGAGACCTGCATTCAGAAGCAGATTTGGGGAGGCTGGGGGGTCCTTTCCTTAAACTGGCAAAACTGTGACTGCCAGTTGTACTCTGCATTCAGTAAGTTGATGGGAAGCACAGAACTGTAAACCTAGCAGATTAGGTTCGAATCCCAACACTGCCTCTTAGTCACTGCGTGACTATGAGCAACAGAACTTCCCTCTCGTTCTCTGTTTCTGCCTCTGTTTCTTCCTCTCTCTCTCTCTCTCTCTTTTTCTCCCTCATCTTTGTGAGCTATCATTATCCTGACTCAGTATCACTTAACCACTGTGTGTTCCCCTTAAGGATGATACAACTATTCATGGCTCGTAAAGTGCTGTGTGACACAGTGTGCATGGAAAGCACTATATGTAGAACCACATTCCTTTCCTAAACATGCTCAGGTGGAGGAGTGCAGCTTAGAGATTCAGCAGAGATAATCCAGGGCAAAATAAACTGTGGGAAAGGGAAATCGGACTACTGTAAAATGAATAATTTCACCAACCTTCACAGCCTGGGCAGTCGTATTGCCATGAATATTTTATTTTATTTTTTTTTCATTATAGTCCCATTTATTGAATGACTTGTAAAACACTACTGAAGATATGTATAGCCATCAGCATACTCTTCAAGGTCCAGGAACCAACATTAATATGAGATCCATGATGCCACGCTGGGCCCTTGGAGAGCAATCTAACAGCTGCACCCACATCTTCAATAGCTTGCTGATTGTCAGGAGTTGCTATATACAATCTCCATGCATGTTGATTTTGATGAAGCATTCGCACATTTACTGAGTCAAGAGACTACTCTGTGGAAGGCAGGTTAGTAAAGTGCCAGCTTGATTCCATCATACTACACTCTCTCTTGTAAAATGGGTAAAGGATGCTCAGACAATCTGACAGTGGCTGTGTAGTTTTTAGTTCTTTGTCAGGTTCCTTTAGAACTGCAAATCAGATGGTGTCTATAGCTTTTCCATCATCTGCAAGCTTTAACTTTTAAATTGCTGACCATGTGTGATAGAATGGCTCCTCCCCTCCAAATTGGCAGTTTTAGACACAAGCAATTACTGTCTTCATGGGCACAAGAGGCCCCCTTCTTATGGGAGGGGGCTCCAATCCAGAACAGAAGTACCCTTGTTTTTAAATAATATTTCTAAATAATATTTTTCAACATTTCTATTTTTGTTTTACAACTGTTGTGCTTTGTTCAAAACACAGAAAGCATCGCTGGGCTGTGCAGAGCATGTCAATGAATGCTATGCTGTGCAAATCCATGTACTCTGGAACTATTACCAGATTTTTTAGCACTTACATTCCAACCCTGTTTCTCGTTTTCAAATTCTGACTGTTTTACTCTGTAAATTATCTGTGTAGTTAACTATTTATTAATGTAGTCCCCCCCCCATCAAACAGGGGCTTACCTAGACAGACACACACCCAAAACAACAGCTCAAGCCACCACCAGCAAACCTCAATATATGCATCCAACCCCAAGGATTGCAGCACAATTGGCTACAGAGGGCACTAGAGGTCACAACAATGCCTGTCTTACTACCAGAAGTGGCAGGAGAGACACTCTGCTTTTTCCTGGTGCTGGAGTGTCCCATGAACTGCTACGACCATCGAGCCACACTTCAAGGGGAGCCACCTCCCGGATGGACTGCCAGAAAATGAGCTTAGTGCTGGAGTGCTCTCAAACATGCCTCCTCATCACCCAGTCCCCCTGACCGGGTTGTACCAGAAAATCTGGGTCATTCCTGGAAATAAGGCATTCAATTGTCTAGTGTATGATACTTACCCAACAAACAAAAAACAAATAAATAAATGGGACTGGGCAACAACAAAAATGTCTATAAACCACAGCAAGGGACCAACAGTTTTAAAATAATAAACAATTCCCTTATGGGGTATGGGCACTGCCATTTTTATTTACTGCTAGCAATCCTGGACTGTGAAAAGGGACCAGAGGTCAACAGCGAGCCCACTTTAAGTGGACCTAGCAGGAGACAAGACTGCCTTATATGGGCAAAAAGGGTACAGGAAGTTGCTTCTATAGGATTCTGAGACATGTAGTTCACAATACAAATCCCACAAAATTCAGCCAATGAAAGGACAGGACTGACCAATGGCCCTCCCCTCAGTGAAGCAGACACTACAGTAAATCTGTATGTGTTAGCTGCTGCAGAATGCCAGCATGACCAGATCGTTGATTGCTCAGGGGCTCTAGCTTTGAACTTTACTGCTTTTGAGATTTCTGGCCTGTGTTTCCATGACTCAGAGTGTGGTTGCCTTGTGTATACTGTAGTAAGTACTATTCAGAGAGTAAGATTGCCCTGACAAGTTCTGAGTCTGGAGAAAGCCACACTGGTTCTCCCAGACACCACCATTTAGATTGGTCCTAATAGTGGGCCTGCTACAATGAGCCCTGAGTGAAGAAAAGGCCCCCTTCTACCATGAGATTAAGATGATGTTGAGGGACCATGCCTGAGACTTCATCAGCCATTGCCAGCATCCACCAGACTTGTACAGAAGCTGCTGAATCCCTGCAATGGGGGTTCCTTGCATCCAGAGTTGCCACTCATAGAGACTGCTTAAAGCGGGAGTCTGTGAGTACTGAGTTAGGGCTTTGGCCAACACCAGTGTTGTAATATAGTTAGTTAGTTAGTTAGTTAGTTAGTGATCAGGCCAGTTCTTTGTGATACACAGTTTGAAGCACCAAAGTCAGTTTTATATTGATCTTTTGGAGTATAATATCTAAAGCAATCAGGACTTCCCCATTAGGGTCAGCTCATATTTAACTTCATCCCACCCTCAGTGCTGCAGATTTCCTGCTTATAGGCCTGCTATTTACGTAACTAGATAGTTCTAAAAGCATTCTAGTTTTGCAGGTTTGTTTGACTACATTAAATGCCAGCCCTCAAGAGAGTAGCCAGGATTTCAAAAACTGAAGTCCCAAGCATCAGTACATGCTGTGTAGGGCAGGTTGGTATCCATGACCAGCTGAGTTAAGATGGATTTGATTAAAGAGACACTGTCCACTTTTTTCGCATCATGTTATTTCTCGGTAGAAACCCCATTTTATGACTGTTTATGTTCTCCAAAATTCATTGATGTTGCTAATTTTTTTACTTGCTTCTTTTCTTAGGAGAACTGAAATGCATGCTAATGGTGAAAATATATCCAGCCTTGTTTTGTTTAAAATCCTTGATCTACATTCATTACATACTTCCGGAACATTAGGAAAACCCTAAACAGTCCAGTCACTCATGATTCAATAGGCTCCTCTCCTCCCACTGCATCATGAGTGGCTAGACTGTGTCATGGATGTTGCCAAGTCTAGGAAAGATGCAGTGGGAGTTGATCAATGGAATGTAAATAAACATGTTTTTGTGTGGTGACACCGGTATGGTGGGCACTCTGTTTTTCACTTTTTAAAGGAAAAAAAAGAGTCTGACTAAAACTACCATTTGCATAAACAATGTCTACAGAATGTGACCAATCA
Organism: Neoceratodus forsteri; assembly: GCA_016271365.2. NCBI lineage: Eukaryota > Metazoa > Chordata > Ceratodontiformes > Ceratodontidae > Neoceratodus > Neoceratodus forsteri. The sequence continues at coordinate 685,371,068 of CM028131.1, forward strand.
TTAAATGTGTTTTTTAAACTTGGGACATTTTGAGGCCTAAGGGCGTTGACAGTGTCCCTTTAAAATTGTTTATTGTTTGGCCTTGCTACTTCCCTGACCATTGAGAAATAGCACAAGACTAAGTTTGTGCTACATATCACACAACATATGTCAATCAAATCAGTACTTGCTGGTCAGCTGAGTGGCAACAGTGTTTCACAACCTCTCGCTACAGGTGGAAAAGCTAGCGACTGGTGTTTAGATTTTCTTTACCTGCTGGCATGTGCTCCGTTTGGCACTAGGTCAGAAGCGTGACCACAACAATAGCGCTGTAAAGAACAGCACTGCCACAACACCACCAACCACAACAGTGCCAAGTATCAACAGTGCAGGACACAATATCGCCAATGGTAGCGGTCCAAAACTACACCGAGGATCGTTACTATGTGTCACAGAAATCACTGCATATTTTCTTTTTTGCAGGGAGTGGAGCCCCCCTTCCCCACTCCCCCTGTAATTTTTATAATCAACTCCATTGGGGAGGGGTTGGATCTCAGGGAAAGGATGTAACTCGGGGGGAAGGGGATCTGCGAGAGTGAGTGGACCTTAAAAAAAAAAGACGAAAAGTGTACAAGCAGGAGACCGGGAATAGGACCGTGGTCTCCAGAACTGCACTGCACTAGTCAAGTTGTTCCATGCCTTAGCCCTCTCCACCACAGGACCAGCTTGGCCAGCAACCACAATTTCTCTACACTTAACAATCTCCTCCCCTTCCTCCCTCTGATGTGACAGCTACAGGGGTAGCAGTAATTACCTTTTGCTATTCTACCCCTGTAGCTGTTCGAGCCTATGCTGCTGTTGCAGCACTGTTCTAACCCATGCTGTTTAAGAAATGCTATTCTAACCGGGTAGGCTCTGTTCCGCTGCTGAATGTGCCAGCTCCTGGGTGGTCCTTGAGAAAGGAAGGGGTGACAGAGGCGGAGCAGTGGCTCCTCTGGAGTGCAGCATCTTCAATACTATATATAAGGACTATAATTGAATTCTGTGTGCAGTCCTCAGAGAAAGTGAGTCTGGCAGTTTTCATCTCTACATAGTGGAATTTGTTGAAACACTTTTGCAGAGTTTAAAATTGATTTTGTTCATCCATCACCATGCAGTTTCACTGGAAGGGGTAGAGTGAGTGGGATACCAAACTATTTTGAAAACTGCTTGCATTTGCTTGGATAGTATAACTGATGGTAATGTTAACTGGGCCATTTGTAAAATCCTAGAGCCCTGAACAAGATAAGCATTTTGAGACCTCTGAATTCTATAAGGGTGCTATATGCGTTATGATCTCACATGATTTATATTATAATTCATTTTCTTTTAAAGATTTTAGACACATTCATTATTTTAACATTTTATCCCCCATGTGCTCAGATATGAGTCAGTCCTTCTATTCTCCTGGGGCTACGTACAGTCTTCTGTGACTGTATGTATCCCAGGGAGGACAGCAGGACCAGCAAACAAAAGATCATAGCTTCAAACACTGTAGCATGCACTGCATGCTATTGAATCCCCAAATGCTGCAGCCTGCTCTGAGGCCAGCTGCAAGGGATTCTGGGATTTGTAGTTACAGAAACAGTGAGCTTGGAAGTCAGCAGAATCAGACTGATACAATTGATTATATTGCAATAACAGTAAGTAAAAGAACAAATGTTTTTTGCACACAAAGTATACATTGGGACCAGCCCCACATTTGGGTGTGGGGCTTTTAGTGCTGAGAGTCCTTCTTTAAGGGGGCATTTCAAAGGCAAACCTATGGAGACTCTGGTGGTCCAGTTAACAGAATAGATCCATGAATTGCTGTATACTGTAGTTTGTAAGGACATTTGGATGGCTGCAGGAAGCATCTTTTTGACACATGCAGTATATGCAGTAAAGCTGATGCTGTTTAAAATGCTACACAATTTGTATGATAGATCCCAACTACTTCATTTAATGGTGCTTACACTCACAACAGAATACCGCAGATGTAAATCAGCAGATGATATGTTTTCACATATGTTTTAGGAGTGCCCAGCAATTAAAAACTTTTGGAAGGGAATCCAGGATAAACTGGATCCAAAATTGGGACTGGAAAATATATTTAATATAAAAATATACTTTCTAGGAATTATTAAGCATAAAACAATGGGCCCAAGTAAGCAGGTTTCAGCAGTTGTTATAGCAGGCAGCAGTGGCCAAACATAGTCCTCAGGCACTAGTTAAGCAACACAACTGGAAATGAAATGCTATGATAACTTGAAACTCTGATGCTTGATGAATGGCCTCCCATTTAAAGATCATGTGCAGTGGTTTTCAAAACAAAAACAGGTAGCACCACTGAATAAACATTGCAATAAAAACGATGTGTGCTCCAGGTTTCGTAACAAAAGTCAAGAAATTCGTACTTTTTCAGGGTCTTTTTGGTGTGGTCCATTTCTACAAGGTTGCTGAATGCTGGGTCAGTATGTCGCCGGGTTGCTGAAGTCACCTGGGGTGCCATTCTACTGTGCCTGTTAAGAAGTTGTATTGCTGCTAGTATTGTAATGTTGGTAACTTCACTGTTGTTGGTCAGTGTTTGCTGTACAATAAGTTTTAATAGGGGCCTTATCCGTGTTAATTCCTACTAGGGATGGATGTGTTAGCCCTGGTAAGAAGATCATTTTAATGTAGCATAAAGAATAGCTGAGACTGAGTTTAGGTCAAGTAAAAACCTGCCAGTGAGAAAACACTGGTCTGGCTAGTGCATAAAATCTCTTAGTAAGGTTTCAAAATGGCATCACTTCTCCTACTCCCATTGAAAGGGACACTGGATGACTCTTTTAATGTTATCCTGAAAAATAATGATATGAATGAGCACAGCAGTCATTAACGTGACAATAGAACTCATGCCTTTCACCACAACAGAAGTTATAGTCTGCAAACCTTACAGCAAAGTGCTACCCTCCCTGACTTCTGCACATGCTAAATGATCAGTTTAAACTATTTTTGTGCATTACTAGCACTGGACATGACACAACCACATTCAAACAGCTGACTGTATTTCAGTTTCTTGCAACAGGCACACAGCAAAAAATTAAAATCTTTACAGGCCTCATCAATGTGACAATCTCCCTGGCTTCTTCACTGATGAAAGAAAATAGCACCCCAAATGACATCACCAGGGTGAAATCATGTTGATTACCACAGGTAACAACATGTCTCAGCATCTAGCAATGTGGCTGAAGCAAAGCACACAACAAATGACTAAAAATGGTATGAAATGTTAGATTTTCATATAAAACACCAGGCAGACACTGTTTTTATAACAATATGTAATGAACAATGCTGATAGCTGGTTCTGTAAATTTCATTGCATATGATGTTTAAGCATAAAACTAAAGTCTGAGAAAAAAATGGAGTCCTCTGCATACTTTGCCAATGCTGCCTAACAACTGAGGTAGTATTAATATTACGTTATAATCCTGACAGACATTCATAGATAACTGGAAGATAATGAAGCAGCCATCTCCCATACAACTGTTATTATATGGAAGCTATTCGCCTGTCTCTAAATACTCCTATCTAATACTGAATGATGTAGATATACTATAATGTTAAAAGGGAACAGTCAGCACAAATGGCCCCATACTCAGTTGTGGGGCTGGTCTCAATATGTACTTTGTGGGTAAAAACATTTTGATTTACTTACTTTTTACTGTAGTAGAGTAGATTGTAATATATGGATAATTAAAATTCATTCAAAAAATTTTCCCATAATAGGGCACTACAAATGCCATGATAGTATTGTAAAACTCCCATAACACTACCATTCAGAGTCCATGATACTATCATTCTGAGCTATGAACAATAGTATTACTAGAGCAGCACAGCAGCGTGAGCTGACAATTTCCTTGCGCTGAGTGCGAGCCAGCTTTTACTGTAAATGTCGTGCACAACAAAAGCCGACCTACCACTGTTGGGAAAACACAGAAATTGCAGAACAATGGCTCTCTCTAAGGAACAAGTTACCACAGAAGACAGAATGCAGTTCATAAAAAATTACGAAAACCTCAACACATAAAAACACAACTTTTGACCTATGTCTAGTTCCAAATTTTCTCAACAGAAACAGTGAGTCCAGATCAATAGAACAAATCCCCATAGGGCAGTTAGACCCCCTTCTAGCAAACTTTGGGTGTGGCACCAAGAAACAGAATGGCTCAGAATATGAGCCAAGTACAATCAAAGGAATACTGGGAAGCTTGGATCACCACCTAGCTAAAAAAAACCTATCCTGCTTCTATGTTTCAGGGACCCCAAACAACATTCAAGGATACACTACAGACCCTAACAGCCAAGCAAAAATACTTGAAAAAAAACTAGGAATAGGCAGCTGTGCCAGACAGGCTGAACCACTAACTGAGTCAGATAGCAACCTCCTCAACAGTAGTGGCACTCTAGGTTCCCACTTACCCACAACCCTACTGCACATGTTATTCTTTAATATAGGGCTCTGTTTTGCTTTATGTATCACTGAGCAATGCCAACTATGGTAAGGAGACCTTGTATTAAGCTCTGACAGCGAGGAAAAAGAATATCTAGAATACCATGAAAGGCAAACAAAAACTCAAACAGGAACAAACATTACAGATTTATGACCAATCCCCCCAAAAATGTACAGAAACATGGGTAACCCAGACTGAGACTCAACCACAGCCTACCAAAAGTATGCCAAGCAAAGGCCCCCTCAGAAGCTGCACCCAGAGTCTCCATTTTACCTCGCTCCAAATATGAAACTAAAACCAACCAGCAGCTGGTACCGCTGCATGACAATTGGAGAGAATAAAATTAGAGGCATGATGAAACTACTTTAGCAAACTTCAGGTCTTCCCACAGAAAAGTGTATTACTAACCACTCAACCCAGAAAACTGCAGTCCAGATGCTAAAAGACTCCAACATTCCTCCAACTGATGTTGCTCAAGTCTCCTGGGACAAAAACATTCAGTCAATCAACAACTACAGTACCTTATCAGAAGACAAGCAGAAAGCAATTCATTCCATCCTATCCACTAACTGTGCTCAGCCATCCACTTCTGCAGCACAACCTCAGATTCAGACTATGCTGTGAACTCCACATCCTGCCAGACCTCAGCCAGTCACATCGACTCACCAAGAAGAGACACCTTCTAGCACACTAACAAGTGCCACCTCACAGTACTCCACAACAAGAGGTGACATCTTTGGATCACAGTGCACTTTCTATGGAGATGTCTCCATCAACATACGCCAGTCTCTACCTCCAGCAAAAAAGCAAAGATACGTAATTTATTCTGATTCTAATGCAGAGTAAATAAAGGCTAACAGCTACAGTTCTAAATCAGTTATACATTCCAGTTCTTCTTTTTTCAAGTTATTGTTGGCCACAATCATTGGTCTCTGTTTAAAACTCTATTAAAAGCCACAATCATTGGCAAAATATGTTTTAAAGACAGTTTTACAGATCTCAATGAAGACAGTTCCATACACCATAGACAGCCTCCACATCCATAAATTCAGGTAAGTTCTTGAAAATTCTCAGATCCGTATATTACAAAAAATAACAAATAGGGGACTGTAATTAGTTGACTATAATACCATCTCGAGGTTCTGGGGACATGTTGGAATCTCTTAAGCTTCACTCTTGAGGTTTGCAAGTCCCTAGAACTTCTTGATGGCATTATAACCTCGTAATACACAGTTCCCTATCTATTATATTATTTATGTCAGACTAATTTTGCTTAGTTCTAAGCTGACATCTTTTTTACTATAATTCCTAGAATCCCCTACAGCTGACATCGGACCAGTATTGCAGCAGTGGAAGATTCAATAACCTGCAATGCCTGTTAGGGCTTTTATAGTCTCTGATCAGATGTTTTCTGGGTCTGCTTTTCTCCAGGGACTAAGTGCAGTCCTCTATGACTGTACATAGCCCATGGAAGACAATGGGACCAGCAAACGAAAGATCATAGTTTGTATAAACTCTAACATGCACTGCAGGCTACTGAATCTTCTCACTACTGGCTACTACTCCGATGTCATCTGCAGGCAATTCTGGGATTTGTAGTAACAGAAGATGTCAGCTTAGAACAAAGCACAATTAGTCTGATACTATCTACTATACTACAGTACACAGTAAGTAAACCAAAATGTTTTTGCACACAGAGTGCACAGTAGGACCAGCCTCACACTTGAGTGTGGGGGCTGTTGGGGTGGTTGTTTCTTCTTTAAGTCAGATGGGGGGGTAATAATTCTGTTGATCTTAATAGGAGTGACTTTAATTTTAAACAGGTGGCTTGCCATCCGATGTCCAAATGGGTAGTGTGTTGCACTCCCTTGCAGGTGATCCAAGTTTGGGAACGAGCTCGGGGAACCATCTGGATGGTCCAAGAAGCACTGATGCTCGACAGTGCTCCCAGTTCAGGGAGGGATGATGTTGGGTTCTACTGCACTGGTGCACCCTACTGTGAGCCAGAGAGTTTGCTCTTCCATAGGGATACCAGTGCATGTCAAGGTCTGATGGAATACACTCAACATCCATGGAGGTATCAGAGGAAAAAAAAAAACAAAGAATATAGTGTGGGCTTATTGAAGCCCTGCTTGTTAGCCTCCAACCCACGCCACTGCCTGGACACCCTGCCAAATCTGGGTTGGGACATGGGGAGGGAGGATGGCCTTCCACACTCTGGTTGCACCATGAGGGAATTCATGGGGGATTTGTCAGCAAGTAAGGTCCATGGTTGATCATGGATGGTTAGGGGGCACTAGGGAAAGGATTGATAGCCACCTGATGCCAAGGGAGAAAAAGCTTTATTGAGAACAATTTGAAACAGTTGAATAAAAATGTGTATTTTCCTACAAATTGTTAATGGCACAAATGTTTATCATATAGGAATCATAGGAAAGAATTCAAGCATTTATGGACTACACATCCTTATAGCTTGCCTTATCCCAGTATTTAATACTTAAAATTCATATACCCTGTCTCTAAACTCGACATCCAATCTAGCTTTAAAAGAATTCATATTGGGACTCTCCACAATTGATACAGGTAGATCATTCCAAGATGACACGACCCTTTGGCTAAACCAATGTTTTCTTATTTTTAAATTCCATCTTGGATGAAACAGTTGTTTGGAATGCTTCCTAGAGCTTACACGATCAACACTGAATTTAATTCCCAGCTCCTCCCACAGTAAAGAATCTCCTAAAGTTTTAAAAAGCATACACATATCACCTCTAAATCTACAATAGAACAGTGAATATATGCCCAGGATTTCCATCCTTTCCCTATAAGATCTATTCGCTAGACCTGTTATAGCTTTAGTCATTCTTCTTTGAATACCCTCTAGCCTAAGAATGTCTTCCCTCTTATATGGTGACCACACCTGAGCACAATATTCCAGGTGGAGTCTAACCAGGGAGCTATACAACAGGATCAAAACTTTGGGCATCCCTACTGGATATACAGTATGCCTGAGTTTACTGTTTAAATTCTGATTTGCCCTTCTCATCTGAGATGAACAGTGGTGACCACACTTAAAATCAGGGGTGATCATTATACCCAAATCCCTGTCTTGTATGGTGTCAGTTAATATGTCATGACCAATTTTATAAATCGCATTACCATTATTTTCCCCCAATACATAATCTTACATTTTGCAGAGTTTAATTCCAGTTTATTTAACTCAGTCCATGTTGCTATGTTACTAATAGCTGTTTGTAAGGCTAATACATCAGTCAAATTATTTACAATAGCTCCTAATCTGCAGTCATCAGCAAATTTAGACAGCCAAACATTGGGGGTGTTTAATTTTAAAGTAGAGCTATACACATTAAACAAGCAGGGCCCCAACACTGAACCCTTGGGAACACCACTTGTCACCCGGGGCCCAATCAGAATAAGTTCCCTTAACTACCACCCTTTGTCACCTGCCTTTCAACCAATCAGTAATCCAATTTATTACATTAGTCTCTACTTTAAATTTCTTAAGGACAGCTATCAATTTCCTATGTGGCAATTTATCAAAAGCTTTTGCAAAGTCCATGAAAACAACATCGACCGAATTACTTAAGTCCAGTTCTCAATTAACATTCTCATAGAAAGTCAAAACATGGGTCTGACAAGATCTAGACCTGGTAAACCCATGCTGTGATGGATCTGACAGGCCATTTTCCTCCATTGAAGCCAAAATCCTATCCTTCAATATACTCTCTAATACTTTGCCCATTAGTGATGTCAAACTACTGGCCTGAAATTAGAAGGTACTGTTTTGGACCCTTTCTTTAAAATGGGTATGACTGCTGCCTCTTTCCAGTCCCTAGGGACTACACCACAATCCAAAGATGTCTGAAAAGTAAAGGTAAGGGGTGCTGTCAAAATATTTGCTAATTTACAGATAACCCTTGGGTGAATAAAATCAGGACCGGGAGATTTATTGATGTCCAATTTCCTAAGTTTGTCCAATACCTCACCATGATGAATTACAATAGCTCCAGGGGTTGAAATATCATTACAATTAACCTGTGATGGAGAATTAATATTAAATACTTCACAAAAGTATTTATTCTGGATATCAACCATTTATTTGACTGTCGCAGCCTGATCCATATCATGCTTAAAGGGACCAATGGTATATGAATTTTTTCTCCCACTATTTATATATGAATACAAGGATTTTTCATTATCTTTAATTTTGGAGGCTAGATCAACTTCAAACACAGCTTTTGCTTTTCTCATAGCTGTTTTTACGCTAGCTACGATACTTTTAAAAGCTAGCTGATTGGTTTCTGTTTTGTCCCTTTTATACTTTTTATAGATTTTATTTTTTCTATTACTCAGTTTCTTGATGTAAGGAGTGAGCCAGTGTGGTTTATATGTACCTTTATTATATTTGGTACTAATGGGTATATATTTTGCCGTAAGATTCTTAAGTTGTTCCAGCAATAAATTCCACATCTCATTGACAGTACTATTAAGAAAAACACTACCCCAGTCCCAGTTCGAGAACTCCATCCTGAATTTGTGGAAATTGGCTTTACCAAAATTAAGTTTAGTTGTTGAAGCAGCTTCATTAAGAACATGTTTTTTTTTTATATTAAACATCACCATACAATGGTCACTATTACCCAAAGGGGAATTAACACTAACATTAGTCAAATAATTTCCCATTTTAGTTAAAATAATATCCAAGATATTGCTATCCCTGGTATTTTCTTCCACTAACTGCTTGAGGCCTAATTGGTCAAAAGCATCCAAGAAGGACTTATCTAATTAGGAAGTACCCTGCCATAATTTCCACTCAATATTAGATAAATTCATATCCCCCAAAATTACAATGTTATCAGCTGGGTCTAGGCTGTTAATTTGTTTGATCAGATCCAAATCATGGGCCTCTAAACTGGAAGGGGGCGATATATTAACCCCATAATAATTTTGGTACCATCGGATGGAAGCAGTTTAACCCAAAGGGATTCAAGATGTAGCTCTTCCTTTATTAATTCCTCACTAATTATAGAGTCCTGAATATAAATAGCTACTCCCTCACCCTTCATATGACCTCGAGATTTGGAGTATAGAGTATAACCATGTACTGAGTATGACCAAGTATCATTTGCATCCCATCAAGTTCCAGTAATCACTTTTCAGGACAGTTTGAGGAAATGATGGTGACACTGTTCATGAACAGAGGTCCTATAATGCCTATGTTGAAAATTTGGTGCCAAAAGTCCATAAAATGACTGTGTTGCAAGCGTGCATTGCGCAGTTTCCACACACCCTTGTAACTTCACAAATCTGCAATATTTCCATGCCAGATTTTCAACACTGGCATTTTTTCACACCTCTTTATGAACAGTACAGCTGTCATTTTTCACATCCTGCCCAAAATGTGTTTCCGCACCTGTGGCGCACAATGGCATGGTCGCTGTGGGAAATCAACTTTTGGGACAGATTAGCAAAATCGCACCACCACTGTTCATAAGGGGAAGTCCCAAAATGCCTATGTTACAAATGTGGCTATCAAACTCCCAAAAATAATGGGTTATGGATGTGTGTTGCGCAGTTTGTATGCATGCTCATTGCTTCACCAATATTTCATATTGTCACTCCAGATTTTCAACGTTGCCATTTTTTTACACCTACTCATGAACTATACAGTTGTCATTCTCCACATCCTGCCCAAAAATATATTTTCGTCCCTCTGTCGCCAAATGGCACAGTCGCTGTGCAAAACCACCTTTCAGCTAACAAAGTGATTGTGCCACTTTTCATGAGGTGGTCTGACAAGCAGCCTATGTTGAAAATGTGGAGTGAAACCACCACCACATGCCTACGATGTTAGGGTTTCTAACTGTAGCACCCCACCTGGTACAGACTGACAGGTGTCAGGGGTGTGACTTGGGATCATCATATGTAATGCTCATGCCATTCCACCCTCCATCCCCACGCTAAAGCCACTGACAGGCATCGTGGTGTGCCTTGCACTGTTCAGCCACAAAGTGCACCCCACACTCCTATACTGCACCCATGTCAGAGTATTTCCTTATGGAATGGGGTAAGTATAATGCCCAAAGACCCCAAAGCACACCCCGACACTTGTCAGTGTCGACAGGGTAGGGTGAGGTAAAATGGCATGAGCATTATAGCTGACAACCCAAAGGCACACCCCAATGCCTGTCACTCTCTACAGGGTGGGGGTGGGGTTGGCATCACTTCAATACTTCACTGCCATTCCTATTATGCATCTCTAGCTCCGGCACTGCCAATGCCAATGCCAGCGCGACAATATTCGGCATTGACAAATGCTTGTTTAAAATCTATGATGCTGAGGTTATGTTTTGACTATGCATACTTTATCTATACTATAGATGAATTAGAATGATGCTAGCACACCTATCTGAAGGTAAATCACACAGTACCACAAAACGCTTACAGAGGGCAATGAAAGAAAGCGGGACCTTTTAAAACTTCAAAACCCCATATCTCAGTTCAGGAATGAGACACAGTGGAAAGAAACAGGGATATTCATGTGGTCCCAAAGACTGGAGAAGGGTGGACATAGTCCCACTTCATAACAGTGGTAGCAAGGAGGAGGCAGGAAATTAAAGGCCTATCAGCCTGACATCTGGAGTAGGGAAACTGATGGAAACACTATTAAAGCAAAGAACTGTGGAACACCTGGAATCCAGTGACCTGCAGGACTTGAGGCAGCATGGTTTTGCAGAGAGGAGGTTGTGCCAAACAAATCTGATATATTTATTTGACTGAGTAACTAGGGCATTGGATTGGGGGTGGGGGTGGATGTGGCTAACTTGGACTTCAGCAAGGCCTTTGACACAGTTCCACATAGGAGGCTGGTAAACAAGTTGGGTAGCATGGCAGTGAGCAATGAGGTAGTAACCTGGGTAAGAAACTGGTTAGTGGATAGGAGGCAGAAGGTGGTGGTAAATGGAGTTCACTCTGAGGAAGCAAAGTTGATTGGTGGGGTACCATAGGGGTCAGTACTGGGACCGGTCCTCTTTAATGTCTTCATTAGTGACATAGCAGAGGAACTCGAAAGGAAGATCTGCCTCTTTGTGGATGACACCAAGATCTGCAACAGGGTGGACACTCTGGAGGAGGAGGTGCAAAGGATGGAAAGAGGTTTGAAATGACTCGAGGAGTGGTCAAATGTTTGGCAGCTATGTTTTAATGCAAAAAAGTGAAAAATAATGCACTTGGGTCACAGAAACCTGGGGGTGCCACAGAAAATGGCAAGAGAGATACTAGCAGCAACCAAGCAGTAAAGAGACCTGAGGGTAATCATATTAGATGACATGAAGGTGGCCAGACAATGTGACAAAGAGATTGGGAGAGCTAGTGGGATGCTGGGATGTATTGGTACGGGTATTACCAGCAGGAAGAGGGAAGTGGTGTTGCCACTATATAGGTCTTTAGTAAGACCCTACCTGGAGTACTGTGTCCAATTATGGAGGCCACATCTCAGGAAGGACAAAGACAGGATGGAGGCCATCCAAAAGAGGGCTACTAAGATGGTTCAGGGTCTACATCCAATGTCCTATGAGGAGAGGCTAAAGGAACTCAACATGTACACCCTGGAGGAGAGGAGAGGAGAGGAGAGGAGAGGAGAGGAGGAGAGAGGATATGATTGAGACTTTTAAATACCTCACATGGGTGAATAAGGTACAATTGGGAGGTATTTTTCAGAGGAAAGGATACTCCAGAACAAGGGGCCACAATATGAAGCTGGAGTGGGGTAGATTTAGGAGAGATGTGAGGAAATACTTCTTCACAGAAAGGGTGGTGGATGCCTGGAACAGTATTCCAGACGAAGTAGTGAAGGCAAAAACAGTGGGAGAATTTAAAAAAGCCTGGAATAAGCACTAGGAATCATAAGGGATAGGTAAAGGGGTGACTGTGAAAGTGATGTAGACCTGGAGGAGTCTATAGTGTACTGTAAGCAATGCAACAAAAAAGGGCAGACTAGACGGGCCATGCTGGTATACTGAAGGAACTTAGGGAAGTACTGAGGGTACCACTGACAGCCCTATTTAACAAATCAGAAGAGGAGGGGAGTGGTACCAAAGGACTGGAGGAGGGCAAATGTGGTAACACTGCACAAAAGTGGGAGCAAGGTGGAGGCTAAAAATTACAAGCTGGTCAGCTTGACCTCAGTGGTGGGGAAAATCATGGAATCCATGTTAAAAGAAAGCATTGTGGCATACCTGGAAGCTAGTGGTGCACAAGATCCGAGGCAACATGAATTCACAGCACGCAAATATTGTGATAGATTTCTTTGACTGGGTAACCAGGGTGGTGAATCAAAGAGGGGCGGTGGACATAGCCTACCTAGATTTTAGCAAGGCATTTGACACTGTCCCACACAGGAAACTAGTAAACAAGTTGTGCAGTCTGGGAGTAGGTCCAAAGGTGGTACACTGGGTCTGAAATTGGCTGAGCAACAGGACACAGAGGGTGGTGGTAAATGGAGTTCAATCCCAGGAGAGGGGGTGACAAGTGGAGTGCCACAGGACTCCGTTCTGGGGCCAATTCTCTTCAATGTCTTCATTAGTGACATTGCGGAGGGGCTGGAAGGGAAGGTAAGCCTCTTTGTGGATGACTCCAAGATCTGCAGTAGGGTAGACACTCCAGACAGGGTGGAGAATATAAGAAGAGACCTAGGCAAATTGGAGGAGTGGTCAAGAGTGTGACAGCTTAAATTCAATACAAAAAAGTACAAAGTCATGCACTTGGGCCACAGGAATCCTAGAGAGGAATACAAAAATATAGGGGCGATACTAACAACAACAAAACTGGAAAGGGACCTGGGGGTAACCATAATGGATGACCTGAAGGTGGCTAAGCAATGTGTAAAGCCGGTAGGGAGGGCCAGAGGGATGCTGGGGTGCATAGGGAGGGGCATCACCAAAAGAAAACAGGAGCTGGCGATGCCACTGTACAGACAATTGGACAGGCCACATCTGGAATACTGTGTTCAGTTCTGGAGACTGCATCTCTAGAAGGACATTGACAGAATGGAGGTGGTCCAGAGAAGGGCAACAAAAATGGAGAAAGGATTGCACCAGAAAACATATGAGGAAAGACTGAAAGACCTCAATATGTATACCCTGGAGGGAAGGAGGGAGAGGGGAGATATGATAGAGGCATTCAAGTACCTCAGGGGAATCAATAAGGTCCAAGAAGGCAGCATCTTTCAAAAAAAGATATGTGCAAGAACAAGGGGTCACAATATGAGGCTGGAGGGGGATTCAGGGGTAATGTGAGGAAGCATTTTTTTTTCACAGAAAGGGTGGTGGATGCCGGGAACAGCCTCCCAGTGGAGGTCATATGGGCTAAAACAATTGGTGAGTTCAAAAATGCATGGGCTAGACAGAGGGCAACCATAGTGGTAGGAAAGAAAGTGTAAGCTACTGATCATTTAGGATCTGGAGTTTAAGTAGGTAGTGAAATGGGCAGACTAGGTGGGCAAGGCAGTTTTTATCTGCTGTCAAAATCTATTTTCCTCTGTTTCCATGTTTCATGCAGCCCTTATCTGCCATCAGCTTCTATGGATATATTGATGTTCATGACAGAAATATATTATTATTGTCAAAACTATCAGTTGAAAGCTTTCTCCACTAACAAATACTGCTACTTTGAATGCAACAGAAACACTTTTACTCACTTTAATGTTGTCCAATAAACTTTATGTGGTCAATCCTGCACCTACCCTGCATTACATAAGCAAATAAAGATCCTCGGGCAGCATCCCAGAATCCCTTGCAAATGATGTTATAGATGGGCAGCAGCCACGGGAGATTAAAATATTCAGTAGGTATCCTGGAGCTTTCTAATGCTCAGATATAAACGTTACCAGGCCCACATAACTCCTGTGGCTAAGTACAGTTCATGAAATCTGTATTCAGACTCAAGGACCAGCATTTAAAATCTGGACTGCAACTTTTTTTTATATAATTTTCTAGGCATTCTTAGCTCCTTATAAATGTTGGTGTTTATTGTTTGAGCTTTCTGTCTGTGATATCACAAGACAAAAATCAGCATGACTAGAAAGCATAAAATAAAGAAACTTCTGGGACATTTGAGTTATTGAACTTCCTGCCGCTGCTCACTGTTTATGATGTCAGCCATGGGAGATACTAGCATGCCATCGCAGAAGCTATGCTTAATTATGTCAGGGCAGGAGGGGCTCACCAACCACATAAAGATTTACTGTAGAGCTGTTTATTCTCATGCAAGATATATTTAGAGCATGGCGCTAATCAGCTGCAATTCTGCAAATTTTTATTTCACACTCTGCAATTAACTCCTAATTTAAGCCCATTGAAATATACAAATTTGACCAATTAGCGCCAATTTATTTTAGTGCAATTATGACTTGAGCAAATACACCTGTAATTATCTTACTTCAAATATAGCCTGTTCGGCAACATTTCATAGCATCAAAGTAACACTTTTTCTTTTGCACTTAAAGTGCAAATCAGGAGCAGCCTCACAGATTTACTTTTATTTTATTTATTTAAAATATATTTTACCAGGTAAGCACATAGATCCCAGGACTTTTTTCCAGTTGCAACCTGGGAGGATGGGGAATTGGGAATTAGAGAGTACAATTATGAACATACGAACATACAAAGAAGCCAGCAGAAGAAGGCCATTTGGTCTCTCAAGTCTGCTCATATTTCAAGGTCAACAGCTTGAGCTAATGTCCCTGCCTTCCCTCCCCACTCCACCTATCCTCTCTCCACATGATCCTTACCTTCCCCCTATGCCTATCCCAGCCTCTCTTAAAGCTGCCCACTGTCTTCAACGAGATGACCTCTTCCGGCAGCCCATTCCAAGTGTCTACCACCCTCTGTGATGATGTGCTTCCTTACAAAGTACAAACAATTCAGAGATAGAGCAGTGCAGAATGGGAAATTTCCAAATCCATGGAATTTCACTGAAATTTCAGAATATTCGATGACATTTCACAGAATTTGATCAGAATTATGTGGACTTTTTTTAATTTTGTAATCTGGTTATAACTCAGACACTGTTTAAGCTAGAGCTCAGAAGTTTGGAATATATACTCCTTGGGATAGTGGCCACAAACATACCAAATATTATGAAATTTGGATTGATAGTTTCAAAATTATAGGTGCTCAAATGTTGTCATTTTATTGTTTGTGCAAAATTTCATGAACATTTTTATCTGCATATACCTTAACCATCTATTGGGTCATGGATCTTAAATTTGGCATGATAGCTTGATGTTAGATGTTCTAGCAAGCTGCCAGATTTCATGACAATATGATACATCATCTCAAAATTATTTGTGCTCCAAATCTGTCACTTCATTTGTTTCAGGGAATTTCATGAAGAAATTTAATCTGCATATAACTCGGGCACCTTTGGAGCTAGACATGTGTAAATTAGTATGGATAACCTTTTTGTAATGTTTATAGAATGATCTAAATATGGAGAGAATTAGACAAGAGATGTTTAAGTTACAGGGGTTTAAAACTTTACTATGCAAACATTTGCAAAACTTTAAAAAAACTATAAAAAAATGTTGTATATATTGTAACTTCTCTGCTCTTGCATGCAGTGTATCCTGGTGTCTAACACAACTGGATAAACTGGTTAAGCAGTTTTAATTTTGCAGAAGAAAAAAAATGATTAGTAACATTTTCACACATATTATGCTAGTATATACTGTATATGAAGCATCCAAAAATTTTTTGTGGAATTTAACATTAACAATGCACATATCACTACTCCATTTGATAAGCTGGGCTGAGCTTTTTGCAGTCCTGCTGTTCCTCTCTGGGTGACTATCCCACCCCCCCCCACACACACACACACTTCTCTTTAGAGGCATAGCCAAATTGACTCAGTAGAACCACTGATCCCACTGATATCCTCTTTGTTTTTTTACAGTGACAAACTCCCTTAAAACATGAATCACCTACTTCTTTTCCTATTGACCTACCCCATTGGAATAGCCAGAATTCTTTCTTCCTGCTGCCCAATACATTGTCTTCCTGTACTATATCTTTTTGAGTACCTCTAAGTCCTAAACTTGCATGTACACCAGGCTCCTTGGATCATACATTTACTGTATGTGATCCTTAAATACCCTGCATTCAGGTTGGAATTGTTGACAGTCTGTGCTTTCTTGCTCCAACCTGGAGGTCTACCACTGTTGTGCTACCCAGCTCAGCTGTCCATTTCTTGGTAAAACTGTGCATCTAACTCCAGAACCTGGTGACCCCCTGTGCTACCCACCTCTTATACCCTTATTCTTTAATTAGAATCCCCCAGATAAGGCTGAGTGAAATTAGAAAATTCCAGTTTTATGGAATTGTTCATGAAATTCTACAATTTTCACAGATTAATGGGATTTGATTTTAAGTTCAGATGCTATTTTGCAATTTCTCACAGCAAGCAATTAATAAAATTGCCACACACAGTCTCCTTGTAAGGTTTAAGAACCTGCCAAATGTAATGGTACTGTATTCTCTAGTTTTAAAGTTTCAGGGGTTTATAAATTTGTAGCTTACATTCTTGCAAAATTAAATTTTTAAATGTTGTGAAAGTCTCACTACTTTTAAATTCGATCCCATTTAAAGCTGAAATATGAACTTTTTCAGAAATGACCATGTGGTATAGCAGTTTAATTGTTTCAACTCTGGTTAAATTTGGACATGTAGTTTTAAAATTTGTGGGAACTAACTGAAATTTAAATGTTGCCAACATGTTTGGCAGGTTATACCTCAGTCCCATTTAATGCTAGAAATCTGAATCTATGTGCATATACAAATGTGGTGATAACTTATATACCTATCAAGTTTTGTAACATTTCAATGCATACTATCAAAATTACACTAAAATTACAGAAATCCAAATTTTGGCAAAATATTTGGTGACCTATAACTCAGCTCCCATTGAAGCTTGAGACTTAAAACACGGTGCATATATGCATCCTATGTGCTTCTCTAAATCCTGATATTGTGAAGACATTTGGATAAGAAATTTTAAAATGATCTCAAAATAACTGAAAATGTAATTTTGATTAAATGTTTGTCCACCCATAACTCCACCCCCTTTCAATGTGCAAATCTGAAATTTGGCAGACTCATGTAAGCTATTGGGTACTGTTTATGTTCCACACTCAGTGCTATTTGGGTGCATACTGTTAAAAGTATAGTGAAATAACTGAAATGTAAAATTGTGTGAAATTCTGCAGAATTCCACGGAATCAGAATAGACATTCTGTAGACATTCTGTAGGTAGAATTTTAGATTCCACACAGCTCTATTCAGAGACATATAATTTCCATTGCAGAAAGCAAATGATGCCATTATAGGTAGAGATAAAAGTAAAAGCCTCTAAAGGGCACAGTACAGTGTACACACAGTTCCAATGTTCAAATAATTTCCATGGCAATATATAAGTGTCTCTCAACCCCTCCAGCAGTGGTGTGGAACTTTGCAAATCATCAGTCCCCTTTCAGATATTGCAGTGTTTAAAGAATTGAGAGGAAGGGAAGGAGGGTTTACAAATGTGGTTAACTACAATATGATAAATATGTATAGTTGTATTTACAAAGGTAGATTTCTAAATTGTCATATTTTATTTGTTTATAAGGTTAGCATTCTATTCAGCAATGTATCTGAAATTGTGATTTAGATTATTGGAAACTCAGTAAACTACAAATGATAAAAAAGAGCCATGCACTGATCCTGCATCTACTGTATGTTTTCAGTTCCCTTGCTACCACTTCATTTGTTTATTGATTGATTATTGACTCACTCCATCCATCCATCTTTCTTTCTTTCTTTCTTTCTTTCTTTCTTTCTTTCTTTCTTTCACAATTTGTTGACTGGAAAAGGCAGATGGAGAACATCATTAGTCCCAGGAGGGAGTCTTCAGGTTGTGCACTAAAGACAGAGTAAGGTGCAATTGATAGTCCTGGTTTCCAGTTGTCTGGGTGGTGCAGCTGGTAGTGCAATGGAACTGTATTCAGGATAGCCTGGGTTTAAATCCCAGCTAAGCCACGCATTTCTTTCTTCTAGCTGTTTGGGTTATATATATATATATATATATATATATATATATATATATATATACACACACATATGCAACCTGCACCCTTGTGAATAAAAAATAATTATCTGTCCAGCACCAGGTTGTGCATTAGAGGAAGTGTAAGGTGCTTCTGGGAGTCCCAAGTTTTCAGGTGCCTTGGTGGCGCAGCTGGCAGTGCAACAGAATGGTATTCCAGGTGGGTGGCCTAGGTTCAGATCCCAGCTAAGGCATGTATCTATTTCTCTCTTCTGTTTGTTTGGGTTCCATATAGATGCACACTGTACCCTTGTGAATCAAAAAGTCATTGGGCACACCTAAGAGAACAAGGATGAAAGGAAGAGATGGTGTCACCTTACTTGAACCAGCTGGAGCCTGTCTCTCAAGTAGGAGTAAACCCAACATACCAAGAAGTTAGGAAGACCCACAATGACAAGTTTTACAAGTAGGATGGAGTGGGCCACTGTGCCAAAAGCCTTAGAAAGGTTGACAAAGATGGCAGAGGTACACTGACCTGATTCATCCCCTTCAGGAAAAACTCAGTAAAGCACAGAGGGGCTGAGACTGTGGAGCAGGTCTTGCAGAATCCAAATTGGACCAGGCAGAGAAAAGAAGAGGAGTCAAGAAAAGAGGAAAGTAGAGCTAGGACATGTTTTTCATGAACAGTAGTGAGAGAAGGGTGAAGAAAAATTATGTGAGAATACCCTGGGGAGTGGGAATTGTCTTCCTTGCAGAGGGGGAGGAATAGGGGCAGCAATGAATGAAGTGGAGAGGTGAAGTATTGTAGTTTAGGGTCCAGATCAGCCAGATTGTTTCCATTAGAAGGTTGCGAGAAAGAAACATTATAAAAAAAGAAGGGCAATAAGTGTAGCCGCAGGGCAGGTGTGGGAGAAGAAGGGGAAAGTTGAGATTGTAACATGGAGATAGAGTGGGACAGTGGAAGGGGGAAGGTTAGAGGAGATAGGAAGGAACGGAGTACAAGAGATGAAGAAATAGTTGAACAAGAATTGACAGGGAAGTTAATTATAATGCTGTTCTGAGCATCTGAATCTTGATTCACCAGACATGGAAATCACATTCTGGGGCATGAAGGGATGGGTATCAAATTCTTTTATTTACAGTAGCTAAGAATTAGATTACTAACACCATTATTATGAACTGTACACCCTCTCCAATTGCCTACCTCTTAAGCTGTGGCAACACTTTGCTGATATCCTTGTTGTTAAACTCTTAAAGAGAATCTTTACTATTCAGTTTTAGGTCATGTTGTTAGGTACCTTGCCTCCTAATTTAGGTCCCCATGTGATCACTGGATTTTTGTTACACTCCAAATGTGTTTTATTTTTGAATGTTGTATCCCCTCACCCCTTGAACTACACCACTCCATGTTGCTGACTGCACCGTCATGCTCAGGCATGCTCTGTCTTACCTGGTGATGTCTATGCCTCTCTCTCTCTCTCTCTCTCTCTCTCTCTCTCTCTCTCTCATAGCAGCAGTCAGCATGAGCATTTCAGTGGTTCCACTCTAGCTCTGAATTTTGTTGTGACATTTGCTTCTACAGAAATATAATGACAAACGTCTGCCCTGATGATAAATGAAATGTGAATAAAAACAAGTAGGCTTGCAATCTGTCTAGTCAGAAGACATGCAGTAGGATTCAGCAGGGTTCACAAGGATTTCAGCTGGGTTTCTCTTCCTATTTATAGTTTGAATAAAAAACATTGAATATATGATCACTTCAGTTTGTCAGTGCTAGTGGCTATACAAACAGAAACATAGACAATGATGGCAGAAAAAGACCACAGGTCCATCCAGGATGCCCAGAGTTCCCAATCTATCCCAGGTCCTATTGTTCATGCAGGGTTTTATCTCTCCAAGTCCTCCATCTCCTTCCCTCCCTACTGTTACCGACCTGAGCAACCACCAAACCCTTCACTCTGTCCCAGCCATGCATGAAACCATTTATGATCTTGGCGCCCACCTCCTCTAGCAGAGTGTTCCATGGCTCCACCACCCTTCCATAAAATAGAACATCCTCACATCCCTCTTAAACTGTCCCCCCACAGTTTCCATTCATGACCTCAGGTTCTTGATTCTGTACTCATGCTAAATAGTTCCCCACAGTTCACCTTGTTTATTCCCCTCAGGAATTTTAAGGTCTCAGTCATATCCCCCCTCTAGCCTGGTCTCCAGTGAGTACATGTTCAGTGCCTTAAGATGATCTTCATAAGATCTGCCCTTTTAGACCTGAATCATCTTGTTCACACTGTGTTACACTGTCTACAGTCTGCCCAGGTACTTCTTTAGGTGAGGACTTCAGAACTGGACACAGCATTTCAGATGAAGCCTCACCAGTGACCAATATAGAGGTAGTAGTGCCTCCTTTTTCCTGCTGTCAATACCCCTTCTGATACACCCCAGGATGCTATTATCCTTACTAAAAACCTTGGTACACTGGCTTGATTGTTTGAGGGAGTCACTAATGATGGCTTCCAGGTCCCCTTCCTGTGCTGTACTGTTCAGTTTAACCCCTACCATCCAGTACTCTGTCCTGTTTTTTTTCCCTAGTGCATAACCTTGATTTTTTAGTGTTGAATTTCAACTGCCAAACCTCAGACCACATCTCTGGCTTCTGTGGATCCCTGTTCATCTCCCTGATCCTTTCATCACTATCTACCCACCCGCAGAGCTTCATGTCATCTGCAAAGAGACACAACTTGCTCTGGATGCCCTTTTGAGTGTTGCTGATGAGCATTTTGAAGAGGGCAGAACTCAGAAGAGTTCCCTGCGGCACCCTACTCATGACCTCCCTCTCATCTGATTTGACCCTGTTTACCAGCACCATGTTGCTAGCCTTGCTTGTAGAGCAGAAAGCAGCTAACTAAAAAAGCTACATTTTCGTATTAATTTAAAACTTATATCTCAGCAAGAGTCAGTGTCTTTTGAGATTAAGTAGACAGATACTTTATTAGAAGTAGAAGGGGTCACCAGCCCATCGGCACAGTGGTTGGATTTCCGCATGTGACTCCGGTGACCTGGGTTCGTGAACGGACCAGGGTCGCTGGAGGGCCGGCCGGGGAGAGAAGGATGGAGCATCCTAGAGACTGCTCTCTTTCTCTGGGGGGAGGCTGGGGAAGCACCCAGAGCATTGGCGACCCCTGGCAGAGGCCAGGAGTCGTACTGCTACCGGCGCTCGCATACCTAGGAGGCGGGGCAGATGCTGGCGCCATTGCACGACCCCACCTCCCCAAGAAAACTGGAAAAGAAGCTACGGCGCGCTAATGAAGCTTGCCATGGCTGATTGGTTCCCTGGGCCAGCCCTCACCCAGCCCGAATGTCTCCGGCATGCAGGGAGAGGCTATGTCTCACTGCAAGTGCTGGGGTACCGGGCTCAAGGCTAATTTGGGGAGGAAGTCCGTGGGCCCGGTGACTGGGCTGAAATACAACAGGCGACTGGCAGCTCAGAGGAAAAAAAAAAAAGAAGTAGAAGGGGTCTTATTTAGGGTTAAAAAAAGAAAGAAAAGAAAGAAAGTCAGTGTATGTTCTGTGCTGGGAAGGGTATTGTATCAGCTGACTTTGCTAAACCAGTAGAAGGAGAGAGAGCCTAATTGGAGGTGTGGCTTAGACACTATGAAAGCAGGTGACTCAAATTACAACTTCCTGTTGCTAGCCTTGCTTGTAGAGCAGAAAGCAGCTAACTAAAAAAGCTACATTTTCTTATTAATTTAAAACTTATATCTCAGCAACAGTCAGTGTCTTTTGAAATTAAGTAGAAAGATAATTTATTAGAGTAGACACTATAAAAGCAGGTGACTCAAATTACAACTTCCTGTTGCTAGCCTTTTTTCTTACTAATTGCCCTCCATCCCACCCGTCCACCCATCCACCCAAAGCCAGTTCTACTTTTATAGCCACTGGATCTGACTGTCAACAGGAAGTTCCTGTTTGGCAGTAGGAAGGGAAGGATCATAGAGAAACACTGGTTTTGTCAACCCTAAAGGAAAAAAGTAGCTCATTCTCTCCCCCCAGTTGCTGGTGGTCTGACATTGAGCAAGGAAGAAGGAGGCTACTAAAAAAGATAGGAAGTTGCTGTCCCAGAACAGGAAGGGTGAGAGCTGTATGGAGAGGAGAGAGTAAGCATACAGAGAAACAGGAGAGGGGACACAAAATAAGACATGATAGGAGTGGTGCAGTGCAATGGCTGTGGGGCGGCAGTGTTCCGGGAGACATTCTGGAGGCTGCGATGCTGCCCTATTTGCAGGCACCTCTCTGGTCTGAGATAGGAGGTTGCCCATCTCCAGGCTGACCTGGCTAGGATTCGAGAAACCTCCTCGCCCACCCAGGGACCACCAGGGCCAATGCCACTACCTCAGAGGTTGCCAAGAAAGAGGAGAGGCTGGACCAGGGTGGGCTCAGGGAGGGAGAGGGTGGTGGAACAGAGTTGTATCCCTCCAGCTGTACCTCTCCACAATTCATTCACTCTTCTGGTGGATAGTGGTTCCTCTATGGAGGCACCTGCAGTGGAGAACAAGGAGGATGCTGGGAACCTTCACAAAGGAGACCCACAGGAGGGTGGCATGGGACCCCACAGGGGAAGGAAACAACTCCTGATGGGGGACTCAATCATTAGGGGGTTAGAAATGAGGGAGGAAGGGGAGAGGGAGGTAAGATGCCTTCTTGGCGCCACGGCTTGGAGGGACAGGAAGCGAATCCTCAGGATTGTGGGAGGAGCTGCATGAGGGAGGGTGCTGGATGTCATTGTCCACCTGGGGACAAATGACCTGGCTAGGAATGGGATCAGAGCAGTGCAAGAGGAGTTTGTAGAGTTGGGGAGGGGCCTTAGACAAGTAGTGCATACGGTAACCTTCTCGGAGGTGCTGCCTGTCTATGGCAAGGGTGATGCTAGGGCACTCCTCACCAGGGAATTCAATGAGTGGTTGAAAAACTGGTGTGGAGCTCAGGGTTTTGGCTTCCTTGGGGACTGGGGAGCCACCTGGAGGGATGCAAACCTATACTGGTGCGATAGTCTGCATCTGTCCGGGGGGGAACCAGGATCCTAGGTGAGAGGTTTAGATGATTCACTGGCAAGCATTTAAACTAGCCAAGGGGGGAGGCACTGAAAAGGAGCAGGGAAATCCCGGCCTCCCCTCACAAAACATGGTAATTAGTGAGGTAAACACCAAGGTAGAGAAGTTATTAGGGAGCAGGACAGAGGTAAATGTAAAAAAAGGCAAAGGCAGTAAGGACAGGAATGGGGCTAAAAGGGGTAAAGCTATCAAAAAGTGGAGGGTGAT
Source organism: Neoceratodus forsteri (assembly GCA_016271365.2). Classification (NCBI taxonomy): domain Eukaryota; kingdom Metazoa; phylum Chordata; order Ceratodontiformes; family Ceratodontidae; genus Neoceratodus; species Neoceratodus forsteri. Next base: position 685,394,976 of record CM028131.1, read on the forward strand.
GAGAACCAATGCCTGTAGTCTGGTAACAAGCTCCCTGAACTAGTGGCCTTAATGGAAGAGGTTGCCTGGATATTGTGGCAGTCACAGAAACATGGTACACAGAGAACCATGACTGGGATGTCAACATACCAGGATACAATCTACAGGAGGGACAGGGAGGGTAAAGGAGGAGGAGTAGCTCTCTATGTAAAGAAAGGATCAAAGCAACAGAACTAAAGAGTAAACAGGGAGCAGATGAGGCACTCTGGGTCACCCTGAAGACAGGAAATGGCACCACAATCTGCACGGAGTTGTATACAGACCACCATCTCAGGGGAGGGAATGGACAAGGAAATGATAGAAGGCTTCCTTAGAATGGCAGAAAAAGGGAGATATTGTTGATGGGGACCTGAATATGCCAGATGTTAACTGGAGCACCTTTGCTGCAGGCACATCAAAGCAGGGTCATTCTTGATGCTCTACAGGGCATGCCTCAGACAGCTAGTATTGGAACCCCACTCCAGGAGGAGCAATCTTAGACCTGGTACTGTCAAATGGGGATGGAGAAAGAATCTCAGATTTAGAAGTGGGTAGCCATCTGGGAACAAGCGATCACCAAACAGTGTGGTTCATGATAAACACAGACATACAATCAAGCCATACAAAAGCAAGAGTATTGGACTTTAGGAGGGCTGACTTTGGGAAAATGAGAGAGTGCCTCAGAAAAGCACTAGCAAACAGGCAAGAAGGAGGGGTGGAGGAACAATGGGGAGTAATCAAAACAGCCATCACAGATGCAACAAGCCTTTGTGTAAAGCAAATCAATAAAATACAACGAAGGAAAAAAATGCTATGATTCTCAAAAGAGGTGGCAGGGAAGGTTAAGGAGAAAAGGATAGCATTCAGGAAATATAAGGAAACACAGAAGGAGCAGGACAGAGAACTTTATCAGTTAAAGCAGAAAGAGGCTGGGAAGGCAGTCAGAATAGCAAAAGCCAAACGGAGGAAAGGATAGCCAATTCTGTTAAGAAGGGATAAGACCTTTTATAGGTACATTAGGGAGTGAAGAAAGACCAAAGGAGGGATACTGAGGCTTAATAAAGGGAGGAATGTGGGTAGAGGGGACAGTGAAAAGCAGGATACTGAACGAATATTTCTGCTCCAGTATTCACAAAGGAAGAGATGGGGAGGTACCTAAACCAAACAAGAGAAACACTCTGAAGATGGGGGTCAATACCAGTCCATTTACAGAAGAAAGGATTCTGAAAGAACTAATAAAATTGAAGGTGGACAAGCAATGGGGCCTGATGGGATTCACCCAAGAATTCTAAAAGAACTAAGGGTAGAACTAGTGACACCGCTGACTACTTTCTTTAACAAATCATGGGAGGATGGGGTGGTACCTGAGGACTGGAGGAGGCAGATGTGATTCCTCTTCACAAGGTGGGAGCAGGACAGAGGCAGGAAACTACAGACCAGTTAGTTTGACCTCAGTGGTAGGAAAATGATGGAATCACTTCTGAAGGAAAGAATAGTTGAGTACCTAGAGGCCAGTGGGGCACAGGACTCAAGGCAGCATGGATTCACGATGGGAAGGTCGTGTCAGACGATCTAATAGACTTCTTTGACTGGGTGACCAAAGTAGTAGACCGAGGGAGGGCTGTGGACATGGCCTACCTAGATTTTAGCAAGGCATTTGACATAGTCCCATAAAGATTAATACACAAGTTAGCCAGCCTTGGAGTGGGCCCCAAGGTGGTAGCCTGGATAAAAATTGGCTAGACAACAGAACGCAAAGGTAGTAGTAAAATGGAGTACAATGAAGAAAGGAGGGTTACTAGTGGGGTACCGCAGGGTTCAGTACTGGGCCTGGTCCTTTTTAATGTCTTTATAAGTGACATTGCAGAGGAGCTGGAAGGAAAAGTATGTCTCTTTGCAGACGACACAAAGATCTGCAACAGGGTTGATACACAAGATGGAGTGGAAAGGATGAGAAGGGACTTGGCAAGGTTGGAGGAATGGTCAAATGTATGGCAGCTCAGATTCAATGCAAAGAAGTGCAAGGTAATGCACATGGGAAACAAAAACCCAGGGAAGAGTACACAATGGGGGTAAGATACTGACAACAGTAAAATGGAAAGGGACCTGGGGTAGTGATATCAGATGACCTAAAGGTGGGCAACAATGTGAGAAGGCAGTAAGTAAGGCTGGGGGATACTGGGATGCATAGGAAGAGGCATTAATAGTTGAAAACAGGAAGTTGTTACCCTCTGTACAGACAGTTGGTGAGACCCCATCTGGAGTACTGTGTGCAGTTCTGGAGACCCCATCTCCAAAAGACATAGACAGAGTGGAGGCTGTCCAGAGGAGGGCACAAAATGGTGCAGGGTCTGCACCAGAAGACATACAAAGAAAGACTAAAGGAGCTTAATATGTATACCCTTGAGGAAAGGAGGGAGAGAGGGGACATGATAGAAACTTTCAAGTACCTCAAGGGAATCAACAAAGTCCAAGAGGGTAGGATATTTTAGAAAAAGAGATGTGCAAGAACAAGAGGGCACAATTTGAAGATAGAGGGGGGACGGCTCAGAGGTAATGTGAGGAAGTATTTTTTCACAGAGAGGGTTGTGGATGCATGGAAAAGCCTCCCTGAGGAGGTCGTGGAGTCAAGAACAGTGGGGGAATTCAAGAATTCATGGGACAGACATAAGGCAGTCCTAGTGGGGGGTAGGAGGAAGTAAGCCGTTGGTTAACTAGGATCTGCAGCTTATCTGTTAGGTAGGAAAATGGACTAGGTGGGCCAAGTGGTCCTTATCTGCCGTCAAATTCTATGTTGTGCTGTCTCTCCTTCAATCAGTTTCCTATCCATCTAACTATGTCCCTAGCCGCATCAGGTCCTCCAGCTTCTTCAGCAATGTTCTGTGTGGCACCAGGTCAACAGTCTTGCTGAAATCAAAGTAGAGTAAATTCACAGCATGGACTTTATCTACTACCTGTGTTACCCAGTCAAAGAAAACTGTCAGAATGGTCTGACAAGAGCTCTTTGTCAGAAACACATGCTGTTTACTATGCTGTACGCCATTTCTCTCTAGCTAGTTCACAAGGTCCTCTTTGATCAGTGACTCTGTTAGTTTACCCACTATAGAGGCAAGGCTACAAGGTTTGTAATTCCCTGGTTGCTCCTTGCCTCCCCCCCAATGTGTAACAGGAATACATCCACCACCCTCAAGTCTTATGGAACTATCTCTGTCTGAATTAAGCAATTTCGTGTAGTGGGACTACATCCGCTACCCTCCAATCTTTCAGAAATACTCCTGTCTGAATTAAGTGATTGAACAGTACTACTAGGTACAAATGTATGCTTCACAACCATCATGTGTCCCTAACAGAATTACATGAGTTGCTGCAAAAAATACTGAGACCCTGCTGAATCCTACTACATGTCTTTGGACTAGACAGATTGCAAGCCTGCAAGTTTTTATTCACAGCATTTTATTTGACAAGAATGGACTGTATTTAACGTATTAAGTGGTGGGAGGAGTGCCAAAATAAGTACAGCCTACAGTGTTAACAGTTGCCAAATGCAGCAGCAGGCAGGATAGTTGCCAGGCTGTAGCCTGAAGGCCTAGGCCCTCATTTGCATTTAAGTGTGACTACTCTGCTTCAACTCAGTAAGCCATGTACCCAGCCTGCTGTACCCACAACAGCAATGCTTGGGCCATCATCTCCCGAAATTCTGTCGATTCCCTTGTGAGATCTTCAGCCCAGTGAGAATATTATTTCCGCAAAATGCATTCTCTCTTCTTGATTACTAATGTGTTCTAGAGTGGTAGGCAGAAGTAAGTCCCCCAAAAGTTACAGACCCACTAGTACAGAACTGGGATAGAACACAGGTTGAAATGTTTGGTTAGAAGCTGACCCAAGTTCTAGTATGAATCATGATAGTTTTGCATCACAAATTGCAATTTACTAGAGAATGGTTCTTAATTTGCAGCTGTCTTTCCCAGGCTTAACAATATATGTTAGCCCACTTATCCGTGATATGCTTATAAAAAGCATTAATGGTGATTTCCTATCCCTACAGCACATTTTCAGGACATATGGTTTTAAGCTTTTCTTATAATAGATACCTTCCTTCATAACAGTATCTGCTCATGTCAGAAGGTTTTTTAACTTATTCTTTGTTGCTGCATTTCATATCCCCCCTTTTTCTCCGGTCTTGCAGCATGTCCATGTTCTCTATTTCAGAATCTGCTTTAGCATTTTTGTGGAGCTGAAGACATTAAATGGGAGTGTAGTTACTGTGGCTGACACAGATGTTTCTTTCCATCCATTTATAAGCAGTGTCAGTGGCTCAGTAGGTAGCACACTCGCCTCTGAGGCCGTGAGATCTGAGGGCTGTGGGTTTGGTTCCCACATCTGGCACTTGGGTTAATATCGCAGTACTGACACTGTAGTGCAGCATTAGAGGGGTGCTGCACTTCTGAGGTGCCGTCTTTTGGATGAGATGTTAAACCGAGGTCCCATCTGCCTGGATTGTTGGTAGTTCAGGTGGATGTTAAAGATCCCATGGCACTTATCGAAAAAAGTAGGTGAATTTCTCCAATGTCCTGGCCAAATTTCCCTCATTCACTAATAATACCACCAACAGCTTAATCTGGTTCAAGGTCAGTTGGCATTCATCTGTATCCCCCTCCCTCCCCTCGGGTCGTGCCTGAACATAGGCAGGATTTGTCTAGTGCACTTACCTGGTCAACAAAAACTAAATAAAAAAAAAATAATGTCAGTGCATTTGGACAGATACAGCTTAACATCAATTTTCCTGTGCCTAAAATTAGCATACCACACATACTGTTCCATGACCTTTTGAGACACTGGAGGCATCGGAGCTATCTCTGAGTCACAGTATGTAAGCTCTAACATACTGTATTAACATTGTGCACATAAAGTGAAATGTGGCACCATATAAACAAATACAAATATAAAATCTAAACATTGTGGGTTACAATGGTGTACAGTGCATAACAAAGTTTATAAAAAATTGTTGATGATAGAATGTTGCTTTAAATGAAGTTTGGTGTGACAAGTAAAAAAAAGTGATTCTCTAAGTTGGGCAACAAGGTGATCGACATTAAATGAGCTTACAAAATTGGTCCAGAAACTCCTTCACTTTCATTGGTCAAAACAAGTGACTTGACAGTACATCAAAAAGTTATATATGCAATGTCAGATGTCATGTCTCCTTTCTATGTCCCCAAAAACCTTACTAAATAAATTCTTCAGTGTGTGTGTGTGTGTGTGTGTGTGTGTGTGTGTGTGTGTGTGGGAGGAGGGTGTGTGAACTAAATCCATCCACACTATACTTGAAATGTTAAAATCAATCTCTTATCTTAGTGCATCAAAAAATTACATATGCAAGGTCCGATGTCAGATCTCCTTTCTGTGACCCAAAAAACTTTAGTAAATAAATCCATCGGTGTGTGTGTGTGTGTGTGGGGGGGGCTGAACTAAATCCATCCACTCCATAGCGTGTCACGTGTGGTGTTGCTTGTTTGCTTGTTTCAGCATTTCCTCGTGAGGAGAAAGGCGCGGTTTGGATTTATTTTTGAGTTTACAAATGCCGTTATGTTCTCCACAACACTTATGGATATAGATGCTGGCAATGTTTATAGCTTCATCCTGACAAGTCTATGGTGATGGTAAGACTGAATTTTAACCAATGGATGTGTAGTAATGAACTGTTTGCTTTTTTAAAGCCTCCTGTCTGTGAGTCCGTTTTTGGATGAGTAACGAGTCCCAATCATTGGAGCTCATGTGCTTTTGAGCTTTATTTTTCCCTTCCATCCATCCACCATACTTTTTTTAATTACTCTACTTTTACTCCTTGCCAGCCATCAAGATCCCGTTCTGGTCATGGATTTGCCTCCACCTCTGAATTCTGCCGCCTCACCCAGTTATCTCTGGCTTGCCCCCCAGAGAGCGGGGACACGGCACCGACCCCGCATATCGGGCCGCGTAACATATATCTAGTCAGGGGAGCTGGCTCCTGGAGGCTGATTGAGGCTTCAGGGGCAGGGCTTCATTTAGACGGCCAGGCTCAGGATAGGATTTTTCTCCCTGTGAACAGAGGCAGGGACGTGCAATGATGACTGGTGTTCGACCTGCCCCTCAGTTCAATTTGGCATCGATGCCGTGGTGGACCCAGCCTCTGCTAGGTGTCGCTGTGGCAGTGAGTACCAAGACCCCCCTCCTCCCAGGAGAAGGACAACAGTCCTATGGATGCTCAATCCCTCTCCCCCGGCCAGCTGGCCCTCCAACAAACTGGGTCCATTCCCGAACCCAGGTTGCCGGCGCTGCAAGCGGAAAACCAATCGCTGCACTGGCAGGCCGGCTATCCACACCATACTTGAAATGTTAAAATCAATCTCACCTTCTGAAAAATAGCACCATTACTCAAATAAATAAAGCAGGTTCTATATAAGCATAAAGAGGTCCAAACCATGGTACTGATTCTAGAAACATTGCACATGGCACAAAGTGATTTCCGCCAATGAGAATGGCCCAAGTAGTACTTTGTGCCATGAGTTGTGACATTTGGGATTCTGCAAAGCAGCCTGCGACATGTCACAGGCTGCTTGCGCCAAACTGGAGTTACGCCACCAGTTGTGCCAAACTGTGACATGGCGCAAGGGGCTTTACGGCAGCAGCTGCATCCTATTCTGTAAGGGTAGCTGCAAAGTCCCTGATTTTGGTATTCTACAACAACCCCCAGAAGACATCCATCAAAGTACATTTCGCTGGTGTAAGTGTACTTTGCTATCCACAGGTGGTTGTGCCAATGTGCCACAAGTAAACCTTACAGCCCCTTCAATCACATAGAAGCCCCCAAGTCCCGATCCTTGAATGGTGCCTGTACAGAACACCCTTGTGGGCTACCAGCCCCCCACAAGCCCCTATCCCTGAGTCAGCCCTGATCCCCAGTTGTCATTTAAACATTCCTGTGTGGGCTACTGGCCCCCTCACAAGCCCCAACCCCCAATATTTCCAACATTCAAGCCCTTGTGGGCTAGCACCTCCCAAGCACCAATCCATGATCCCCAATCCCCCAAAAATGTCCTTTACAGTCTGTCTTGTAAATTTATTTTCCCTGCAGTACCCATAGCCCTGGTGGTCTGGTGCCTCCCACCACCTGGCAGTGCCAGACCACCCCACTCCCCCAACTGATACCCAGTGGTGACTGGTACAGCCCACCTCTCATCACCATGACCAGCCACCGACTGAGCTCTGTAGGAGCGTGTACTGTAAATAGTACACGCTTGGTGAATGACTGTCATTCTTTTTTTTAATGCTCTTTTTGGCCCTTGGTCAATGGCTGGGGGAAGCCCCCCGCCCGCATCGACTTGGTCCCAGTGCTCACTGAAATTAGGGCTTCATGGGACTTGTGCTGAGGATTTTTCTATTTCAGCATGACCCCAGTGATCTGCCAGAATGAGGATGGTCATGCAATGATCTCGGTGCATGGTCGGGTGTGCTCCTACCCCCGACATGCAGGGGTCTGCCAGCCCCACATGACTAGGCCAGACAGCATGGTCCCAGACTGCTGTATCTACCAGCCCCCACTAGGGGTTGGTAGGCACCAGACACCAGGTTCACTTCCTCCCCAGAGAAGGTGGGCAGCCCCCTGGACACTCAGCTTCCTTCACCCCAGCCGACCCTCTGACATCCGCTCCCAAACGCCGGTCATCAGTGCTGAGCATCTTTTTGTCTGAATTGTTAAACTGCAAGTGTCTGTCCCAGCACTAGTGATTCAGTAGTTCAACAAAAAATTGGTAGTCAGCGAAGTTTTAATTCACCAGTGAAGTTACCACAAAGTTGCGAAAATTCATATTCACGGAGCTTCACAAAGTTTTCCCAGCCCGCAGCAACTTTGACTTCACCTGAATTGCAAAGTTTTCACCACAAAGTGTGGAATTTTCCCTACGTAGTGTGGAAATTCACCCATGAAATTCCACACTTCATGGGCAAACTAAAACGTCACACTTTGCAGATTTATCCGTGCTCTGCAAACTGCATTAAATTCATAGAATAATTCACAGAGCAAATTTGCCAACTTTGCCCATCTCTAGTCAGCACCAGCACTGACAAGGAACCTGCCATGTAGGCCATAAAAAGTATTTTAAAATGTAAGCAAAAGCATATTTCCTCACTTTCGCAAAGGGAGTGACTCCTCCTGCCTGGGGAACTATCATCCCGTCTCTCATCTGCCTGCACTGGCTAAAGTGCAAAAAACTTGTCCTCTCAACTTTCATTTTTCCTTTATTACTGCTCCTCCTCCTGCAACCTTCCGGTCCAGCTTTTACAAGTCCACTCCACTGTTTCTTCCCTTTGCCAGATCACCAACTCTGTCCTGAAGGTGGTAGATCAAGGCCCGATCTCTGCAATCATCTTTGTCGACCTTACCAAGGCCTTCAGCACAGTGGCCCATCCTATTCTCGTGGACAAACTGGTGGGGATTGGAATTTCTGACTTTGCAGTTGGTTGGTTCTGCTCCAAGCTCTCTGATCATTATCAGTTGGTTCAGGCTGATGATGCTCTGCCCCCTCCATCTGCTCTGAAGTCCTACAGGACTTCGTGAAGGGCCTAATCATCTTCTCCATCTTTTCAATAACCTCCACTCTGTTTGTGTCTTGCTGCACACTCCAGTTTACATGGATGATACTGTACTGTACTTTTTGCTTCAGACCTCAGTCATTAAGCTAAAATTGTCTCTGCAGTGGGATTTTTTATAATGTCCAGCACTAGTTCTCCTCAAATCAGTTGTTTCATAATGCTTAAAAGATTATTTCAATGACCTCTGGCACCAAGCAGAGGCTCACCACTTAACCCTCTATCTCAGTCTTCACATCTGTCAATGGTGCAGACCTTGAAGAAGTCCCTTTCTTCAAGTACCTCGGCATTTGGTTAGGTTGATATCTTGATTACTCCATCCTCTCATATTGACACCATACATAAGATGCTCTGTTCCAAGCCTTCCACACTATACTTGAAAAAGTCCAGCCTTCCACTCCTGGTCCAGTTATCCTCAAGATAATCCTGCCAGCATTTAATTATGTGGACATGGTCTATGGTGCTGCTCTAAAATCTAACCTTACTAGGCTGGACCCGGTTATGTCCTTTTACCCTCAACTTCCCTCCTCTTACTCACCACTGTTGCCACTATCAGGACCTTCCTCTCCCCTTTGTTGAGAACTGGCACCTGTCTCACTGTACCATATTTCTTGCTAAATTCTGGTTTACCTCCTTTCTTTGCTGTCTTCCCCCTCACTCCCTTTTGCTCCTCTAACTCTGTATATTTATCTGACACCAACTCCTTGTCTGTCCCACACTGCAAAACCTCTGCAGAGAAATCCAGTTTCTCCTCCCACCTCCCCACATCTGAAACAGCCTCCCCCTCCCCTTCAGAACCCTTCCCAAGAATTATATTTCAACCTCCTGTGCCTGCTCAACTAGCATATCCTTCCCCCTTCCCCCCCCTCCTCCTGTCCTGCAGCTTCTCCTCTCCTTCTCAACCATTTCTTCACTGCTTTCACAGCCTCATTTGTATACTCTTCATATTCCCATCCACCTTATTCGATTTTTAACTCAAGGATACTGCACAGTATTTAACTTCAATAGTATTGTATTCAGTTTTAATTTATACTTTATGCAAACACAGAAACAGAATATCACAGGCAGAAAAAAAGACTCTCGGTCCATCAACTCTTTCTAGTCCCTACCTTAGTTTCTACCAGTCTAGGACTGGTAGGGCATATGCCACACTTCACACTTGTAGCTTTGCTTTGTTAGTCAATTGACCCTCACTCAAGCCCTCCTCGGCTCCACTTTCTTCATCATACACATGTGTCTGTATCACCCTCTCCTGAAACCTGTAACTATTTCCATCTCCTCCTTACCCTCTCTATGAAGAAGTCTGACCATCACATCTTAAGGTTCAATTTCTTGCCTCCCCCAATAGGCCTGCCCCTGTGGAGATGGTCTGGTACCGTCCATTGAGGGGTCTGACCCCAGATGGCCTGATGGCATGCTGGACCTTTTGAGCATGCCGAGTGTTAGCTCAGATTCAGAGAACCTGCTGCTGTCCTATAATAGGGCTGTGGTGGAGGCTCTGGATTCCATTGCTCCTGTCCAAGTTAGCCCACTCACTTTTCGCCCTCGGTCCCCTTGGTTTAATGGGACCTTGAGGGAGTTGAGGTGAGTGGAATGTAGGCTGGAGTGCCACTGGTGGAAGTCCAACCTTGATGCTGACAGACTTAGACTGATGGCTCATTATGAGGACTATCAGTCAGCTGTCTCCCATAAGAAGGCAGAATTCCTGTCCAGGGAGATAGCCGCTGCACAGAACCGACCAGTTTAGCTTTACATGTGATGAGTTTGCTTGGTTATTTGCAGATAAGGTTGCTGGCATCAGGTTGGATATCTGTGCAGCACAATCCAATGGGGTGTGCAGTGGTCGGTCAGAGGTTGCTACTCCTCAGTCTGTCTGGTCAGATTTTAATCGGTTGGTGATCGTGGATGTTGTGGTGATCATCTAGAATTTGCATCCAACCTGCTGTAGTTTGTATCCAGGTCCAATATGCCCCTTGGTGGGATGTGTTGAGGTCATCGGCCCGCTCTTTGCAGAGACATTCAGGAGTTCTTTAGAGACAGGAGTGTTTCCGGACGCTCTGAAGGAGGCGGTGGTTACACCCCCCTCCTTAAGAAATCCTCTTTGGACCCTGACTGTCTTGCCAACTATGGATTTGTAGGGAAGGTTATTGAGAAGGTGGTCATGCTGCAGCTGGAGGATCAACTTACCATCCACGAGATCTACAATTCTCTCCAGTCAGGTTTCAGGAAGAGGCATAGTACTGAGACAGCACTTGTCCAGGTGCTAAATGATCTCCTGATAGTGAGAGATTGGAGGACCCATTCCATCTTGGTACTCCTTGATCTCTCTGCAGCATTTGACACCGTAGACCATGGGATGCTTCTGAAGCACGTGAGGTTCATCTTTGGACTGTTGGGTATGGTCCTCAGATGGTTTCAATCATACCTCACGAGCAGGTTTCAGAGAGTGGTGTCGGGAATTTATTCCTCTGACCCAGTCTCCCTGCCTTGTGGGGTTCCTCAGGGCTCCATGATGTCGCCCATGTTGTTTGTGGTGTATATGCTGGCATTGGGGGACATTGTGAGGTGGTATGGGCTGAGTTTTCACTGCTATGCAGATGACACTCATCTCTACATGTCCTTTGTACCCGGACAGGATGATGCGGTCTCAGTATTTAACAACTGTCTCGCTAAGATCCAGGACTGGATGAGTGCCAACCTGTTGAAGCTGAACCTGGACAAGACCAAGGTGTTGGTTGTGGACCCAGGCCATCGAGTTGAGGGACAACTGACTGGTCAGCCCTCTGGGCTTTGGCTCAGGGGCAGTCAGCTGTTGACCTCAGACTGGGTGCGTAATCTGGGTGTAATTTTTGATGAAGGGCTGATGCTTACATCGCAGGTGTCGGCCATCATCAAATCCTCTTTTTACCATCTGAGGAATATCACCTGGATAAAGCACCTGATCCCACCCGACGACCTTCCAACCTTGGTCCATGCCTTTGTGATCTCGAGCCTTGATTACTGCAACTCTATATACTGAGGGCTTTCAGGGGGTTGAGATTCGCCACCTGCAGCTGGTGCAGAATGCGGTGGCCAGGTTGTTGACTGGCTTATCGTGATCATGCCATATCACACCCGTGCTCTGTGGCCTGCACTGACAGCCGGTTCAATGGCAAATCACCTTCAAGGTCAGTTTGCTGACCTACAATGCCCTACATAGACAGGGTCCATGGTACCTGCAAGAACTTCTGCATCCTTACTGCCCCCTCCACCCACTTTGTTCCACCAATGAGGGATTGCTGGAGAGTCCCAGGGTCAGGTTGAAGACATCTGGTGCTAGGGTTCTTTCATTTATGGCCCCGACCCTGTGGAATTCTCTACCTCATTCGGTAAGGGAGTGCCTGACTGTGGAGAGTTTCAAGTCGGCCTTAAAAACTTATCTGCTTGGTCTTGCCTTTCTGGATTCCTGATGATTATTTATATTGCAAAAATACTGTTTTATATTTTATTAAGTGTTTATTTTGCTATATTTTAATCTTTGTAAAAGCGCTTAGATATTTTGATTTGATTTTAAAATAAAGATGAGTTGAGCTGAGTTGAGTACACCCCTCTTGAATACCCCCCCAACCAGCTTATAAATATGTCTTTTTGTTTCAAACCCCAGCTGCTGGCAGTCCACTTTATTTATTCCCTTCAGATATCTGAAAGTTTTAATCATATTCTTCCCATTCCCTCCTGGCCTCCAGACAGTACATGTTCAGATCAGCCAGTCTTTCCTTAAAGATCTTCAAAGACTGATGGGATCAAGATGGCCGCATGCTATACTTTTGTGGAGTTGTATCAGCAGTAGCAGGAGCAGTGAGATGCCTTTTTTATTTTAGTACAGGTATGCCACCATTGCCTCATTTATTTTAAACTCACTTACTGCTCTTTCCAGATTATCTTGATTAAATCCTTGGTCCCAGGTGTCTGTTTCTGTCTCTTTTGTTTGCTTCCTCCTAGTCTACCTGTGTGGAGTCCAAGTGGTGGAGGAGTTGCCTGTGGCAGTTGGAGCCAAACCGCCCTGCGGAGGGTTGCTGAGACAGGCGAATGCTGGTTTTTGTTTTCTGCTTGCACAGCCTAAATGCTGCACTGACTGAGTCCATGAGTGAATGATGAATGTCCTTTCCATGGGAACTGTTGAAGGGGGAGCTTACGTGGAGTCATGCTGACTTTCTCCCACAGAACTCTGAAGCTCGAAACTCTGTAGCTTGAGTGGGCTGCCTGAATGAGTTACATGCACTACATCATACACTTCATCCACATAGGGAAGTTTATTTGGTCATTTTAGATGTTTTAACATGTTTTTTAGATTATAACTTTTGCTGCGTTTTGTTTTATTTGTTGTTTCTGTTGTCTGTGAGTTCGTTTTTCTCTTTTTATTTTTTATTTTCTGAGTACTAAGTTGTTTACCAGGTCTAAATTGGTCAGTTTGGATTTAGTTGCTGTTTTATGTAAACCTATATAGATTAGTCATTTTTAAAAGTTTTTTTTCTTCCTCGAGTTGGATTGGCACTCTATGGTCATAAGACCATTTCTATATAGCGCATGCATGGCATTCCTTCCACAGATCGCCATCTTTCCTTTTACAAGAAACTCAGGGCCTGGAGCATCTGGTGATAGTTTCTATCACTGAAAGTTCATTTTTACTCTTTTGAAGCTCTTAAGCTGTTTTGTGTTGCTCCATTTGGTGAAGTGCAGCGAATCTGGGCAAGATTTTTCAACAGGGGCCAGTTCATGCACAGAAGAGTGATATTCTAACGACATTTTGGTCGTGGTCTGCAGTGATTAAACAGTGCAGCGGTGCTTGTGCTCAGTTATGGAGAAATTGTAAGTCGCTACTTAAAGTTGTGTTGTTTTGCTTTTCTTTTTTGAAAACCTCAAAGCCATTTTTTAGTGCTGGGTATTAGCAGGATTTTAGTTATTAGAAGTTGATAATATTGATATTTTATGTAAATTTACACCATTGTGGGATACTATTAATTCTCTTTTGGTCTTTCAGACCAGTGGCCAGAAAACTCGCCGACATTGGTGGACAAAAAGGAGCATTTTTCTTGTACCATTTCATCACAAAGCAAGGACCAGGGAGATAACTGCTGATTTGTTGACTTTGTAAAGCATTGAAGAGAATTTAACAATGTAGAGAAACTTTCTGAAAACCTCGCATTAAGTACCTTGATACTAGAGATTATCTCAAATTTCCCACTGTGTGTTTTCTTATTTCATACAACCGAAACCAACAAGGACATTGCTTTTGAAGAAATCGACAGCCTATTACAATCGTATCTTGTAGGGGGGAAAATGTTTTCAAGTTTCTATCCTGGACTATACAACTAGATTCCCTTCCTTTAAAAAAAATATATATTTTTACAGTCTTGATTTTTTTGTGTGCGTTAATTGCTATCATGCTATTGTAAACTGCTGTAGTTTGTTTGATAGTCCTTACAAGAAAGCAATTAGCCATGATGGCAAATTCTGAACAGTTAAAACACCTACAATGGGTCTGAAGACTGGCCCTGCTAAGGACACTAACAGTACTAGTAACTGTAAAGAAAAAAATAATTATAAAGCTAATTCAGACTCCTTGATATACATTTCTAGTCAGGACCCCTCTGGTGTGAAAGATACTATTATCCAGCCCAGAGGTGTTACAAAAAAGGGTAAGAAAGGGAGCAAACTTGCTAACAATAAACAAAGTAAAGTTAATAAAGCAGGAAAAGCCAAGAAATCTAAAACCATTGAAGCCAAGCCAAAATGTCCATCTTGAATATAAAACAAACTAAGATACATACATTTTTGGCAAAAACTACTTCTGCTAATGAAACTGTTACTGCTCAGAGGGTCTTGAGTAAAATAAGTGCCACACCGGATGTTTCCGTGGCAGAATGTAATATTGTACGAGAGTGATTCTGATCATAGGTACAACTTCTCTAGGCTCTCCTCTATGCTTGAAGTCTTTTTGGAGACTGACTCTATTCATTATTTAAATGAGTATAGTAAGGAACACAGTAGTGAGACTAGTAGCACAACTAGTTCATCAGTAATGACAGTTAAAAAAATGTGGATGGGAGTACCTTGACTAAACAGGCAGCCAGGGAAGCCTCAATTGATTTTTATTATGATACTCTATCAGACTCACTATATCCTCTGGAATTTTCACTAGAACCAGCCCCTAGTACTACGAGGATCTGTTCCAACTGGTCCACAGCTTGCAGGATATCACTGTGGGGATACCAGAGGCTGTTGCTGGGTTAAAGAAGAAAGACACCAAAATTAGTAGCAATATCCCTCAAAGCTTGCATTGCTGCTGTATGTCTAGAAAGGTTGAGGTGAGGGAGCATGTTGAAGAACAGATCTCCTCTTACCCTTTTGGTCTAGATGATGATCCTAAAAAAATTATGTGAGATGCCTATGCAGCCCATCTTATGATATTGGACCAACTAGTGGGAGTTTGTAATGAGTTAGAAACCCTTAAGTGTAACATTGCTATAAATGGTTCCAGATTAGATGATGCGCTCAACAAGTTGGACAAACTGGCCCCTCATTTGGGTCGCCTTCTATTCCACTTTCTGACACTGCACAACCCACTCTGCTCTCTGAGAATGTTCAAATCTGACCAGATTTCTCCATCATTCATATCCCCGACTCACCTGTTAAATTAACATCAAAAAACAAAAGGAGGGCAAGAAAAGCCAGGAAAACAAAAAAGTAAAAAACAAGTTCCTGATTGGGACACCAGAGAAACTGAGGTTGTATATACTGATAATAATGGTTGAGACAGAAAATGATGTTCTGGCCTAGGTTTCATCCCATGAGGCCATGGAAAGCAATAGCATCAGCCTCACAGAAGTCCATGAAATAGGACAACTGGATAATTGCATAGCACCCAATAATAAGGTTACTAATCAGGATATAAATAAAGAGGTATTGTGCTCTATTCAAGTAATTAACCAACAAATGACCTTTTTGAAAGAAGACCTAGGAAACATTCAAAAAGAGCTTAATACAGGACTCCTTGAAGGTCCCCCTAAAATAGACAGTATTAAAAAATACCAATAGGGCTAAGCAACATGGATATTCAGTACAGGCGTCCTATACCTGGAAAAGAGCTGGTTGATCTAAAAGATTGTGCATTTCTGAGTCTATGTGGTTACTGCTGGAATAATGCAATCTCATAGGATCAAAACAAAAAACATATTGTGCACCTACTTAGGGCAGCTACCGGTGTGGACATCGTTGACAGTGATACAGTTCAAGCTTGGGTTGATGAGGACTATGATGGTTTGAGATGTTTTTCTTTTTTGTGTTAGTCCTAGGGTTGCAAACCATATTTGGCTCAATAATAATAGCTTGCAAGCTCAGGTGTTTTCAGTTGACTTTATCAACAGGAAACAACTGAATCAATTCCCAAAAGTGATCACTACAGGTACTATTAGTATTTTTGGTTTAAAGAATATGCCAAATGAAAACCATGGTAGGTTGAGAGCTGTGGTTCATAATCTGCTTACACATGCACTGAGAATTCCAGCCTCAGCTTTCAAATTATTAAGAGTATCTGGGCACAAGGCACAATCTGGTGTTGGCCAGGTTGATGCTGTTGTAGCAGGAGAAGGGGCTATGGATATGATTTTTGCAGGGCTCCTCTACTGGATCTTGCAGGTGTACACATAATTGACAGTACGATTTTAAATTCAATACATCAGGAGCTCAAATGGAAGCAGCAGAATCATAGTGAGCCACCTATTTTCAGAGAGCTGTTCCTTTTTGGCCTGTGTCGTATGGAAAATAAGACCAATAAGAAGCTTGGATTAGTTGTTAGGGATCTATTTGAACAACTTTTGCACATAGCTATTATGGATCAAAATACTTTAACAGTCCAGAGATTGGGAAATTATTCAGAAATGGATCAAATATTAATTCTGGAGACATATATGAGTTTGTATGATAAAATTTTACAAAATGTCTCATTGCTGGATGTGATGGGGCTGCATATTGTTGCCTCTGAGCAGGCTGCTGACTACAATGCTGTTATTTCCCCTGTAACAAATCAAAATCTTGAAACCACTGTAGATCTTGAGTATACTAAGATTCCCCAAGATTCTGCAGTGGTACAGACTGTCTATAATGTTTCAGTTTCAAATTGATTTAATTTGTTGGGGGAACAAAATGATTGACTACAGATATGTTCTCCTGCAATGGAGAATGAGGAGGCAGAGGGGGAAAAGTAACTTAATGTTTACATCGTGGAATGTAGCTGGTCTCTTAACAAAGTCTGCAGACTGTGAGTGTGTACATTTTTTGAAACAAGCCAACACAGTATGTTTACAAGAAACATGGCATCAGTCATTTAATGATGTTACACTGAATGGGTACTCGACTTACCATATTCCTGGCGTTAAGCAGCTTAGACTAGGCAGAACTTCTGGAGGCTTAGTTACCTGGTTTAGAATTATGGAAACTCTGACAGCAGACTTAATATTTTCTAACTCCTTCTCACAGGCCTTTCTTGTTGCATTAGGATCCTTGGCATTTTACTTAGTCAATGTCTCTATTCCTTCTTGTAACTCAAAACATTTGAAACATAATACGTGGGAGGAGCTAGAGGACATCATACATAGGACTTGGGCAACGACAGCATGTGGGAAGATTTTGTTATGCGGAGATTTTAATACCAGAATAGGTAGTTACGATGGTCTTGCTGACATTGAAATACAGAACTGGCATTTTGGGAATGCTTTCAAATTCCCAAGAAGCTCACTAGACCGAAGGGCTAATGCCAAAGGGCACAAACTCCTTGAAATTGTAACTCCTTATAACTTAATACCTCTAAATGGGAGACTTAAGGGTGATATTATAGGTAACTTTACACACTACAATAAGCAGGGTCCTTCTGTGATTGATTCTGTGTTTTGGAATGATAATATGAATATTTGGGATTCTTATTCAATTCCCACTAGATCTGATAGTGACCACTTCCCTCTAGTACTTTGTTTTAGACATGCAGCTGATGAACCTATGGCTCTAGGTTATTACAATTTAGAAATAAGGAATAATGCTAAAATCAAGTGGAACCAACATAGTTCCCATGAGATAGGTTCCTTGGTATGTAGGATCCTTCCCGACAAAGAGTATGTCAATTGGAATTTGTCTAAATGGGCTGATCAGCTGAAGCTCTGTTTTGAGGTGATAAGGGAACTGCTCTGTTACTGTTAGAAATCGACTGGAGTGGGGCCATAATTGGTTTGATAAGGAATACTGTCTTGCCAAAACACAATTAAATCAATAAACTAGAACGGTTAGAGCTAGTAAAAAGACAGAGCAATTTAAACTTTTAAATCAAGCCAGAGCAACATAGAAAAAGCTACAAAAAGAAAAACAACTTGAGTTTCAACACTCTCAGTGGGATAAAATGTTTGGGGCACGAGATTGCAATGATCAATGTGTTTATTGGCAGATGGTTGCCCAGGGAACAAATAATCACAAAACTGGGATAGACCCATATTTCTCTGGATATTTGGCAAAAGTATTACACAGATATCGTTTTTGATCTAAAACAGAATGATGATATGTCTGAATCAGAAACTGTTATGTCTCATGTGATATTTTGTAATCAGCAGGATGTATATGTAGCAATTATTTCCATGAAAAAACACAAAGTCCCAGGCCCAGACCAGATTCCAGCAGAAGTTTTTTTGGGATTCTCCTATGTTTTGGGCTTTCATATTAATGATACTTTTTATTTGTTCTGTTGGACAATTAAGATTTCCCATTTCTTGGAAGGGGACTATTATAATTTCAATTCACAAAAAAGGAGATAGATCAGACCCTAGGATGTATCACCTGATTTCTCTGTTGGATAACTGTTGCAAGATTTTCTCCAAAATAGTATTAGCCAAATTACTGGAGGAAATAAATGCATTGGGGGGCTTGTCGGAATTTCAAGCAGGCATTCAGGCTAACTATGGTACGGTGGACAACTGTTTTGTTCTGTCACACTTTTATGAAAAATATGTTAATCTGCATAAACAGAAAGTGCATCTGGCATTCGTTGACTTTAGCTCTGCTTTCAATTCTGTCTCTCGTAGTACATTATGGAAAATAATGAGGGATTGAGGCATCTCTAAAGAAATTGTTGCTATTATAAGCAAACTTTATCATAATACCTGGGCACAGGTTAGAGTAGGGGCATCTGGACAATTTTCTTCAACCTTCTCCACAGTTGTGGGGTCTGGCAGGGATGCGTTCTGGCCTCCTCTTTGTTTTGCATCTATATCATTTGTTATTTACCTTAAATAAGTCAGTAACAAATTTTCCCAAAATTATAGGAAAATTGTGTCCAGTACCGGCATATTCTGATGATCTTGTTCTGCTATCTTTATCTCAAAAGGGGCTTCGGGGTAAATTTGATATTCTAGATGATTATGCAGGTAGACATAATTTGAGTGTCACTGCGTGATAATTGGTTCAAACAAACTAACCAAACTCTGGAGCTTAGGGAACAAAGACTTAATACAGTAAAATCATATCCTTATTTAGGCTTGCTTTTTTACAAAATGATGGGAAATGGGTTAGGCATATTGATACTCTTCTCCCTAAATTAAAACAAATGGCAAATTCTCTTAAGTCCTTCAACTACAAATATGGGGCAATTCTAGTAAGCCATTGATTACAGCGGCTAAATCTAAGTATTATGCGCAAGCATTATACCATTCTGAAATCTGGGGATTGGTTAATTATAGTACAACAGAAACTCCTCTTAATAAGCTTCTGAGACAAACTCTTGGTTTAAACAATTCTATCCCTGTGAAACTAATTAGGGCTGAAGTAGGGCTAGTTAGTTTACCCGCATATGCCCAAATCAGGATTATAAATTCCTGGCTAAAGTTACTTACACTAGATCTGAATAAACTGCAAGCCCTTACATTAAAATAAGAGTGTGTTTGGGACAAAATTGGTTGTAAAAAATCAAAATGGCTGACTGACTAGTATATAATTCTGGGAAAAGTGGGGCTGTCTTTTTTGAGGGGCTATGCGGATAAAAAAAATCACAATTAGTCTTAAATACAAATCATATGTCTCACAAAAAATCATGAATCATTTTAAAAGTTTGGACTTGGATACTATTTCAAATCTTAAAATAGTTCCCTGGATTAGGCAAAATGATGTTACATTTCATTAGAGAATATTTAGATGTTTTAATTAATCCAAAACACAGACAGCTTCTCATGAAGTTTAGACTAGAGCTGTTTCCTAGCAAGGTTCTGTCTGCCAGATACAGTAAAGAAACAGAATGCAGCTCTGTCCACTGTTCCTGCACTGGTGAGAATGTGGAGGATCTCTTCCATGTCATTATTATATGCCCCTGGTATGATAAGCCCAGAAAGAGATGGTTATAGCCACTGTTTCAGGAAATTGTGACATTTGATCTTGTTATTGAATATATTTTTTACCTCAAGTGACGAACACATAATACTGTATATAAATTGGTAAGGTATCTCAAGGCTATTACGAACATTAGAATGAGGCATAAATCAATTGATTTTGGTCTTTTTTATAGATTAAGTGAGTTAGGAAGATGTTGTTTTACTATCTGAAATTACATTACCAGCATGGTCATTTGTATGTATGTACTGTACTGCTTGCACTTTTTGTATAGAGGACTGAAGATCTTGTTATGATAGTTGCCTAAGATGTCCACATGTAATTTATCTATAACTGTTTGTATTTTTGTATATTGATTTGTTATCTTGTTTTTATTCTATTGTAATGGTCTTTGACTAATCAAATACAATTTATTTTATTTACCGTAGATCTTCCCCTGCTGCTGATACTGTATATCATTTTATTTGCCCTCATCTGGACTACATCCATTTTCATTTGTATCCCTGCCACCATGATCATTTCCCCCATTTTCTTCTATAATTCTATTTTACTTTGCACTAATTTGTAAGTTGCACCACTTTCATTTTTGCACATTTAACAGTGTTTGCTTTCCCCTAAGTAATCCAGCTTTCTGGGTCACACCTGGAAATGAGCTTTAGCTCAGGATGCCTATCCGGGGCAACAAATTCTAAATAAAAAAAATAAAAGTACAAGGGGGGGCATTAATCTGCACAACTGGGATTCCAGGGTGGGGAGGTAATAAAAGAAAACAAATGAGATGGGTGGCTGACTGAAATACAGCTATGATGACCAAAATGTCTATTTTAAAATTCAAAAATAAAATGAGAAATGTGAAAATGTACTCAGCTGAGTGTCAGGATGGGGTACTGGTATGCTACAATAAAACAGAATGAGATTTGTGGTGAATGGATGTTGCAGTGAGCAATGAGAAATTCTTCCTAAGAGAAAAGAAAAAAAAAGCAATTTATTTAAAACTTTTGTTACAGAATAAGTACAATGAAACATTGGTCTCCCTTTCAGAATATCCTGATACTCAAAATAAAGACATATAACTTTAAGAACAATTACAAACAACATTTGCTGTGCCTTGTTTCTGAGCCAGGCCAAGAAGTAAGCCAATCTGGAACAATTTCTAAGAACTATATTCAAGGAATTCTAAAATGAATGGCCAGTAAATCGAAAAGAAGCTTTACTCCACCACATATTAACTTTTGGGACATAGTAACCTCTCTTCTGAACATAAGAAGATCATATTTGTGGGATACAATTTGAAATGTAATGCAATGGTATAGAGTAGTCAAATTCTGAACAGCTTTATATACCATTTTCATTGAGTTTACTACCCCCATGGACCCTCGAGAGAACCAATTTTAACTCTGAAACATGAAACAGTTGTAACCCCCCCCATGGGCTAACCTTATGTTTTTTTGGGGCTCCCACCTTGGTTTCCACCAGAAAAATGGGCTGTGGGGTTTTCATCAGCAGAACAGGTGACCTCGGAGGTGTTTCTATGGGGATCGCCAGTTCACGCATGCGCAATAGCGCTGCAGCCTGCTTCATTTGGCGGCTGCTTTTGCAACCATTCTTTCACTTCCCCAGTGTTTTCAACCCCCTTGCTCACCTAAAAGAGGGCCGGACACCTGAGGGAGGTGGGTTGAGAGGTGGCCGCTGAGTTTGGGAAAAGCGCTAGAAAGCGCTGAAGAAATGGGCAGATGAATATTAATGAGGCTCATACATATTAATGAGCCCTGCTGCAGCTCCTAGGGACAGTAAAGAATGGAGCTAGTGATGGGCTGTCTGGGGATTACATTTAAATGTTGATGCAGTTGTGTGACAGGGACAAGGGTCCCTATAATATGCTGGGGAACTTTGTTTTAAAAGTTAATGCTGTGCCTGCAATGGACACTGAAAGTTGGAGACTGCCACTGAAATGTATTGGACTGTATGGGGGCAGCTATTTTAACAGTACTTTGACCCCTATCAGCAGCCAATCCTGTGTCTCAGTGCCCAAAGACTAAAACAGGGGAATTCTGGGAGAGGGAGTTAATTATTTCAGGCGTCAAGAGTCACAGCAAATCAGAGGGCTCAGAGGATCATTCATTAACTGCGATTGACAACAGAGGGCAGAACTGTGCGGAGAAATCCCAGGGGCTTTGGAGATTTGGGGTAGTCTGAGCCAGGCTCCTATCGAGTCAGGAGAGACCTGTACTGAGAGAGCTAAACTGTTTTAAGGCCTTCCATGGGACTTAAGCTGGGGATTGATGCTGAGAGAAGAGAGTGAAATCTGTCTGGTGAGAACACTCCAGGTGCTTTGGACTGTACTGTTCATTTGGGAGAAATTATCTGCTTTACAAATCCTGCACTGCTGCCCGGACTTTGAGAAGCTGCTTAAAGAGTTTAAAAGTCTCTGGAAACTGGGAGCAAGCCAGGCTGTGTAGAAACTGTTTTGAGGACTGTATGAATTGCTGAGAGCTGTGTCTCAGCTGAAGCTGCTTTGGAAGCTGGTCTGATAATCAGAGACTGTGCTAGCAAAAGGTGAGCAGATATTTTCATGTTCTAGAATCCCTGCTACTGCTGTGCATCTCAGTGTGGAGTGGAGCTGTTGCTTAGAGCTTGCAAGTCAGTGGCCAAATGGCACTGCACTACAGAAGTTGAAAGTTTCCTGGCTGCCCCTGGAATTGCTGCATTGATGCAGGACCAGAGTGATCTCTATCCAATTCGGAGGCACTCACCAGAGCCAGGGAGGGAACTTGCTAACCCCTTCCAAGTGGAGCCTGCCAGCTTCAGGGGGTCATCAGCACTTGCTGGGGTGGTAGGGTGCCTACAACCTGTGGTGAGAGCTGGGCTGTGGATCCACTCCCAAGTCTGGGTCTTCTGAGGCTGGAAGGGACCTGCAATTGTGCTTTGCAACAGGTAATAAAAGGCTGAAGGTGACAAGTGGCTAGATCTTCACTCAAGGGGACAAGCTGCTAGACCATCAATGAAGATCAAGGCTTCAATACATCTTTCTGCTGCCCAGTATCCAGCCCTCTGAAATCAGAGCCCAGCAGTCCCGGACTGGTGGAGCCCTGCTGAATCTGAGACTTCTGAGGATCTTCAAACCATGAGTACCCAGGGCTTGCCCTGGGTTCTAAGAGGAGTGTTCGACTTAGCTTAAATATACTTTTTCAAGCATTTAGGGTCCCGACAGCTGGCCAACCCATGGCATCATCCAGGCCTGCACCTTTTGGGTACCCAGAGAGACTGTTCATTTACAGCACTGGTACCAGTGGGAGTGGGTCTCTAGGGTGATTTGGCCTACAGGCCCTCTTGTTACTGCCTTGTTTATTTCTACTAACACGTTTTCCTTCCACAGCTATCCCTGGTCCAGGTACCCCTTTCCTAACCCTTTTTTCCCCAATAAAGCTGTGATTTTTTTTGTTTGGAATTGCTGTGTGAAGGGTATTTTGAGACTGTCAATTGCCAAGTGTTATGGTTATTGGTATTGGGAAACTGTTCGGTGTCCAGTGTGTGGGGTGGTTGGTAGGGGAGGTGGGTAGGTGCAGCATCCCCGGGGGCTGAGCCAACCAGTCACCTGACCCACTTATAACTCACTCTGGGTGGAGGCACTGCACTATTTACTGTAACTTTTGGATAGAACCCCAGACCACCACCGTAGCAGGACCCATGCCCCTTAACCTGCTGGAGGGTCAACAGGCAGGGGTAGTAGCCCACAGGCACATGGTGCCTGAGCTACACAGAGATGCGTGTCATGGGGATAATTTAAGATATAGCTCATTAAACTGTTAGACAATTTTGTTAAAGGGATAAGATTTTCAAAAGCGACATGCCTGTAAATAATATATCCATCATCAAACAATTGCATCACAGCCTGAGCAACAATTTTCTTCCTGATAGTTTAATTCTAATAATGTCTAGTGCATTACAAGCAGTCCAAAGATACCCTGACCTTCATAATTATATCTTACCTAGAAGGATTAAAGGATAATAAAGACTAGAAAATCACTCTAGGATATGTACTGTATACTGCTACACACATTCTAAAGGAAAGCCATGCAAAAATTTGGAAAACGGGACAACAATCATTAAAAAAAACAGGTACCAAATATCATATATTGAGTATTTTTTTGCATAATAACCAAGTAGTTACTTGTAAACCAAGAAGCAACTTTATCAAAATCAGATCGCAGGTTAGACCTAAGGTCATGAAGAGATTTCTTTGCAAAGAAAAGGACAGTGTCATCAGCATAGACTCTTAACTGCACAGGATGTAAGATAAAATAGGAGATGGTTTACAGAAAGAGAATGAAACAGGTCAAGCAATGGACCATTGTGAGACACGCAATGTGATGGCACAGAAGATAAAGACTCATTCCAGTCCATAGAATGGGTATGATTATGCAAATAGGAAAAGAACCATGCGATAACATTTGAAGAAAAACCACAGCATGAAAAATGGCCAGAAAGAAGAGAGTACTCAATCATTTTTTTATGTCATTTTCATATTATTTAGGATATGGCCATTTAGCAATGCTCATTTACATAGATGCTTTCAACAGATTGACATACACTGCCCCATATTCAAACCTAAATCCATAACCTGAGCAATTTCACCATGAAAATCTAAAAGGGACAAAGTTGTTGAGAAATGATGGTGAAATCCTGACTGATAATCTGATAATATATTATATTTTGATAAATGTTCCTGCATGTGATGATAAACAATACTTTCTAATAACTTATAAACAATGGGTAACAATGAGATGGGGCAATAATTACCAACTAGGGATGTACCACCATTTTTATGAAGAAAGACAACCAGGGCATGTTTCCAAGCAAGAGGATAGGTCATTGTCGATAATGATAAATTAAGTAAAACTTTTAAGGGACAAGCATAGAAACAGAATGTGTTGGCAGAAAAGGACTGGTGGGCCCATCTAGTCTGCCCTATTTTCCCTGCCCATCTCTGCACCCCAGACTCTATTTGGTCATAGGTGTCCCTCACTCCTCTCTTACCTCTTTTATACCCATGTGCCCATCACATGCATGTTTGAATCTCCCCACTGTCTTCACCCCCACCACCTTCTCTGGCAGGCATTTCCAGGCATCACCACCCTTTCTGTGAAGAAGAGTTTTCTCACATCTCTACAGAACTCCCCCCTCAAACTTCATGGTATGCCCCTGTGTTCTGGTGCTCCTCCTCTTATTTAAGAAATCCCCCGCACCTTGTTCACACCCATGAGGTACTTACAGGTCTCAGTCATGTCTTCTCTCACTCTCCTCTCAGGAGTACATGTTGAGCTCCCACAGCCTCTCCTCATATGGTTTCTCATCCAACCCCCACACCATTTTAGCAGCCCTCCTCTGGACAGCTTCCACCCTGTCAATGGGATTTTACAAGTGAGTAATACTGAGGCGACACTACCTACCTTCTCCTGCTAGAGATCCCCTTCCCTATGTACCCCAGCTTCCTGCTTCCAATAACAGGGGCTCTTGCTTTCAGTAATAAATTGTCTACATTATTTGACCCTCTAGCAGTTTTACAATCTATATCAGATAACAATGTAAATGTGTCATCCAGATTCACAGCTTTGAAGTAACATTTAGGAGACAAATGCTTGATGGGCTGCCTTAGGTCAATCAGAGATAAGTTTAACAGAGGGAAAATTTACTAAGAAAATACTAGAGGCATCAGAGAAAAAAGTATTGAACAAGCGTGCAAGGTTTACAGGGGTATGCATTGACATGCCTTTGTGAGAAAGATGGTATAAAGGACAAGGGACTGGCTCCTTCCAGACGGAATCCAGACATTTTCAAAATTTCATAGAGTCACTTTGGTAAGATTTGATTTGAGACTTAAAGGGAATATGTACCATACAGCCTCACACTGTAAATATGTGAGCCTTGCATGTTCATCTGTTAAAACATGGTGAAGTGCAGTTCTGTTAGTGCACCCCAAAATAGGTTTTAAAACAATTAACACCCTCCGAAGCACAGCGCCATTTTCCCTCGGTTCAGGCATTCTGTGCAACAAATGTGGTTCCAGCAATGGCATCCATGCCTCACCACCTAGTGAGAGCACGGACGTCTATGTGGCAGTCCTCTGACACTGAAGTGCACACTGAGCTATATACAGTAGTCCCCAGTAACAGTGTAGTGTACATACCCAAGAGTAGTGCCCCGGCCTCTATTAGCCCCTATGGAAAATGAGTGAGAAAACATCCTGCTGTGCTTATAAATTAATTTTATATTCAGAGCCCCACTGCTCCAATGATGTACGAAGATTTCTCATGACTGCAATGCGCCTGCACGACGCGCAGGACGTCTATATTGTTGCTGAAAGTTTATAATGGAGCAGATTAGAAACAAATGTAAACACTATGTTATTATGTGTTCCTGCTTACATGACAGCTATGCAGAGCTATAATTATATTTTTCTGTTAAAGAAGCACTTGAATTTGCAATACAACAATTGTTTGTCTCAGCACTGTAAGCGCACATCACGGACGTCTCCATGATGCGTGCTCACAGTGCTGAGATAAACAATTGTTATATTGCAAATTCCAGTGCTCGGTTTAACAGAAAACATAATTATAGAGGCTCATATAGCTGTCATGTAGCAGGAACTACAATAATAATACAGTGTTTACATTTTTTTCTTATCTGCTCCATTATAAAGCCTACAGCAAGCATAGACATGCACGCTCACTGCTGAGCATGCTGGGGCCATCGCGTCACTGGAGAAATCTTCATACATCGTTGGAGCAGTGGGGCTCTGAACATAAAATGAATTTATAAGCACAGCAGGACATTTTCTCGCTCGTTTTCCATAGGGGCTAATAGAGGGCCAGGGGCACTACTCTTGGGTATGTACACTGTTACTGGGGACCACTGTATACAGCTTAATGTGCACTTCAGTGTCAGGGGACTGCCACATAGATGTCTGTGCCTCACTAGGTGGTGAGGCTTGGACGTCATCACTGGAGCCACATTTGTTGCACTGAATGCCTGAACCAAGTGAAAATGGTGCTGTGTGGTGCTGTGCTGTGCATTGGGGCTGTTCATGGTTGTCAAACCTATATTTAGGGGCTCTGGCACCTCTAGTTTTCAACATGTATTAACAGACGACTATGTAAGGCTCACATATTTACAATGTGAGCCTGCATGGTACACATTCCCTTTAAAATAATGTAGCTTGGCTTGTCTAATTAAGGTAATACATCTATTTTGTGCCTTACAAAACCAAGACCATTCATGTCCATATTTACTTTATTTGCCTTACAATAAAGCTTATCTCAGTGTCCGAGAGACTTTATAATGTTTGCAGATACCCAGGACACATGCCATTGTTTAACGCACTGTACCTAAAAAGAAGCATGAGTATTACAAACCTCAGAGAATTTAGATTTAAGTAAATTCGCAATCTGCAATTACATTCTTACATATTAATAAAAAAACATATTTATAGATGTAAGGTCTCTGAGAAGCAATTCAGTATTGAAATTTCAAAAACTTCTAAATGGTATCGCAAAAGGAAAATATCTGGTTGCAAATCAAAATAGCTAGAAAACTAATTTCATGATCTCAAAAACTACTACCAGAACACCCTGAGGAAGAGTGGATTAAACCAGTTGAAATGAGTATCATGTCTAGTGTCAAAGATGTATGTTTTTTACCATATCAAATAGGGGTAGTAGTAATAATCTGTTTTAACCCAAGATGGGGCCAGGGCCTGTTCAAGACTTTGGTCCCAATACAAGCATCAAGGGGCATTAAAATCCCCCATTAAGATAATTTGGCTACTGGAAATGCAGGACCAGATATTTTAATACCCCTGCTAAATTACTCAATTATTTATCTCCTAAATATAGGATCTGTTGGAGAGGCTGTGGGGAACCCCAGGCAAATTTTGCTCATATTTTTTGGAGTTGCACACATATGACACCATATTGGCAAGATATAACTAAGGCAATAAATCATATACTGGGATCAGATATTGTTCTGACCCCACAGCTGGTTCTCCTATATAGTCATACAGACGATACAGTGCCACCTTCCAGAAACATGATATACTTATTTCTAATAGCAGCAAAGAAGGTAATCATTCGTCTCTGGCATAGCTCAGTGGCTCCTGAATTATCACAATGGCATAATATTGTAAATGAGATATATTATTTATAACACCTTATAGCATACCAAAAGATTGAATACATTTGAAATCAAATGGCATTCTTGGGCACTTTATATCTCTAGAGAAGATGTATCCTTTGTTCCTTGAGAAAGTAAGAAAATCTGCTGAAAGGAGATTACTTGTCAGATTTTGATTCCTGCTTTTTGCATTATATTCATTTGGTGAAGACTTGATGCCTTGCTGTAATACATGGAAAGCATTGCTTTTATTATCCAAGTAAGCTGAAAACAGTACTATGACATGACTGCAAACCATGTATGTTTCTGCATGATATAATAAATAAATAATATAAAAAAAAGATAATTTGGCTACAGGTAACATAGCAGTTAAGTAGATTAAAATATGACCAAATTTGCAGGCTTTAAGTTAGAGGGACAATAAAAACAGACCAGTAGTATAAAGTTGTTCATCATATTTAAACTAAATAAAACATTTATAGTTTCCCCAACAGTCTCAGAGGTAATCAAAGAATGATTAAAAGTATTGTGTGCAAAAACAGCAACGCCCCTCCATGCCTATTTCTATCATATCTGAACACATTATAATTTGTCAAGATGATTCTGAATCTTATATAGAAGCATTCTGCCAAATTAATGGGAAGCAACATCAAAACAAGGGTATCACCACTTTCCTAAAGAAACATGTGACCATCCATTTATTACATAGAGGATAATGTATAATCTCCTATCAATAACAAGCATATGTATTCATTGAGAGATTGCCGTGGTGACTGTTTGAACCTTGAGAGCACAGCTCGAGAGGTTCGGCTGTCATGGCAACCTCGAGATGAAAACATATGCTTGGCAGATAGTAGACCATACATTGTCTTTAATAGTGTATGCTCCACTATCAAAAGTTAAAAGAATATTTTACACAAGTATTTGGGAGCCCTACTTTATGTTTTTTTCCCACTGTGCTGCTCTCCTTCACTCTTGCTCTCATCGCCGTAACCCCTTCCTGATAGTGTAATGTGCATGCACTAGCTCATTCGGTGTTGTTATGCTGCAGTAGCTAGCTAGTGCAGCACAACAGCTATGACAATGTAGCTACTGTAGCACAACTGTATTCTAGGTATGGATTTTTATCCATAACAACATTCCACCATACACTATATAGAAATTACCTGATATACTAGTGTGCATGAGTTTCTTGTAAGGCCCAGAAATTCTGGTATCAAGAAGAATTCACACACCTCTGTCTAGTACTCTGGTTCACCTCCCTCTGAAGCATCTAGTTTTGTTCTTTACTGATTCAAGCATTTTATTTGCTACAACTTTACCTAGTCTGGTACTCTACATATCAATTAGTCACAGGAGGAAGAGTTGCTTCCTAGCATCTGTTCTAAACTGTCATATTTCAATTTTCATCTATGTACTTTGACTCTCTCTGCTGAGTTTTAAGTACGAAATAACCCACGACAGGGTGTGGGGTTACTAGGGATTAATCAACACCCTGAGTGCATTGTGAGGCATGAGGGCAAAGTGTGGGTTATTGCGCTTATAACATAGGCTACAACAAGTTTTAAAAATGTTGTTTACTTTGTAATAAATATTGAAAATTGTCACGTCTGACTTTGGTATTCTTCCACTTAAAAAGTAGTCCATACACTTTTCTTACAACAACATTTTTACAATTTCTTGTACCCCATGTTATAATTTACTTCCTCACACACTGCTGGCCTGATCCTGTTGTCTCTTCTCCAGTACCTTACTGCCCTCTGCTACCACTCTTCACAATTGGCCAGGACACAAACTCTGCTACGGCATGTACTGCATCACTGCAGATGGTGACCTGGTTTGAACCAGCTCTCTGTTCCCACTCCCTTGGCTCCTATGGATTCCCTTTTTCCAGTTACACACATTAATTACCTCACTGCAGTGTGCAGCATTACTCCTGTCGCTCTCCTCCACTTTCTGCTCTCCTTCTCTGACAGCTTCCTCCTCCATGATCCATCTGGGTGGATGGGTTGTTTCCTGGTTCCTGCAATACTATGGTTCAAGGAACAGTAGGGGAGGGAGCCACCCACTGGGGCCACCAGCTGCTCTTCTCCTTCCCGTCGCTCAGCCCACCGGCTGCTCTCCTCACTACCGCCGCTTCTCTGGGTGGGTAGGTAGGTGGGTTGTTTCCTGGTCCCTGCAGCACTACAGTGCAAGGAATGCTAGGGGAAGGAACCAGCCACTTTCCTTCTTCCCATCGCTCACCCCAGCTACCACTCTCCTCACTACTGCCGCTCTTTCAACTCCCCAATACTCCTGCAGCCCGTGTCGGGCAATGCATCATTAACTGTAGTCACTCCGGTTCAGTGATCACTCCCTCCTCCATGATCCAATTGGGTGGGTGGGTGGGACCTGCTCCCTGCACTTCCATGCTGAAAACACAGTACAGGAGTGAGCGACCTATTAGTCCTACTGCACAGTCAATTCTCTGTCGGGGGAATATCCACAGACTACGAAATTAGAAAGTTCAGCTACACACAACAGGCACTTATACCACATGAAGGAGTTCCAACTAAGCAACGCATATACCTTACAGCTACATGTAAGTAGGGATTTCACCTATTGCCTACTTATTCTAGCTGTGGGTATAACAGGGATTAATGTATGCCCCTCGTGAAGCTTTTCCTCCAATCACAAACATCACAGATAGAGCCCATGTCATAAGTAATGACATTGGATGAACTTGTCTAAACCATTTAAAATGTTATGGTCTTCCTAAGTCTAGCATAGCTGTCTTAGACTATTATTCCTCCCACCGAGCTATGCATTTTGCCATTCTGTTTACTTGCAGTCATAGACTGTTGACTGCACAAACTGTCTTTTTTGAGGGGAGTCACAGAAAGGATTGATAAAGACATAGCAGTGGATATTATATATTTGGACTTCAGAAAGGCATTTATGTCTTGTTTTTATGTTTCATGTTTATTATGTTTTGTTTGCAATTTGCTTTACCTGTTACTATTGATTTCTATAATATGTTATTGCTTTTGACCTATTATATTGTTGTCTGTCCTAAGCAGGATTGCTGTACATAAGAACTGCTCAACAGAGCTTCTTTTCAGGTAAAACAAATACATGCAAATATAACAATAGTACAGAAGTTCTTTTTAATATAAGGGAAATGAAAGGGGAAAGGTGAGATTGTTTAACCAGGAAAGGTGCACTAAGCTGAAGCTGGTTTTCAACTGCAACCTTGGCACAGAAGGAAGTTAAGTGACCTGCTCAGGGTCACACATTAGGCAATTGGGGGCTGTGGGATTCAAACCCAGATCTCCAGGTTTGTAGCTCAGTGTCCTAAACCATAGCACTATACTGCCTCCTAATATAGTAGTTCCAGATACAAAACAGTTGCACAAGGTCAGCAAGAGTAAAAAAAGGGTAGATAGGGATATTTAAATGGCTCCAGCATTGGCTGTCTAGGGATAAATAATAAAGGGGGACTACAAACAGACAACACTCAGAGCAGGGTGGCATGATAAGTAAAGTCCCTCAGAGATCAGTACCAGGTCTTCTGTTGACTAATACAATCAATAATGGCATAGAAAAGGGGGGCACCGGAATGTTAGCCTGGTTTGTAGAAGACAGCAAGCTTACCAACATACTTTTAACATGGAAAAGGAGCTCTAAGGGCACAGGTAGTTTAGCTTTGTTTATTACAAGTTTTATTCAGGAATATTGGGGTTACTCATTTCAAGGATCATCCAGTTTTAAATTTTGTTACAACACGGATAAAACAATAAGAAATAATTGTAACAAATATTACTGACTTTCTAGGATAAAGTCCAGAGCAATACTATATATCATTGATGTGGTGGATTTGGGCTTCTCCCTTTAAAACAGTTTTCATTGTCACTACATGTCATACCTTAGAGTTTCTTTATAGATCCCTTTGTTGGCAAGTGTATTTGTGAGACGCTGTAGCATCCAAAGTTCTTTCAAATTCAACAAGAGTTTCAGCATTACAGACCTCAATAGAAAGTTTGTTCCAGGCATTGATAGCAGTGGAGGCAAACTGCAGCTGACCGTACCAACTCACTATCCCAGGTCCTGTACAACTAATTGAAAATACAAGGGTTGGTGTGCTCCAGGATGATGGTACCTTGTTCTACATAATCAATGTAGCACAGTACTTCAGGTCAGCACTTGTCCCACATCCCATGCAAATAAAGCACGGCTGCGACAGATTATGCACCTTTCAGTAGTAATTCATAAATCCACAGCAGTGCACAAACAGTGAGTAGGTGGTAAACAAGAAGAAGGCTCAGACACAGATGCTACAGCACCCACTGACCTAACGTTTCACACCTCCCACTAGGGTCTTCATCAGAGGTAACAGGTCCAGTGATGGAGACGGAATTTATACAAGCTCCCATCAGTCCAAGTAGAACTGAGTACTCCCATTGGTCCAAACAGTGTGTAAATTATTGTTAACAGTACAAGTGAAAACAATTATGCAGAGACATGAATCAAGTCCATTTCAAACTCTGAGTCCGTCTGTTACAAAACAAGTTAAAACTCCCTTGCTAAACTTAGTCATATTAGTCACGGAGTTCCCGTGAAAGAGAAAAACTGGTGTCAGCACATGACGTACCACAATCAAAGATTCATTCCTATTCAATAATAAGGGTTCAGCTTTTAATTCAAAAGGCAGCAGGTGTTACAGACAACATCTAACAGATGAATTAGCATTCTGATTGAGTTGCACAAGTTCATATAGAATAAGGTAGCATGGGAACAATGTGAAAGAGTACCGTATAGTACTGTACAGTATATGCTGAAAACGTTCAGCTAAAAAAGAACCTCTGGGTGTAGGATCTGGGAAATGTGGGTGTCCTAGAACATTAAAATGATTCTAAATATAGGCATGCCTAGGACAGAAGACATCAGAAAAAAAGGGGCATGTAGAAAACAATTTGTCAGTCAATGTCACAGATGCTCAGGATCAGGAAATCATTAAAAGTGGGGTTCCCTGAATTGTTCTCAGGAAGCGTTAAAGAAAACACCAGTTACAGTTTTAAATAGGTGTATATGCCAGGCCTTAAGCCATGGCTTACAACTTGAAGTGGAGGTAACCAGTCTACTTCATTAAACCTAAGTATTTACAAATGAGCTGAAAGCCCCGGAATGCTACTACTTCTCCTATCCAAAAGGCAGGTTCTGTGTCTTCTACAGCTATTATCAGGTAGGCCAATTTCTGTTTTGCTCACTTTAGCACAGTTATTAGAAACAATGGTATTTGACTAGTTAATTGAATGAATCTCTACATGGAATCTTTCATCTGATCAACAGTACAGTTTCCAAAAAGTACTACGTACAGTCTCAGCCTTGGTCAGTTTCACAAAATAGTATTTATGGATCCCTTGATAAGGGAGCTGTCATTGGTTCAATATTTGTGGGCCTGACCAAGGCCTTTGACTTGGGTAATTTTCAATTAATGCTCCAGAAACTTCAAAATGTTGGAGTAGGTATGTATACGTGAGGGTTACCCTGAAGAAGGCTCATCCAGGAGCCAAAGCACTGGAGTGTTTGTTAGTAAGGTCCTGCTCACATTTTGTTATTATTTGCGCGGAGTATGTTTTGTTATTATTTACATTGAGTACTTTATCTTTTGAACAAACATAGGTTTGGATGTGACTTGGAAGTGATACAGCATGTGCCAAATGTACCATCCATGTTTGAACCAGACAGCCACTTGTAGTGGACAAAATGTATTTGCCAAATGCCATTTCTATTGATTCCTGTGTTAAAAGTCACATTTATAATGGACCTGGTGCTCCACATGTACCAGATGCTTAGTGGCCACTTTTGTGTAATCACTGTGCCATTTGCACCTCTCAGTGCTTATTGTAATGCGCCAGATGATGTCTCAGCAGTCACTTAAGGCACCTTGCCATGTTAGGGGAGGCACTAACCATGAAAACAGTAAAGCAAGCACATAACTAAATGCATCCCGTGACAGAAAAAAAAAAAAATACCGCCTATCTCCCCCAGCTGAGAGATTCAAAGAACAATGTGCCCCCCCACTTGCAACCATCAACTTAGCAAGCCTTTTTCCTTTTTGCAGACGATAACTTACTAAGCTGATTCTTTGTCTGCTGAAAAAGTGGTGTGGAGAGCTGGGTTTACCAATCATGCTGAATTGCCTCCCTACCATAACGCAGCCCTCCTTAGCCACACCAGTGAGCTATAAGCAAACCCCCTTTTCAGAGCATCTCCGGCTTTCATCCTCCCCTCCCCCCGCAGCCTCCGATGCTCATGATGAAACCAAAATTTGGGTCCTCCAGACTGTGACGTGCTCCCTCTCTTACCCCTGATGATGACCACTGAAGTTCCTCTTGGGTCAAACTGCTGATGAAACTGGATTCCTGTTAAATCATCAGACCTCTGCATCACTCTGAGTGATCTCGATCACCTGAAAACTGCAGGGCCCACATGAGCCTGGTGACAAAGCTAAACACTTTTTCCCTTTACTCTGAGCCAGGAAAATCGCAAAATAGCCAACGTTCTAACTCTCAAAGATCGCACCGTGTCAAGTGGTGCAGATAGTCAGCTATTGTTAGTGTTAGTTTGTGCACCCACCATTTTGCAACATTGCCTCTGATGCCGCAATGGATGTACTGGACACCAGTTCTACCGGACATGATAGCACATGTCAAACTAGTCCGGTACAAGTGACGCATATTGTAATGATGTAATAAATTCTGCATTTTTGCTTATATTCCTGGATTCTGAGTCAATGCTTTAAATGGTATAGTACTAAAGTGCAGCTCTAGTTTGCTCTAAGCATGGACTGGTAGTACCTGGCCATGGATGGGCTTAGGCTGTGTGAGAACCATGGGAGAGTTTCAACCACTTTTTGATCATGAGACAGATGCTCCAGGTGATCTCAGGGCTGCATTCCACCTGCTGTATGTTGGACCCATGGCCTACCTAACAGTGTTGGCTGCTGGGAGACCCTGGGTCTGATTATCACAGAAATTGTCAGGTGTTCCTTGAAGAAAGGGGTAGTTTCCACTGCCCTAAAAGGATGATGGTAAGACCCCCTCCTGAAGAAATTGTGTTTGGATCCTGATAATCTTGTGAATTACAGGCCTGTGTTGAACTTTTTTTTTTTTTTATTTAGTTGTTTAACCAGGTATAGCACACTAAGCTGAAAGCTTTTTTACAGGAGCGACCTGGGAGCACAAGGAGGTTAAGTGACTTGCTCAGGGCCACACAGTATGCAAGTGGAAGCTGTGGGATTCAAACCCAGATCTGGTCTGCTGGATGTCACCAAATTTGCAGCTCAGAGCCTTAGACCACTGCACTATACTGCCTCCTAAGCCTCCTAAGAACTTTATCAAAGGCAGAAACATAGAAACATAGAATTTGATGGCAGATAAGAATCAATAGCCCCATCCAGTCTGCCATTTGTCACTATCTACTAAAAATGCATGAGATCCTATATTTTACCTCTGGTTTTACCTCCTCTTTTGAATCGCTACGGTCCCCCTATGTATATCCAATGCAATTTTGAATTCCTTCACCGACTTTACTCCCATCATCTCTGCTGGGAGGCTGTTCCATGCCTTCACAACCCTTTATGTGAAGAAGTACTTTCTCATGTTACCCCTTAGTCTACCCCACAAGTCTCATGTCATTCCCTCTTGTTCTAGAGCATCTTTTTTTCTGAAAGATGCTGCCCTCCTGTACCTTATTTATTCCCTTTAGGCACTTGAGGGTCTCTATCATGTCTCCCCCTACCTCCTCTCTTCCAGAGTGTGTGTGTGTATATATATATAGCTCCTCCAGGCTCTTTATGTTAGGTGCAAGCCCTGCACCATTTTTGTTGTCCTTCTTTAAACTGCCTCTACCCTGCCTATGTCCTTTCAGAGATGTGGCCTCCAGAACTGGACACAGTACTCTAAATGAGGTCTCACCAGTGATCTGTACAGTGGCATCACCACCTCTTTTCTTCTGCTGGTGATACCTCTTCATATGCACCCCAACATCCCACTGGCTCTCCCTACCACCTTGTCACATTGTTTGGCCACCTTTAAGTCATTAGATATGATCACCTCAAGATCTCTTTCCTGTTTGGTGGCCATTAATAACTCCCCACCCATTATGTAATCCTCCCCTGGGTTCCTGCACCCCAAGTGCATGGTTTTGCACTTCTTTGCATCAAATCTTAACTGCCACACTCTGGACCATTCCTCCAGTTTAGATAGGTCCTTCCTCATTTTTTCATCCCCTCCCAGAGTGTCTAGTATATTTCAGATCTTAGTGTCACCTGCAAAGAGGCATACCTTCCTCTCCAGCCCCCTCCACAATGTCACTAATGAAGATATTAAACAGAACTGTATCTGTATGTATTTGTATGCATTATTTGTGGGTCACACCTGAAAAAGGAATCTTATGATTCCAATATATTTTACCTGTTAAACAAATACACAAAAAACAAACTTGCCCAATAACTGTTCCCTGTGGTACCCCCCCCAACTGGTCACCCTCCTTTCCTCAGATATAGCTCTGTTTACCACTGCCCTCTGTGTTCTAACCCCTTAACCAATTCCCAAACCAGTTCCCCACCTTGTGACCCAATCCCAAGCTTCCCATCTTGTTTACAAGCCTCCTATGTAGAGCAGTGTTGAATGCCTTGCTGAAATCAAGGTAGACTACATCCATCATTCCCCCTGATCCACTTCCCTGGTCACCCAGTCAAAGAAATCTATCAGATTTATCTGACGTGACTTTCCTGACATGAATCCATGCAGCCTCGGATCTTGTGCTCTGCTGGTTTCAAAGTTCCTTTTTGGGAAAGGTTGTCAAGAAGGTGGTGATGCTGGTGCAATCAGAGTTTCATCTGGAAAAATGTGACATCTATAATCTCTCCAGTCAGGATTTAGAACCCACCGCAGCATGGAGACCACCCTCACCAAGGTGTTTCATGGTTTCCTCACTGTGAGGGACAGAGAGTGCTGGTCCATTTTGGTCCTTCTTGATCTTTCCTTGGTGTTTGATACACTGGATTATGTGTTGTTGTTGGACTGCCTGAATGTAGTATGTAGAACTCACCAGCACAGTGATTCATTAGCTTGTGTCCAGTCTTACAGGTAGGTCACTGCAGGTTATTCTGGGTAATTATTTTGCTGGAGAGCTGTTCTCAGCTGTGGAGGGCCTCAGTGTTCACTGTTCGCCCCCATGCTGTTTGCCATATATATGTTGCTGCTGGGTGAGATCATTACACAGTATGGCTTGGTGTTTCACTGCTATGTTTATGATACCCAGCTATATAAAGGATTGTGTATGAGCAATCATACACAACAAGTCTATTTTTTGATTGAGAGGTTTCCTTGGTAACTAGAGACTTTGAGGGCGCAGCTCGAGAGGTTTCATTACCATGGAAACCTCAAGATAAAAAAAATTGCCTTGCTTGTGTATGATCACCCATATACACTCTTTTATAGTGTATGGACAACATTAGTGATAAAATTAAGTCCTTGCTGTGCAGTTTTTTTTCGGTCACCACTCACGTCTAGAGTCAGTTCTCATCACCATGGCCACTTCCTGAAGATCAGAGGGTTCAAGATCGCACATGGGCAAAGATGTTCTGTGTTGTTGTGCTGCACTAGTGATGTACAACACTACAACAGCAATGTGACATAGCCAGTGCAGCACAACAAGCAGATTCGAGTAACCGAATTCTATCAGCAATCACATTCCTCCATACACTATACTTATGCTGTGCGCCATACAGGGATAATGTGGGCTCTGTGTTGAGTCTCTGACTTCATGAAATCAGTGATTGGACTGTCCTCCAACTGACAGAGCCATAACCCAGGTAAGCCACAGATGATGCTTGGTGAACTGTGTTCTCTTAGGTCACCTATGATGCGTAGTGATATCACTCTAGCATCTTTTAATAGCGTCATAGTTGTAGCTATGGATAAGGTTAGAAATTGGGGGGTCATTTTGACACTAGAATATCAGGTGTCGGCTGTAGTTCATAGTAACTTTTTTATCTTCATAATATCACCCAGATAAAAACTTATCTAATGTCAGGGGATTTGATTACAGTAGTACATGCCTTTGTCACACCTAGACTGAATTACTGCAACATCCTTTGCCTAGAGTTATTTGGGGATCTGATGCACTACCTGCAGTTGGTCAGAACCTTTGATTCTGGCTTCACCTGTATTGTAGAACTCTCTGCCACCCCACGTTCCTGCTGCTTTCTAGATGGAGGCCTTTAAGTTTGCAACAACATTCTATGTGTTTCAGCAGGCCTACAGCATTGCTTAGTGAATGTATACTATATTATAATTTTTATTATGTATTTTATTATGTGTTTAATTTGTTAATTGTTTCTTGTAAGGTATGCTGAGCCACTGGGATAGGGCAGCATATAAATGAAACTGCCTTGTCTTGTCATCACAAATATCATACACTTTACAACTCAGTTTGCAGACTCACACTTTTTCTGCTGTGAAAACTCATCATTGATTGTATATTAATATGACAGCCTTTGCTGTGTTATCCCTAATGATTGCATTAAGCTTTACTGTTTGTTGTTTCTGTACAAGGTATTTTCAATCAAGATTTATTTGACCATAGCTTCACTCTTACATCAAAAATCAGTATTGTACAACCTAAACTCAGTTCATCTGGCAAAATTTGTTGTGGGTTCTATGAAGCATTCATGCACAATTTAAAACAAATTGGGCAGGTTTGTGGTGTACCCTATCTACAGTCGGTTCTGTACAGTAAGTCAGTCACATTGGCCCATCTCTGAATTAGACTGCCATAATCAAGGATGGAAAGCAAAATTTAAATGACTTCCCCTAGTAAATTCCTCCAGGCAATGCCTGTGTCTCATTAAAGTTCCTAGTATGTGTACAACTTTATTTGAATATGTTCTATGAATCTTAATGATTTATCTAGCCAAAAACCTAAATACCTGTTCTATTGGACTACTGTCAATTGCAGTGCGTAACAGCTTGCCATTTAATTTCTGTACTTTTTTATTTGCTGTAACTCTATCTGCTGAGGGGACACAAATAGGTTGGGAAAATTAGATTAAATTGTTGCCAGAGGTAGAAGCAGTTGGCCCTGAGATGTAAATACAATCCCTTTCTCCTGTAACAAGAGGACTCCCCTCATCAGTTAATGAGGGAGCTTTAAAGAGCCCAAGATTTTTCATGTTAGGAAACTGTCCTGACCATGCAGCCACCATCTGCAGAGGGAGACATGGCTCAGAACAAAATAAGGGGTTTGTAAGTCCACAAAACCCAAGGTTCTGGTTTAGGCCAGTTTTCTAGAGAGGTGATAACACCAGGAAACAAAGAAAGTGTCAAATCCATGATATCAGAGTAACATATTTGATGATGCAGCATGGGGGGGTGCTAGCAGCTAAAGGCTTTTGAGGTCTTGCAAGTCAGTCAGTGTTAGGACTTGATGCTGAATACCATCTAAGAGTTGAAGTCTGCCACAGCTCACTAAAGTTCCTGTGTGGTATAAGTCTTTCTACTCTTATTTTTAAGAAGCAATAGAAAAGTTTTTCTGTTTGTTTCTTCTGATGTGTACAAACCATTTTCCTTCTAATTTCTGCAGTAACCCTGTGATTCCCATAGTCTATGTGTATGTGTGATATCCTGTGCATTGTGTAAATAATGTAAAGTAGTAAATGTTATTTTTATGTACTTCATGACCCTGTGACAGAATCTTTTGGGGGAATAGATAACTGATGGTATTCACAAATTCACGATTCATCTCTGAAGAGGAAGAAGATGGCTACAGTTACCATAAGAAGTAAAGAGTTTTCTCAGAAGTGAGCAACATGGGAAGGCTGTTGGCCCTTAGCCAGAGGTGCACTGTACTGTGTGAGCAGTGGCTGTAGAGGGAATGGACTGGGAAATTCCCCAGGTAGAAGAATCACTTCTGAGTGGTGGCAGCTACTGAGGTGCCCTTACAGGTGTAGAGGGCTAAAAAAATTGGCAACCTGTTACAGATTGCACTCCGAGTGTGGATAGGTTTGTGACAAACTGGTGTCAGCAGTGTGGGTTTGAAAAAGGATTGCCAATAACCTAGTCAACTATCCATCACAGAACAGGATATTACATAAGGGAACACTGTGTGCACTACTTCTGTTATTTTTGTTTTTAGCAAGAGTAATTAAAGAGAAGACATTATGTGTGATTCATATGAAAAGTGTACTTTGCTAAACTTGCAAGAGTTGTGCAAAAGGAGAAGGGTGAGTTATGAGGAAAGCCAATCAAGAGCTTATAAACATGGTCAAGGAAAGTGAACAGAGAAGTGCTGTAAAAGTGGTCACTGATAGCTGAAGTTGCAAGATAGAGGCTGGAGAGCATGAACGTGAGCCACAGCCAGGACCTGGGTCAGCTTTTCTGGTACAGAGGTTGAAGTTGGAGCTTGTCCTGGTTCTGGCAAAGGCTGAGGCAGAACTGTGGAAGATGCAGCTGGATGCAGAGGAGTGAGAGAAGTGAGGAAAGGGGTGCCAGCATGAGATCCTGCTCAAAGAGTGTGTGCACAAGAGAGAGAGAGAGAGACATGAAAATTCTGAGCCAGAAGACACCACAAACTATGAGTAATGGCAAGAGGGGTCTGACCCAAGAAGCCAAAATTAATTCTAAAATGTTTCCCAGATTTCAGGACAGGAATGATCTTGATTTAAGATCTTTCAAGAGAATCTGTAGGAAATTTGAAATGGCCATGGCTTCTTGGGCAACTCACCAATTGCTTCTGCTTACAGGCAAGGCATTAGAAGCTTTCATCAGAATGGACAATGAGGACAGCATGAAACATGTTAAAGTGAGAAATGCCTTGCTAAACCATTTTGAATTAACTCCTGAGGCCTATAGGTAAAAATTTAGAGAGTTAAGAAAGGCACTGGGAGAGAGTTATGCTGCTGAAATGTGTGTGCAGCGAAGTAATTTGTTAGAACACTGGGGAGAGGGTGCAAATGTTTGCTCTGTAGAAGAAATAACAGATTTATTTTTTCTGGAACAGTTCCTAAAATCTGTACCTGAGGAACAGAGAATCGTCATCATCAACTTATTGGAGAGCAAACTGAAAGAAACTCTTGTTTACAATTACGTCCAGAATATGGTTGTTGGATAGAATTCTGAGCTCCATGAGGGAGGCAATCAAGAGAGCTGATCAGTTCATATCAGACCGAACATCCTCCCATTGCA
Organism: Neoceratodus forsteri; assembly: GCA_016271365.2. Lineage (NCBI taxonomy): Eukaryota > Metazoa > Chordata > Ceratodontiformes > Ceratodontidae > Neoceratodus > Neoceratodus forsteri. The sequence goes on from CM028131.1 coordinate 685,436,423, forward strand.
AAGGTAATGGTGGGAGGGAAATCAGGTGATTTTAAGGGAACCTGGAGGGCAACCTTAAGGAAGCCAGCTTGTGCCCAACCCAGAAGGGAAGCCAAGTGATTTCAGAGGTAAAGAGTCAGAAGAATGCAGGTGTTATATCTGTCAGAAACTCAGGCATTTGTCATATGATTTTCCAGAAAATGTAACAAATGGGGCTTGTGCAGTGGGAGGGGGCAGCTCTTGGAGCTCCAAGCAAATAGTGGTTTGTCTAATTCCACTTCACATATGCATTAATTGGTGGTAAATGGATTGGTAACCCAGGGATTCAGGGACATTGGGATCTCCATTTCTATGGTGAAGCAGGATTTTGTTCATGAGGAACAGATCCTGCCTGGCCAGTATTCTCAGATTAGAGGGGTGACAGGTTCTGTAGGCTCCGTGCCAATGACCAGGATCTTCCTAAGGTGGGAAGGGGGTCAGGGCATATGGGAGGTGGGTGTTGTACCAGATCTGCCCATGGATGTGATTATGGGGAATGATTTCGATAGCTAGGCCCATATGGTGTGTGTCACTACCCATAGCAAGGTGAAAGAACAGGTTCCTGAGGATGCAGATGGGGCAGTGCAAGAGGAAGCATCTCCTACCTCGGTAACGGGGAAAGTTGTAGCTGAAAAACATGCTGCAAGCAGCAGTTCTGAGCCACAGCTACAGACAGAGGAGAGTCCAGCCATGGTCAACTCTCCCACAGGAGAATGTGTTTTAGGGATGGTCAGGCATGCAGAGATAGAGAGAGCTCAGCAAGCTGATCCATCCCTCCAAAGATTAAGGGAGTTAGCCCCCAGTGTGGAAGGTGTCTCTGAGTTCTAATAAAAGGGAGGCACTGGGAGAACAGGCTCCTGTACCATTAGTGGGTTTCTAAGAAAGTACCAGAGGAAGGGATACTCTAATCGATGGTGGTTACTAGGGAGTAAAGGAAGCAGCTTCTGGCCTTAGCCCATGACATACCCTTTTCTGGACACTTAAGGGTCAGCCATACAAAAAGGCAGCCAATTAACAATTTTTACTCTCCCAGTATTTTTAAAGACGTGGCAAACTACTTCTGGACTTGTCCAGAGTGCCACAGGGTGGAAAGATTGGGGATTAGGCTAAGGATGTTTAAATAATGGAGTGATAATATTACTGTGACACAACCTGTCCACCCTCAGGACGCAGTCTGCAACAGGTTGCCAATTTTCTCTGCACTCCATACCTGTAAAGGCACCTCAGTAGCTGCTACCACTCAGAAGTGCAGAATAATGCGCACAGAGCAGCAACAGTCAAAAATCACAGTACATCAACAAACGCTTACGTTTCCCAGGGTGACCCCTTGCTTCATCAGAGTTAAAGTGCAAATGCCTAACAAATCTTTATATATCATGCTATCCATCAATCAATGAACATTTCCACACTTTTTGTAAAGACATGCACTGACATGGCAATAGCTAAAACTAAACTAAACCAGGCACAAACCTTAGTCAATTGCAGAACAATCACTAGTAAGTGTTACATCAAAAGGAATGAGCGATTTAATTTGGCCACATCCACCTGTTTGTAGTTTATATCACATACACATTAAATTACTTTTTTTAATGGTGCTCTCTGTCTCAAATAGGCAAGCTTTTTAAAGGGACAAGCAATGAACTCAGTCCATGAAAAAGGGTAACAGAAATCCAATGTTCACTATACGAAGTGCAAAACATCATGTGCAAATATAAACAATCAAAATTCTATATGAAACGTTCTATTAATTTATGCAATGATAATCTATGTATTACACACATAATTTAAATCATGAGTTTCTGTATATGTTAATCTAGAAATAAAGTTTTAAAATACAGAGTTTTACAAATCTTGGTAAGGTTGTCAGGTTAGAGCTGTGAATTCTCAAAGCTAAGTAAATGAGTTATCTATTAAGTCAATGCCTAACACAGCCTGAGACTAATGTCTTATCTGCTTTTCATGTACAATATTATTCTGCTGATTATTTGCCTAAGCATAGCCATCTGGTGTCTAGCTTTAGGGAGATGGCATTGGAAACAAGGTCTTGCACATCTTACTAGTGTAAAGTGGTAGCACGTTATATTAGCAAACCAAATTGAGAGACTCGAAAATGAGCAACTCAGTTTGGGTGCCCATAACAGTAGAGACAGTGAAAGGGTACTGAGGGGGTTTGGACAGTGATGGGTGAGGTTCAGAATGGTGAGAGCAGATCATGGGACTTTGTATGTGTGTGTGTGGGGGGGGTTTAAATAGAAGAGTGGAGCCTGGTGCTGCCAAGATGGTCACCTGGCGTGGCGGCTACAATGCTGCCTGCAGTGCTGATGGTCCTGGTTTTGGGACTACCTGAGGGTCATATTTGAAGACCTTGTGTTTTTTTTTTTCCTGGTCTGCTAAGGACTTTCAAAATCGACAAGCAGAAGGATGCCAAAACCCACTGGAAATGAACAAACAGCAGGCAAACAAAAGCCATACAGTACATTGTCAGTACTAAAATGGGAGGTGGGTCAAATTACAAAATAACCTCAGTAGTGGACAGGACAGGAAGTTGTTTTTCAAAAACAAAGTCTGGCATTCACTAATAAAAAACAAAAGTGAAAACCGATACACAGATGAATTAAACTATTTGAAAGAAACACAGTAATAAATAATTTGCAAAATAAAATAAAAACATTCTCAAAGTATCTTTAACATAACTTAAAATTATAAAATATTATAAAACACATTTAACAGTTCGAAAATTCACATGCAAACAAATAAAACAGTGGAGTCTGTTGCAACAATGTAACTGACTAGCTTTTTAATAATATAAATACCACAGACCCAGAACTATTACACGCCATTCTCATAGCTGTTGCAGCAAGAGAAAAGAGCCCAGGAGACAGACAGATTTGTAGACAGACACAGAGACAGAGAGAGACAGGTAGAGAGGGAGATAGATTTAAAATAAATTATTTTGTTTTACATAGAGTTTGATTTATTTTTAGCTATTTATTTTGGTTTGGATAGAGTTACATTTTTTGGGGGGGATATTTCAATATGCACAGGCATCTGAAGGTACTGAGGTCCTGGCAACAGCAATAGGAGGTGGAGCTTGTAAAACATGTGGAGGAGTTGGAAATTCCTATCTGGTGATTAGAGCTTCCAATTGGGTCATACAGGATCTGAGGGTCAGAGCAACGAGTCTTAATCAAATGCTCAAGTACACGGACTCCAAGAATCCTGCAAGGACAAATGAAAGGTAATCTACTAGTTATTCTTCAACATTCACTAGTTAGATTCATAGCTTCCACCAAGGTACCAAGAGTGGTTTACAGTCATAAAAAGCATGGTGGAGCAAGCTGCTAATCCTGAACTTGGAGAATGGATCCACTTAAGTAAGTAGAGTATTTTATTTTACTTTATTTTTTTTACTTTCTCTTTATTGCCTTCTCAGCTGACCTTTGACCTTTCTCAGAGCCACTTGCAGCCCCAATCCCATGACCCCATCATCTACTAGGACTTACCTGTCTCCTGGTATGGTACCGTGTTATAACCCCTCATTACATTGAAGATCCTCCGGGTGGGCCAGGTCCTTCAGAAATGCTATAGTTGGGATTCAGAAGTGAGCCTAGGTAGGTGGGATTTGGGGTCAGTGGACTGCACAGTGCCATCATACTTTTCTGCTGCACTTTCTACTTTTCTCCCACTCTACCTACCCCCTGGGACAAAGGCATGAGTGCCTGTCTAGTCAATCAACAGTCCCCTAGCCAACATAATACACTGCACCTGCACTACCACCTGCAGTCACCCAGGTGCTGAAGGTGGTGGTTGCACAGTGATATGGATCCTCTGGAGGAAAAGAGCATTCTCTGGGATGCTCAGTTCTCCTCCCTCAGCTAGCCCTCTGTTTAGCTGGGCTCATTCCAGAACCTGGACCACAGGTGTTGCAAGCAGTGATGCCACCGCTGTGTTGGTGGGCCAGTAGTATTTTATTTTAAAATATATTGTTACTTTTAAATACTATGGTTCCAAAATGAAATATTTTGTTTTATAACATTAATGTAAATATATTAATAAGCTATTACCTACAGATGATAACTTTATTTTTATATAATTTTAATTTATTATACTTCCTTGTTTGCCCAAATCGGCCTCCTTTGGGTTGACCTAGTACACCCACCCCTGGCATCCACCTTCTCTGGAACTTACTTGCACCTACCATATCCTCCCTGCCATATTCTCAAGACATTGTCTCGGATAGGGTTGGGTTAGTGGGATGGGGTAGAGTAGCACCAGTTCTACTAACTCAGTTGGCAGCGGTTGCAACAGTGAGTGTTGCACAGCCTGCAATACTAAAACAACATTAACAGCATCATCTAAATGTTTCTACTTTTTTTATTCCCATCTCTTTGATGTCAGTTATGTGCTCAAGGACGTACATGCCCACATATGCATGATTGTCCACATTCACACACATTGAAATCCTTATTTCCAAAATTGCTAGATTGTGCAGGACATAGAGAATAATGGATATCAACTGTGTGTTATGGATTTTTTTTTACACACCCTGATGTGTGGGATAACCCATAAACCTCGAGAGCAAAGCTTGAGAGGTTTATGAGGTCATCCCACACAGAGGGTGTGTAAAAAAATTCAGAAGACAGCACTACGGGCAATGCGACAGGAGTGAAAAAAAAGGTCTAGCCTGGTGAGTCTAGATTTTAGGGCAGCGTTGTAGACTCTATCTGCATACTCAAAACCTGGCAAAAGCATCTTTAGGATGATCTCACGGTAGACCAGGAAAGAAAGGCTTGATTTGTTTCAGTACAGCATGCTAAGTTTAGAGCAAAGTTTCTTATGCATGACATCAGCGTGTGTGGAAAAGCTGAGATTTTGATCTGGTCACACCCCTAAGTATTTGAAATGGGGTATCTGTTCAAGCAGGTTGCCATCTTGAATTGAGAAGATGAGTGTACATTGGAGCCTTGCTAATCTCTGTCTTGTGCCAAATGGAAGAGAGACATTTTTTAGCATTTTGAGAAAGCTGGTGTGAATGGAACCAATGCTGGATACTGTCAAAGTCACACTGGAGTGAGAACTCCAGCTCACATACTGAGACACCTGAAGCAAATGAAACTGTGTCATCTGCACACGTGTGTATGTGGGAAGAGACACAGGTGGAGGGGAGGTCATTTAAGAAGATGGCGAAAAGGACTGGGTCAAGAATGGAGCATTGGGGAACATTGTACTTTATGGTTATGGGGTGGATAGTGTATCACCAACTTGAACGACTGCAGATGATCTGAGAGGTAGGAGTGGATCCAACTGGCTGCCAGGTCAGACAGATCCGGAGCACCTAACTTATCCAAGAAAAGGGGGTGGTCCACTGTATCAAAGGCCTTTTCAGCACAAAATCTGAAAATGGGAGGAGAGAGGAGATAGTGAAGTGGTTCTTATGGAAGCCAGGCTGAAAAGGGGAGGAAAGAAGAGGAGTCAAGGTAGGTGGATAGCTAGGAGAGAACAAGTTTTTCCTGCACCTTACCCAGGGTAGGGAGCAGCAAGATGGGCCAGTAGTTCCTTGGTCAAGACGGGGCACCCCTTTTGAGGAGAGGGAGTTCTTCAGCCTGTTTTCAATACTGGGGGACAGATCCAAGCTGGAAAGAAAGATTTAAAAAAGAAGAAAGAGAGGCAATGATGACTGGCACAGACTGATGGAGAAGATTAGTATCCAGACCACTGAAGCCTATTTATTAATTCTTTTTTGAAAATTGGTAACTGGGAAAGGAAACTGAGTCAAGGCTTGTTTCCAGGTGTGACCCAGGGGAAGAGAACAAGGAGACAAAATATACAACATATACATGGGGGTATAGTGCAGCAAAAATACAGTGAATGACAATAAATACATACCATAAATAGTGTACAAGCTAATTAACAAAACTAAGTCACTGATGCAGGTGTGCAAAGGCTAAGTATGGGACAATACCATGGCCAAATCAACTAAGGCCAGGGCAAGAGTAGGAAGAGGCAGCAAGAGGTTTGAGCTGGCATTTGAAGGAGGAAAGGGAGGGGGAGAGGTGAAGAGTGTAAGAGAGATTGTTCCAGATGGAAAGAAGATGAGCGGAAAAAAGCAGATTTCCCGGCAGCAATGTTGGAGTTTAGAAAATGGGCTAAGAAAATCTCGGGCTCTGACTGGCTGGTAAACCTTGCAAGGTGGGTGTCTATCAGACAACAGAACCCGGGTATTAAAAGTGCCAGTCCCCAGCAACCCCATCTGTAATATCAAGCTGCAATTGGAATTTTCAGTTTAAAAATGCCGATTTTTTTTTCCTCTCGCTTAGCGAGAGCTGAGACCCAATCGTAGTCCTCAAGGCATTCTCCCACTGTCTCCTACTCATCTGATTTCTAATGTACAGTTTAAAGTCTCAGTAAAAATACTAAGGTTTTTTGCTCTTTTAAAAAAAAGCTGATTGCTAAACATGGACCTGACTGACTACCATAATCTCTCCCCCCGATTTTAAGTGCAGCAAGCCAGCAGTGAGTCTTTACGTCTGGTATGCTAAACCGAAAGTGCCATCACTGCTCCTGAGTCTGATTCTTATGATCGCATGTCTATTGAAAAAACAATGCCCTGCTAAGGAAAATACCCACAGTGGGCCTCAAATATATGGCTCCCGTCATCAGCGTCTCAGTTGCCCAGCTGTAAATGAACCTTCAAAACAACAGAAATGCACAGAAATGTGTCAGATACAGTAGTTAGCTGCTTCCCTTGACAGAGTGGGACTTGGTTGTGCTACATTTTTAAATAGAGATGTCGCCCTTGCTTTGTTTCACTCCTTGAAATAATCTAAGCCCCACCAAACTATGCAGTCTGCTCCGGAAGCCTGCCTAACAAAAATGGTTTCCCTCACACACCTTTCCTCTAAACAGTCCCGTGAGCAGGTCCGAGAGAGAGTTGCCTGAACAGAATAGGAAGCAGTTGTAAAACCCTAGTTCCAGATCTTTTTAAATTAAAGGCTCCTGTTCATCGTTCAAGGTAACACCCTACTCAGTAAAAGTTAAAATAAAAAAACATTTACCGCATGGTTTCCATTTCCCTTGCTCTGCACTTCCTGGTTTTATGAAGCAGGGTGATCACGCATGCAACAGCTGTAAGTTCAGAGTGTAAAGAAAAAAAACAACTCTCTCCTTCAAGAAGGGCAGAAAACTGTTTTTGTTTTATTTTTGTATATTTTTTTCTTGCAGACTGCAGAGAAGAAAAACGTAAAAAGGCAATCTCCTGTTATGGAGCTGGCGGGGGGGGCAAGTACAACAGAATGCCTGTCGGGGGGGTGGCAACAGAAGATGGAATAGCACAGAAGAGAACAGCTACTTTACAAGCAAAAGACTTTAAATTAATTCTTACTATACTTTTTTAATTATTTCTTTACTTGTTTTTGAAACCTTCATAAAACTGCCACAGATTGCCCATTTTCTAAGTGCAATAATACCCTCCAGGGTGGGTGGTATGGGCAATACTGGACCTTCCAGGGGCTATAAGGCCCTCCGCCTGTGGCGTTGGGCCTCATTATGCCCCTGGGTGGTCCGGTATTGCCCAATACTGCCCACCCTGTCAGGTATTGTTGCTTGCAAGGTATGGAGAAGGTGTGGAGATCACAAGAGTGAAGAGAGTATGAAGCAGAGGGAATAAGAGAGAGGAGGGAGAAGAGAAAAAGGACAGAGGCAAGTTATACTGCATATACTGTACATATATATTCACATTCATATACATATAGGAGTATATGTAAGTGATACTCACATCATATCAAAATCTATATGAAAATGTAAAAAAATAATTTCAATAGATATATCTCATAGTCTTTTTGTACTCAAGTCTTATCTTTAGCTTTACAGGCACCTCAGAATCAGGAGAAAAGTGGTACAAAACCACCAGCGATTGACAAAACTTCTGGTAAATATAGAATCATTTGTAATGCAAAATGTGAACAGTAAGTGGCTAGTTGCTACCCAAGTACTACGGTGTTGCTTTATGCACTATAGACGTGCTGAAGCAAGTCAGTGGATAAACTATTTGTAGCAGTACTAGAAATTCCCAGAGTGACTATATAGTGCCCTGGTAGTGAATCCAAGATGAGGAGCGGTAGTCCATATCAGAACTACAACTTGGATTGCACTCGTTTTTCTTTCTTTTAAACTTGGCTGAAACACCTTATATATTGTGAACTACACATGAGTGGTTCTGTGGATCCTATTATTTTTTTAATTTTAATATATAACTTGTGCTTGAGCTACCTGACCTCAGAGTATACTTCAGGATTAGGCTTGTCTATATCTTGCTTGCCCTGCAGCGAGTGTGAGCGCTAGTGGCTACCCAAGTACTACAGTGTTGCTGTATGCACTATATTTTTTATTTTTTTTTATTTATTTGTAATATTGGAAGACCTTTGAGCGTGAGCTCTTTTACAAAGGTTCCACGTCAGGGTGGACAAATAATACAAGACACAAATACAGTAGTTACACAGTTCAGTACAAATACAGTTGTTACAGGATTCAGCACATTAGGCAATTAAAGAGTAGTACATGAGAATTTTAGACAAACAGTGGAAAACAAAGTGATTGTAAGAGGATATAGGTTATGTCTTGGATGATTCTCTGGGTGGCTCAGCCCTGGAGACCACAAAAGTCCATTGATAGACTATGGTTGGGAAAGTGGGAGAAAGGGGGTTTGGGGGGGGCAGTACACAGAGTGGTGAGGAGGATTAATAGCTTACTAGTGCTCCTGGCTAGGCTGGGATGAGGGCAGGTTTTTCTAGGTAACTGTGCTGGGTTTAACCAGAGGTGCTGGTTAGTCTTTCAAGTATGGCCTGAGAAACAGGTGCATTGTGAGCTAGACTTTACATGCTGTTTGAGGCCTGTTTTGAACTGTGGCAGGCTGTGTGTTTGTAGTTTCTGTGGGAGTTCATTTAGCCAGAAGGGGGCTCGGTAGGAGAAAGTGCGCTGCCCAAGTGAGGTTCACTGGAATGGGATGGACAGTGCTCCATTCTTCCTCCCTCTGGTGATATGGGATGAGAGAGAGGCCTCGAGCAGGTTTTCTATGCAGGGTGGGGTTTTTCCGAAGAGTGCCTTCTTACCCAGTAGACAGGTTTGGTATTTGATCCTGTCTTTTAGGTTAAGCCAGTTTGTACGCTCATATAGGGTGCAAGTGTGAGTGTAATGGTTTGCGCACAGGGTCAGGCGGCATGCCTTATTTAATGCAATTTGGACCCTGTTGAGTGCAGTATTGGTGGCAGCTCCCTAGACCACTAGCCTGTAGTCTATCATGAGGAGTATGGAGCTGGAGACTGAGATTCGGAGTGCTTACGGGGTGAGGGATTTCTTATGTCTATAGAGGACCTCCGATCTTTGTATTTACTGATCTGACAAGGGAGTCAATATGGTTCGTATAAGTGAGAGAGTCATCGATGGTGACCCCTAGGTACTTAAATGATTGTACCTGCTCAATCAGCTCACCAGCATTATTGGTGATTTCGAGGGGAGTGAGCTTGCATTTATTGTAGGGGCTGGAATGGAGCATGGCCTTGGTTTTCTTGTAGTTCAGTAGCAGCTTTTTCCTACAGAACCAGTCCTTAAGTTTGTTGAAAGAGGTCTGTAGTTCTGTTTGTAGGGCAGCCTGAGAGGTGCCACTACTCAGCAGCACAGCATCATCCGCATACAGGATGAGATTGGTGTCACAGGCCACGGGCAATTCATTAACAAAGAGGCTGAAAAGCAAGGGACCTAGGATTAATCCTTGAGGAACTCCTAGGAGTACATCTCTGGAGCTGGATAATGTCTGCTCGATTTTGACTCACTATTTCCTTTGTGATAGGCAATCATTGAGCCAATTTAGGGCATTTGGAACCACTCCCAGACTTTGGAGCAGATGTGCTGAAGCAAGTCAGTGGATAAACTGTTTGTAGCAGCACTGGAAATTCCCAGAGTGACTATATTTGAGCCCTGGTAGTGAATCCAGGAAGAGGAGCGATAGTTCATATCAGAACTACAACTCGGATTGCACTCATTTATCTTTCTTTTAAACTTGGCTGAAACACCTTATATATTGTGAACTACACATGAGTGGTTCTGTGGATCCTATTATTTTTTTTTAATTTTAATATATAACCTGTGCTTGAGCTCTGTGACCTCGGAGTATATTTCCAGGTTAGGCTCACATATATCTTACTTACCCTGCAGCAAGCAGGGCGAGCACGCGACTTCATGCGCGAGTACGCGCACAAAGACAAGCGCGTCTATCGCGAGTTTGGCATGTCCGGTGCTGTAAGGTGGCATATGGGTGTGGCAGTATAAAATATTAGTAGTTGCCTAGTATGCCTATAACTACAAAGGGGTGTCTTGACCACTGTAATACTACTCAACTTGAATATTACAGTTATATATCTTGGATCTACGTTTACTGCAATGACTAGCAAAGTAAACACTCATATTGTGCCCCAGGAAACTGTAAACATGTTTACTATTAAAACCATCATGACCTTAGATGGGGATATGGGTATTCAGTGTATGCTGTGCTCTATGTACCAGTTGGTCCAGGTTCTGCCTTGCCCCTAATACTGCCTTCAATTGCAACAAAAGTATTGCCAATGACAAATTAAATAAGGAGATTGAATTATTTGGTGTCAGGCTTATGCAATTAGAAAATAGCCAGAAGAAAATGTCTCGTAGATTTATAAATCTAGATAATGTCTCTCAGGTCAGTCCCTTACCTAGTGATGTTACCTGTATCAACAGTTACTCATCTTCATCCGTACTGAATGTTAAACACACTACAATTTTACCCAGCACCTCCCTTTGTGCCCCTAATGTTCTTACTGATCATGATATAAATGTTAAAACGACTCAGCATAGGAAGCGAGGTAGAGATGAAGAAGGTGACAGTGAATATGACCATGAATACAACACAGATTGGACACTGGTCCCTAAAGCAAGGGCAACTAAACAAGGTCACAGGTCAGAGCAATTCCTTATTCCAACTTGTAACTCTTTTTCAGTACTATCTGAACTGTCAGCTCCCATCCCATATAACATGGACCAAAAATGAGGCCCTCAAACTGCCCCTGCTATAACGAACGACATTCAAACTCCATTGTTATTGGGCCCTATATACTCTGATCATCATCCTGTTCCCCAGTTAGTTAAAGATGCACCAAATATTGACACCTCGTTAACACTAGATCCCTTAAGGTTAGTAAGTAATCCCACCCTTACTCATCAACCACAGTCTAATTTACCTATGGATACATGTGATTCACCCACTTCCAGGAATCCACCTCGCCAAGTTTATGTATTGAATGACTCTATAATTAAACATCTCGATAGGGTTCTATGCAACCCAGACAAAGCTAATCGAACATGTTCTAGCTTTCGGGGTGCTAAAATTTCCAACATCACCAACATGTTAACAAAGATTCTCTCTAATGCAGGCCATAATCCACTTGTTATTATACATGCAGGAATCAATGACATCAATGGCAAGAGCCCTTTTCAACTAAAAAGAGATTATGTAGCCATTTACAATCTTCTCGAGGAACTGGAGTGCACTGTCTGTTTCTCTGAAATACTCCCTGTGCAGAGGGCAACAGACATTATTACTGCCAATAGTAAAGAAACCAATGAATGGTTAAGGAAGTGGTATATTCAACAAAATATATATTGTATAACGCATTGGGAGAATTTCTATGGTAGACATTCATTATTTTGCTGGGATGGTCTCCATCTCAGCAGAAGGGGGAGTGCTTTGCTGGTTAAAACTTTAAATGCAGTTATAAACAAACATTTAAACTAATATGCTTGGGGGAGAATGGTCACCTTGCCAATTCTGTAAATGAGACTAAAGTACCTTTCACTAGTAGGGACTGCAATTTTTTACTCTTTAATGCAAGATCCTTAAATTATTTAAAAAAGTCTGAACTTGAACTGAAATGCATTCAACTGACTCTCCATATTATAGCAGTTACAGAGACCTGGTGGGATTCATCATCTGAGTGGACTAGGAAAATACCAAATTACAAACTCTATCATAAGGATAGAGAAAATCGACTAGGAGGGGGGGAGTATGTCTCTGTATTAGAAAGGACATCCCATCTTATGAAATTGCAACATCTATATCTACTGAATCATTATGGGTTACAATCCAACTTAAAGGACACCAAAAAATTACATTAGGTGTATGCTACAGACCTCTGTCCGCTAACATGACTTATACTTCTGATCTGACAAAAATTTTATCTGATATAGCTTCTAAGGGAGATTGCTTGATTCTGGGTGATTTTAACTTCCCAGGTTTAAACTGTGATTCTTTTTCTGGCAGCTCAGAAAAAGATTAACTATTTGTTACCACATGTTTGGATCATGGTCTTGAACAACTAGTAGTTCAACCTACCAGGGGGGTGTAATTTACTTGATTTAGTCATTACTAATATTGAGAACAAAATTTTAGATCTGAAAATATTAGCACCAATGGGTAATAGTGATCACAACACAATCAAATTTAATATCCCCACTAGCATTTCAAAAACTACCAATAATACCACATATAAGGATTACAATAATGCTAACTTTGATCTTATTAATACTAAAATCTCTTAGATTAATTGGGAAAACAAATTTAGGAATATGTCAGTAAACAGTGCTTGGATTGAATTAAAAAACCTTTTATGTCTGCTGAAAGGAAATTTTATTGCCACAAAGTTTAAATACAATAAAAAGGGTAAAATGCCTATCTGGTTTAACAAATCCATTATTAGATTAATCAAAAGAGAGGAGGTTCTGTTTAAGAAACTTAAAACAACTTCAAATTTACATTATAAGCTACAATACAAATCTGTGGTCTCTTCTCTTAAAAAAGCAATTAAGAATGCAAAACTTAAAATTGAGTTTAATTTAGCTCATTCTAAAACTAGCCACAAAACACTTTTTTCATATAGTAATGGTAAAAAAGGTAACAACAAAACACTGGGACCATTATTAGCTAAAGGGAATCCCACTGAAACAGATAAGGAGACTGCTGATCATTTTGACACCTAATTCTGCTCTGTTTTCAATTCGTCAGATCCCCCCCCCCCATATCAGTATACAGCAAGTCCCTCGTTCCTTCTTTTACCCATGATGAAATTCTGCATGCACTACTATCAGTAAAAAAAAATTCTAGCCCTGGCCCTGATAAATTAAATCCAAGGTTTATACTAGAAACTGCCAAATTGCTGGCAACACCTTTAGCGCTGTTGTTCAATAAATCCCTGCTTGAGAATGATGTTCCAGATGACTGGCAATTAGCCACTGTTATTCTTATTCATAAGAAGGGTAACAAATCAAATGCACAAAATTATAGGCCTATTAGTCTAACATCAATAATAGGAAAAGTGATGGAGCATTTAGTTAAAGCCCTGTTTGAAAAAGAAATGGACGATTTAGGTATCTAGGATATAACAAAACACGGCTTCAAAAAATGCCATTCGTGTACCACTAACCTTATTTCTTTCTATAATAATATAAGTAAGTATATGGATCATTAAGTTACATCTGATGTCATATTACTTGATTACAGCAAGGCTTTTGACAAATTATCTCACTCTATACTAATTAACAAACTATATAAACTCATTTTTTTATCATGCCTAGTTAATTGGACTTCCAGGTGGTTGCAAAATAGGACCCAAAAGGTAAAAATAAATGGTTCATTTTCAAATTCAGGCCAAGTGACAAGCGGTGTCCTGCAGGGCTTCGTACTGGGACCTATGTTATTTAACATTTTTATTAGTGATATGAACATCTCTCAAAATAATCATCTTTCCAAATTTGCAGATGATGCGAATTTGGGAGGTAGGGTCGACACTTTAACATCTATAAGATCTCTTGAACTTGTCCTTCTCCATGTTGAATCTTGGGCACTGAGCAATTCTATGGTCTTTAATACTGATACGTGTTCTGTCCTCCATTTTGGCAATAAAAATCCACAGAACAAATATTACTTAAACATCTTGATAAAATCAACATCAAATTAAAAAGACTTAGGCATCATAATTGATAACAATTTAAATTTAAATCACCATTGTAAAAAAGTGGTAAGATCAGCTAATGTTCTTTTGAAAAAAATTAGAAGAACATTTATCAGCAAGTCTGAACACTGTTTAGTGCCCCTGTATAGGGCCTACATTAGGCCTTAGTTGGACTATGGATCCCCATTTTGGAGACCTTATCGTAAGGGTAATATCATCTGCCTAGAGCAAATACAGAGACAACTTACAAAGATGGTTCCTCGGCTCAAATCACTCGGTTACGAATCCCGTTTAAGAGAAACAGGTCTTTATCCTCTAGACATGCATAGATGTAGGGGGGATATTCTTTTCACATTCAAAATACTCAAATCACCTACTTTGATGGATCAATGTGGCCTTATCCTATCCAATAAATGTATAGTGGGTAGACTTCACAATCAGCAATTAGTTGTTGATTGGGCCAATACTAACAAACATGATAATTTTTTTTCAATAAGAGCTGCAAAATATTGGAATTCCCTACCACAAGATTTGATTAATATATTCAGTTTTGAAGCCTTTAAATCTCACTTAGATGTGTGGCTTACTTCTCAAATATCTAGGTAACCAAAAAGACCAACCCTCTGTTAAGGGGGACAATCTCGATGGGCCTAGTGCCTTCTTTTGTCCCATTAAAATCCAGTAAATCCAGTAAATTATCAAAAGTAATACATTTACTATCATGATTTATTCAGTAACTTCTAATGACATCTGATAACTATAATATTCACTATCGACCATACCTATCCACATGAGTGTGCAATGTCAGTATAAACAATAAGAACCTTCAAGGTGTGGAATATTAAGGAATACCACACCTTCAAGGTGAGGAATACTAAGGAATACTCACCCATTCTAGAGGCATGGTGCACCACCACAGGCAGAAGGCCTTCATAGCCACTGGAAAGACAGGTATCCTCCAGTACTCAACATCTTGAGGATCTTATCGCACTAAGAAAATGGGTTCTTGTAAGATACAATATAGTGCAATAGTACAGGGCAAGCACTGGCTCTGATGGTAGAAAAAATAGGCAGGACAATGTGCACTAGATGGAAGTGTTGGAACTGGCAAATAGCAAGTCAAAAAGAGAGTGAGTGAGTATAAGCTATAGTACATATCAAAGTTTTGTTTCTCTGCCAGGCTGTGTGTCCACTAAGGATCATCACCATCGCCAATAGCTACAGTAAATTGAACTTGGCTAACTTTTTCATGTTCCCAGTCACCACTTTAGCTCACTGTTTGTAATTTTAGTCCTCTACTTGTGTAATTGCCAATCTGCTTTTGCAGCTTGTAAATGTAACTGTACAGTTGTTGTTTAGTTTTGTGTTGCCTTGTAATTTTCCCGGTTATACCTGAAAATAGGCACTGTGATTGTCTAGTGTGCTTACTGGTCAATAAAAGCTAAATAAAAAAGCATTTGGGATAATGAATTTTCACTTTTCACATAACCTAATATAGTGCCTAATCAATTTCCCATTTGTTAAAAAGATTTGGTGTATTTCAGCCACAATGGCTAAGATTTTTTAGACCTCAGTGCTCACCTAGTCATCCAGTACGTATTATCACCTCATAAAAGTATGAAAATATACAACTGTCAGCTATCACAAAGCCAACATTGTTGTCACAAATTTTGTATACCTTTGTGTATGTTCTCCTGTGTTTCTCAGTCTGAGAAATCCTCGCAGCCAGAAGAGCCCCAAAAAGTGGCTGACAAGCCATCAACATCAGAACCTAGTAAGAAATGCCGTATAATATCACACTTAATTGTAATTTAGTAACTATTATCTCTTCTACTTGATAACTGGAAGCAATCTAGTGTTGTGCTAAATTGGAAAATTTTGCCCGCTGAAATATTTTGTGTAATTCACGCATTTCATGAAATATTTCACTGAGTGAAATGTGCAATTTTGCCCACAGAGCAAGCAAATTTTCTCCCTCAAGCCGGTGAAATTCACCACTCTGGGGTCACATTTTACCACCCGGGGTGAAATTTTCAGTACTAATGACTCCCTGGTGTCTAGTGGTCCCCTCTCTAGGCCCCTCACCAGCCCAAATTTCCATTAAAATTAATTCTCCCTGGTATCTAGTGGTCCCCCCCAGCTGATCACTGGCCCAAAGTGAATAAAGCAAGCTCCCCCCCAGTTAACTCATTACTTTCCCCGATCCCACTGGTCTCCCAATCCTAAACAAAATTTCAATCCCCCACTCCCTGGTGTGTCTAGTGGACCCCCCCCACTCTGTCATGAGATAGCACCCACCCTGCTCCCCCGTACCCCGATTGGGCCATCGGCACAGCTGTCCACTCACCTTCACGGCTGGAAGCTCGACTGAGTGCTTCAATGAATGAGCATGTTTTCAGGATTGGGGGTCCGGGGGATTGGGGAAAATAATGAGTTAACTGGGGGAGGCTTGCTTTATTCACTTTGGGCTGGTGATCAGCTGGGGAGGCACTAGACACCGGGGAGAATTCATTTTAATGGAAATTTGGGCCGGTGAGCGGCCGGTGGCTGAGGACCACAAGACACCATTAAGGAGATAACTTGCAGTTGGCGAAATTGTGGACAAAATTGCGAAATTTCACAGCAATAGGGCGAAAAATTTCACAAAATTACCAATTTCGCCAGCAAAATTTTATTTTGCAACATCTCTAATCTAAACCCATGAACATGAAAATTACATCAACAAGATGGGAAGATGTACAGAAGTGTCACCCAGCCAGGCAGTAGACATTGTTACCTGATGAAAGTATGGGAAAATACAGCTGTCAGCTTATCACAGGCCAGCATTTCTGTTAACCATTTCATAAACCTTTGTATATTGTTTCCAGTTTTTCAGAATCTGAGAAACCATTGCAGCAGGAAGATCCCAAAGAGTGACTGAGAAACCGTCAATAAAATAATGGCTTTATGATAAAGCCAAAGAGCATCTGTGTTGTTATGAGATATCTTAAACTGTTTTTGGCTTACAATATTTGTAATCATTTTCTTTTCATTTCATACAATTGTTTTTATCTTTTATGGTGTTAATTATCACGCATGGCTAGTTGCAAAATTATGTACTGAATTTTAATATCCGTGCTATCTCATAACAAAACTGCTGTTGGCCCTCATTATAAATGAGCTTTTGGCTCAATCGAGTTCATCCTTGTTCATATCTAGATATGAATACAGCAATGAAATAAAATGCAATGAAAATCAATATCACAACCTAGTAAGTAAACTTCTTATAATAAAAATACTGTATTGTAATTTAATAACTATTACCTATTTTATATGATAACTGGGAGCAATCTAAACCCATGAACATGAAAATTACAACAAGAAGATGGCAGAATGCACAGGAGTATCTCCCAGCGAGACAGTAGACATTGTTATCTGATGAAAGCATGTGAACATACAGCTGTCAGCTAATCACAAACCAGCATTTCTGTTACCCATTTATAAACCTTTATATATGTTTCCAATATTTCAGAACCTAGGAAGCCATTGCAGACAGATGAGCCCAATAAAGTGGCTGACAAGCCATCAACATCAGAACCTAGTAAGTAAAGTTCATATAATAAAAACTCTATATTGTAAATTTAATAACTATTACATATTTTGTTTAATAACTGTGAGCAATCTAAACCCCTGAACATGAAAACTACAGCAACAAGTGGGCATGATGTACAGGAGCATCCACATAGATAGACAGAGGTCCACAAGCAAATCCGCAACAGGTAACAAGTAGTCAGGGTGAAGAGAAATGTAAACATGCAAACACAGGAAAAGCTGCCCAAATTAGCTTCATCCAGAAAGGGAAATGAATACAGCATAAAATACTATGTTTCTATTTATCTGTATAACAGTAACTCACCAATATGCTTCTTTTTTTTAATACTGTATCTATAGTTTAAGACATTGAGGCCTATGCACATCAGTGCAGGTTTTACCTGTGAAACATGCAAAAAGAGCCCATGCAGCTCCACACCTGTGGATAGGCGCACATTGTTTAGCGTTCACTATCGCCGGCTACTTGTCCATAGCCCCTTCCCCCCAGGCATGCAGGGTCATGGGGGCAGATGGGTGCAGAGCACAGGACACAGGCAGGCATCCAATCAGCCTGGATTTTGTAGTGGATCACCTGCTGTGCACAAGTAGGGGATCCTGGGAAGGTACACATCCTGGGTAAGATGCAGTATGGTCCAGTGCCCGTAGGGGCACCCCCGTGCCCAGTTACATCTCCATATGTCCCCTACTAGAAATTTGTATTTAGCGAGTACTTCATACTAGTCAGTACTAAGATTCAGTAGTGATGGGACATGGTTAGACCATTCTGTTGTGTATGTAGCTCACGAAGACATGTGTATATTATATGTCACTATATATACCATGCACTGACCATTATTCTAAGACATCCTCACCACCAGATCCTGAATATAAACCATTCCCTGCTCTGAAAACATACACTCACACTGCATGCTCTAAAATAACCTGGATCCTGGGGGTAAGTGGTATGCTCCTACAGGGCTTCATTTTGATCTCACATCCTGCATTGTAGCCTGAATGCAGTGCCACACCATTGATTAGCAATGGCTGGCTATGCAGATGGGGGCATGCACTTGTAGTTATGGTAGGGTCCCCGCTGCCATAACCTCTGACCCCTGTGCCCTGCACTCTGCACCATATTGAATGGTACAGAGTGCAGGCATGCCCCCATCCCACCCATACTGCACTGTGGCATGATCAGCCAGGAGATCATGTCCATAAGGGGCCTGCACATCTGTCATAAATGCCACTGGGGGTCGTCTGGATTCCTGCTGTGCAGCATTCAGACTTAGGGTTGCCTACACACTTCAGATACATGGCACATAGGCAACCCACCCTTTTGTGCATGGGCCTCATTATGAATAATATATAAAAAATGAATTAGCTATTAACAATATAAAGATAATGAACATTTGTATACTATATTACTGATTATAATGGGTAGGAGACAGTAAAGCAACCTGATTGGCTGACAGCCCTTGCCAGCTATGCCTTTTATTTTAGTTATACCACACTAAATAATAAGCCCCAAAAAACGGCAACCAACTTACCAAAAATATTACTGTGCCACTCTGCCTTGAGAACTCAAAATCCACCATGCTTGTTTCTCTCACAAAAAAAGTCAGAAATGGCTGCAGAAAGTGACTGAAGGTTTAAGCCACAAAATTAACTGTATGCACCTGGAACACTTTAAAAAGTGGTGTTTTTTACTTTAACTTGCACCCACTGTCCCTCCAGAGTTGCTCCTTCTCCCTCCTTATCCACAGGTATTGTGATGTCTCCGAATCCCTCCAGAGCCACGAGCTGAGTGAGAAAGGTGGGAGTATCATGAAAGTTTTTACTAAAGATGGATGACTGCTGCCAGCAAGACAAAAAAGAAAGTCATGGTCTTGCCAGTGGCCTAACGTAGCAACTCGACAGCTCTATCCAGCACCCCTAGTGTCAGCAATTAATTTAACAGCATCCTTAGCAACTTATGGAAAGCAGAGGGACTATTTGAGATGAACCAAGATTTTTAATTTTTTTTATTTTGGTGAATTTTTAAAAAAACATGTTACAGTTTCTCAACATATCCCCATTTTATAAGCACAATAACACAATACATGGTGTTTTTTAGTCTGGATAAGTGCACTTCTGGGGCAGTTTGCATCTAGGCATGTGTTTATCCAGACTAAACCACACCCCATTGTGTGTTATTGCTTTCATAACAACATAACATAATCACAGTCTTTAATTTTCATAGTAAAAAAGAAGCAGGGCCAACTACCAACCAAAGGAGGCATTAGTCTGAGAATAGAAGCTCCTCCTAAAAAATATAAGTGATAACTCTTATGTGTGCAGTAATACCAAAATAAACTCATATAAAAAAGTAGCCACCCTGATATCCAGTGGCAACATGTAAGTAACTGCAGCATGTAAGTGATAAGATCCTTCATGGTGCAGTGTGTTTTATGTTTCAAACCCACTCCAAGACTGTAAACTGACACCACTACAGAAGAACCTTTGTAGTCTATGGAAGGACAGGTATCATACAACACCCCACACCCTGAAGACTCTTATTGCAGCTGAAAAAAGATCTGTTGCGGTGTTGGGCAATAAAGCCTAACTAGCATGGTGCAAGCCTTGTCATAGAGTATTATTAGTATTATGAGTTAAAGAGATCGGAGGCCTTTTGTGAACTCACCACTATATTTCAAAGGTGGTATAAGAATGTTTGCTTTCCCATGTGTTTATCTAATCTTTGTTTAAAGGTAGACATGGTAAATCTCTCCTCCATGTCCACTGGTAAGTTATTCCATGGACTGATTATCCTCTGAGTGAACCAATGATTGCACTTGTTTGTTTTGTTTGTGTACACTTTTATTTTATATTTGTGTGACCTATTATTGCTGCTATTTTTTTGCTTGACTAAACCAATAGTCTCCATGATTGATTCATCATGCATTGCTCTGTATGTTAAGGTTAAGCATAAATCTCCCCTTAAGCATCTATAATTCATGTAATACAGATTTAGTTTTTGTAGTCTGACTGTGTAATTCATTTCTGACATGTTAGTGACTTTTCTCGTCAGCTTTCTCTGTACTCCCTCGATCAAATTTTGGCCTCCAATCGTATGTGGAGCACAAAAAGGGGAGCAATATTCCCGTTGAGGTCTAATCAGACTGGTGTAAAGGGGAATCATCACCTCAGGCTCTCTATTCTTGATGTTTCTGAGTACACAGCCTAAAATGCTGTGACATTTCTTGACAATGTTCTTTGTATGTTGTTCAAATGTTAGGTAATGCGATACAGTTACCCTTAGGTCTTTTTCATTAGTTGTTGGTTGTAAAGCTGTATCGTTCCATTTGTTATTGATAACCAGGATTGTTGTGTCCTAAGTGCATCACCCTACATTTGCTTTCATTAAAAGACATTTTATTTTTGGTGGCCCAGGTCTCCAATAACAACAGTGATTTTTGAAATTCATGAGCTGCTTCAAAATTGTTTACTATTCCCCCTACTTTACAATCATCAGCATACTCTGAGCCATGTGTTTCTGGGAGACTGCATGGATGCTATTAATATGTTGAATAAAGTGGGTCCCAGGACTGATCCCTGGGGAACTCCGCTAGTTACTGGCATTGAGGTGGACATGAACCCTTAAATTGCCACACTTTGTTGTCTATTATCCAACCATGATATTACCCAGTTAATTATGTTCGGATATAGATTTATATTAATTAACTGATCTAGTAAGACCTTGTGGGACACAGTATCGAAGGCTTTGGCATAATCTAGGAAAACTATGTTGACTGGTAAACCCTTTACTAAGGCTGCACTTATGGGTTCAAAAAATTGAAGCTGATTTGTTAAGCATGATCTTCCTTGGAAGAACCCATGTTGTGTAGCATCCAGGTGTCCATGATCTAACAGGTGAGTTGTTATTCACTGCTGTATTCATTTTTCTAATAATTTCCCTATCACAGAAGTCAGGCTTATAGGCCTGTAGTTTTGGGCCTCACTCTATGCTTCCACCTTTATGTATTGGGGTTACCATAGCTACTTTCCATTCAGTCAAAGATTTGCCTTCTTTTAATGAAGCATTAAATAACAATGGCAGTAGTCCAGATAGTTCTGCTGATAACTCTTTTAAAAATATTGGAGGTATACCATCAGGGCCTGGTGCTCCATTTTGTTTTGTAGTTTTTATTACATCAGCTACCTCTGCTGGTGTTAGTAGCTCTAAATCAGTGTTTTATCCATCTTTACCTGGCTTATATTTTCCTTACTCTTGTAAATGCTATGGAAGTATTTATTTAGTTCTGTAGCTATTTTAGTTTGATCTGTGACAATACCATCGTCTGTTTGAAGGGGACCGACTCCTGATTTGTTTACTCTCAGGTCGCCCACATAATTATAGAACTGTTTCTTGTTGTCTTTTGCTGATGTTGCCAGCTCAGTTCCCTGCCATATTTTCTATATTGTCTTGGTTTTTCTTCTGTGTTTTGTTTTTAATTTGTTATATAGTTATTTTTCTTTATAGTTATGCTTTTTTTGATTTTGTTGTTCCACCAAGGTGAAAGTATGTGATTGTTGCTATATTTGATTTGCTCTGGTACCCAATGACTGATGCAATAATTCATTTTATGTCTTAACCTTTTCCAGATTTCCTCCATTTTTAGGTTTCCTAGCTCAAGTTTGATTTGATTTGTTTATTCTGGTAAGTCCATGGGCCATATGACCGGTTTACATGGTTGACCAGAGTGCATACAACAAAATACAAATTACATCATAATGTTAAATTACAATCAAAATGTACAAAAATACAAGAGACAATCGTACAATACACATAAAAATGTCACAGGAGGATAAATAAAAACATGTTACAGAAGCTACCTATAACATGCACATACTTCATTCTGTTTCAGCAATCTCCTTAAACTATTTTTGAACCAAAGAATAGACATTCCCAAACAATCAAATTGACCCATAACAGAATTAAAAAGTTTTGATAAATTGTAAAGTATAGACCTCTGCCCCAGAACTGTTTTCATCTTTGGTATTTGGAAGTATGACATACCTGACTTTCTAGTATCAAATGGGTTCACATATTTTTGAAAAATTTGGTATAATACTTTAGGTACTTTCCCCATTGTAACTTTTTTAGCTAATATACTCACAGTAAATTCATATCTTTGTTTCAGAGGTAATGTACTCTGCTGATTTAAGTAGAAGACAATGGTGGGTTTTTAATGACAGCTGGGTAATAAACCTTGTAACTCGATTGAGTAAAACTAACTTTTCCTAATAAACTAATGCTGAATAATAAAAAATCAAACCATAATCCATGGCTGACAGTAGAAAACACTGGGCTAATAATACCCTAGTAGCAGGTGTTAACAGTGCATTCACCCAGTATAAAGCTCTTAGCCTCTGCTGTATTACTTTTACCAAACTGTGAATATGTATTTAAGTTCCCAATTCCATATCTGAAGGTGTCTTTTAATATTGCTGTATCTTGCTTTATGGAAATCTCTAAAGTTTGTGTTTCCTTTCAAGTGATTGACATGAGGAATTTTTAGATTTAGTAATACACAGTCATGGTCACTGTTGCCGAGAGGGTTTTAGAGTTTTGGTGTTGATGTGCCTTCATCAAAGTTAGTAAAAATTAAGTCTAAAGTGTGTTCCCTCTCGTAGGCCCCTTTACCAGTTGAACTAAATAATTTTGAATAATTAGTTCAATGAATTTCTTTTCAATGGTTCCAGAGCCTTCCATGGTGTCCCAGTTAATTTCAGGAAAGTTAAAGTCTCCCATAAGTATGTAATTATCTTTAATTTCTATGTTTTCTAGCTCTCTTATAAATGTATTATTCTGATCTATGTCGAGACTTGGAGATCTATACCCAATACCAATTGTTATGTATTTATGTTATGTTTGGATTTTAGCCCATATTATTTCACTGTCTGTTATTGTATTATCTTTGTTCTTAATTTCTTGTGTTCATCTGCAATGACACCACAATATTATGAGGGAGTGTTCTAAAAGAAACAGCAATATAGTGTATAGTGGAATGTTGTTCTGTACAGCATTCCATCCCTTTCAAAATGCTGTTCTACCACAGTTCCAAGGTCATGGAATGCTGTTCTACCCTACTGTGGTAGAGCAGCATTCTAGAGTCTCTAGAGACTGCATGAATCAGTTTTATTTTGAAAGCAAAATAACTCACAAAACACATTTTTCACACAATACTATACACTATAAAAATGCAGGATGAGCAACTCTATGCGCAACCAGTGTATTTTGCACTCGGGTTCTGAGTGGACCTCTCGAAGCTTCGCTCTCGAGGTCAGAGGAAATCAGAATCCCTTTGTGGCAGAACACACTGGTTCTGCATAGTTGCCGATCCAATATTCTCTATTTATTTGGTCATATTACTGAAGACATGGATTACAAGATTACTATACTGATTATGCATAAGATATGAATAGTGCCCAGCATGAATTTTGGGGATAAGATGATTTCACACAAAAAATAGGATGATAATAAATGTCTATGAACTAGAAAATTATTCACTTACTTAAAGCAACAGCAAGGTACATAGTGTGAATTATGAACTATATGGTTGTGCATTAAATGTTTTTTAACTGTTTAGATTGTGCATATCGACTCATTCTGAAGAAGTGGTTGGAACAGGAGATCATGAAATGTCAATGTAATATAGTTAGAAACCTAGAAACACAGAAGCTGACAGCAGATAAGGACCACAAGGCCCATCCAGTCTGCCCATTTTTTCTACCTTATGAATGTGCATTAGGCCTGTACTCTGTCAATTGCCTATTTATTCATACTCATCTATATTGCTCCCTTATGCCGATCCCATGCCTGTTTGAAGCCCTGCACTGTATTCATATCCACCACTTCCTGAGGTAGGCTGTTCCATGCATCTACCACCCTTTCTGTGAAAAAGAACTTCCTCACATTACCCCTTAATGGGCCTCCCTCTAATCTCATACCGAGTCCTCTTCTCCTGCTATTTTTCTTATATTGAAACATGTTAGACTCTTTCACCTTGTTAATGCCCTTAAGATGTTTGAATGTTTGGATCCTATCACCTCTCTCCCTCCTTTGCTCTAGGGTATACATATTGAGCTCCATTAATCTGTCCTCATATGTTTTCTGATGCAGTCCCTGCACCATTTTGGTTGCCCTTCTCTGGACTGCCTCCATTTTGTTAATGTCCTTGTGCAGGTGCAGCCTCCAGTACTGCACACAGTAGTCCAGATGGGGCCTAACCAGTGTATTGTAAAGAGGGATTATTAACTCCCTCTTATGACTTGTGATACCCCTACTAATACACCCAAGATCCCTCTAGCCTTACCTACAGCTTTAGTGGTCTGCTTGGATGATTTCAGATCATCTGTGATGATGATGATGCCCAAGTCTCTTTCTTCCCTAGTGATTACCAGCAACTCCCTTCCCAACTTATAGGTGACTTCAGGGTTTGTCTTCTTTATGTGCATGATCTTGCACTTCTTTGTATTAAACCCCAGTTGCCACTCTTCCGACCATTTTCCCAGTTAATCAGATTTCTTCTCATTCTGTCCACCCTGTCTGGATCATCTACTCTGTTGCAGATCTTGGTGTCATCTGCAAACAGACAAACCTTACCCTCCAGTCCATTTGCAATGTCACTGATGAAGATATTGAAGAGGACTGGCCCCAGGACTGATCCCTGAGGTACCCCACTTGTGACTTGCATCTCTTCTGACTGTATACTGTTTACCACCACTCGCTGTTTTCTGCCCGCCAACCAGTTTGCCACCCAGTTGACCAACTTCTGACCCACCTCGAGCCTACCCAGCTTATTAATCAATCTTCTATATGGAAAAGTATCGAAAGCTTTGCTGAAGTCAAGGTAGATGACATCAACTGCACCCCCTTGGTCCACCACTCTGGTTACCCAGTCAAAGAAATCTATGAGATTAGTTTGACAGGACCTTCCTGTTGTAAACCCATGTTGTCTTGGATCCTGTACTCCTATGGATTCCAGGTGTTGCACTAGCCTTTCCTTAAGGAGTGCCTCCATAATCTTGCCCACTACTGAGGTAAGACTGACTGGTCTGTAGTTTTCTGCCTCCTCCCTGCTACCACATTCCTGGAGCGGATCACGTGAGCCCTTCTCCAGTCTTCTGGGACCTCTTCTGTGCTCAGAGAGTCACTAAACAGTTCTGATAATGGCTTACATACATACTGACACTGTGTGTCTGATTTATGAATAAAGCACTTAAAAAAACTTTACAGATGAGTGGGTCTATCACTCCACTGTTGTTCTTGTTTATACATAAACTCCAATGTAACCCTAATATAGGGGCACTCTATTTATCAACTGAGGCACATCACAGCTCTACAGCAGTAAAAAAGGTAGTTTGTGAGATAGCTTTGGCCTACAACAATGGTTTCTTAACTGGAACTAATTATTTTGATTTATTTAGAGCATTTAACACTCCTGGCAGACATCTGGTGGTCTGAGATCCGAAGCAGGAGACCAAGGTTTGAATACCACTTACACCACTTACTCAATCTCTAATCTCTTCCTTCTCTCTCTATATCTCTTTCACTCTTTTTCATTCACTGTCTCTTTCACTCTCTTCCACCATATTCATTCTCTCTCTCTCTCCCCCTCCTAGAATCTCATTTATCCACTCTGTGCTTGCTTAATGTTAGCAATTCATCATGTATAATGCACTTTTGGGATACAGTATGTATGTATGAAAGGTTCTACTGTGTATATAATTAAAGAGAGACTCCCACCAAAAATGCTACATTGCAGAATTAGAATAAGCATACCCTCAATAAATCTCATACCAAAAATTAGGTTTCTGTGTCGCTTTGTTTTAAGGTTATGAGCTATTTTGTAACCCTGATTTCACTACCTGTTCAAAAAAGCCAGTTTCAGTGGAGAGCAACTGATTATGTCATCTCCTGAACTCACCCTCTTGTCCTCCTTGTCAACAACCTTATAGGACCTGCTTCTCCAAAGTTTAAGAAACTGTAGCTATAGTAGTCCTTTTTTTTTTTTAAATGACATACGGTTTGGCTGCAATGCTTGCATTTCCAGAATGTTAAGATGCATGGCACTATATCTCAGAACACGTCAGAAGATGATTTTGGAATGCAGCACTGAACCAAGGTGTAGAATGTCAAGGTGATGTACAATTTTAAAATGTTGGGGGGGCACACAAACTCAGAATGTGACACGGATGTGCCATCTCAAAATGTGGTGGGACAATCAGTCTTGGAATGCAACAGGGACACACATTGAAGAATTTGGTGGGGACTGACAATTTCAGAATATAGTGGGGTTGCGCACTGCCGGAATGTTGCAGGACACAACATTTATTGTGAAATTACTTGTCCATTCCACATTCCAGAATTGTACACACCCACCATATTTCAAAATTGTGCATCACATCCCCACCACATACCTTAGGGTACTGCCTATCTGGAATGGCTTGCTTGTGAAAGTTGTGGCCAGAAATAGTATGAATGAGTTTAAAAACAAACTGGACAAGTACTTAGTAGCTAACAAAATTCAGGGGTATATCTAGGTCATACGGGGTGAGCGATATGGACTACAGTCTTTTATGCTCTGTATTACCCTATGTAACCTATGTAACATTCCAACATTATGCTTCCCAACCACATTTTAAAATTATGCATCCCTGCTACATTCTGAAATTGCACATCCCTTCCCCATTCCCAAATTGTGCATCCCTGCCACATTCTGAAATGGTGCATCCCCACCAAATTCCATAAATGCACATTCCTGCCAAGTTGTGCTTCAGTGACACATTCCAAAATTGTCACTGCCACGTACCCAAATTGTGCATCATGCCACATTCTGAAATTATGTTTCACTGCCACATTCCGAAACTATGCGTCACTGCCACATTCTGAAACTGTGCATCACCACCACATTCCAAAATTGTACGCCACTACCATATTTCAAAATTGTGCATCACTGCCACATTCCAGAATTGTGCATTACCACCACATTTCAAAATTGTGCATCACTGCCACATTCAGAAATTGTGCATCACTGCCACATTCGGAAACTACATTACTGCCACATTCTAAAATTGTGTGCCACTACCACATCCAAAAATTGTGCGTCATTGTCACATTCTGAACCTATGCATCACTGCTGCATTCTGAAATTATGCATCACAGCCACATTCCAAAACTGTGTGTCACCGGTGCATTCCGAAAATGTGCCTCACTGCTGCATTCCAAATTGTGCATCACTGCCACATTCTGAAATTGTGCATCACTGCCAAATTCCAAAATTGTGTGTCACTGCCATGTTCTGAACCTGTGCATCACCACCACATTCGGAAATTAAGCGTCCCCACCACATTCTGAAATTATGCGTCCCTGCCGCATTCTGAAACTGTGAGCCATTGCCACATTTCAAAACTGTGTCTCACCACCACATTCCAAAATTATGCTTGGCCACCACATTCTGAAACTGTGCATCAGTGCCACATTCCGAAATTGTATGTCACTGCCACATGCCAAAACTGTATGTCACTGCCACATTTCGAAATTGTGCATCACTGCAACATTTCAAAATTGTGTATCACCACCACATTCTGAAATTGTGTGTCACTACCACATTCCAAAATTGTGCATTACTACTGTATTCTGAACCTGTGCATCACCACCGCATTCCAAAATTATGCATCACTGCCACATTCCGAAACAGTGCATCACTGCCAAGTTCTGAAACTGTGTCACCACTGCATTCCAAAACTGTGAATCACCACTGCATTCTGAAACTGTGCGTCACCGCCACATTCCAAAACTGTACATCACCACTGCATTCCTAAACTGTGTGTCACATTCCTAAATTGTGCGTCACCACCACATTCCTAAAATGTGTCTCACCACCACATTCCAAAATTGTGCGTCACCACCACATTCCAAAATTGTGCATCACTGCCACATTCCAAACCTGTATGTCACCACTGCATTTCTTAATTTTCTTATCTTTATTAATTTCTCAGAAAAAGAGAAACATCCACGAAGATACCTACTTGGGTCTTATTGGAACAATCCATGTTAAAAAAATGAAATATCTCACCTGATACTATTCTTTATTCTAAAATGGCAAACATTCCCAGAGAGTTAAAGGGCTCCATTATAGGTACCTCTTTAAAAATTCATAACCAGGTGTGCAAATTCCTGTAACACCAAACAACCTATTTTAAATAACCCAAATTTTACAATTAGTGGTAAATATTTTACCACATGTACTCTGCCAACTCTCCCCAGTCTCACAGTTGACTCATTACTGGAAAAAGGATATTTCCACCTCCTTCCAGATATTCTGCTGGAGTTAAACCTAAATAAAAAATATTTCTTTAATCTCTTTTTATTAAAAATAGCTTTAAAGTCACATTTTGGTCACCAACCATGGATTAGTCATAATACCGATTTTATTTCTAATCTTCAGAAGGCCAGTGCTATAGCTCATCCTATTTCCAATATTTATAAGAATTAGGTACACAGCACTTCCTATTCAAAATAAGTTCTGGCAAACACTCTTCGAAGATCATTCCTTTAATTGGACCAATATGTGGCAGAACATATATAAATTTATTCACCACAGCATTCTGAAATTGTACATCACTGCTGCATTCTGAAATTTTGCATCACCGCTGCATTCCAAAATTGTGTGTCACCACCACATTCTGAAACTGTGTATCACTGCCGTATTCAAAAATTGTGTCACTGCCGAATTCCAAAATTATGCATTACCACTACTTTCTGAAAGTGTGCATCACTGCTCCATTCCTAAATTGAGTCTCCGCCACATTCCAAACCTGTGCATCACCACCACATTCTGAAATTGTGCATCACTGCTGCATTCCAAAATTGTGCATCACTGCTGCATTCTAAACCTGTACATCATCACTACATTCTGAATCTGTGAATCATCGCTGCATTCCGAAATTGTACGATACTGCCACATTCTGAAATTGTGCGTCACTGCCACATTCCGAAATTGTGCATCACTGCCACATTCTGAAATTATGTGTTCCAGCTACTTTCTGAGACTATGTCATTGCTGCATTCCATACTTGCAACCTGGTGACATTTCAAAATCTCATATCTGCAGTATTTTAAAAATTGCGTACAACTTTGTCATTCTAAAGCCATGTTTGCCACTTCGTTCCATCCCCCCATCACATTCTGAAGTACTGTACCTTGCATCTACATACTATGGAAGTGCATGTGCTGACCCCCCGTGTCAGTTTCCCATTTTTAGATGTTTACTACACCTGCAGTTTTAAGTAACATAGGAGAAATAAGTCATATAAGGTAGCTTGCAGGGAGGACTAAGTTGTGAGTTAAGAAGATGACATCATCATCATCTCTTCACTGAAACTGGCTATTTTGAACAGGCAGTGAATTAAGGGTTACAAAATGACTTATAACTTTTATACAAAGTAACTTACAGATCTGATTTTTGGCATGAGGCTGATTGAGGATATGGTGATCCAAATTCTGAATTTATTGATGTCAAAAATGTTGGCTTCAGTCCCTCTTTAAATTCATTTCCTATTGACCACAAAACTCTAGTTGACATGCTGAAGACAATGAGGTTTGGTCTGAGTCCTTTGAGATGGCTCACTAAGTATTTCTTGTTAGAACACCAGTAAATGCCTGTAAGTGACTTCACGTAAGCCAATTCCTCTCATCAAAAGATGCTTCTGAAAGATATACTCTTCATCCTTCCCTGCCCTCCATCCACAAAAATGATCCATGTAGTGCCTTGAATCTTGTTTAATGTTACTTGCTTGCTCATGACACTACCATTTATACAAACCCATGCAAAATTTTCATCAGCAAGCCATAGAGAAGTTTGTATTGTAGTACTGTTTTACTCAGGTAGAATACCGATGTTTGCAGTCCAAATCACTTTTGAAGAGCTGCTGATGCCGCAAGGAAAACTTTGAAAAACATAATATTTAGATACAACTCTATAATCCCCCTGGTGTGAGTCCAGGGCCAGATTAAGATTATCAAGTGCTCTACACCCGAAAACAGTCTGGGGCCCCCAGACACAGGGCCATGCCCCTTAGGGGGAACTTCACAAAAAGCTCCTAGCCCATCAGCACATGTGGAGGGCCACAAAAAGCTTTGGAGTACCCTCTTCAAGCATGATGCAGACCTGTGGGACACCCCATGGCATCCATGTAACTGGTTGCATGTCCTGTCTGCACCGGGTCCCTAGCCATTTGTGGGACTATGTAGGCAGTTGGGAAAAGGAGGACCAGAGGGTGGCATGGGCCCCATTCATGGCCAGGATCTGCAGTGTGTAAGGCCGGTGGAGGAGGTGGACACTATGCTGCCTATGAGCAGCATTTGTGACCTATAAGAGTAACCTTAGCAATTATTCATCCCCTGTACACAGCCACTGTAGCATCCTCAGGCCCAATAAGACCCCCCCACCAGCCCCTAGAGCATCTACAGTGATCTGGAGGCTGTGCCAGCACAAACCAGTGCCAGCAGTAAATGGTGTACAGTTCTGGTGAGGATACAGCAGTCCTTGAGGATTGCTGTATCCCGCTATGTCCTGCTCCATGTGGAGTCATGGATCAACCAACTCAACCTCTTGGTAATCTCCCCCATCCTTTATTCCAGACATTACTTTCCAGTCCTGACTCATTCCTCCCACAGCATTGTTATTTGTTTTCATAAAAAGACGAGGGGCACTGGGGCTTTCAGATTTGGGCAGATCTTGTATAGCCTGCATTTTATTACTAGTCCAACAAGTAAAACTTTAAGCAACAAGGGGCTTGCATTCTCTAAACAAAAACTTAAGTACAAAGCCACATAGTACAGTAAAATGAACATATAAAATTATAACAGTTTGCACTTCAACTATTTTTTTTTCACAACAAAAGTGCAAGCAGGCACCAGCTTAGCCACAAGAATTTTTCAGTCTGTTAAATCCATGAAATGATCTGTATCGAGCTTAGAAAACTATTTCATTCCACAAGGTAGTGTGAACCATGTATATTCACCTCGATAAACCTAAAATGTTAATTAAAAACCTTTTATAACTTACTAAAGGATAAAGTATACAGGCATGGTGGAGTTTAAATTCAAACAGGTTGGCACAGTCAATCTTTATTTTACGAGGAATAACACTGTTGAGAAAGCTAATTTACAAAGTGGTCCCGGAAGGACACTATAGAAGCAAATTACAATACAATATACCATACATGGCAGGAATACAATAAATCACATATACAGTCAGTAACAGTGTACACTGAGCTTGGGGACAATACATACAGTATACAATACTGTATACAGTAAGCAAACTGGGACATAGTTCTAGATTAATCAAGCCAGTCAATACGGGGGTTCCACGAGTGTGTGCAACCACATAGCATGGCAAAGCTAAAAGGCATTAGCAAGTGACACTAAATAGAACTGGAGGACAAAGAGGTAGTAGAGGTGGTAGGAGGGAAGGGAGGAGATAAACGTTGAGCAGTGTATGGTGCAGCCAAGAATGGGGGGATGCAAAAATAGTATCTAACAATAAGAATGGGGAGAGAAGAGGGAACGAGGGAGGTAGGGAGGAGGGACACTGAGAGATGCAAGCAAAGGATCTGGAAAGAGATTACGGATACACCTGGAGGGAGTCTAATTGCGGAGTTAGTATTACAAATCTCCCAGATGGGGGTTAAGTGCTAGAGATGGAGTGAGGTCTCGGCTCTTCTACGACTGAGACAGGTTAGAAATAGCACTTGCATGTTTCCTTCAGTGCATGATTTAGCAGGGATTTAAATGTGAATGTCCTGATTATTTGTGTGAGCTTTAAGGATTTCTGAAGGTTATTCTATAACATGGGGAGGGCATAGCTTAAGGAGGAGGCACCATAGTGAGTTCTTATCTTGGGGATGTTGAGCAGGATGTAGGAGTATCTGCGGAAAGAATAAACCCCAGGAGTGCATTTGAGGAGGTTGGTGATGTGGGGGGGGGAGTTTGTTTGTAATGGCTCTATAAATCCAGATGGAGACTTTTCTCCACCTCTTGGTGGTAAGTGATGACCAACCTGTCTGTGCAGAAAGGGAGCAATGGTGGGTATTATAAGGAGCATCGGTAATAAACCTTAATGCTCTGTGATACAATGTATCCAGTTTTGCTAAGGCAGTTTTGGGGCAGTGGCTATATAGAAGATCAGCATAGATGGTAAGAGGAAGAAATATGGATTGAACCAATCTTAGTTTAGCTTCGTGATTAAGTAGATGTCTGATGCGATAAAAGAGGCCTAGTCTCTGCCTAAGTTGGTTGTATATATTATAGGGGATCCTCCCAACAAGGTTAATCGTGGGGGCCCCACCCGTCTACTGTGGCAAGCATTTTCCTGTCATTATGATGCCTTTTGAATGCCTGTGCCCAGCTCACTGATTCCCCTTGTGTGCAGTTTCAGCAGGGCACAGTAAGACATCTAAATAAATAAAACACATTCAAATTTTGAAGACCTATACTTTGCACTGGGTCAGACTGGGAACCTTTTGAGTTTCGGGCCACAGCAGCTAATGGGAAATTCCAACTCTGGGCAGACAACAGCAAGCATATATTATATACAGTATGTTACAGTCACGATAGTGCCTCTATAGTTAGGGTTGAGTAGCAGTTTCTATGCTAAACTTGAAATTTTGCACATTACTAAGTTTGCAACTGTTCAACGGATATGAACAAAATTTGGAATCTGCTGTCCTGTGGGGTAGATCTCTTGGTGTGTGGCAGGTTGGGTTCCAGCGGGATGTGCAAATTCTGAGATCCGGATAGCGAACAAAAGTGAAAAAACACCCGGTTTTGCTGTTTTTTCCTCATCACCTTACAACCAGATGGTGTGGAATCTCTGCATGATATTTTTAGGGTATGAAGAACTTTGGTAGAAGAACAGACTGTGAAAGTTTTGTGCAAATCCATTCATTGGTTGCAAAGTTATTAAGTTCTTTAGTTCCCATTATATCCTATGGGACTTTGCTGAACATTCCATTTCTCGGATAGAGATATTTCTCATGACGGGGGATTTCATCTCACAAAGAAGGCTTGAGTCGCATGAGATTAATCCTTCTTCATGAGATTTGTAATCCATCTTCATCAGAAAAAAAGTCCTTTGACGTGAGCCACCATCTTGTTTTACGTTTCAAAAAAAAAAATTGAAAACCCACAAAAATGAAGCTAAAAAGACAGACCAATGCATGCATCTTGTTCATCCAGACTCCCTTAGATGGATTTCTAAGTGACTGTAAGCAATGCAGCCTCTGAGGATGTTTAATTAGCAATTTAAATTCCTTATACGCCACTCGCTAACTCGCCAGACAGAAGTTAGTGAGTGGCGAAAACGGAATCCTTTTCACCACCCTCTGGTCATTTTTCCCATTTTTCTCACAAACAAAATGCCAATATCGGGGTGCCCAATCCCCATGTTGGATGTATACCCACCTCTCTGCCACTGTGGGACACTGGGGAGCTCACTCCCAGTGTCCCCTAATATGTTTTATTTAATTTGCTGACATGGGGTGCCCAATCCCCATGTCGGCACTAGCACCCCCCAACACCACCAGTGTGGGACACTGGGTAGCTCACTCCCAGCATCCCCAGTTATTTGTCACCCCCACTACTGTGGTACACTGGGGAGCCCACTCCCAGTGTACCCAAACAATGTTAAGTCCCTGTAATAAAGAAAACAGTCCCCCAACAACTTTTTAAAAATGTTTTAACCTGTAAAAAAGGAAACAGTCCCTTGTCGTCTCCCTGCACCCCTCCTCCATCCCGACCCTCCCCCTGCACACCCACTTCCCCACACCCCCCACTCCATATGTACCTCCTGAGGTCAGCGGCTGCGATATTCTGTGGAACGGGACACGTCTGCACTCTTCAAAGTCGAACTCCGAACTGAAGATTCAAGGTAAGTGCCGTATAATGGCTGTTAATGGTGTTTTGAACTTATGTTGACATCTCATCCATTTTTCGAGATTCTTTCACCAAATTTTCAACATTAGGTTCTTGGGACACCACCTCATGAACACTGTTACTGTCACTGTCATTTTATTATTCGGTCCCAAAAGGTGATTTCATGGTCACTGTGGGGAATCACCTTTTGGGACTGATTAACAAAATGACAGTGCCAATGTTCATGAGGTGGGGCCCCTAAAAGCCCATGTTTCAAATTTGGTGAAATAATTCCAAAAAAATGACTGCTTTATGAGTGTGCACTGCACTGTTTCTGTGCACGCTCATTACTTTACCAATTTTTAATATTTTTGCTCCAGATTTTCAGCATTGCCATTTTTTCACACCTCCCCATGAACAGTACAGCTATCATTTTTCACATCCTGCCCAAAACTTGTTTTCACACCTGAGAAGTATAATGGCACGATCATTGTGTGAAATCAATTTTTGTGACAGATTAACAAAATCATAGTGCCAGTGTTCATGAGGGAAGAGCCCAAAAAGCCCATGTTGAAAATTTGGTGAAAATAATCCAAAAAAATGACAGCGTTATGAGCGTGTGTTGCACAGTTTCTATGCACACTTGTAGCTTCGCCAATTTTTCATATTGTTACTCCAGATTTTCAACACTGCCATTTTTTCACACCACCTCATGAATAGTACAGCTGTAATTTTTCAAATCCTGCCAAAAGTGTTTTTCCACACCTGTGGCGTAGATTGGCATTACAGTTGCACAGAATTACATATTAACAGGGATTTGAAAGTTTTCGATACTGGGTACATGCGGTGAGGTGATAAGAAGGTTATGCTGAACATTTAGGGTGAAAATTATTTTAAAATGGCGCAGTTATGACTATTTGTTGCAGTTTCACTACACCTGCTTGTAACTTGATGCATGGAAGCACAGGGGCCAGAGGCCCCTATGTTTCCACAGCTAGATACATATGCACATCTGTGGAGGGATGGGAGTGCAGGATCCAAAGGAACCTGAGCTCCCACAGTAAAATAAAATTACTATTTTATATCTCAAAAATGAAGGAATAAATTGCAAAAATGTTGTAATGCTTCAGTTAGGTTAAAGCCTCAAAAGTAGAAATGTGGGTTGGGTTTAACCCTGACACCCCACCCCCAACCAGCACAGATGAAGAGGGATTGTGGGGTTGGCATTAATATCTCCAGCCCTAATGCTCACCCCATTCTCCTATTCTTTGGCCACCCAGCTTATTTTGTAATGGAATATGGTGAGCGTTAGGGCAGGAGATGCCAATGCCAACCCCCGATCCCTCTTCGTCTGTGCAGGGTGTGGGTGGGGTGTTAGGATTGGAAACCCTAACACTACATTTCCCTACTTTTGATGCTTTAACCCTGACTGATGCAATATATGTATATATCATATATATATATATATATATATATATATTTATACAACGTATGTTTGGGGATAAACATACAGATAAAAAGTTGTATCTCAGGCAGCCAGAGGAGATATCACTGATATCTCCATGTTCCTATACATCATAGTGATATCTCCATGTTCCTATACATCATGGAGATATCTTTATGTTCCTGTACGTCATTGAAACAAAAGTGAAATCATTTCACTTTCAATTGCACTGCTAAACCCTAGGACTGTTCCCCCCCACAACTGACGCACACACCCATTACATCTGGTTGATCCTGCCATCATTGTTAAATAGATAATAATTTAAAAGCCTATCTGGTTAATCCTGCCACTCTGTGTTTGGTAAATCAAAATAGAATTTTCACTTTCTCTCCTCGAATTGTAGCATGACCGAGCATGTAAACGAAGACCGAGAATGAACTCCCAGAGATGTACACTGCAATAGTCAGTGTTTGAAAAGTACCGAAAAGTGTTTTTTTTTCCTGAAATTACCTTCATTCTTTACGAAGAAGCTGTCAAGAATACTGAGAGCCAGGACAGTGAGCGAGCAGCAGCTTCAGAACAGCAAAAGGAAACATGAGTGAGCGTTACTACAGCAACGTTCGCTCCCATTTATTTCTGCTGTTCTTAAACTCCGACTCACTCTCCGGCACTCTCTGACTCTCAGTGATGTGACAGCTTCTTCATAAAATTAAAGATGATTTCGAGCTCATTTTTCAGTACACCAGGCATTGACTGTTGCGATGTACATCTCTGGAGGACCATTCTCGATCTTCATTCTCTGGTCATGCTGTTCTTGAAGACTCTATTTTGATTTACTAATTTACAGAGTGGTAAGATCAGATATGCTTTTAAATTCTGATCTATATAAAAAATAATGGCAACATGAACAACACAATGAAACAATACAATAAACAAAGCTATAAAATAATAAATATCTATTAAAAATAAACTGGCAGGATCAGCCACATATTTTTTTCCAACTCAATCTCATCTGTTGTGTTGGTGGCACATATAGGAAATTGTGTTGCATGTGGCCCCAAACATATGTTTGTATAAACAGAACATGACATGGCCTGACTGAAGATATCATATTTATCTTCACCGAGGCTAATGAGACATCAAAGATATCTCACCTTCGGCTTCTATTCATGAGATATCATGATATCATTACCTCATGAAGATAAATATGATATCTTCAGTCAGGTCATGTCATGTCACATCCCATATATATATATATATATATATATATATATATATATATAGGCAGTTGGCTCTGTGGGCGAATCACTGCAAATTAATGAAAAGAGAAAACAATTTTAAAGCCCTCCTCACCTCATAGCACCCCATTTCCTCCCTCCTCCCCGCCAACAGTCTCAGTAAAAGTAGTATGCATTGAGGGAGCAAGCACTCTCAACCAGTCAGAGTACATCTTTCTCCTGAGCATGAGACACTCTTATTCTGTGAAGACTGTCTTGTGCAATGCTGCCCTGGAAATGGGCACATTCAGGGAAGGATTTTTAAAATGCAAGTATATCATTGATCAATCTCACTCAATAAGATATTAATACCACCACTGAGACCACTCTTACAGTTGTAAGAATGAGCTCACTTAATTTCCTAGGGTATCAGAACAGCTCACCTTCAGTTTGTTGTTCTCATACCCTATGCATGCACATCAGACCATTCTTATAACTGTAAAAGTGGTCTCGGTGGTGATATTAACATACAAAATACCATCCCCTTTCCCTCAACCAACCTTCATTCCAAATTCTGCCCTTCAGCCCCACACAGTCCTGAAATAAAACAGTTTTATGATCCCCCTTCCCCAACCCACTAAGCATGCAAACTATCCCCTCCTCTTCATCATGGTCCTGATAATAGTTAAATACCCCTCTTCCTCAACCCACTTAGCAGCCAAACTCCCACCCTCCTCCTCCCCTAGATGCACTGGCTTACAAACAAAAACACTTAGCAGCCAAACTCCCACTCTCATCCT
Source organism: Neoceratodus forsteri (assembly GCA_016271365.2). Lineage (NCBI taxonomy): Eukaryota > Metazoa > Chordata > Ceratodontiformes > Ceratodontidae > Neoceratodus > Neoceratodus forsteri. Next base: position 685,474,462 of record CM028131.1, read on the forward strand.
CCCCTAGATGCACTGGCTTATAAACAAAAACACTTAGCAGCCAAACTCCCACCCTCATCCTCCCCTAGATGCACTGGCTTACAAAAAAAAAACAGGAAAACATTTTTGACGGGAAGGGTGATCAGCACAGCCCTTTTTACACCATCTTGGGTAGTTGCCCTCTGAGTGAATGAGAGCTAGAGAACACTCATTTGCTTATCAGTCTGTGAGGGGGAATATGGGGATGGGCTGTTATGAGGGTGAAAAAATGGTTTTAACTTTTTTTTAATTTAACAGTCGCTGTACTTAATGTAGCCAACTTTATTGGCAATATGCCAGCTAGGGGAAGGGTGCAGTTGTGATGAGTGTGATTATCAGGTTCATGGTGAGGGAGGCAGAATGTGAATAAAAACATTTTAATGTTTTTTTGCCTAGTGCTATAAAATTGTTGTTCTGAAACTTAGTACATTAAGGCATGTACATCAAGCCAGCAGTCAGCTCCATGTCAGTGACAGTGAACTAGTACAAATATATCAGTGCTTGAATGGATCTCTTCTTGTTTTCTGAATAAAGAATTAAGTGATTTTTTTTTCTACAAAACTTTCAAATATACCAGTGAAAAACTCATGCTATAATTAGCAGATTAGAATGACATTGATCACATCCCCTTCATTGATTATATGAATCATACTGTATAGCTTTCATATATTCACCAAATTATAGGGGCATGGTCGCACCCATATAGTTTGGGCTGAGTAGATGCTTTAATGTTTTTTTTTTGTTTGTTTGTTTTGTACTTTCTATTTTTCCTCCTCTCTCCCCTCCAGCTATGGTCTCCTCAGGAGCACCTAGGAGTCATCCCTCTACGGTCCGCTCCACCTTGGTCAACCTTCCTTCACCCATGTAGCCATGGTTTACCCCCCCGGGAGGGGGCAAGGTGGGCCCCAACACCCCAAATTCTCTGGTAGCATCAGTCGGTCGGGTGCAAGGAGGGAGGCTGTAAATCGAGGGCAAGCTCCGGTGCTCCATCTCCACCTGAGCTGGAAGGGCATTTTTCCCTGTTTCTAGAGAGTGGCTAGTGCCCTGACATCAAGGCATTGCCACCGATGTCTGCCACTCCCCATCCCTTCTCTATGCTCTAGCACTTGCTGTACCTCCAGCTTCCATCAGAGGCTGACCAAGCACCAAGCAGGACCCCCCTCCCTCCAGGGAGAGGAGAGCTGTCCTTCAGATGCTCAGTCCTCTCCCTTTCCTGCCGATCCCCAGCAACGCGGGCTTGTTTCTGAACCCAGATCGCCAGCATGGTGAGAGGTGTGGCATCCAGCACCTCAACCCTCAGTGCCACCGGGCCAGCCCACTTTCATGTTAAACCTGAAATTTTACCAGGAAAATGTACTGAGCAGACTACTGTTCAATTCTGGACATGACCTGGGGGGTGGGGAGTAAGGGAGTCAGAATAGAGTATAATACATAAGTAATGCATAAGTACAAAACACATTGGGCAGGATTCACAAAGAAAGCCAAAATTCCCGCAGCTGCGGGAAAAAGGCCTGCAGCACTGCGGAAATGCAGTTGTGTGATATTCACAAAGAAAAATTGAGCAGGTGCCAAATTTTGTAAAATCCCCACAGCTGCAGAATTTCAGCACCTGAGGAAATTGTGCATGTGCTGAAAATCTGCAACTGCGGATCCACAGCTCCAGAACTAGCTTAGGAGGCATAGCAACAGGTGAACTTAATTAGCTGAAACAGCAGACTGTAACAGGGCTGCCATAGAATGAAGCTGTAAGCACCCACAAAGAGACCAGCAACCAGTCCCTCAACTGGGACCATTTCAGCAGCACAGGTACCAGTAATACCATGGCACCACAGTGGCTAACTGTTACTGCTGGTACCCCCTTCCTGGGGAGTTCCTGTTGCCTGCAGGGGTAGCACTCACTGCAGGCTGACCAGGCTCTACTGCCTGTGGGGCTCCGTCATGGGCTGCACTGTGTCTGGTGGTTGCTGCCTGTTGCCATATCATGGCAATATGTGCTTTTGTTGCTGTTACAGCAACTACTGTTATACTATCTGTGATGCTATTACCTGTGCCTCACCTCCACCTTAATTGATTCCAATTGCTGGGGCACTACTGCAGTTTGCTGAGGGAGAGTTACACCTCATTCCACTGTGTGTAACATTTTTTCTGCAGCTAAGGAATAAAATCTGGTTGTGAATAGCCTTTCAGGGGCTGTGCCTTACTTATCTCACACCTTTTTTTCCTCAGGGACTTCTGCAGCTGCACTTTTTTCCACAGTCCTTAGTGTTGTTTTCTGCAGCTGCAGATGGTTTTGTGACTAGCACTCAGTGCAAGTTCCCCTTTATTTCCATAGCTACGGCAGTTTTGGGGACTTAGGGAAGGTTTTGCACCTTCAGAAAGCTTTGTGAATCCAGTCCATTATGTACAGAAATACAGCTGTAGAATTAGATGCAGACAGTCTATTACATCATCAAAAGAAATTCTGGTTGATACAGTTGGGTATGAGAGCAGGGGAGACAACACAGAATATAATACAACAGCATGTAACACAACCACAAATGTCTAGGTGCAGCACTTCTACATCAGGAATATAATTGCAAAAATAGCCTACAAAATGTATATTTGGGATGTAGCCAGGTGGAGCGAGATGGCCAGTTTAACTGTTGGACCATAGCTACACAATGACAGCAGGGTCAGTGTACAGCAAATTTTGCACTTTAATAACTGCAACTGTTTTATGTATTTACACAAAATTTGGTATGCGCTGTCACATGGGGTAGATCTCGTGATGTACTAAGTTTTGTGCTGGTCAGATTTACATATTTTGTGCTGTGCATCGTGAAAAAATGCTAAGATTTGCCTTTTGTGACTGTTTTTTCCTCATTGTGCTGCAGCCAAACTATTTGGAATTTTGGTCTGATATTTTCAGGGTAGAAAGAGCATGCCCCAAAGAATAAGCCAACATTGGTTTGGTGAAAAATATTAATCTGTTCCAAAGTTATTACAATTTGAAATGTCAGGTTCTGAGCATGCTCAGTTCAGTCTTTTGGATAGCTGCATGGAACAAAAAAAAGAGTCTGGTCTGATGAAAAGGGATTTTGACAGCTCATGAAAAAGGATCCTTAGAATCTTGTTTGGTGAGAAAAAATTCCTTTTTTATCAGCCGCCATCTTTTTTTATTTATTTTTTTAGCCCAAACTGCCATAACTCTGCCTAGAGATGTCTTTTGCAGATATCCAAGTATGTATCTTGTTCATCAGGACATCCTTTATTGTTGTGTCCTTTACTTTCATTTTACGTGGCCTCAGAATGTTTACCTTTATTTTTTTTTATCTTTTTTTATGACTCGCTTACAATACTTTTTCACCATGACATAAAAGGATTTTGACAGCTCACAAAAGAAGAATTTATCTGATGAAAGAGGATTAGCAGCAGGGCCATCTGAACAGAGATTCCTAATCCTCTTTCATGATGATGACAAAGGATTTTGTTATCTCACGAAAAAGGAATCATCTAACGAAAAAGGGTTTTGACAGCTCACGAAAAAGGGTTTAAAAAAATCATCTTTTTTTCATGAGCTGTCAAAATCCTTTTTCATGAGATGATTCCTTTTTCATGAGGTGACAAAATCCATTGTCGTCATCATGAAAGAGGATTAGCATCAGGGCCATCTGGTCAGAGAACCCTAATCCTTTTCTGACATGACAACAAAGGATTTTGTCATCTCACGAAAAAGAATCGTCTGGTGAAAAAGGATTTTGACAGATTCCTAACCCTAAAAGCATTTTTCAGCCCTAATGAAAATGTTAATGTCACTCTTTAATTTATTTTATTTTTAAAATACATTCACTGACTTCCAAGGAAAAGGCTGCCCATCACCATTTCATGGCAAGTCACATGTGTCCCTCGTTCGGTAAATGTAAGTCATCGGGGCACAATAGCATAGACCGAATGGAGGAATGTGCAGCTTCCCAGAAGACTGCAGTGGGTAGGCTTTTCATTGGAAGTCAGCAAATGTATTTTAAAAGTTTGAAAAAATGTAGAAGTAATATACAGTACAACTTTCATTTTGATCTAAAAATGCTAATGGGGAGAGATCAGAGGGGAGGCCAGATAGAGTTTTACAGTTTTCCTTTACATGTTCTGCCTACCAATATAAAAATATTACCTGTTTAGTTTTGGTCTGTCTTTTTTTTTTTTTTTTGCAATTAAATAAACTTCATTAAATTTGTAAACAAAAATACAAGCACAAATATCACACAATGTACAGTGTGTAGTAGTATAGATTAACTGAAACACAAAAAAAGTACAAAAATAAGAAAGAAGAAAAACAAAACCACACCACTCCCCATCCTCTCAGTTATAATCATGATTATATTGTAAGAGATTGTATCCTCAAAATTAATAGGTCTCAACCAATAAACCCCTCCCTAACCACCCCACCACCTAAAACCCCCTTCCTCAGCCAATTATTACCAAGGATATAGCTGCTGACAGGAAAGGTAATAAGTAAAGGCCTGGTATACAATAATGAAAAACAAGGGTTATGAACCAGTAGACAACTATGTTCTATCCAGTGCAAGAAAGGGGGTAATGTAACTGACAGTCCAGCTGAAACATTTCACCTTCCTTCAAAGAAATTCTTAAAGGGACAGTAAACATTGCAGGGCTCACTCAAATTGTCAAAAAGATCTTTCAAATGAGGTACTGGGTTTACCTGTAGGGGACAGGAGGCTTGAGATATGAATAGCTAAGTAATGTATAAATCAAATAATAGCAACAGCCATTTTGTGTAGTCTTACAAACAGGAAGTGATATCACCGAGGGACAACCTATATGTTGTTAATTACAGCTTGCCCCTCAGTGACATCACTGTCTGTTTTAAGATTGCATGAAATGGCTGCTGCCTTGTTAAGATTTATAGATGATTTAACTAGTTATATCTTGGGACTTTTGGCACCTACAAGGAAGCCACATACCTTGTTCTAAATAACTTTTCATGGGCTTTCACAGTTTGAACAATCCCTACAATGTTTACTGTCCCTTTAAGAGGCTCCCACAAGATGTTGTAGTTAACCAAATTGTGATATTAAATTGCATTGGCCCTCTCAGCATTCAGTGATGTAAGTATCTGCTGTTGCCATTCCCACCTAGTTGGAAACAAATCAGTGATCCAATGCCTTAGAAAAAGCAATTTAGCCACTGTTGAGATAAGAGCCATATGTGCCGGTGTTGTGGCTGTCTTGCCTACAATACAAATTTCTAATGAACAATAGCTCATGTGACCAAAAAAGGAGAAATAAATTGCTGAATGGATTGCCAAAAGGCAGTCACACCTGAGCAGGCCCATATCATATGAACTAACAAACCCTCCCCCTGGTGACAATTATGACAGGTGGCTGTAGCCCTTCCTGCCATACGGTATAATCTAAGTGGAGTGTAGCACAAATGATCACACAGACCATTGATAGTCATTGCCACTTTATCTTAGGCAGAGATTCATGTCCCCCTGCTGCAGGCAGCCAGGAGCTGGGGGACATCATATGGGAGGAAAGTAAGCTGGCAATATTTCTGATATTTCTTTGCAGACCCAGGCCAGGAAGAAGGACTCAGAGGTACTCAAAAAGTCATTGTTGGTAGACAGGGTTGCTGCACAACTTTTGTTCCCCGCACAGTTACAAATCCACCATACATACATACATAGTTGCTGTTGGCAGATAAGGGCCTTCAGCTTACCCAGTCTGTCCATTACACAAGAATCATTGCTTCTTCCATAAAAAAAGAACATGTCTTCTCCAACCCCAATGTTGCATCTGCTTTTGCAGAAAAATACTATCCCAATTAGCTGCTGAAGAGACAGAGCAAGATGAGCATATGTGAGTCTGAACAGGTGCTCATTTGGGACAGTACCAGGAGATGATGATAAGGTAGTCCTTACTACGGTTGTTATTGGACATTTAATAAGACATTGCCCTGAGGGTACAACGCCTGTATAATGACACCAACACAGTGACCTACATCGCTGTCAACAAAGTCAACAGCTCACTGCTCCCTCCCCAAATCAACTTGGACTCGGAGTTGATTATAAAAAGTATGGGGGGTGCGGGGGCAGAGTCCCCCACATGGGGAGTTTGGGGGGTGAAGCCCCCTGTGAAATGCAAGGACTGTGAGGCATTTGAGAATTATGTCAACCACAATTTGCAGTCAGCATAATTCCTGTCACTGTGATGCCGGTCGACAAAAGTGTTGTTGAACCGGCATCGTAAATCTGTACTGAGTCTATGTTCATTTTTGTTTGCAATGTTTGATGTATTCTAATTCAACAAGTTTACTGTTTACTGGTTCAGTGAGTTACAGTAGATTGCTATGTGTTACAGTGTGCACACACATGCTGCTCAGTTTGCAAACTGTGCAACATTATTACATTTTGTCCTTTCTGACTGTCCCACTATGTGGCAAAGGTAGTTTGCCACAGAGAGTGGAGGAAACAGCTTAAAAAGAGCCCAGGACTTCTTTTTATAGGTGTTCTATTCTACCAAGCTTCCCAGCCCTCCATACTGTTTTTCTCAACCTGCGAGGGATAATGACTAACTGCACATACTGTAGACATTTGCTGCCTATGCTATGGTAAACACACCATTTTCTACATTAATATTTTGCTGGATGTAACTCCTGATTTTCTACTTCTGGCATTCTTAAATACTTGAATGGATGCTTGGTACATATTAGTCTACTCATAATGCTATAATTCCTGTACATTCAAGATTTAGGTCTGATACCTGGTTCCTATTAATGTGGTATGGTGTATACCATAGGATATAAAACTCATAAACAAAAGTTTTAAAAAAATTAACCCTTCGGTGTCTCATACCCTTTCCGTGAGGTACTCCATTCCAAGCAATCCATTATTAAACATAGTTTATCATTGCTATATCTGATAACCAAGTGGTTCACCCCACATTCATGAAAATTCATATTCCATTAACACCAATAATGTGCGTCCGATTTCATTGTGGCCTCTTACTCTATCGAGCTTCACACAATGATTTGTTTCATGCAAGCCAGTGACATCAATGCTCTACAGAATCAATACATACTGTAATAATAATAAAATATGGTGTGGATAAAATCACCATAAAAAAGGCATCTGAGACACAGTCAGATGTGGGAACTGAAACAGCAGACAATACACAGCCGTGATCCAAAAGACATGTGCACTATCCACTGAGCCACTGAAGATGTGGAAAAACAGGTGTGAGCTGGGAATACTTTTAGCATGAAACTGATGTCGAAGTAGTAGACAATGCATTTGTCAAACTGTAAAGAGATGTTGCTCTGGCTATAATGTAGACAGAGATTGCTATTATTGATAGCCATAAATTATTCAAACTGAGGATTTAATAATAAATGAACACTCAAGGCACATGTAGAATGATACAGGGCCAAAGTGTGTTCTGCCATTATACAGTAATTGCATTAAACATGCAAATTGAGTGAGATAAGTATAGACTAGAACCTATGGTCACTGATTTTCATTTTAGCAACAGCGCTTCTCTGACAATTTGTATGTAATAAAAATTATTGAAGAATGGTCAAACTAAGTGATCTGGGTGGGGCCTTTACCTGGAACAAGATATCCAGAGACCAAGTCCCACAAGCAAGATGTGGTCATAAATACGTCTAACTCACCCTGGGCCTGAGGGTGACTAGCATGCCCAAGCAGGACTGTGGATTGAATTTGTCCCTTCCAACACAGTCTGAGAGCAACAACAGGCATACCAATGGGGATGAGCACATGAATGTTATGACATCACTAGCAGAGGACATCACACATCCATCTGTGCTGATTAGTAGAGCCACAGCTTTCCTCTGCCCAAGGCTATAAAAAACTAGAACTTTGCAGCATTTAGCAAAATATATCAGGGATGCTGCCAGTGCAAACTATGCTCTGAAGGAGTGGTAAGCAGATACTGTTGGAAACTATTAGCTAACAACACAGAGAGAATTCACTGCAATTTAAAATAAGAAATATTAGTTAAGAATCTGTGAATATTTTCTCTCTAAGATACTTTGCATCAAAAAACGAATACCTGGAATTGAACGTCATTTAGAGGTATGAAATTACATTATATAAGAACTAACCGCACTGACCACCATGCAAGATATAGGGTAATGAATAGAAATTACAAGGCATTTTCCTTCTGATCATTTTAGGTCACAGACTGGCAATATTAAGAATATATCTTATATTGATAAGCCACAGACCAAGTGAAAACACATAATATGGGGAGTATTTATGAATTTTAAATTAATCAAAACATTAAAATATAATGTTAACTGTATATTTTTTGTGCAGTCTAAGTGCAGATCCAGTGAAGTGTATAAAATTTTCAGTTTTGGAGAAAATAACAAACAAGAACTAAAACAAAATGAGAGGTAATCTGTTTTGGTCATAAGTGAAACAAACTATACATAACATATGTGCAGTTATTTCTTGCAAATAACAGATATGTGGGAGATAATAGTAACCACTAAGAAAGTGTACACACTATTCTATTAAAGCATTAATGTCACTGGCTTGCATGAAATAAATCTTCGTAACAAGATTGATAGAGTAAGCAGCCATGATGAAATTGAATAGATGTACCTTACTGTTGTTCATAGTATATGATTTTTTACGAATTTAGGGTGAGAAACTTGTTTCTTAGAGATAACAATGATAAAATACATTTAAAATGGATTTGTTGCAATGGGGTACCTCACAGAAAGGATATGAGACACTGAAAAGTGAAATTAAAATAGAAGAAAAAGTAAAATGTACAGTACTGATTATATATATTTTGTATGTTTATAAACCAGAAACCCTCTTCTCTGAAGAAGCCCAACCTAGGGCAAACCATTGTGCTCTCATGGAGAGTTCTGTTTGGAATGACAATAAAAGTGGGAAGAATTTTTGAATTTTAAAAACATGTGTGACTGGTTTGTCCAGAGGGACCAGTTTTTGAACAGATCATAGACTGTGAGATTAATCAATCTACCCATGGTTGGAAAGAGTGGAACTGGTCAATTTTTTCCTACAACAATCATTCTTGATAGGCACTCGGGGCCAGATTTTCAGTGGGCCAAAAATGCCACAAGCCCCAGTGCACTGAACATATGGCGCACAGGGCTTGTGCCATTCTTCTGGTCGGTGATCAGGATTTTCTATCCCAAGCATCGATTGCCATGAGATAGACCAACTTTTTCTGGTCTAACTTGCCGCAGTCCTGGGGGACATTTTTAATGGAGCTTGCACTAGATATTTGGCACAAGCTGCCATAAATCAGGCAAACTGCTGTGACTGCATCTGACCTAAGAAAATTAGATGCAGTTGTAGCACACTCAGTCAGCGCACCACTAATTTCTAAGCGTGGTGGCACAGGGCATATTGCAAGCCCTGCACCACCCTTTGAAAATTGTGCCCTCTGTCTTTTTCAAGGAGATGAACCACTGATACTCACCATCATGACTCCTCAGAACCAGTTTGTCTTCCATGGAATGAGTTTTTCACCAAGAATGCTTTAACTTCCATCCCCGAGTCTTCAGCCTCCTCAGTTCATCACAGTAACATAGTGAACTGCAGCAGGATGTCAATTGGACCAACACAGTAAGGTGCTAGGGAGTTTAAGGCAACTGTGAGAACCATATTATAGTGCTCCATAGCTTTCTCAGCCACCTGAGCACATGCCGTTTTCATGCTAAAGTTGTCCATTATGGAATGGAGTTTGTGAGGCTCCAAGTTATGTTTCAGACAATACCAGATCATCTCCACAGTGAAGTATTTAAACAGGGAATCACACAGAGGAAAGACATATCGTGAAGATCTGACCAGATGGCAGGATCAGTCTTGACCACAGTAATGTTAAGACCCTACAAGAAGACCAGGTCCAAGGTACAGCCATGTTGATGCATGACAGAGGGAACTGCCTGTATTAGGCCCAGTGATGTCCTCAACTGGAGGAGCTGCTGACCAAGGGGCGAGGCTTCATTGTTGACCCAGGCAATGAAGTCCTCAGCACCAAAAGTCTGAGGACATTTAATACCTTGTCCACAATGAAGTCTGTCAGCTCCTACAAAAGACATCCCACATAATCCAAAGGCTGGTATGTGGTGATGATTTTAAACTCTGTCTCTCAAGCCAAGTGCGTAACAGCTCTCTATTTTATGTACCCATTTTATAGTAACCTTTGGATAAGGATTCAAAATGCAAAGCTTTCTCAGTCTTTCTGCTCCAGGATAGATAACTCTGGAAGCATCATGCCAGATAGCAACCTTCTCTTCTTTGAAATAAGAATTTTTTCATAGAGAGGGAGGCAAAAATAAGGTCAGACTAAAGTCAAGTTAAATGGAATCTATAATCTGTATTCCACTTTCAAAGGAAAGATTGGTTGAAATGATATGGGTGGTAACTGTGGGTGGAATGACTAGTCAACTTTGTAAGACCTCTTAGAGAACAATAAATAATCATGCTACAAAGCCGCATAAACAGGAAAGGATATTTCAGTATTAAATTTTCATAACAACCCTAATTCTAAATTCTGTCCAGTCATAATACATCAGAGAAAAGTCAGCATCTGATACATGCAGTAATAACCTCTCCATATGCATACACTGGGAAGTTATGTGGGACTGCAAGGTTTCACGTTTCAGTAGTAAATCACCATGAAGATGTCAAAAGTGGAAATTCAGTACATGGACAAGGAGAGTGCTTATTGTGGGATCCAAATGATAAAATCAAAAACAGGACTCACCACTCCACTGTGGAAGTGGCCAGTGTGGCCAAGTAGGAGCACCTCTCTCATTTGTGTGATGTCTAGCCTCTTGATCCGTGAACTTGCATCATGTCTGTATCACCTAAAGAATAAACTGGAAAGCAGTATACTGCATGTGTACTAAAAGCATGTCTATCTGACTGAAGCATGATAGCTTGTTAGCTGGTCACAACATTTCAATGTCACAAGATGAGGTTTTCAGGAGGTGGCTAAGGTACTAGTAGTCACATGATGAGGTCATCTTGTGATGTCGTAACATTGTGACTAGCCAATAACATGTCATGCACCAATTGGGAAACACTGTTTTAGTACACATGTGACATCTTAAATGTTGTTTTTCAATTCATTCTTTGGTGATGGAGGGGGGAAGCTGTGCAGCTGCACTGATGAACAGGCTAGGCATCACGCTGAGAGAGCTGCTCCCGCAAAGCCTCATCGGTCACATCCACAGTGAAGCTGTGAGTACATTTTTTGATTTTAGCAAGCCAGTATATGTCAATCTGGGTTCAGTAATGCTGCATTTTTGACTTAAGCAGTATTTTATTGTGTTCATTTTAATGGCTGTGGGCAGAACCTACAGCCATCCTGCTATCTGTAGCTGGAAAATGGAGTATCGTGGAACACGTTTTTTGACTTTTCAGTGTATTCTTCCATGCCAACTGAAATAAAATACTCCCTGTCACAAACTCGCTCAGCCAGTCAGCCCTCTACTCCCAAAGTGCCAACCTCTGAGTGTATGATTTCTGGACAGTGAACAGAACAAGGTAACCCTCTTGTCTGTTTTGTGTGTTCAAGTCACCTTAGTCTCAAGTTCTGGAGGGATTCAAACTGATAACCTCTTGTTAACTTACCCAATTATCAGGCTCAGATAATTCTGTCTTTGGGGGGCCAGATATCTTTGTCTACAGGCACCCAACCAGGTCTTTCCAATGAACCCTTAGAACTCTATGCAAGACTTTAGAGAACTCTATCCATTCCCCAGTTTGATATATCAATAAGCCCATACACAGTGTTAACTGTAACCTTTTTAAAAGCTCCACTTAAATAAAAAGAAATGTCAAGGCACTCCAGGCAGTTTCCGTTATAAAATATATCTTTACTTTAAAATATCAAAACAGAACAATAAATACAGAACAAATATCTCAAACATATACAATCTTAAAAACAAAACAGGTTTTTAAAGTACAAACTAAGCTCTCTTATCCACATAATACTTATCTCCTACAGTGCTGATGTTGTCCTTTTCTCTGAATCAGAAATAAAATACAATGTGTCTCTCTAAGGCTTGCTCAGTTGGATAAAAGTAGTCCTGAGCCGGCCTCCTCTCTGAGGTCATTAGACTCTGCCTTGGAGTAGTAAAAGTTATATTTTGCAGCACAGGATGTCCCACAAAGATTTTTTTAAAAATGATAAGTGACATACTCAATTTTCTCTCCTCAGGTTAATTGGTCAGAACTGTTTTTTGTTCTGCCACAAACACAAACACACAAACGGTTTCTGTGATGTCCTTCCAAAGCATCCTGGGAATGTGTATTGGACCTTCCAAACTTGTCTGGATCCTTGTTATCTACACATCAGAGGTCTTTCTGATGTAATTCAAGGGCTCCCTGTGACACCCCTCCCAACACAGGTTCTTCCTGGCAACTATTGCAAGTCAAAGGATCTCCACGAGGGCATTATAAAGTGGATACTTTGGTTCCTGCCTTCAAAGAAAATTTAACTAAGATATTGCATTTTAAATAGCTGCAGATTTAGCTATGTAAAAGTTCTTTGAACTTATCCCTTGGGAGGTTTTGGATGTGTCAGTTCAGCAAGACTGTGGGTCTTCTGACTGCCCTTCCCTTACATAAATTATATGTAATACAAAACAAATTTGATACATGGCTCAGAATCAGTGGTCCAAGTGTGACACTCCCTTCTTTCTGTTAAGAATGTTGGATACATAACTTCAAGCTGCTAATCAGATGCCATTAGGAAACCGAAACAGCGTGTTAAATATTTGTTAGATATTGGTTGCCTATTAAACTGGAAATTTGTTTACCCCCTTCAGAATGCAACTACTTGCACATTTAAATTCTTAGCATTTTATTTATTTATTGAATTTTGTTGACCCGACAAGTCCACTGGGCCTAGAAGTCCCTTTTTCAGGGGCGACCAGGGAAGGGGGGGGATACAGATGGTAAGCAACTGAAATTGAACCAGATTAAGCTGTTGGTGGTAGTTTTTAGTGAATGGGAGAAATTTGGCCAGGATACTGGGGAAATTTCCCTACTCTGACAGTAGGGGAACCCTTGCAACCACGATGGAGGAGCCATTTGCAGTTGGAATGGACATGGAGGAGGTTGTGGAGACCGTTGCTGTGGATTGCCAGGAGATTTTGGAAGATAACCAGGTGGTTGTGTTTGTTCCCATTATTAGCGACCCTGATTTTGGCACAGAAAAAATGGAGACAAGGAGTTCAACACCTGTAAGACTTGGTTCTCTGGAACCTTTGCAGGATGCTTCACAGTGTTTTCCTTCTGAGATTTGTGACAAGGGATCTGCTGGGGAAACTCGGCACCTGGGAGAAATTGATGATGCTACACGGCATCATGGAGCTGTGACAGTATCACAAGTGATTTGGGATCATTTCAGCATTGTCTGCAGACCGGTAGAAGGAGTTCGGGATTGGTCCATGGAGGATTCTTTGAGCAATGTCGGCTGGCTGCAACTGTCAGACGGCAACTGGGTTCCCAATGATGATTGAGACGAACAACAGAATGGCATTTTGGCGAGATCAGACAAGTCGGATCCGGGAAAAAGAACTAGCTCCACCGTAGACCCACACAAGGTACTGTCAGTTTCAGGAGATGTGGCACAGCCATTTAATGCTGTGCACCATAATTTTGTTTCACCACTTGACTCTCTCCCATGTGCAGCACCACCTGATCAGGACTCTTTATTTTTTTTTGATCCGCTCCAGTGCCAGTTATAGCCCAGTCATGGCCCCCACCATTCCCACTCTCAGATTAGCTGTCCTCCCTGCCCCCTGGCTTTCCCCCCAGGGCAGGGCCATGCCACTGGCCAAGGTGTCATGGACACGGGTCTGGAACGGGAGTCAGCCTGAGAGCTATGAGGGACCGCGAGGTGGCTTCATGTAGGTGCTGCGGTAGGGATTTTTCTCCTTAAGCTCCCTCTGGAGCCGGATGCATGCAATGACACCAGCCAAGGTGGCCCGGACATGCTCCTGTGCATGCTCCCCTCAAGACATCTGCACCAACTCCCCATGTACGCCGCCTCTCACACCTTGCTCCCCAGTTCGCTTAGGGGGCACATACAGGTGCCGGTGCTAAGGAACACCCCTTCCAAGGAAGAAGAGTAGTCTCCAGATGCTCCATCGCTCTCGCCCCGATGACTCCCCGGTGGCCCACGTCCGTTCCCGAACACGGGTCGACAGCGTGATCAGGACTCCTTAGACAACAATGTTATGAATAAAGTAGTTAAGGGGACAATGTTTCCAGACACTGTTCTTGTACGCCCTGTGAAACAAGATAATCCTGTCTTGATTGAAGCTTTGGGAGGACATCTTCCCCTGGGAGGAAAGATACAGCAGGGTGGGAGTGAAGGGACTGAGGGGAAATCACTGTCTGACAGTAATATGCATGAAAAAGAACACCATGATCATACTAATAATTATGGGGGTCCCTCTGAGTCTCATAACAGATGGGGGAAAGGGCCCAAGTTGGCAGATGTGTTCAAAAGTAAATTAGAACAGGCCCCTAGACACAACGCTGTACGTCTGCGATGTAGAGGTGGGTTACCGGAACATCCAGATAGGCATTATGTGGTGAGATGTCTTCTTAAAAGTTCAATTAAATGTTTGCCAGTAGATATCTATGCCTTGATACATGTATCTGGAGAGGATATTTTTGATATTAGTTTTAGAACTAATGTTGGCCTAGAGAAGTTTTGTAGTAAATATGAACATGTAAAGAAAATGGACACCTTTTATTGCTTTTCCTCTAACAAAGCCAGCATTTAGAACTATCACAATTATGTTTTGAAATGAGGGGGTTAATGTTAGTGATATTTACCATTGGCTGCAAAATAGGTGTGATGTCCTTGGGCCTCCTGAAGCTGTTGTGGATGATGAGGGACTTTGGACGGGGAGCTGGAAGTTCAAGGTCAAACTTTTTCAAGTAAATTCTGAAGTCACTCATCTCCCCGACAGTTTCTTTTTAGGAAGGACAGGGGAGTTTTGTTTTATGGGGGTCAACCAAGGGCCTGCTATAAATGTGGGGCCCAGACTCATTTAAGTAGTACATGTGATATGTTGAAATGCTCTCTTTGTGGAGAGTATGGACATCCGAGTGTGAAGTGTGACAATATTTTTCAATGTAACCTGTGCGATGAAAAGGGACATGCATACCATCAGTGTCCCTGGGCAGAAGGCTCAAGGGTGGGACCAGAAGAATTTGGTACAAACTGCCCAAGAAAAGAAGGGTGGGCCAGGGACTAACACTCCCCATAATGATAATACTCAGGGGTATGAGACTCATGATAATCAGCAGGATTAAACTGGGACTGAGAAACAGGTGCAGGATCTGGGTTTTACAGGTCGACCTGAGAAAGAGACCATAATTGAGGCAGAGCTTGAACACAAATTGCATACTATTCCAGATAACATTCCTGATAACCTTCATGATAACAAACAGGGTTTGGAAAAAACAAAGCCTGATCGTGAAGGCCCGAAAGTTACAATGCCCCCCCCCTTTCAGTAGTACAAACAAGGAGGGTGACAAGAGCTCAAGCAGGACATAATCAGGGTGTCTCTGCTTTAATAACCGATAATCTCTTTTTACCCCTACAGGGAGAAGGGGGGAATCCAAGTATGAATCTGATACTTCTTTGCAATCGGGGTAGCCTCAGAAATTGAGGAGGAGGATAAACGTCCCCTCAGTGAGGTCAAAAAGAAAAACAAAGGAAAAAAGCAGAAAGAAAGAGAGGTGCAGGATGAGGAAGGATAGTTATTTTTGGGGATTTTCTTTTTTGGGCTGACGTTTTCCACTAAGGATGGCCTCCATTACCATAGCCACCTTAAATGTCTGTAGTCTTAAATGCTACAAAAGGAAATTGACGATCATGTCATACTTCCAACAAATACAGGCTGATGTTTTCTTTTTACAAGAAACCTGCACTTCTTCATTATCTGAGATAGCTCAATTAAAAAGAAGTTGGTTTGGGGGCCTTCCTATTGGTCATTTGGAGAGGATACATCAGATGGCTTCAGAATCCTTTTTAAAAACCCTAATTTCTCCATCACTAAAGTCATGGACATTTCCCCGGGCTGGGCTATTGTTTTAGATTGTAAGCACAGGGATTTTGATTTTAGGTTTATTAATATATATGCACCTCAGACGAAAGCTCTGAGAATAGATTTGTTTAATTCAGTAAGGCCTTACCTGTATACAAAAAAACACATTGTATGGGGTGGAGATTTTAACTGCAGTTTGGACAGCCCCCTTTCTGATCAAAAGAAAATTGTTTGTGATTCCCATGCCCTCCGTTTCATTGTGAAAGATGCCTTCCTCTCAGATACTTATTGGATGCTAAAAAAGGGTTCTGGGACTACTTACAATAAGTACATATACTCCACTAGAATTGATTATTTGTTCGCTTCCAAATATTGTCTTCTGGTGCATGTTCTGTTGCAACCCACAGACTGTTCAGACCATTTTCTGCTAATTGGGAAATATAACATGGGTACTGCCCCCCAAACTGTTTTCACACAGTAGATGGAAATTGAATGCTGTGGCTTTGGCATAGGCAGACGTAGTGTGTAGAATAGAAACTCTGTTGGCTGCAAGAGTATTGGTACTATGTTTGTACAATGATATCTGGCAATGGTGGGTTGATACTAAACGAGCTGTGAGACAGCTTTTTATTTCCTATGGGAAAGAGAAATTGACTTTGGATTACATTAAATATCTTGGTTATAGGAATCAGTTTTATAAACTGATGTCTGTCCCGTACAGGGAAAGGGTCCGGTACACATAACAAATTTTGGAAATTAAAAAAATGTATGGCGCAGTATCAGTATGACTGAGCGAAATCTCTAGATGCTGAGATGAGATATGGTACAATAAATTCTCCTGTGTCAGATCCTTTCATGGCCTGCAAACAGAGGTTAGATAAAACTCTGATGGTTGGCCTTTATGATGCGACAAGAGCCAATGAAAGGAGGGATGGGAACATATTACAATTAATTCATAATCATCTGTTAAAAGAGTTATCTGATGGGAGGTCAGAAGGGGACAGGCTTGACACATTGCTTTCAGCTCCCACACCTAGCCTTTCAGTCATGGATACTGAATTTTTAAATTCTCCAATTTTAAGGGAGGAAATTCTAACTACCCTTAAAACCTTGAAAACTGGGGCACCACCAGGAATTGATGGTTTAACCTATGATTTTTACAAACAATTTGCGTCAGTACTCAGTTTGACCTTACAGCAAGTGTTTGATTATATTTTAAACCATGAAGGGGCTTTACTGCAAGATTTTGGTACTGCAATTATCAGTTATATTTATAAAAAAGGGGATAAATTGTCCTCAGAAAATTGGAGACCAGTTAGACTTCTAAATTGTGACTACACAATCCTGGCCAAAATCTTAAGTAAAAGACTACAAAAAGTGGCACAAAGTTTGATTGATGAAGCTCAGACTTGTTCTATACCTCATAGAAGTATTCACCATAATCTTTTTATTTTGAGGGAACTTTTTGACAAAAAAAGGAACAAAAATAATACAGGTTACATTATGGCCTTAGATCAGGCAAAGGCCTTCTATAAAGTAAGGCATCATTTCTTATAGCAGGTTTTGGAAAGGTATAGGATTCCCCCTACTGTTATGTCTTGGGTAAAAATCTTGTATAAAGAAGCACAATGCATTCCATCCGTGAATGGCCTGTTGGGGGCTGAAATACCATTTAAGAAAGGTATGAGACAAGGGTGCCCATCGAGTCCACTTTTGTTCATTTTCACTCTGGACCCCATTATCCGGGAGCTAAAATGGGATACGCAATTTTAGGTTAATCTCCAAAACATGACAGTCAGGAAGTCAAAATTACAGCCTATGCTGATGATCTTGTGATACTTGTACAAAATGAGGGTTCGGGTGCTAAAGCTTTGAAAATTTTCAAAAAATTTGCATAGCCCTCTGGAGCAACTATAAACAAAGAAAAGTGTATAGTCATCCCATTACAACAAGGGGGAGACCTGAGCCATACTTTAGCAGGAATTAGGATCAGCAGAGAACCTCAGAAGATATTAGGAATTTGGTTTGGTATGTCAGATGCGGCTCTATTTAATTGGGATAAACAATTGAGTATTTGTGAGGCTAAAGTCCAGATATGGAAAAATTGGAAAATGGGAAACCAGAAGAGAATCTTGTTAATTAAAACGTTTTTATTGCCAATTTTCATTTTTTTAAGCTAGGTATTTAGTCCCCCAAGCCCAAATTGAGGCCTGGCTTTTCAGTAATTTTTTTCAACTGTTATGGGGCAGCAGGCTGAACCCAGTTAAAAGGGACATTACTTATAGACCATTGAATAAGGGTGGTTTAAACATGATTGATCTGATATGTTTTTTTCATACTATATTTTTGGATGAGATTTCTAAGATTTATAAAACAAATAGAATTTCAATATGCCAACAATGAGTTAAGGAAGCTTTGCAACCATTTATAGATAAATGGGTTTTGTTACCCCCAAAGGTTTTGCAACAGTGGGCAATACCAGAATATGCTGTAAATTCCGTAAAAAAATTAAGGGAATGGAAACTGGAGAAAAATGATTTTCTAAGTAGAGCACAAACAATTGTACCGAAGAGTGCTAGGGTACAACTGTTCGGATCCATTGCTCTTTCCAGAATCTAATCCTGGTCAGACACCTCAAGTTTTAAAAATTTTGACACAGAAAAGAATACTGAACTTCATGTGGGATATTAATTGGCTTTGTTGTCATGGAAAGTTGGGGGTTCTGGGTAACTTGAAACATAAAGCAGTGCAGGAGAGGTACTGTCCTCAGGTCTCATGCCATGCAGTTGAAGAAACTATGCGGCACTTCCTGCTGGAGTGCCCAGAGACAGAGACTTTCTGGCAAGAGCTGGGACTCAAATGGAATTAGCTCTTTGTACAAAGATTGAGTTATCAGACATTGGTATTAGGGGATTTCTCATGCATATGGAAAATGTTTCATGCCAGCACATTGAGAATGATATTTGCTGTTATAAATATTACTTATGGCAGAGCAGGTGCCAGCTGGTAATACAACAGATTAAATTGCCTCCAGCAGTTCTAATTTCCTGAATTGATCTGCAATATTTCAGGTTAAGGAAAATGATGGGAAAAAGTTTGTCAGGGATACAATTCAGGTTTTCTGGAGAAATGTGGATTTTATAACTTGATGGGCTGGATATTCAAACTGCACCATTCTGTGGCGCAAGCCCTTCGTTGCTCAAAAAAGTTGCGTAGGGGTGTGGCTGGGGTGATATTCAACGGAGTTGTGCTATTAAGCAACTCCTTTGAATATCGCCCCCCCCGGCCACAGCCATTGTGCATGGCACATTGGAACTTGCACCACCGCAAGTGGTCAGAGTGGAGCATTCAGATGCAGTGGCACAAGTTCCATTGTGCCATGTGCAAATTTCTGATATTCAAAAGGTGACATGCAAATGGTGCCATAATTTATGCAAGGTGCATGGGGGCCATTTGCATCTAATTACGGCCCCATTTGCATTCCATTAGCATGCAGGTGTGCTGATCCCTGATGACTTACGCCTGGCACCTGCCAGGCAGCAGCCGTTGAGGACCAACGCACCTGCAGCCTCGATTGCGAGCATGAAGTAAATCTCCCCGCCAGCTGGCCTGATCGTGGGCATAACATAAATGAACCCCCCACTGGCCCGATCGCGGGCATAGTAAATGACCCCCTGACTGGCCCGGTCGTGGGCATAAAGTAAATAGCCCCAAATGGCCCGATCGCGGGCAGAATGTAAATGAAGCTCCCCCGACTGGCCCGATCATGGGCAGAACGGAGTTCAACCCCCCAAAGACCAATATCCCTGGTGGTCCAGTGGACCACGAAGCCTAATCATGGGCATAAGGTCAAACCCACACCCCAAAGTCCAATTTCCCTGGTGATCTAGTGGCCCCCCACAGGTTCAGGTTTTCTGGAGGAATGTGAATTTTATAACTTGATGGGCTGGATATTCAAACTGCGCCATTCTGTGGCGCAAGCCCTTGCACTGCTCAAAAAAGTTGCGCAGGGGTGTGGCTGGGGCAATATTGCGCTATTGAGCAACTCCTTTGAATATCGCTCCCCGGCCATTCATTCATTCACATATCTGAACTGCCTTGTATGGTATGGGCTGCACGCACATTGGCTCTTGCTCTGAACCAATGGGCATGCAGCCCTATCGAGCTGTCAGTCAGCAGGGCGGCAGGCGGTGGGTGCTGCCGCCATCGCTGATGGGGAGCGCGGTGGTGGGGCTCCATGGGTGGTGGGTGGGGGGCCACTAGATCACCAGGGAAATTGGACTTGAGGGTGGGTTTGACCTTATGCTCATGATCGGGCTTTGCGGTCCACTGGACCACCAGGATATTGGTCTTTGGGGGCTGAACTCCATTCTGCCCGCGATCGGGCCAGTTGGGGTGCATTTACATTCTGTCTGCCGATTGGGCCAGTCAGGGGGTCTCATTTACATTATGCCCTAATCGGCCAGTCAGGGGAGATTTACTTCATGCCCACGATCGGGCCAGTGGGGAGATTTGCTTCATGCCCGCAATTGGGCAAGTGGGGAGTGAGATCTGCCCGTGATTGGGCTAGTGGGAGTGTGTTCTGCCCGCGATCAGGCTGGGGGGTTACCATTATTCCCGCGATCGGGCTGCAGGGGGGGCACAGGGAACAAGTGGAGGGCCACCCACAGGTGGCAGCTGCTGTGTTGTGCCCTGCAATGCGGCAGCTCACCTGTAGGTGGACCTCGACTTAATCCTTTTTTTTTTTTGGCTCAAAGTTGTGCAGGTGCAGGTAGGGAGTTGTGCCTGCACAACTCTGCACAGCCCGGCTGAATATCTGGCTGTGCAGTTTATGTATGGTTCCTCCCCCTTCGGTTGAGCATGCCTTCATTAGCATTGCGCTGTTGCTCAGCATGACTTGGGGGGTGCAACTGCCTCCTGCTGAATATCGCAGAATGGCACAATTTTGGACTTGCGCAGGCGCAACCCTATTGCGCATGGTGCAACCCTTTTGAATATCCAGCCCGATGTGTTTATTTTGTAGCATTTCGTTTACACCAGAGGACGTATTGGTTGCAGAGGGGAAGGTGATGGAGGGGCACATGACTTTGAGCTTAGTGCTCTCTTGTATTAGTTTTAGGTTTATGGCATTTGTTTCAGGATATTGTATGGGGCACACTTTAAGGTTCTTCTGTGTCTATGAAGGGAATTCTCTGAGAATTATGTACATATTTTGTTGTTTTTTCTTTTATCCTTTTTTCTTTTGTATTATCCTTTTTTTTTACATTCTGTGGTCACTATTACTGCCTGTGATGTAATGTATTTTTCATTTCAATAAAAAAATTCCCCTACTCTTTTTCAATAAGTGCCATGGGATCTTTAACATCCACCTGAAGAACCACCAATCCAGGCACATGGGGCCTCGGTTTAACGTCTCACAACTTCTTACTACTAGTTTCACTGCGGAATGTATTGTCTTTCAAGAAAGATTCATACCTCATAAATGTCATCCCTTTCCCAGCAAATATATAATTTACACTGTTTTTTTAATATCTAACAACACTATCTGATGAGTACTGTCTCAAACATATGCCAGATCTTTAGTGAACTACCCAGACTAAATATGCAGCAATCAGTAGGCATTTCCTTCTATGCTTTTTGGGAAAAAAATATATTGCGCTACAGCAAACACACACACACTCTCTCTCTCTCTCTCTCTCCGTACACACCATCCTCATGGCCAAAACATTCAAAATAAATACTGCATTCTAATATGCTATTAAACAAGAAACTGTTTGTTTTTGTCAGTGAACACACTGAAGTTCAGTTTAGAGTAGACTTCCTTTAAATATTTATCCTATATTTTGTAT
Source organism: Neoceratodus forsteri (assembly GCA_016271365.2). NCBI lineage: Eukaryota > Metazoa > Chordata > Ceratodontiformes > Ceratodontidae > Neoceratodus > Neoceratodus forsteri. Next base: position 685,496,412 of record CM028131.1, read on the forward strand.
CCTAGATAGCACAGGGGAGATGCTATATCTCATTGTCATAGGGATCATCATTTACACATTTTTGCACTGTATTTACTCAGGCTGTCCCAGATTAGATGCAATATCTTGTTTTCAGTGGGGTCATGATTTTACCATTTTGATAATGTATACAGTCCAGGGCCCCATATTCAAAGAAGATGCACGGCTCATCCTAGTGGAAAAGAGAGATATGCCGTGCAACTCCAACAATGTGCCGCAGCATGATATTCAAATGTGTGGCATGTGCTGGCCACAAGGGAATGGGCCAGGGTGCACACAAATAGTATGCCATGCAAGTTGAGGGTGCATTCCCATGCATATTCCGTGCTGCAGCATACTCAGTGGGAATATGCCCCTCACAGTCCAGAGCAGTGCAGCCCACAGTTAGGTCATGAATAGCTGGCCTAACATGGCCAGCCACCCACAGGTGGGCTGTGGAAGTGCATCCAGGTGCACAGCAGCCTGGCAGCCCTGGTGAACTAGAGGTACCCCCTCCCATCCTCGATCGATCCAACTCCATCCCCAAAGAGCTTCATAGTGTAGGGCTCCCCAGTCCCATTCGCACCAGAGGAAACCACAGTCCATAACCATGGCATAGAGAACCCCCACCCACCACCTTGGTATGTAGACACCCCCACTCCCCCATATCTGACCTGTTGTGGAGACTGACACTGCCCTCCGCACCCTGTCATGGTCAGCCACTGACTGTCCTGGACCCAGGCCTGGGACCTGCACTCTGGAATGACCCAAGTGGCTGTACCATGCATTGGGGCACTATACAAGCTGTGGACCTACCAGTGTATGCAGCCATTTGTATATCCCTGGCAAGCCTTAAGAGGGAATTTACATACCTCCAATGCATGCCTTGTCAATGCTGTATCTTCCTGCTGTCATACACCACTGCAGGCCCACACTCTCCTCTATTCCCCTATGTAACATGCCACCTTACGGACTGCTGAGGTATCATGGGTGCCATGGTGTGCAGTATCCTGCAATGCCATTTGCAGTGTACGCTCCAGGCTATGGATAGTGCATATACAGTTCCCTGATTGTACAAATGAATGGGAGGTCAGCTGCAACATGCTGGTTCCAGCTGGACCGGTGGCACTGAGGGTTGAGGCGCTGGATGCCATACCTCGCGCTACATTGGCAATCCGGGTTCAGGAACGAGCCCGGTCCACCAGGGGTCGGCAGGAGAGAGAGAGGATCAAGCATCTGTAGGACTGCTCTCCTCTCTTGGGGAGGGATCCTGGGGTAGCCCAGTGCAGCAGCAGCCCCCGGTGGATACCGGTGGCACTGCTATGCACATGGGGCTTAGCGAAGAGGTAGACATCGGGCGGCTGTCTTTCAGACATGGTTGGGAGCACCCACATCTTGGGCTGGGATGGCATTTCACATCCCACGTCAGGGAGGCATAAACACAACAAGGAAAACTCCTCTGGGCCGGAAAGGAGATGGTCTGCCCCGAGCCACACTGCCACACGTCCAACACTGGAGCCCCCCCACCACCCCTTCTATCTCCTTGGGCCCTATGTCCTCTGGGGGGCTCGGGGAGGAACAGTAATGTCCTTGAGGATGACGGGGCTCACAGTGAGCGGTACAGCAGTACTGGCCAGAGGTGAGGTCTGAGAGAGTTCTGGCTCCAGAGGTGAGAAAAAGAGTTGAAAAAAAACAAGACACGCCTGTTCCAGGACCTGTGTGAGTGGGTACAGCATCAGCTGTCACATGCACTGAGCAGTGCAATCGCACCAGGATGATGAATCCACATGCGAGCGTCTGCGGTGTATGGCCACTTGGCGTTATTGGCTGCACACAGCTCGTGCCCATATACGACACATTATAGTGTCCTACTGCCAGATGCCATTTCTTCTGTAAACTATCCAGGCTAAATATATAGCCATCAGCAAGCATATTGTAGGAAAATACATTGTAAAAATGTGTAAAAGGAAGACCACACTGAAACTGCCTCTCAGCAGACCTGCACTGTGCAAATTTATTAGAAATAATGGGTAAAAGCAATCCAAAAGCTCTCCACAGCCATATCGGTTCTGACCAGATGTACTAATTGTGAACAGTTCTGTACTTAAAAAAAAAACAGGACTAAAAAAAGAAGTGAAAAATCATTCCAAAATTCCAAGTCAGGGACCTACAAGATACAACAAATTACCTGCCCCAATGTACTTACTGAGATGCCTCAAGGAATGTATATACTGTTTAGAGGTGTAGTTCCAGGTCCATGATAGGAAGAGTAACAGGGACCAAGTGGCACACGAAGAGAGTCTTAAAAAATGGTCTCAGCCAGCAGAGTGACAGTTGGAGAAATGGTGATAATTTCATCCACAATCATCTGACATTTCCTGAAGGAGGGTTGCCATGATATGCAAGTCTGATGGCATAACCGTCAACAAAAATAACAGCATATTGCAGCACTTGAGTGTAATTTGAAAAGATGAGGAAGAAGTCTGCTTTAGACATCGGTACAGAACATGCTGGTGGAAGCATAATGTGTCTGACAATTTGAGATACTAGTTCCAAACTGCCCTGAAATGCTCAGATTTGCTATTTAATGCTTACTATGTATCAGAAAATGGGCACAAGTGCAGCAAGACATAAAGAAACAGAAATATACTGTCTGTTAGTATCCCTGTTTCTTCATACAATAATACTGGAATATTTTCTAAGCTAAGCACAGCTCAGAGGCAGATTTCATTACAGTTGTCACAGACAGACAGTCAGTAAAGCAGAATTTTGCCTGAGCTGCCAACACTTGAAAGAGTTTTGACAGCTCACTTAAAGATCTGTACTAAATATTTTACAAGCATTATTTGACTACCATAACAACATAACAGTTCATTTAAGGCCCTATCCTCAAAGCATTTCGGTTGCATTATGCTCTACCATAGACTTCTCATTGTGGCATAACCCCATTAACATATTTGCCCTGGTTTCTGTGGCATTTTCCAGTGCCCCAAAGTTGAGTGTACACAGTGGGAAAATCCTGCGCAAGTGTACTTGGCAATAGGAAAACCAGATAGAAATGGACGCACACACTGTGGCTTATAAGGACTCAACTTATTTATTAAAAATCACCACAAACAAACCCTGTGCGTACTTGCCCTCAAAATGGGCTTCACTGAGGTACTTGGCAGTAGGACCTGGCTGGCCCTTAACCAGAGAAAATTGTCCGTTCATTAATTTTTAAAGGTCCAAGAGAATCTAAAGAGGACCTTTGGTGACTGTGGAGGTAATGCAGTAATGCTCCATAGAAGACAGATGTAAATCTTCTACATCCTCCCAAATACTGACATTTTTATGTAAAAGCAAATGTACCAAAAACAGCCTTTCCTGGCTACAGAAGAAATTTTTTTTTTATTGTAAACAATTAATGTCCATCCTCGCAATCTAATAGGATAGAAACAGTAAGTATGACTCTGCCTTTCAGGAGCTGCTTGCACCTGGATGCGGGCTTTTACCAAAAAGTGCAATATCTGGACTATCGGGCATGCTCCACTCTCAGTGCCACACCCACTCCTGAGCCTTGTCTTTCACTGCTGTGCTGAGGGATGAACAGCACTTGAAAATTCATTGTGGGGTGAATTACAGCGGGGAGAGCAAAAATACTTGTCATTTCAATGCTGGTGTCCTGCAAAATAACCCATTTTAGACAAATATTTCACTATTTTGCAATATTTTGTCTGGTGTCTAACAAGTGGACAGTAAAACAGGAAAAAAAAACTCCGCATCACTGTTGATGCAGTATAAATGCTACAGACGCAGTCCTGTGCTCAACAGTCCCTCCTCAGCTGAATGCATTTAGTCTACTTGCAAAAATAATCACATACAAAATCACTGGAAAACAGATTCTGGGGAAAAACAGAAGGATTGATTACATTTTTGCTACAAAGAAGCAATCAGCAATGTTTATAAAATGCACTGAAATGGATGAATAATTTTGCATTTACCATCTGTAATGGCAGCAATATGATATTGTACTTCTTTAATGAATACAAAAGTGATTGTAGTGGTTTACAGAGTCAGTTACCAATTAAAATAAACCTACTGATCTGTGATAAGCAACATGACAACATACTGAAAAGTCAGACTGCTGTCATGAAGTGCAAGATCTTTGCAACACAGGCTGGTTAGATTAAAAAAAAAACAACACTGTAAGGAAAATCTTTCTAAGCCATCAGAACTGGTCACATTTTAGGAACGTACTACTCATGCAAATTTGCCGTCACAATTCCTGGGAGGAATACTAACTTCAACCAACAATGGGGCCTATTTGCAAAGAAAATACTTGCAAAGGTGTGCAGTATATTTGTAAGAGTCTTCCAGGTGAAGCCTACAGGCTAAGGATTCCAGTACTGAGATCATATCAATACATTTTCTAATAACTCTAGATGAGAATAAAAATTCATAATAATAGATAGTAGTCAGTGCACAAGGCTGTGTTTCCATCAAGGGAGTCTAATAACATCACAGAGCTCCCTATGATGCCATCAGAATACCAAAATGGAAACACAGCTACAATTTTGCACAGTTATCTGTTTTGTACAGCACATAGTTTTGAATAATTTAAATTTGTACATTGATTGTAACTCCTGACCCCAATCCACCTCCCAAATACAAAGACTTTCCGTTTTGTTTGCCCATTATAAAAAAAAAACCCACCTCACACCCATAGTTGTAAGTCTTAATATTTTTAAACCTTACTTTAGAAATATAGACTTTGGCAGCTGATAAGGACCGCTTGGCCCACCCAGTCTGCCCATTTTCCTATCTATTGGATAAGCTGCAGATCCTAGTTAACAGCTTGCTTCCTCCTACCCCCCACTAGAACTGCCTTATGTCTGCCCTATACATTTATGAATTCACCCGCTGTTTTTGACCCTCCTTAGAAGACCTCCTCAGAAAGGCTGTTCCATGTGTCCACCACCCTCTCCATGAAAAAATACTTCCTCATGTTGCCCCTGAGCCATCCCCCCTCTATCTTCAAATTGTGCCCCCTTGTTCTTGCACATCTCTTTTTCTGAAAGATGCTATACTCTTGGACTTTGTTGATTCCCTTGAGGTACTTGAAAGTTTCTATCATGTCCCCCCCTGTCCCTCCTCTCCTCGAGGGAATACATATTAAGCTACTTTAGTCTCTCTTTGTATGGATTCTGGTGCAGACCCTGTACCATTTTAGTTGCCCTCCTCTGGACTGCCTCCATCCTGTCTATGCCCTTGCAGAGATGGGGTCTTCAAAACTGCATGCAGTACTCCAGATGGGGTCTCACCAACTGTCTGTACAGAGGGATAACAACTTCTTGTGTTCTACTGGTATTGCTTCTCCCTATGCATCTCAATGTCCTCCAGCCCTCCTTACTGCCTTCTCACATTGCTTGCCTACCTTTAGGTCATCTGATATGACTAACTCCAGGTCCCTTTCCATTTTGTTGTTGTTAGTACCTTCCCCCGTTCCACTGCGTACTCTTCTCCTGGATTTTTGTTTCCCAGGTGCATTACTTTTCACTTCTTTGCATTGAATCAAAGCTGCCATACTTTTGACCATTCCTCCAGCCTTACCAAGTCCCTTCTCATCCCCCCCCCCCGTGTATCCACTTTGTTGCAGATCTTTGTGAGATCTGCAAAGAGGCATACCTTTCCTTCCAGTGTCTCAACCCTCAGTGCCTCCAGGCCTGCTAATAATTTTATTTAAACAGACAAACCAAATAGAACATTTGTTTTAAGTTTGGGAGGGGGAGATAACAGCTAACAGCAGCAGAAGTGCTCAAGCTTCACTGAGAAAGGAGAGATGGAGCTGCACATGCTTTTGCTTTTACTGTGATATAACTATCATCGTAGAATGGCAAGTCATTGTACCATAGTTTTGTTGTCACAAATATGGCACAACAGGGTTTTTGAGCGTATGGATTTCCATACACAACAGCCACTAATGATACAGTATATTATAATAGAATAATATATGATATGAAGGTTCCTTAAAGGATACCTAAACCATCTTTTTTACACATGTTTTAATTACTCCATAGGCTTGTAAAGGAGAGACTGTTGTTTACATTTATACTGAAGCTGCATTTATTAAAACAGGATAAATGCAGTTTCATAGGGCCTGATTTTAAAAGGTGGACTCAGGGCTTCCATCAAGCCCTGCGTCCACCGCAAAGTTTGATGCAGTTGTGCCAAAACCCTTGGACACAACGCATAGAACCATAGAAATTGTTGGCAGATAAGGACCACCAGGCCCATCCAGTCTGCCTGAATGCCCTACACTAGTTTACATGCAATCGATTTTAGTAGGGCTGGTGCAGTTGCAAAACTTTACCCATTATACAGCAGCTTGCACCACAAAAAGGTACCCCCAAGGATGCACATTTAGACCAGGAGGCAGCTGGTCTAGCTCCTTGCAGAAGATGGCTTGCGTTGAGCGGGTTCTAAAATCCTGATTTTGGCATAGGTTGACACAAATCACCACTTGCGTCAGAGTCTAGGCCACAGCCCCCTTACGGCAGCCAGAACCCTTTCTAAAATCAGGCCCATAGCATTTGAAAATTGTAAACACAGCCTCTTCTGATTCAAAACTCCTGCACTCAGAGTCCTAAAAGATGATGTCATATATGAGAGAGATGCCAGCTGTGCAGATGCATTCTAAATCTACTAACTGTATTCAAATGCAAATAACTTTAAAATGAAAAATGATAGCATGGTACTGTGAGCATGAAAATTGTTCAGCACAAAAATATTTACAAAATTAGTGGTGTTTCATTAATAGATACCTTTTAGTTTTTTTTAAATTAGCAAAAAAACAATAGAAAATTAAGTGTTTTCACATTTTGCAACAAACAAATGCAAATAGTTTTAAAACAAAAATTATAACATGGTACTTCAAGTACAAAAGTTGTTCAATACAAAAATGTCTACAAAATGACTGGTGTTTCATTTATAGATACCTTTGCGATTTTTTTATAATCAGCAAAAAATGGCAGCAAATTCAATTGTTTTTCACTCTTTTGGAGATATGGCATTAATGGATTATGTTACCTTCCTGCTGGAAATATTCTTGATGCTTTTTGTTCTCATGCCAATTGACCTGATGACATCACTTGTAGCTTTGCCATTTGTGATGTTGTCAGGTCAATTGTCACTTGAACAAAAAATATCAACAATATTTCCAGGAGGGGGTAGCATATCCCTTATACATTCTTTGTAAAAAAAACTGTTAATGCATCAGTTTGAGTTGCAATTAAAGCAGCAATAGTATGGGAATGGGATGTTAGGGTTTTTAACACTAACTCCACCACCTCCAAGCAACCAAAGGGTAAAAGGCAACACAAGCAAACACAGACATCCATCCATCATTAGGTAAGACAAACAGCATATAACTCTTTCCAAATGACACAAGAGACATCCATCATCATGGTCCAGTGCTTCTGTAGCCATGGATACATATACACACATGCACATCACCTGGGAAGTGCGGTAAAACAATTCCCTTAGGATCACACTGTAAATTGTAAGCAAGTAACAACACAGGACAGAGTGGGAGACAATGCTAAATTACCACACATCCAAGGTGGATTGTGAGGCATGAGGCATAGATGAATACCTTCAGCCACCTGGGAAGTGTGGCATATGAGTCCCATAGGATCACATTGTAAATTGTAAGTAAGCACTAACACACAGCAGAGTATGCAACAGAAACTAAATTGCTGTATGCCCCAGGTGGGCTGTGAGGCACAAGGTGCAGCTGAGTGCCTTCAATCAGCTGGGAAGTAAGATATAAAATTCTCATAGGATCACATTGTAAATTGTATGTAAGCAATAATACATGGCAGAGTGTGTGGCAATGCCAAATTGCTGCATGCCCCAGGTGGACTGTAAGGAATCAGGCGCAGCTGGGTGCCTTCAACAAGCAAACACTGTTGGATGGGAAAATACACAGATGACTGTAAAGTTGGAAGTATCATAACAGACTCTGCTTCAGCATCAGAATTTCAAAAAAACCTGACACACCTTGAGAAATGGTCTGTTGACAAAAAAATGTTATTTAATAAGCTCAAATGTAAGGTGAAGCACCTGGGGGAAAAAAACAACCCTTGTTATAGCTACAAACTAAACAACACAACCTTGCAAACAACTGATAATGAAACTTGGAGTCACCATCTCAAATAATTTTTCCTTTGACATACACACAAAAAAATATTGTGGAAAAGGGTAATCAAATACTGGGCTGCATTCCGAAAAACATCAAGAGTGGAAATGAAAAGGTCTTGATCCCCCTCTATTCCAGCCTTGTTAAACCCCACCTGGAATATTGTTCTTCCATATGTGCTCCACAGTTGGGCAGAGGCAACAAACTAGAATAGAAAAAGTTCAATGCAAGGCAACCAGAAAAATTACATCTGTAAGCAGTTTGGACTGCAGCACTAGATTTAAATATTTAGGCCTGTACTCGATGCATTACGAGAGAATGAGGGGAGACCTATGCCTAACATACAAAGTGGTAAAAGATGAGTCAACATTTGAGACCATTGGATTAAACAAAGATATTACAAACACAAATACTAGGATGCACGATAGGAAAGTTAAAGGCAGCCAAAACAAAACAAACAAGAGGAACCATTGGTACACTCAAAGGGTTATTTCTACCTGGAACGCTCTACCAAACAAGTTGTGGAAAGCAAAACAATAAAATTTTTTAAAAATAGACTGAATACACACATGGGTAGCATAAAATATGATTTCCACCAGTAAATATTGTGGCGAGTTCATAAAAGGCAATCACTACCTACCGACCTTGTAAATCACCTATGATCCTATGAACCACCTGGGAAGTGTGGTATATAATTTGAAGAAGATTATATTATAAATTTTTTTCTTTTTTTTTAACTCTATTTTAGCACCGATCCAGGGAACTCTCTCGGGCATCCTCCATTACACCCTGCTCTACCTCCATGCTCGAGAGGCATCCGGATCTCTGGCACCAACCTGGCTATCCACCCAGCTCTGAGCCCCCCGAGGTAAGGCTGCCCTATCTGCCCAGGGTGCTCTATCTCTTAATTTGGGCCAGGTTGGGCTTGGCCCAGGAATGGAGGATGACCGGCGATGGAGTGTGGCTGGGTGGACAGATGTGCCGTTGCCTATCCCTGGACGAGGATTTTTCTGTTATGTTTTCCCCTGGGAGTGCAGCATGCTATGACATCTACGCAAGGCTGCCTACCGATGTCTGCCGCACTTCCGCCCCTTTGTCTGGCTGGTGATCCCTGCTGTACTCCCAATCTCCATCGGGGGTCATGAGGGCATTGAGCAGCCCCAGGATCCCTCCCAGGGAGAGGAGAGCTGTCCTCTGGATGCTCGATCCTCTCCCTCCCCTGCCAACCCCCGGCTCCCCAAGTCCGTCCCTGAACCTGGGTCACTGGCATGGTGTGAGGTGTGGCATCCAGCACCTCAACCCTCAGTGCCACTGGGCTGGCCATATTATTAATTTTAAGTGATCATTACCACACAGAAGGGTGTGTGGTAAGGCTAAATTGCTGCATGCCCCAAGTGGGTTGTGAGGTATGAGGTACAGCTGAGTACCTTCAGCCATCTGGGAAGTGTGATACAAAACTCCCATAGGATCACATTGTAAATTTTATGTAAGCAATAGCACATTACAAGGTGTATAGTAATTGCTGCAAGCCACAGGTGGGTTGTGAGGTGGGTTGTGAGGAATGGGGCACAGCTGAGTTCCACCAACCACCTGGGAAGTGCAGATGTCTTCACTGAGGTGCTGAAGGTACCTATGCTGCCATGAACACACATGCTAAGGCTGTGGGAAAGTCAGCAAGTGGCTGCTGTGAGGAGCACCAGGCACCTGACTTATTTGCCTGGAAACAGAGGTAACATTCAAACATACGAATATATGAAATGGCCAGCAGATTAGACCTAAAGGTCTATCGCATCTTCTCAAGTTGCAACTACATTACAATCCCTGTAGCTGCCCACCCACCCCTCATACATGATTCCCCACCAGATTTCCCCAACTAGTCCCAACCCTCCCCACCTGAACTTTGCCCATGTAACTATTCCAGCCTCTCTTAAAACCTCCCACTGTTTCCATTACTACCACCTCCTCAGGTAGCATGTTCCAAGGTGCCATCACCCTTTCTGTGAGGTAATGTTTTCTTAGATCCCTTCTGTAGTCCCCCCCACCAGTTTTAGGCTATGTCCCCTCGTGGTCCCATTCCCCTTCAGACTAAATAGACCCACAGTATTTACTCTGTTGAAACCTCGTAAATATTTAAAGGTCTCAGTCATGTTCCTCCATCCCTTCTGTCCTCCAGGGAGTACATGTTCAGTTCCCTGAGTCTCTCTTTGTAGGTCTTATCCCCCATTCCAAGGTTTATTTTAGATGCTGTCCTCTGGATCCTCTCTAAGAGCATAACGTTCTTCCTGAAGTAAGGGCACCAGAACTGCACACAGTGCTCCAGGTGCAGCCTCACCAAGGATTTGTAGTGACAGAATTACCTCCTCCCATCTTGATGTGACCTTCCCCACAATGCATCCCAGCATTCTGTTTGCCTTAGCTGCCACCTTCCTACATTGTTCTGAGTGGTTAATTTTCCCAGTGATCACTACACCCAGATCCTTTTCCTCCGCTGAAACTATCAAGTAAACCCCTCCCAAATGATAGTTATACCTTGGATTCCTGGCTCCCAAATGAATCATGCTGCATTTTCTAGCATTAAAACCCAACTGCCATGAGACTGACCACTTTTCAAGTCTCTCAAGGGCAACCTGCAGCGTCTTCCTACCATTCTCACTATCCACTACTGCACCCAGTTTGGAGTCATCAGAACACAAACTCATTTTGCTGCTAATCCCCTCTACAATGTCTGAAATGAAGGTGTTGAACAGCAAGGGGCCCAGGACAGATCCTTGTGAAACCCAGCTAGTGACCCTCATAGGTGCCAATAGCTCCTCCTACCACCACCCGTTGCTGCCTGTCACTCAGCCACTGTTTGATCCATCTCACCAGCCTTTCCCTGTCCCAAAATCCCTTAGCTTGCTCAGGAGTCTCCCATGTGGTACAAATCAAATGCCTTGCTGAAGTCCAGATAGAGGACATCAACTGGCCTACCTCCATCCAAGGATCTTGTCACCCAGTCAAAAAAGTCTATGAGATTCATTTGACAAGATCTCCCATGGGTAAATCCATGTTAACAGACATCCTAAAGTCCATTAGCCTCCAGAAACTCCACCAGCTCTCCTTCAAAATGCTCTCCATCAGTTTCCCCATTATAGATGGAAGGCTTACCAGTCTGTAATTTCCGGCTTATCCCTTGGTCCACCCTTATGTAGGGGCACAACATGTGCCATGCTGCAGTCCAGGGGTACCTGTCCTGTTTGGAGAAAGAAATTGAATAGTTCCATTAGAGGTGCTCCCAAGACATCCACCAGTTCCTTAAGGACCCTGGGGTGGATCCCATTCAGGCCTGGGGCTTTGTCTACCTTCAGGGCCTTTAGGCCCTCCCACACTCTCTTCTCTGGTATCTCACAATCAATTAAGGTAACCCCTCCCCAACCCTTGGCTTAACTCCCCAATGTGGAATTGGTCTACTCTTTTCCTTCATAAAGACAGAGCTGAAGTACTCATTTAGTACCTCAATCTGCTCCACTTCCTTCTCTGCCCTCCCTCCCTCCTTTTTTAGTCTGGTGATATGCCCCCTATCTTTATTCCTCTCCCCAATGTACCTAAAAAATTTCTTCTCACCCTCCCTTATCCCCTGTGCCAATCTGAGTTCCTTGGATGCCTTTGCTGCCCATACCACCCTACTTGCCTCCTTCAGTCTCTTACGGTACTCCTCCATATCCTCCTCCTTGCGAGTTCTCCTGTACCTCCGTTAGGCTAGCCTTTCCCCCCTAACCCCCTCCTGCACCCCCCGATCCACCAGCAAGGTTTCCTTAATTTAGCTGTTTAGCTGTTTTACATTCTAACTTAAATGGCACACAGCTGAATGACAGAAAATTAAACTGAAAAAAAAGAAACAGCAGCAGAACAATGTGTGTCTCTGGGTAGGATGGTGAAGGCAGTTTTCATGTGCACTGACTAAATGCAAGGAAGAAAAGGAAGTGTTGGTGGGTGGCTGCATGAGAAATGCAGCATGCATAGATCACTTTGCCTGGTAACATAAAGTGGGAATACAAGAATCTGTGGCTCACACTGTCACAATGAGGAAGCATTGACAGAGCAGAAGAAAACCGAAATAAAAACATTAAGTGAACAACAGTTTTGTACCTCATTCCCCCATTCGGAAGGTGGGAGGTGGGAGATATTTGAAAAGCAAATTGTTTTTTGGTTACTTGAAGGAGGGCATGAAAACAAAAAATACCAATAATATTTCCAGTAGAGGAGGTAGCATACTCCATTTATGCCATACCTCCAAACAAGTGAAAAAAATATATTTCCTGCCATTTTTTTGCTAATTATTAAAAAATCTAAATGGTATCTATAAAAGAAACACCACTCATTTTGTAAATATTTTTGTGCTGAACAAATGTCATGCTCACAGTACCATGCTAGCATTTTTTGTTTTAAAGTTATTTGCATTTGTTTGTTGAAAAAGTGCCAACTATTTGAATTTTCTGCTGCTTTTTTGCTAATTTAATAAAAAAAGGCATCTATAAATGAAACACAACTTATTTTGTAGATATGTTTGTGCTGAACAATTTTCATGCTCACAGTACCATGCTATCATTTTTTATTTTAAAGTTATTTGCATTTGAATACGGCTTGTAGATTTAGAATACAGCTGCACAGCTGGCATCTGTCTCTAATATGACATCATCACAGAGGCCATTTTAGGAAACTGGTAGCAGGATTTTTGAATCAGAAGAGGCTGTGTTTACAATTTTCAAATGCTATGAAACTGCATTTATCCCACTTTAATAAATGCAGTTTCAGTATAAATGTAAACAACAACCTCTCCTTTACAAGCCTGTGGAGCAATTCACAAAATACATTTGTAAAAAACATGGTTTAGGTAACCTTTAAGGGTGGTGCTGGGGGGGGTACTACAGACTATTTTTTAAACTGAAAGCTTCTCTGCACATTAAATGATTTTACATGCCAATGCCCACACCTACTATAGTATGTGGTTATCTATAGGTTCACTTCTTTGGAACATTGCAGTATAACCTTTATTTGTTCTTGAAAATGCTTAGATTATTCATCAGCCAATAATTGCCCTCATTTAAAATAGAATTCACAGTGACTGGCTAACTCTGTGGTTTGCATAGCTTTTTTTATTGTTATTTATTTATTTGTTAATCGGGTTAGGACACTGGAACAAGGTCCTTTTTTCAGGTCCAATCCAGGAACACACTACACAAAATTACAAAATATAAACATAAAACTCAACACCAAAAATTAAATATTACATTTACAATCTGATGCCACAATCACTGGTTAGAATCCTAACCAGACCTGTACTGACCATGAACTGGTATTCTGTATTTAGAAACATAGATATATACAGTAGATATTGTCAACAGATAGAGGCCTTAAGGCCATCCAGTCTGCCCCAAATCTGCCTAGTATTGGGAAATGCCCCTAGCAGTTATTCCCCCTCCCTCCCCCTCACTGTGGCCTCACTTGTACCCTTTCCATGTTCCTGTGCCACCCCCTTTTGAACCCCCTACTGCTTCAGCATTCACAAAACTCTTCTGGAAACGTATTCTATTTTTCACCACCCTTTCCATAAGGAAATATTTCTGACATCTATTCTCAGTCCCTCCCCTGCCAGCTTCAAGAAGTCTCCCCTGGTTCCAGTGCTTCTGCTCAGTGTGAACAACTCCCTGCTGTCTACCTTGCTTGTCCTGTGGAAGTACTTGCATGCCTCTATCATGTCCCCCTCTCCTCCTGTCCTCCAATGTGTACATATTAAGATCCTCTAACTGCTCCTCATATAACTTCCCCTGCTGTTCCTGGATCATTTTTTTATTGCCCCACTCTGCACCGACTTCAGCTGCTATCTCTCTCCTTCAAATGTGGGCACCAAAACTGTCCACAGTACTCCAGAGCTGTAAAGTATTACCTCCCTTCTCTGGCTACTGATCCAAGCTATGCAGACCCAGCATCCTGTTTGTACCGTCCACAGCTCTCACACGCTGTGCAGATGCTTTTAAGTTCTCCATTATTAACACCCCCAGCCCCCTTTCCTCTCTTGTCCTCTCTACTCCTACCCACCTATCTTGCATTCTGTTTTCAGGTTCTTGGCCACTATGTGCATTGCCTTGCACTTTGTAGCATTAAATTTCAGCTGCCAGAGCCATGATCACCTCTCCAGTCTTTCCAGATCCTCCAGCATAGCCCTTACCCCCTTTTTGCTCTCTATCCTTTCAAAGGACTTAGTATCATCTATGAAGAGATGTGTCCTTCAGGACTGGTCAGAGAATGAATCCTTGGGGGACTCAGCTTGTAATCTCCCTTACCACTGAATGCTCCCAATTAAAGATGGTAGCTGGTCAATACTACTAAACAAAAACAGCGTGGTAAAAACCATACTGGGAAAACAGCATGAGCAATTACAGCTAAGGGGAATAACAGCATGGTACATCACAGCACTGTACCTGTAGCTGTGATTACTCTTGTGGAGAAGTCAAGACCCACAGCTGTCAGCTTGAGACCTGCACTGCTGAAGTGGCTCAGAGGTTAGTGTTACAACCTCTGAGAGTCAGTGCAGCTCAAACGTCCGAACCATTGCGGCTGCAATGGTGTTTCTTTTTTTTAATTTCTGTTGTACGAAGTTTCACCTGCAAATTTTGCACTTTGCCTGTGAATTTCATGCAGACGTCTGGGGCTAAGTTTAACTTTGCAACATCTCTACCAGAACTTCCACGACTTTCTCCCCCACCCCCCTCGTAGTTGGTTATTTAAGATACGGTGGGTGTGGGGGGGGGAAGAGCACCCTACATAAAAACATAATGTATTCACTTTTTATGGTCATGCTATTTTTCCTCAACGCTCTTATGTCCCATGCTGTGTTGCCTGCATGGATATTGACCATGCTGTAATGACCACAGTTTTCTACCAGAATCATTTAAGACTACCCAGTGGGTCCTCCCACCCGGCCAGTTTCTCACTTATCCCAATTATCTTATGCTCCACCCCTAGTTCACCCAGTTTTTTTTAACTAACCACCTATGTGGGATGGATCCAAAGGCCTTGATGAAATCTAGGTTCAGATACTCCCCTGCTTGACAATTATCTACAGTCCATGTCACCCAATCAAAGAATTTGATTAAATTCATGTGCCATGATCTAACACTTGCAGACTTATGTTACCTGGTATCCTGTAGATCATTTTCATGCAGGAACCCCACTTGCTGCTTCTTTATCAGTTAATTCCTTTACAGATTTATTTTATTTACTGGATTTTTATGACTGGGTAGGCTTACTGAGACACACTGTCCCTTTATTAGGAGCAACCTGAAGTCAAGTAGGTACAGTGGAGCTAATACAATAATAAACAGTTTGATTGACAACTACAATGACAAAAGTTGTTTACAATAATATAATAACAAAAATAAGACTTCCTATAATTAGTTTTGCAGATTAATGTACACACAAGAGAGAGACTGCAACACTGCATTAGCATGCAAATGAAAGGAACAGCTTATACATAAGTGTATAACTCTCAGCAATAACAGTTGCATTGCCTACAACCAAGAGATGCCCCTTGAGGAACATTTTGAAAGTCATATATATAAATATGTGTGTGTGTGTGTGTGTGTGTGTGTGTGTATGTGTATATATATATATATATATATATATATTTAATATGGGATATGCATGGCCCAGCTAGAAATGTCGGTGTTATTTTTCCCAAATTCAGTTTGACCGTATGACATCATAAGTGGTGGAGTGATGTCAAAGGCCAAGGTGCTTGTGGGGAAAAATAACACTGATATTGGTAGTTTGGGGGCATGGTATATTCAATTTATGCAATGTGTTTACCTTTTCTTTTTGATTTGTGTAGATTTCTTTCCTTTTTCTGTTTTAAATGAGATTTTTCAGATGGTGAGCAGTACTTCAGGATGACTAAGCAGTTGTTCTCATGAGCTGACACACATGAAGCTGTGCTATGCGTCACTGCATCATCACATTATCAACTTGAGCAGAGACCTACTTTCACGATGGACAGCAGAGACTGGAGTGTATGGGAGTCTCTGGAGTGGCTCTGGCAAGCAGTCTATGTGAATGCCACTCTCGATCGGGCTAGAAGTATGTGCCAGTTAGGATCAGGAATGAGCTGTGGACTGAAGGAGATGTGGGAGTATGAAGAGAGGTGGTTGGATTATGAGAAAAAAGTGTGACAAATGTTATAAAGGTTTATGTTTGGGTTGGGTTATGGTTCAATTTCAGACAGCCATTTGGCTTCTGTGGTGGTAGCACTGTAGAACACAGACATTTGATAGAGGTTTTTGAAAGTGAAACTTCCTAGTAAGTGAAAGTGATTGGTTGGAGTCAGCAGCCCATGCTGCCACTTCCAGCCAATCACTACCTACTATGTGGATACATTTGGTTATGGGGCTCTAGAGTGAGGATAAACATGATATTCTCAGTCTAGGTCCCCAGTAAACAAAACATATCACATTTATTGATGACATTTATCCTCACAATCATTGCATACAGGTATACTGTAGTCTCAGTCCAGGCTCATGTGGACAGCAGTGCAAGACTTAGCTTTGAAAAAAATCATTACACCAGAAAGTTTAAGAATCTCTGAAGTGCCCCTAATTCAATCAATCAAGTAAATCTTTATTTATTCTGGTGATCACCGTTGAGCAGGCTCATTTACAAGGTGGATCTGCTGTTGGCAGGGACAATTGTACAGTCAAAGATCAAATATACATAATACAAAATGAACAAGATGTTTACAATAATGATGATTACAACAATGGTAGGTGCAGAGTATATACATTCCAAAGGCGCATGTACAAGTAATCTATACATAATACATCAGTAACATGATATGTACAACACCCACAAAAACAGGACATGTATGGTTGTCATATGCAAACCATAGGAGAAAAAGGAAGACTGTTTACATTTCGGCCATCAGCAACAAGTTATAGGGCTGAGTGGAAGTTCCTAAGCTACGGAGGTGTACATGACGGTGTCTGTGTCTCAGGCTTATGTGGCAGGGGGGAGAGTGGTGTGAAAAAGGGGTACAGAGGATGCTAAGGGCAAGTGTGGCAACTGAGGGGTGAGTGGTTAATAGTGGCAGAAGGGGACTTAGGTCACTGGCTGGGACTAGTAAGGATGGGGAGAAAAACGGCAGTTAGGCTGCTATTTTATACATTATATCATCATTAGCAATTTTATTTTAAGAACGGGTTTAAGTCCTTGGACAAAGAAGTAGCTTTAGGAGTAAGTGCATTATTAAAAAGCCCTCTGACAGGGGTAAAGAGAAAACAGAGCCAAGGATAATGTAGACAACCAAAACATGACACAGTGTTGATTGCACCTGTACACAGTGAACAGTGGACCAGTACGCTGCAGCTCACCAAAAAACATCGACAGCACCACAATTTCAGTATTGGTAAAGAAAGTAAGCAAATATGATTGGGATAAGAATGCAAAAAGTTAGTGCTGGGATATAAAAAAAATGCTTAAAAGAAAAGTGCATTCAAGAAAGAAGCTTGTGTTTCATGTATAAGTTGTTTTTCAAACAGCGTTCTGCATCCTTTAGCTGTTCTGTCTTTACTGGCCATTGTGTACATTAAAGACGTTCCCTGGTGTTTCAAATTCCCATTTTTCTGATGCTCACAAAAAAGTTTTCAAGGTTATTTTCTGGGACAAGTACATTCTTAAATATATGGAAGCAATATTAGAATAATGATTTATCCTATTATGCCATGTCTAGCCAAGAATATATACAGGATGGCAGTAAGGAAATTAACTCCCACAGTTGCAGCAGTTGGTATCATTCAAGGCGCCTTGCCTAAATATCTGTCTGTCTTTGGTTACACTGTTTATTTTAGTCCTTGCCATTCTGCACGTACTTTTGGATTGCCTAAATAGTATTGTTGCAAGTTTTATTTTTTATTGGGATGTTTCAGTTATTTTTGTCCTGAGCCGACCACCTCTGAAACTACAACTTTGAAAACCAATATAACCAATAGAAGCATGGCAACCCCCATATTTCTTTCTGTTTCTGTATTTGTAGCCACATTCTACATCTATCGAAAAAGTTTTATGAAAATGATGGGTTTGAAATGGTTTTATGTATAAAAACATACAAATATTTCCCCCTTTTAGGGGGAATATCAGTTCAAGAGGGTGTCACAGTACTGGTAATTTTCTCTTTATTTTTGCATTTGTGGAAAAAATGAAACAAGCATCATGACAAATAATTTGTCCTTGTTTCACATTTTCTTTCACACTCATGTTGACATCTAAAATACTGATGCTGTAACCACATAAAAAAAATCTGACCCCTTTCGGATTTTTCCATAAAGAGAGATTACATTTCACCAATGTACAGTAACTTAGAAACAAGTATGGCAACCCATGTTTTTTATTGTTGATTTTAAATGTTTAGATGACCATCATGTACTAGGTAAAAAATTACGACTTTGATATAAGGTTGCTTAAACACTAGGGAACGTCCTTAAATGGGTGTTTCTGGTCTACACACTGGTGGAGAAAACCATTTCCAACTGTATGATGTAGTTTATGTCCCTGTTAAGCTCCTGCATTAATGGTACTATATATATATATATATATATATTCTACTTTAGAAAACTATGCTTGAAGCAAACATAAACTACATCATACGTTTCAAAATAGTATTTACTACCAATGTATACTATAAATCAGAAAGACCAACTGAGTTTATTAAATGGCCAAAGACTGAACAATAAATCAGTAATTGAGCAACATCCAGTATTTAAAAATAGCTGATAGAGGGATAATGACTCACAAGTTCAATGCAGTTCTCCTTTAAAAAGGCTGAACCACTACTTTGTTTTTATTTTGCTCAGTTACTATTCATCACAAATCTGCCTTTCATGATTAAGTTCGAGATATGTTTGTCATGGAAAAAATAGCCGATTTCTGAACCTTAAGAAACGAAAACAAATACACATTCTGTACAATCGGAATAGACATTCAGAGCAGGTAGAATCAGCTGATACTGTAAAAACCTTCAAGCTTAGACATAGCAAGTACTTTGAAGAACTAGGGGGTGACAAGGTATTCCCAGTAGTCTGATAGTATGGGTGAACCTGATGGAACAATGATCATTTTTCCTCCTTTAAGTTGTATGTATGCATGTGGGTACTGGATATACTGTAAATATGGAAGAAAATATGACCCACATCTTGTAAAATATATCCAACTCCCTTCCCCAATACTTCCCCTCCAGTGTTTGCCCTCACCTTTCTAATATTACCCTTAAAGTTGTGCCACCCTGTCTTGAAACCGTTAGTGGTCTTTATATTAACCACAGTGCTGAACAAGATATTTCTTGTATCCACCACCCTTTCCATAATAATAACATTTTGTAATGTCCTTCATAAAATTTCCACCTGCCAGCCTGAGATTGTGACCTCTAGCATTTGAACTACTTCTTATTTTGAAAAGTTCAGCGTAACCTACTCTATTTTATCCAAAAATGTATTTACATATTTTCATCATATCGCCCCATCCTCGATAGAGCACATATTTTGGACTTCTATTTTTCCCTCATAAGTCTTACTTACTAAACTCTGATTCATTTGTGTCATCCTCCTCTGTATGGTCTTTTACCTAGCCTGGTCATTGTTTGACTGTGGTCTCTAAAACGGCACATAGTATTCCTGGTGATGTCTAACCAATGACCTGTACAGTGGAAGAATTACCTTCCAATTATGACTGGTGAAAATCCTCCTGGTATAAACAGGCATCCTGTTAGCCTTTACCTATGCTTTATTATATAAAAAGGAGAATAGAATTTTAGGCTGTCACTAATTATTGTCCCTTGGTCTCATTCCTCTTTTCAGTGCACCACTTTTAACCCATTTATCCTGTACTTTAACTGTGGATTTCTGCAGCCAAGGAGCAGCACATTGCACTTTTGGCACTGAATTCTACTTACCAAATATAGTTTCCAGTCTTTCCTCATCTTTCATCATAGTGTTAATCCCTTCATTGTCATCCACACTGCCACAGATTTTGGAATCATCTGCAGATAAACTAATCTTCCCCTCAAGCATATCCCCAGTGTAGCTAATGTACATATTAAAAATAATTTGTCCCAAGACAGATTCCGGGGGTATGCCACGTGCCACATCATTAACCACATAGAACCTGTTGTTGAGTACTACCTTCTGTGTCCTTCTGGCAAAACAGTTCCAAATCCGTGTTGAGGATCCCTTAATTTACTTACCCCCCCCCACTGATCCAGTTTTACTAGTCTCCCATGTGGCATCAAGTCAAATGCTCTACTTAAATCCAAATGTAGGATAATCACTGTCTGACCCCTATCATCCAAATCTGTAACTGAGCTGAAAACATTTATCAATTTACTGTAGTCTGACATAATCTACCTCTGGAGATCTCTTGCTTAGTCTTATCCATCATCTTTTTTCCTCTAGGAATTCAATAGTCTGCTCTTTCATTACTGTTTCCAGCAACTTTCTAGCACTGGGAATCAAACTAACTGGTCTGTAATTCCTTGAATCTTCCTGTCTCTGCTTTTGTGTCGGGGGACTACATTCTTTTTGCAGTTAGTAATTTTAATCCTCTTGACTCAAGTTGCCCTCCAGATGCTGGCCACCCCAGCCCTGCTCCCCCAACTTTCCTCCAGGACTAACCTTCGCACCAAAGCTGCATGGCCTAGGTGTTTATCAGGGTTCAGGGCTACCGGGTGATTGGGGTCAGCTACAGCTCGGAGACCATGTTCCCATTTTCTGTCCTAAGGGGCAGCATGCAATGCCACCCAGACATCTTCATGCATGCTTCTGCATGTAGAGCACTGGCAGCCACCACTACCCCCTCCCTATGTTGACAGTCCTCAACTACCTCACCTCCAGCTGATGCTAGAGGCCAGAAATTGATGAGCACTGAAACCCTCCCTTACTGGGAGAGGAAAGCAGTCCTACAGATGTTCTGTTCTATCCCTCCCTGGCTTACCCCGGCAACTTGAGTCGGCTCCAAAAATGGGTTGCCAGCATGGTGCAAGGTGTGGCATCTGGACCACATTCACCATCCTCCAGTTCATTGGCACCACACCTGTTGCCAGAAACTCATTAAATAGCTGTCAAAGCAACGTCCTGTCCCCCAACAGCACTCTGGGGTGAATCCCATCTGGCCCTGGATATTTGTTAACCTTAAGATTCTGTCATTTTCTGAACACTCTGTACATGGGTATTCCACCTATTTCCAGTTATTTGGATCTCCTCCTTCATACTTTATCTCACTGTCAGGTATTAGACCTGAAGCCTCCCCTGTAAACACCAAACTAAAGTACTCATTTATAACATTTGCTTTTCACACATCATCCACCACCACACTACTGCCATTCTTAATTATCCGTACAAAATAATCTTTTACCTGTTCTTTTGTCTCCAATATACCTGAAAAACAACATAATTTTCATTAACATGCTTTACTATCTTCAATTCAGTGTTTGCATTTGCACTTCTAATGATTTGTTATTTTCTTCTAATTTTTCCTCATAAATCTCCCTGCTGGACTGTGATTGTTCTCCTTTTTTCGTTCCTAAAAACAATCTTTTTTCCCTAATTATTTCCCTCAGCTATACATCAAACCAAATTGGCTTTCTATGCTATTTTGCCTCACTAATGTACCCAATGCACACTTGGGAACCCTCCCATATTGCCCTTTTTATTACTGCCTATTTGTTTTCCACCATCTTTATTTTGTCCATTGTGTCTCCTTTAATTTATCAATTTATAGTTCTCTTATTCTATTATAGTCTGTGTTTTCTAACGTTAGGAGCCATGGCAATGGAATTAAGATGTTGAGACACCAGCACTATACTAAATTGTACAGAAGTATAGTCATGTTGACCTATAGGATCTGCAACCATAATGTCACTGACATTGTCCATATTGGACATATTGAGACTTAAGATATTTTCCCTGTTGTTCCCTCTCTCACCCAGAGGATTGAAAACAATCCTGTGTAGCCTCAAAAAACATCTGACTACTTAAGGTCCTGACATCTGGTACTTCCTAGTCTATATCAGAAAACTTGAACTCTCTGGCCTCTGGTACTTCTCAGTCTATATCAGAAAACTTGAACTCTTCTATGACAATTTGATTGTATTGTGCTGCATTTCTAATTTCCTTAACCATAACTTCATCTGTCTATGCTAGCTGTCCTATACTATATATCACTCCTGACCGAAGTTGTTTACCTATTTTGCAATATGAATTAATCTAATCCATTATAACATATACTAAATTCTACATTATTTCCATTTGGGCACAGTGTCTTGATAAAGATGAATGATAAGGCTCACTCAAGGTTGATTAAATCTTAGTGTAAAAATCCTTGGCATCTTCCATTTATTTATTTATTTAGTTAGTTATTCAGAAACGACCTTTGAGCGCAAGCTCTTTTATAAAGGTTCCACGTCATGGACTGCAAAACAAAGTACAAAAGGAGAAAGCAATGGTACATCACAACGAATGTTACAAGTTGGATTCAGAACTTACAAAATAACTCAAAAACATAGGGACAAGTTAAATAACAAGAAAAAACACTTTATGGGGGGGGATTAGCAGCCACAAAGTGCCTTGTCAGTAGTTCAGAGGGACAGGGATAGCTGGCAGAGGGATGAAGAAGGGAGGTATGAGAGAGAGAGGTAAATACTGTGGTGGAGGTGAGAGGGTGGGGGAAGAGGGACGATAAGATATAGGGAGAAATGGTGGGGTGAGGGGAGGCTGAGCAGAGACAACATGCTAGAATAAAATGGACGGGGTGTGAGGGGGCATGGTCAGGCAGCCAGCATTAGTAGGGACTGTTAGGGAAACTCACGGGACTGTGAATTGGAGGCAGTATAGCACAGTGGGTTAAGGCTCTGAGCTGCAGATCTGGAGACCTGGATTTGAATCCCACAGCCACCTAGGTGCATACTGTGTGATCCTGAGTGAGTCACTTAACTTCCTTGTGCTCCCAGGTCGCACCTGTAAACAAGCTTTCAGCTTAGTGTATCTCCCCTGGTTAAACAATTAAAAAAAATGGGGAAGGGGGAGGCAGGTGCTAAAGGAGCATGACACAGACTGATTGCTGGGGCAAGTCATGCGATGGGACAGAGGGAGAGGGTACCTGAGGCCTGCTTAGTGCTTGCTGGGGGGCAGAGAGCAGGTTGGCTGGACTCAGGGGCAAGTGCACTTAGAGAGTGTTATTAGGTGCTGTTTGAGGTCAGTTTTGAATTGTGCCAGACAATTGGTGGACAAGAGATTCCCAGGAAGTTTATTCCTCCATGGGGGAGCCTGGTAGGCAAATGCACGTTGCCCATGTGAGGTGCGATGGAAGGGGATCGCCAAGGCCCCTATAGTCCTCCTTCTGGTGACCTGTAATGAGTTGGCCGCCTTGATCAAATTGCCTACATGAGGTGGTGTTTTACCCAATAGAGCCTTCTTCTCTAAGATGCAAGTCTGGAATTTGACCCTGTTTCTTAATGACAGCCAATTTGCACGTCCACACAGAGTATAGGTGTGAGTGCCACACTCAGCATCCAGGGTGAGTCTGCAGGCTTTGTTAAGCGCAGTCTGAACCCTCTTGAACACTGTATCCATTGCCGCCCCATAGACCACTAGTCCATAGTCAATAGTAGATATAATTGAGCAGTGAACTGAGAGGTGGAGGGCTCCCAAGAGAGGTACTGCCTGTGCCTGTACAAGACACCAATCTTGGTATTGACTGTCTTGACCAGAGAGTCAATATAGTGTGCAAACGTAAGGGTATCATCTATTATGACCCCCAGATACTTGATCAAGTGAACTTGTTCCAGTGGCTCACTGCATGAGTTGGAGATGATGAGGAGGTGATGCTTATTTTTGTTGTGGGGGCTGGACATAAGCAAGGTCTTGGTCTTCTTGCAGTTTAGTAGCAACTTATGGCTACTGAACCAGTCCTCGAGTTTGGAGAAGGAGTTCTGCAGCTCAGATTGTAGGGCAGCCTGAGATGTGCTGCTGCTCAGGAGCACAGCATCATCTGCATACAGTATGAGTTTGGTGTTGCAGGATTGTGGGATGGTCATTTAAGAAGAGGCTGAAGAGTAGGGGCCCCAGTATTGATCCCTGGCATACCCCTAATGATACCTCTCTTGCTCTGGATACTGTTTGCCCAATTTTGACACATTGATTTCTCCATATCAGGTAGTCTTGGAACCAGCACCCATGTTTCACAGCTGGATCAGCAACAGGGGGTGTTTGACTGTATCGAAGGCTTTGGTGAGGTCAATAAAGACAGACCCCAACAGTTTACCTAAAAACCTGGGCCTTATGTGCATAGTTTGTGTAGTCCAGCAGGGCAGTGGTGGTACTGTGATTTTGTCTGAAGCCATGCTGGTTGGGGCACAGTAGATTATACTTATTGAGGTAGTTGACGAGTTGACCCACCACAATCTTTTCCAGTGCCTTGGACGGGGGAGAGGATCGAGATGGGTCTGTAGTTGGCTACCAGAGACTTGTCACCTCCTTTATGCACTGGCATAACTAGGACCTGTTTCTAAATTGCCGGGAATTGGGCCAAGGCCAGGGACTTGTTGTACAGCGTGGTAATGGGCAGTATAAGAACATCCAGGGTGAGGGATAGAAGTTTCATGTTTATCCCATCACTGCCCAGTCTGGTCTTACCTAGTATTTTCTTGACCACAGTAAAGGTCTCCTTCACCGTCACCCTTTTAAAGTAGAAGTTCGGGTAAGAACACTGGGTAGATACGTTGTTGGAGCGGTTCAAGCCAGGATGAAAATAGGCAGGTGGTAGCACTGGTGTAAGATCGGTGAAGGCCTTATTGAAGGCTTCTGCAATAGCTAGAGCATCTGTACTGGGGGTGTTACTGATACTGACCAGCTGAGGGTGTTTCTTGTCCTCCTTTCCATGAACACAGAACAAACAGTACGGGAACGTTTGCAGCATTTACAGAAGGTCACACAGTAACAATAAATCATGTGAGCTAGGGTAAAACCAAAAGTGGATGAGATTCAATGAACTAGGCATGGATAATGCTCACTGTAATGAAAAGGGCACATCACTGACAGTTGGAACTTGGACTAAGAGCCATCAGGCATGAGAATAATAACTGTCCGGGTACCGGTCTGGGTTTAGAAAAGGGCATTCCACGAGCACTGCACTCACTGACATAATTGACATCTTGGCTTCCTTTCTAGATAAGGGGATGTCAGTGGGTGCAGTGTTCGTGGGATTTGTCAAAGGCCTTCGATACAGTGCACCACCAATTACTGATAAGAAGACTTCAAAATGTAGGAGTGTCAGAAGAGGTTAGGAGATGGTTTCGGTCATATTTGACAGTACGAACACAACAGACTGTGGTGGGCGAAACTCTATCAACAAAAGCAGGGGTGAAATGAGGGGTGCCCCAGGGATTGATCCTGTGCCCTCTTCTGTTTTTGGTTTATACAAATCTAGTTGTTCAAACTGTAAAACTTTCAGATATTCATCTATATGCAGACGGCACTGTCTGAATAGTTAAAGGTAAAGATTCTTACAAAATACAATCAGAATTACAAGCAGATTTTAATAAAATTCAGGATTGGTTTGGGAGATCTAATTTAGTCCTAAACAGTAATAAATCAAAAACAATGTTTTTCACTCTGAAAATAAAGGAGATGACGACCTTAAAAATTACATCCAAAGACGGTAGAGAGTTAGAACAAGTGAATTAATACAAATATTTGGGCTTCTGGATCAACCAGAGATTAACATTTGAATATCATATTAATGAGAAGGAAAACAAACTAAATGGTACACTTGGGGCCCTGCGAAGAACAGGTCACTGTATAAATGAACCCATGAGGAAGTCCATAGTTAATCAAATGTTGGTACCAGTATTAGAATAAGGAATAAATATTTACTTGTTTGCTAAAGCTTCTGCTTTAAGAAAGGTTGAAATTATGTATCATAGGTTGGCCAGATTTGCACTGAGGGTAGACAGGAGGACCCATCATTGTATATTGTATGAGAAGCTAAACTGGCTTACTTTAGAAAGTAAACAATAAATCTTATGGGTTAGCATGACAAAGCAACTTTTGGATACAAGGAGATCATTTTATTTAAATGAGAAATTACAAAGAGTAGAAACATAAAAACATAGACTTTGATGGCAGATAAGGACCGCTTGGCCCATCTAGTCTGCCCATATCCCTAACTAAAGGGTAGGCCACAGATCCTAGTTAACCAACAGCCTATTTCTTCCTACCCCCCACAAGAATTGCCTTATGTCTGTCCCATGCATTCTTGAATTCTCCCACAGTTTTAGACCCCACAACCTCCCCAGGAAGGCTGTTCCATGCATCCACTACCCTCTCTGTGAAAAAATATACTTCCTCACATTGCCCCTCAACCGCCGCCCCATCTTTAAATTGTGCCCCCTTGTTCGTGAACGTCCCTTTTTTTGAAAGATGCTACCCTCCGGGACTTTGTTGATTCCACTGAGGTACTTAAAAGTTTCTATCATGTCCCCCCCTTCCTTCTTTCCTCAAGGGTATACATATTAAGCTCCGTAAGTCTCTCCTCGTATGGCTTCTCTTGCAGACCCTGCACCATTTTAGTTGCCCTCCTCTGGACTGCCTCTATCCTGTCTATGTTTTTGCGGAGATAGGGTCTCCAGAACAGGATGCAGTACTCCAGATGGGGTCTCACTAACTGTCTGTACAGCGGGATAACAACTTCCTGTTTTCTGCTGGTGATGCCTCTCCCTGTGCATCCCAGTACACCCCCAGCCCTCCCTACTGCCTTCTCACATTGCTTGCTAACCTTAAGGTCATCTGATATGATTACCACCAGGTCCCTTTCCTTTTTTGTTGTTGTTACTACTCCCCTCCCCCATTGTGTATTCTTCCCTAGGTTCTTGTTTCCCAGGTGCATTATTTTACTTCTTTGCTTTGAATCAAGCTGCCATACTTTTGACCATTCCTTCAACCTTGCTAAGTCCCTTCTCATCCTTTCCACACCTCCTTGTGCATCAACTCTGTTGCAGATCTTTGTGTCATCTGCAAAGAGGCATACTTTTCCTTCCAGTCCCTCTGCAATGTCACTTATAAAGACATTAAAAAGGACTGGATTCAGCACTGAACCCTGCAGTACCCCACTAGTAACCCCTCTTTCTTCAGAGTGGACTCCATTTATGATTACCTTCTGTGTCTTGTTGTCCAGCCAATGTTTTACCCAGGCTACCACCCTGGGACCCACTCCCAGGCTGGTTAATTTGACTATTAATCTTTTGTGTGGGACTGTGTCAAATGCCTTGCTAAAGTCTAGGTAGACCATGTCCACAGCCCCTCCCTGGTCTACTACTTTGGTCACCCAGTCAAAGAAATCTATTAGATTCGTCTGACATGACCTTCCTGCTGTGAACCCATGCTGCCTTGGGTCCTCTGCCTCACTGGCCTCTAGGTACTCAACAATTCTTTCCTTCAGAAGTGACTCCATCACTTTCCCTACCACAGAGGTCAAACTGACAGGTCTGTAGTTTCCTGCCTCTGTCTTGGTCCCACTTTTGTGAAGAGGAATCACATCCGGCTTCCTCCATTCCTCGGTACTACACCATCTTCCAATGATTTATTAAAAAGAGTAGCCAGTGGTTTCACTAGTTCCCCCCTTAATTCTTTTAGAATTCAGGGGTGAATTCCATCAGGCCCCATTGCTTTGTCCACCTTCAGTTTTAGGAGTTCTTGCAGAACCCTTTCTTCTGTGAAAGGACTGGGATCAACCCCCCCATCAAGAGTGCTTCTATTAATTGGATTAGGCACTTCCCCTCTTTTGTGAATACTGAGCAGAAATATTTGTTCAGTATCCCTGCTTTTCACTGTCCCCTCTGCCCACCCACCATTCATTCTATTCAGCCTCACTATCCCTCCTTTTGTCTTTCTACACTGCTGATGTACCTATAAAAGGTTTATCCCCCTTCTTAACCGAGTAGGCTATCTTTTCCTCAGTTTGGGCCTTTGCTATTCTGACTTCCCTCCCTGCTTCCTTCTGCCTTAACTGGTACAGCTCTCTGTCCTGCTCCTTCTGTGTTTCCTTATACTTCCAAAATGCTATCTTTTTCTCCCTGACTTTCCCAGCCACCTCTTTTGAGAACCATAGTGGCTTTTTCTTTCATTTTGATTTGTTTATTTGCTTCACACAAAGGCTTGTTGCCTCTGTGATGGCAGTTTTGATGATTCCCCATTGTTGCTCTACCCCTCCTTTTAGCCTGTTTGCTAATGCTTTTCTGAGGCACTCTCCCATCTTGCCAAAGTCAGCCCTCCTGAAGTCCAGTACCCTCACTTTTGTATGGCTTGACTCTGTAGCTGAGTTTAACATGAACCACACTGTTTGATGGTCACTTGTTCCCAGATGGAAGCCCACTTCTAGATCTGAGATCCTCTCACTGCCCCCATTTGGGAGTACGAGGTCTAAGAGTGCTTCCTCATGAGTGGGTTCTGAAACTAGCTGTCTGAGGCCTGCCATCTGTAGGGCATCAAGAAAGGCTCTGCTCTTGGATGTGGCTGCAGCAAATGTGCTCCAGTTAACATCTGGCATATTCAGGTCTCCCATCAATAGTATCTCCCCTTTGTCTGCCATCCTGAGAATGCCTCCTATCATATCCTTGTCCATTCACTCCAGGTGGACCCCCAGTCCCCAATGAAGCCAAATCCCTGAGCTCCACACCAGTTTTTCAACCACTGATTGAATCCCATGGTGTGGAACACTCTAGCCTCTCCTACACCATAGATGGGCAGCACCTCCAAGAAGGTTACCGTGCGTGCTACTTGTCTAAGGCCCCTCCCCAATTCCACAAACTCTTCCTGCACCTCTGTAATCCATTTCTCAGCCAGGTAATTTGTCCCTAGGTGGACAATGACATCCAGCTCCCTCTCTTGTGCAACTGCTCTGGCAATTCTGAAGATTCGCTCCCTGTCTCTCCAATCCATGGTGCCAGGCAGGCACCTTACCTCCCTCTCCCCTTCCTCCCCAGTTCTACCTTCCTAACAATGGAGTCCCCTACTAGGAGTTGTTTCCTTCCCCTGTGAGGTTCCCTGCCACCCTCCTGTGGGTCTGCTTTGTGGAGGTTCCCAGCATCCTCATTGGTCTCAACTGTGGGTGCCTCCATAGAGGAACCACACTTTGCCAGAATGGCATAGGAATTCTGGAGAGGTACAACTGGATGGCTGCACCTCTGTTCCACCACCCTCACCCTCCCTGAGCCCACTGTGGTCCAACTGCTCCTCTTTATTGGCAACCTCTGAGGCAATGGCAGTGGCAATGGTGGTCCCTGGATGGAAGAGGAGGTCCCACAAATCCTGGCCAACTCAGCCTGGAGATGATCAACCTCCTCCCTCAGCCCAGACAGGTGCCTGCAGATGGGACAACACCGCATCCTCCAGAACGTCTCCCAGAAAACTGCTGCTCCACAGCCACTGCACTGCACCACTCCCATCATGTCTTATTTCTGGCCCCTAAACTGTTTGGAATCCTTACTCTTTCCTCTGTTTTTTTTTTCTCTTCTCTATTTACTTTCTGCCTGTGTACCCTTTAAGCTCCTGATTGTCCTGTTCTGAGACAAGAATATCCTATATTTCTCAGTAGACCCCTTACTTGCTCAGAGGCAGACCTCCAGCAGCTAGAGGGGGCTGGAGAGCTACTTTTTCCCTTCTAGGATGGTGGGTCTTTGGTGGCTCTGTGATCACTCACTTCCTGCTCCCAAACAGGAAGTTCCTTTTGTCAGTCAAATCCTATGCCTATAAAAGTAGAACTAGCTTTGGGTGTGAGGGTGGAGGGGAGGGAAGGAGGGCAATATAGTCCCAGTAGAGAAGTCCAGTCACACAGCAGTCCTTCCTCCTGGTGTCTGCTGCCAGGCTACTAGCAGAATCTTTCTAAGGCAGTCTTTAAATTTAGCTTCCATCTAGCTAAGCCACTCCCCCTACTTACTAGATCTTTCTACAAGTAACTTAAACTGCACAGCTATCAAGTCCTTCCAATCACCTGAGATTTACACATAGATAACTGTTCAGATAACCATTCAGTTCAGTTAACTCAAACACACACTTTTTTTTGTTTTGTTTGGTTGTTTGTTTTACCCTAAATTAAAGGTCCAAGTACAAGAGTTCTACTTCTTTAGTCCCAATAGAGAAGTCCAGTCACACAGCAGTCCTTCCTCCTGGTGTTGTCTGCTAAGCTACTAGCAGAATCTTTCAAAGGCAGTCTTTAAATTTAACTTCCTTCTAGCTAAGCCACTCCCCCTACTTACTAGATCTTTCTACAAGTAATTTAAACTGCACAGCTATCAAGTCCTTTCAATCACCTGAGATTTATACCTAGATAACTGTTCAGATAACCAGTAGAACATACTTATGGTCTAAGACATAAAACTAAAATGAGGGAGTTTAAAATAGTAACACCGAGAACTAGGATAGAGTCCTTTGCTTATGTGGCAATGAAGCTTTGAAATGAGTTAAAGATTCAAGAAAAAATATAAATATAGGTTTGCATGAACTTAGTACTGCCTTGAAAGGTGAATTAGCAGTTAGACGTACGTGTTTTGATTAGATATAGAACGTTTTTATTGAAAATGCATGATTGTATGTACTGTATTTTGGATTGTATTTGATGTATGAAACTGATGATCTTTTATTAACATCCAAGACAGGAATGCCTTGTAAATAGGGTTTTATCCTAATGGTGCTTAAAATGAGAAGTCATTTTTGTATCTTGTATAAAAATAAATGTTTTTACCACTTATGGCTCTCAGTTCTTCCCAGATAGCAATACACTGGGCATACTGAACAAGTGCAAGATAGCCTTTGCAATCTGATCACAATTGAACCACTTAACTCCTAATTATCTCTAGAATATTTAAAAGTCCAAGCCTTCCACTGGTTGATCTTGATGCAAAACAGCTACCAAGGCAAAACTGAGTTAACTGAAGTCTGCAGGCATTCAGCCATAAAGCTGGTCCATAAGCAAAAATAATTAAGGGGCACTATGAGTAGATGTATGCAACCAGCAAAATTCCTGGGTTCAAATCTCAGCCACCTACAGCTCCAAAAAATACCAGACAGATATAGAAACTGTCCTTTTGTAATCTGATAAAAATATAAATCAGGCTTTAGCTACTGAATCTCAATTGGGTTTTAGTAGGTTCCATTCAGAATGCCAACTAAAATGAATTCCCTTTCTCAGTGAACTCTTACCAATGCTCCTCTCCCTGCCACTGAGATGGCTCTAGTTTTAAAAGACCTTGTTAAGTTGTGCAACTTGTTGAATAAAAGGACTTAGTGTAGACTTTAAGCTGAGTTAAATGTCACATCGATAAAATACATAGAATTCAGACTGTAATAAAAAAAAATCAAGGGCTAAGAAAGTTAGTGTCAGTCTAGGGAGCAGCTAACCAAATAGTGACTATTGGCAGGCTGGGCCTGTGGTTCAATGGACAAGCAGCCAGCCACTCCCACTTCCTGACCTATATTAGCAGTTCCTCTCAGCCTCCTTCTGAAGTACTTTTTCTGGGCAGCCAGAGGCTCTGTCTGTTTGTCCTTTCCTGCTGGCTAGGGCCTAACCCCCCCCCCCTTGCTTTTTTAGCTTCTGCTTGTTTCTGCTGGACTTTGGTTGTCTGTTATGCATTTGGTTTGTATTTTGCCTCTAGCTGTGTGCTTCTTGTGTTGCTTGTTCCCTGTTCCTCTGTGTTTGTGTGTCTTTTGTTTTGCCTTCTTTTTGGGGACTTCTATTTCTAAACGACTTGTATATTGCTAATCCAGAGCTAGTGTTACTTGCTCCCATTTACTCACAATGCAACTGCATCATTATCTGTGTGTTTCAACTCATACCACATAGCTGCTTTCCATGCTATACACTTTAATTGTTTTCACCTGGTTCAGGCTCATTCTGAACCATAGTCTATGCAGCTCAATTCTGCTTTCTCAACTCATACCACATACCTCATTGCTGTTGTTTCACTGCACTGCCCTGCTATAGCTACCTTCAGAGCATTGCCTCCCTCCAATCTATGTTCATCGAATCCAATGACTCATAGTTACTCAATACAGATGCTGCTCTCTATGTTTGTACACTGCTATTATACTCTGGAGGTCAGCTAAGCTACTGTTGATGCTGTAAACTAGCTTCAGTATCTGCATGTGGGTCTCGGCACCCTCCATCACTTTCTTGTTTTTCCTATGGTGGGGGACTTGGAGATGTTGGAGGAATCATGGCCCCATGTGGCTACTTACTTTATGTTCCAATCCTGCCTCCGTCACCAAAAATCCCCAGAGTATGTGTCACCTTTCATTGGCTTCCTTGACTGGCTGGCTGGCTTGCCCTGCTATTCATATTTGCTGCTTTTCCAACCTACATGCAGGTACAATCATTGCTACTCTGCTTTACAGACCTATGAACAGGTCTGACCATTGCCACTCTGCCTTGCTGACCTACGTGCAGGTCCACTCATTGCTTACACAATCATTGCTCAATGCTCGCTACTACCATCTGACCCACGTGAGGTCCCAGCACTCAACACTCTTTCAGCTCCTCTTCAAGTTTCTGAGGCATGCCAGCCATACCATTCTGGCACAGGGCCTCCCTTCAGCCAACGATCTCACTCTATATTTCTAAGTCCACATCTTGGGCATGCCTGACTTGGGGTGGGGTCCTTCTCACCTGGCCCATAGCTGGAAATGTCCTCGCTCTAGGCCTGGCTTTAGCCATTTTAGACTCAACTGGCAGCTCCTGGTGTAGAATTTAAGACTAGCCATGAAAGGTGGTTACAGTGATCTCTTTTGGCTCTAGTATTCTACTACAATGCACCTTCACCACATTCTTCCTACAACTGCCTCTGGTTCACCTGGTTCATTTTTAGGGCGAGTAGGTCAGGTGAGTGCTTCAGCAGTCGTTGATCTCCTCCTCCCGCCTTGGTTGCCCCTGATGTTGCAGAGCACTCTCACAACCTTCCACAGTGTTCCCATTAGAGGGATTAAGTGAGAGCTTTCCTCTAAATTGGAATATTTTCCACCCCTTTTTATTGGGTTTCTAAATTGCAGCAGCAAAGCCATCACAAAATAAACATCTCAAGTCTGGAGGGAAGGTGACCTAGGCCTTGGATTCCCAGAGATTTCCTCCTCAAGGGGGAATTTTCTCTCTTCCATGCCCACAGTCATAACCATCAGTTAACTGTAGTTAGTGTTCCCTAGTTAATTTAGGTACATTCCACTGTTGGATGGAGGTGGATGGTGTCCCTACTTGCTGTTCCCTCTTTCCCTCAATCTCCAGTGCAACCCATTGTACTCATACCATTGCTAACCTATGCATCTCATTACATTATCAAGCTGCCTGATGCCTTATCTACTACTATGCCTCACAGCTACTGATTGTTAACATGCTTCGTACTACTACATTTCTTTTTGGGGATCCTTCCCAAGGTACCTTTAGCCAAGAGAATCACCCACGGCATCTCTAGGGGTGGAACCCTCTTGAGGGTTCCTTGCCATTGGTACCCCTCAGGGTGGTAATTCCTCTGGACTAGAGAGTGCAAATGGCCAAAACCAAAGTAACACAGTTGCACAAGCATAACACTATACTGGCTGAGTAGGCCATTGAATTGGAAGACTGGGCCTGTGGTTCAGTGGACAAGCAGACAGCCACTCCACTTCCTGACCTATATAAGCAGTTCCTCTCAGCCTTCCTCGGAAGCACTTTTTCTTTGCCCCACCATCCTCCCCTCCTCCTCCTCCAGCAGTAGTGCCTCTCTCCTTGGGATCCTTTCTAATGTACCTTTAGCCCAGGGAATCATCCCACTGCATCTCTAGGGGTGGAATCCTCTCAAGGGTTCCTTGCCTTTGGTACCCCTACAGAGTGATAATCCCTCTGGAATAGAAAGTGTGACCGTCCAAAACCAAAGTAACACAATTGCACAGGCATAACACTATACTGGCTGTGTAGGCCATTGAATTTATTTTGAAGAGTACTCAAGTTTGGAAAGTTGCTGTCTCCATACTACTTCCATGTAATCCAGGTGATGACAGACCTAAGAAGTGCCTGTGGTAGATAACTGCATGGTAGAAGTATAAATGAAAGAGAAGTCCTCCAACATGAAAGCGGGTCACGTACAGAACAGTCTAATGCAAAAGAAGAGCAATCCAAGGCTTTAGTAGTTCATCTAGCCCAAAAGGGGCCTGAACAGTTATTCACTTTTCAGGGTCTGGACAAAAAAATGATGGATATTCGGGCTGGGACTTAGATAACAAGTTACTTCAACAGGAAAGCATGTAGCAGTATAGGTTAAGATACAGTGAGGGAAAGCCTTAAATGAAATGTTTAGCTTGGTGCCAATTTAAAAAAAATGGGATGTCTGGCCTTTGATATTATGTCATCTTAGGGTTGATTGTAAATACTGTATATATTTTTCCACATTTTATTGTAGGGTTTTACATTACACCGTGGCTACGGGAAAAGAGTGGTTTATATAAAATTAAGTGCTTGTCTCTTTAAGAAGGTGCATTTTAAACAACACCTGTATACCTGTAAGCCATGTCTTGACAAGGCATTGGACTACATGAAACACTGGCATTCTGTGGGGAAGGTGCTGTGAACATTTTTATTTTGGTATGTAAAAAATGTCTATTTTAGCAATACCAATCACAAAAGTTTTTTTTATTTTGGTAGACCGTGTTGCCAGACTTTGGTGGTCTAACACAAGGTTTATACCCGCATGTGGTAGAAATAGTTTACCTACGATCTTCAAACTTAAACAAGGATAAAATACAGCTCTAGCATCCTTCTCCAGTCCCTTACTCAGGAGAACACTATCGCCAGTTTTTATTTCTTACCGTCACAAAATCGGTTTTGAAGTTTGAAAATGTTGTCTTTTTTATAGCTAACAGAGAAGATTAAGGAGAGAAAAATTTATGTATTTTGTTTTTGTTACTCAGAAAAGGAGGGCCAGGCAATTCTGCCTATATTCAGCCTCTGCCCAAGGGGGTGGGGAGGATACAAATGCAAACAGACATATTGAATCAGGTTAAGCTATTGGTTGTATTGGTATACCATTGCTATGGCACTACAGTGACAACCTTACCGTGCCTGACACTACAGCGCCAACAGCACCAGGTCACTGTAGTGTCAACACAGGACCCCAGCACTGCTTTCTGGGGGTATTGCACCCCTCCCCGAAGCAACTCTGACTCGCAGTTCATTAATAAAAATAGTGGGGGTGCAGAGGGCAAAGCCCCCTGAATGGGGGGTTTGGGGGGGGAGAAGATCCCTGAAGAAAACAGTCAGCTGTAACTCCCTTTATGCCAACTGAAAATGCACATGGGAGTCACTGTAACATCAGTTGACAACGAAATTGTCAACCGACTGTCATAGAGCCAGTGGTATTTTAGTGAATGAGGAAAATTTGGCCAGCACACCAGAACATAAGTATATAATGTCTGCCCCGATGCCCTACAAAGTATTTCTCTGTATTATCTTCCCCCTTGGGACCACTTGGTAGCAGTTTTTGCCATTTGTAAATTACTCATGTAATTTGTTAAAATCATAACATTTGTTGCAACAAAGGCTACCAAAATATATGTACTTTATGCAGTATATATTTAAATTTTCTGTAGGGTAGAAATTTTATTTTTTTTATTTTATTTTATTGAAATCTAGGATTACAAATGCCTTTGAGCAGGAACTGCTCATTTAACAAAGTTCCACATTGAAGGAATGGGAGGTATACATACACACAAATGGCTGACATAATAATACATAATTACACAATAAAAAGAAGCAAGAGACTGAGGCTTAGAAAATTCCAGTAATTCAAAATGTGTCAAATGGTAGGTAGCATGACATACCAGCCAAGGGCAATCTTAGAAATAAGTGCTGCAAGTGAGGGGGGTATGCAGGCAGGAAGGCCATTGTCGGAGAGTAGAGGGTGAGGGTAAGAGCTGTAAAGGGAAGGGAGGGGTGGGATAAAAGTCAGGAAATGCCCGGGGGGAGAGGAAAGGGAGAGGAGGCAAGGAGGTGGGCAGGTGAGGCAGATAGAAGAGGGGGCAAGGCGGGGAGAGATAGCTGTCAAGACTGAAGTGGAGGGCAGTGAGTGGTGGGCCCTTGATTAGGTGAGGAGGTCACACAACGACTAGTTGAAATGAGATGAAGTCAGAGTTGTCTCTTAAAAGGGCCAAGAGCAGCAGCAGTAAGAGTTTCTTTGTTGAGAGTGTTGTACCACTTTGGTGCTGTGTGGGCAAAGGCCCTCTGACCCATGGTAGTCCAGCATCTGGGGACAAGGAAGGTTAGTTGTTGTGAACTCCTAGTTCTCTGGGTGCTGTGGTGGTCAGTGAGGAGCTTTTCAATGCCCAGGTGCATGACCTCTAGGAGGACTTTTTTGGCTAAGAGGCAGGTTTGATATTGTATCTGACTGATGAGAGGAAGCCATTCTGCCCGAGTGTACAGGTCACAAGTGTGTGTAAGTCGGTCAGTCCCAGTTAGCAGCCTGCATGCTTTGTTAAGTGCAACTGTAATTCTGCAGAGGACAGAGGCAGAGCCATAGATTGCTAGCCCATAATCGGTGATGGAGGTGACAGAGCTGTTGACAGCCAACTGGAGAGTGTGAGGAGTCATGCAGTGTTTGTGCCCATAGAGCAGGCCTATACAGATGTTGGTGGCTTTGGTGACAGAATCTGTGTGCCAATGGTAGGAGAGTGAGCTGTCCAATGTGACACCAAAGTATTTAAAATCAGGAACATGTTCAAGTAAGGTCCCTGTTTGGTTTAGGATGGTGAGGCCACAGGATCTGCACTTACTCCTGGCATTGTAGAAAGTCATAACCTTTGTTTTGCTTCAGTTCATGACCAGTTTGTGTAACTTAAACCATTCTTTGATGCACATGAATTCAAGCTGCAATTGTTTCTCGAGGAGCTCTGCATTTTGGTTGTTGGTGAACATGACTGCGTCGTCGACATAGAGCAGTAATTTCTGGTGGCAGACACTGGGAAGGTCATTGAGGAAGAGGCTGAAGAGTAGAGGCCCCAGGAAGGACCCCTGTGGGACCCCTGAAAGCACTAGCTTGTTTCCCGAGGTGACACTGGCAATCCTAACCCACTGGACTCTCTCCCCAAGGTAGCTTGAAAACCAGAGCAGCGCTTCATTGGAGAGCCCAATGTTTGATAATTGCTTGAGTAGGAGTGGGTGGTTAACAGTATCAAAGGTTTTCGTAAGGCCAATGAATACTGCCCCTACACAATTTCCTTGATCAAACGTGGTATGGATGAAGTCCATAAATTCTAATAGTGCAGTGGTGGTACTGTGCCCTTTTCAGAAACCATGTTGCTCAGGACACTGGATGTCGTATTTTTCCAGGTACTCGACTAGTTGGTCTGAGGCAATACACTCCAGGGCCTTAGACAATGGAGGGAGGATGGAGATAGGTCTGTAATTGGAGTGCAGTGATTTGTTTCCACTTTTGTGTACCGGTGTGATGGTAACCTGTTTCCAGCGAGATGGGAACTGGGACATCCTTAGTGATAAGTTGAGGATCTTTGTCAGGGGTTCAAGGACTTCTTCAAGGACAAGCGCTAACAACTTCAGGTCAAGGGAGTCACAACTGTAGCCTGCATTGCGAATGGCCTTCCGAGTATAGGTTCTGGCTTCATGCACTGGAATCTCCTTGAAGTAGAGCTGTTGGGCAGAGTGTTGGAGAGGAGCAGTGGCAGGAGGGTTACTACCAGAGGGAGCATTGAAGAAATTAGAAGGAAGGACAGTATCCAAATTGGAGAACACATTGTTAAAGGTGTTGGTGACTGTGTACAGGTCATATGTTGGTGTTCCATTTATGCTGAGCATGGTGGGTGGTGACTTAGGGTCCTTGTCTGTAAGGTCTTTCAAGTTACTCCAAAATGTTTTTCCATCACCCTAGGAGTTAGAGAGAGCTTCCTTGAAGCATTTGCTTTTGACACTCCTAACTGCCTGCATGCACTCATTTCTGGCAGCTTTATATTTATGAATATCCCCAGGTTTGGATGTTGCATGGGCACAGTGCCAGAGATGGTCCCTATGTTTGAGTAAAGTGATTGGATCGGGAGTCATCCAAGGGTTAGCTCTGCCCCAACCTTCAGCTTTTTGAGAGGTGCAAAGATATTGCAGGCCACAGTGAAGTGGCTGATGAAAAGGTCTAAGGCTTGGTTTACATCAATGGCGGAGTTGATTGGTGTTCAGGTGGCTCAGCTGTGTCTTTAGTAGCTCAAGGTACCCCTGCTTTAACACTCTGGTGTGGATTATTTTAGGATTATTTACAGGTTGTGAGCTTAACCCATTTTATCACAAGCAAGAGGATCCATGAGCCTAGATCCCCTTAAAACAAGTTATGGGCTGCACCATTCGGTGCTCCTGTTTTGTTCATCTCATGGTGTATCTTTGTCCCTTTGAGCTCATCTGCTCCTGATGATAATTCCCCAGCTTAGTTCATTATCCTCAGCCCGTGATATCATAGTCATTTCCACAGAAATGGAATATAAAGTCATAAACAGGAAAGTACTGCTTTTTGCATCTCAGGTATACTGGTGCATCCCTCTCTGAGATCCTAGACAGCCTTCTAAGTCTAGGCATAGAATCCTGTAACAAGTTGCTATGCCCTTTATCTCAACATACCTGTCAGGGAATACCAGCACTGCACACAGACCAGTCCTAATGTTGAAACATTGAGTAAACACTAATGTTTATCCTACTGGCTAGTTTACATCTGATGTACCTAAAAGAAGGCTGTGTTAGAATGCAGAACTGAGAAACACAAAAAATGTATTTCAAATCTCATCACACAACCTAAGGTTTATTATGTGACCCTGAACATGGCACTTGGCCTCCCTGTACTTTTGTCCTTCTCAGTTGTAAAGCTGGGTAAGAGGAGCCATCCAGATGGCCTAGTGCTTTAGATGTTTGCCTTCTGCATGGTTGGACCAGAGTTCAATTCCCAAAGCCCTGGTCCAAACCTCATGCTGGTGGGAGGTAGATAAGCTGTCAATTGAGGATTCTTTCTCCTCTAGGAGTGGCTCCTGAATTCATCACAGAATAGTTTCCCCAATGTTGCCTGCAGTAGGGAGACATTCTGCACTGGAACAATCTCAGTCCCACCTTCACTCCCCCAGTAACAGCTGTAAAGGGAGCAAAATGGTATGGAGAGGGTGCCAAAAGTTGTGGAAATACCACCAGGTTCCCAACCCACCATTTGGATAGAGCTATGGTGCCTTTGGGTATCTCCATCAAGATTCCCTGCTGGAAGTTTTGACCAGCTGTCACTGTCCAGTAATGCTGGGTTCTGGCCAAAGGGCTTTGGAAGATAGAAGCACTGAAAAAATAATCAGTGTGGATTTGTGAGCTGGTCCCTCCAGTACATTTTTAGCAAGACTAACCACCACACTGGATGATGGTCTTCAATCCCAGTGAGACCCACTCTATCAGCAGGTCAGATTAGGAGGAAGATTGGTGAGCCTGGGTAGAAATAGTTGAAAACTAAGAGACAGAATAATGCAAGAAAAATTGGGAAGGGCAGAATCCCAGTGGAAACAAAGTGCTGCATCTCACATGGGCTGTCCTCAGTAAGTACTAAGTATAAGTTGTAATATAAAAATTGTTTAAGAAGTTTATGTTTGAAAAAATAATAGTAACATTAAATTATGGCTGTAAGCTAGGGATGTGCGAGTACCTTCTCTTGATTAGTCACTGAATACTCATACCCCCCCCAGATACTCAACTATTCATTATTCAACACACAAATGAAGGGAAGGAAGGGAAAAACCTCTTAGGCCTCCCCAAGTGACCAGGGATAGTCCTGTGATCACTTGCCCACCCAGTTACAGTTTCTCACTGCTCCACCTCCATATCATACAGAGATCAAAAACTAGGACCTAGGGCCATCATTTTATTAAATTTCCCCCTCCCTAAGGGCCATTTACCACAAGTCGGCCTCCCCTCCTTACTAGTGATCCATAATGGTGGGAAGGGGACTGCAGTCAAATTACAGCATGACTCAGCGGGTGCCACCATCTCTACCACAGAACCCACTCTTCCCAAGCTGGCTCAGGCTGTTATCTAACATCAGCAGTGTTCTCAGGAGGGGAGATGGAAGACTATTCTTGCATCATTGGTGAGTCTACTAGACAGACTGGTCCGAATGACTTGAGTTATCAGTTATACAGGCCTACTCCTCCCTACTGCTGCTGGATGTGCTGTAGCTGTCAGATGATAGTTTAACTGAGCTTAAGAACAGAGTGCAGCAAATTAGAGAGGGAGGCGGTACCCGATGAGTTAGCCTGGACTATGACTACTATTGTTCCTCCTCAAATCATAGCTCTAAGGACAAGTGGGAGGCCCAGTTTTGAGAAATAGGCCCTTTTGAATACAGAATGGAGTTGGGCTGGGGAGGGGAAATCAATTAAAACGCAGTGCTGGATCCTGGCACAGTGCCAATGGTGTACAATTGTGTGTTTTTTTTTTTTTTTAAGAATCTCTGTATGGGTAGGTGGGGGAAGCAAGAGATGACTGGGTGTTGGGAGGGGGAGCCATAGCCACACGGGGGAAGGGG
Source organism: Neoceratodus forsteri (assembly GCA_016271365.2). Classification (NCBI taxonomy): domain Eukaryota; kingdom Metazoa; phylum Chordata; order Ceratodontiformes; family Ceratodontidae; genus Neoceratodus; species Neoceratodus forsteri. Next base: position 685,537,217 of record CM028131.1, read on the forward strand.
AAGGTTTTTATTGTATTTTTTTTTTTATTTCTCAGTCTGAATACCTTAAATAATGTAAAATATTTGGTATTTGACCAAAAATACCCAATTATTCAAAAATTAATATTCATCACTTGCACAGCCCTACCATAAGGGCTCTAGCATAACAGAGGACTTTCTAACAATAGTTTGAGATTTCAAAGCCCTATTCAGGCTGATGCTATTGATCTATCATTTTATGGTTGTTATTTTTTTTCCCATGCTTTTCCTTCTGGTCTCTGTCCCAACAACTGTGTGCCACTGCAACTGCATGATTTCTCTGTATGGATGAGACACTGCCTTCACCATGGATGCTAGTACCACTACGTAATCAGTTGGCAGACAGTGCACACAGCCCAGGCAGCAAGTGCCCTTCTTCCCGGATAGGGGAGCACCCTGCTTTCATGGCTTACTTGTCCCCCTTCCTTGAAGAAGAGGCAGAGTGCCTCAAAGCGCCAAGATCTGTGTGGTGTTTTTTTTTTAATAAAGCACTTTAAACTATGTCAGTTGAAGTAAATGAGTGCTGTTTCTTTGCAAAAAGACCATGCTTGGCCCCCAGAGAGCCCCAGAACAGGAATACAGATCTGTTATCGCTATTAACAAATCAAACTGTCCTCCATCTGTTCTGATGATGGCCTGATAACAGGCAAATACACAAAGAAAGCATTAGAATAACAATGTTCAAACAAGGGTTTATTACAACTGGCATTGACTCAGAACCAGAAAGACCTGACAGCAAAGAAGAGTATGAAATAATCAATTGCACTTCACATCTTAGAAACACTAAGAGGGTATCTACAACAGTGCAATGAAACCTCCCACACTGGCTGTCAAAAACTAAAACCATAATTATGATTTATTTGCAACACTGACTGATGTTTTATATTCTGACTGCAAAATACAACCACATTCTGTAAAATGTAGTAGCAGTATGCAAAAGGCTTTCTGCAGAATCTAATAATCCATCTGCATGACTGAATGGCACCATGTGATTCATTAGGAACTGTCTGAGCTGGCACAGTACACAATATTAAGATAGGCCAACCTTCAGGTGCTATAGACAAAGGATAAGGCAAACAGGCACAATGAAATACCAGACAGGCTGGGTGGATATTCTCTGTCTGCCCAAATGAAAAGCACAGCCTGTTGGATATAACATACTGAGGAACAGAGAAGTCTAGAAATTAAAACTCTGGAAGGCAAGTGTGGGACTTAACTAAGTTATTACAGTATCTGCATTCTCGTTTGTTTCTTCCACAAAGAACTCAAACTAGAATGCATTTGGTGCTCTAAGTTAGATGCTGTTTAGTGTAACTAGTTGGGTCCAGGTTTTGGAATATGCTGTTTTTGTTTTGGCACGTTTCAGATAAAAATTTTAAAGAGTGAAAATCTGCACACACATTAATCTTTAAACTGCCATGAACCAGAGCTCTGAACTTCAGTTTCTTGAGATGAATACTAATTTTTATTAGTCCATATAAGAAATCATTCTGCTGGCAAGCTCAGTGGCAGGGTGGTAATGCTACCACCCACCACGTCGACAACCTGAGATTGGGAACAATCTTGGGTTGCTGGAACTGGCCGGGGCTGAGAGGATGGCGCATCTGATGGATTTCTCTCCTCTCTCAGTGAGAGGGGAGGGATTGCCAATCCTGCTGCATCACTGCCACCAGCTGGAGATCTGGTGGTAGGATGGGTCTGGGAGTGACACGAAAGGAATGAGCTGTGGGATTTCTGTGACACCCACATGCATTTGCATGCACTCACCGACATGCATGCCCCAGCTACTGGGAAGGAGGGACTAGTAAACCAGGGAAAAATCATGGGGATGGGTTAAGTGAAGCCCTGCTCTTGGTGTCGTGACCCACTCTGCCACCTGGTCGGGAGGCATTCTGGATGTGTTCTCCGGGGGGGGGGAGAGCCCTCCCTCCTTGCCCCACTGCAGGAGGAATCCATGGAAGAAATAGGATTCCCCACCTGGAGGAGGTACTAGGTAGGGACGGTCACGAACCATGGGGCAGGGACACATCTGATAAGGTGCCGGCTCTGCATAGGGAGGATAGAAGCTCTGATGGCAAAAAAAGGGAAGTAATTCTATTTCATTCTCTCCTATTCTATTAATGTTAGCTTGAAGTCTGCCTAGAGAAATGTACTTGAGCTAACAAAGATTTACAGTGGTGGTATTTTAAAATACCAGCTCCTGTCTTTATTATTTTTCCAGCAGCTCTATAGAAACATATCCCATGTTACTATAAAGAAAGCCATAAAACCGTATCTTATTTTAGTGCACTTTTATAGCCACTAGCAGTTTATTCTACAAAAGGTTTTAATATGTTCCATGACTGCTGTATCTAACATTTAAACTTACAGCTATGAAAAAGCTGTCAGAGTTGACTTGAGTGTTTAATGAAGGATGAATGATACTCTTCTGTCGGAATTTGCTAAAACGTATGTATCAGATTGAAACCGAGGAGGTTTACAGTGCAAACCTTTTTGAGTGGTTAGTTCTTCATAGACCCATAAATGTTCCCCCAAGCCTAGACTGGTTGCCTGCCATTTACAGGACATTTTAAAGGCACCAGGTTTATGCTCTACTTGGCTAATTTCCAAAGTCCTACTACTGTTACATTTATTATGTGTATACAACCAGTGGGGTTCTACAACAGTCAGTCTTGGGACCCCTAATGTTAAATACTTTTACTGATGACCTGGATTCTCTAACAAAAGGAAGATTTAAAAAGGTTGGTAGTTGGGGTCCTGAGGTGGAAGACCAGAGTTTGCTGAAAGAGTGGACTGAAAGCACCTAGCTTTACCTTAAAGGTATATGAATATTTATTTATACTTCTCTTCCTTTTGAAAGTAGCAGGGTAAGTGGGGAGAAAAGAACTGTAGGCAGTGGTTGGGGCACTTTAAAACTTGCTAAGCAGCGACTGGGTTACCTTGAAGCTTGGGTTTTAAACTGTAACAGGTGGTGTGGGGGAAACTGGGTCAGGAACTTAATCATGGGGTGGTTAGATTCAGGAAGACCTGTGAATCAGGCGTTTAATTGGGGTGGTGGAGCTGAGAGAGGCGTATAGCCTTCTAAAAATTAATTACTACAGGGTGTTTGACTAGCAGCAGCAAAGGGACATAAAGGGAAGACGGGACACAACAAACACACACACACAATACTGCCCCTCCACCCACCTGGGGCTAGCTCCACTTTTATAGGCTCTAGGGGGCGAATGATAGCAGTTAGATACTTCCTGTGGAGGCAGGAAGGGAGGGTTCACCAGAACACTTAGAAATAGCTACAGGGCTGAAAGGCAACTAAGCAAGAGTGTTTCTTTACTGAAGGAAAGTAGAGAAGGGAGGAGAGAAAGAAGACGAGAGAGAGAGAGAGAGAGAGAGAGAAATACCCTAACGTAGGAAGGACGCTCATACACATGATGGGAGTGGTGCAGTGCAGCAACTGTGGGGCGGCAGACATCAGGGAGACTTTCTGGAGGTTGCGGTGCTATCCCATCTGAGGCACCTCTTTGGGCTGAGGGTGAAAGTTGCTCATCTCCAGGCTAAGTTGGCCAGGATTCAGGAGACCTCCTCCCAAGCCCAGGGACCACCATGTCCACCCCTGTTGCCTCAATGTTTGCCAAGGGAGAGGAGCAGCTGCATGATGGTGGGCTCTGAAAGGGTGAGGGTGGTGGGGAAGAGACACATCCCTCCTACAGTTCCACTCCATAACTCCTATGCTGCTTTGGCAGGGTGGGACTGTCCCAGAGAGGCAGTGGTAACCAAGGAGGATGTGGGGGTCCTCCACAGTGGAGACCCAAGGAAGGGAGGCAGAGGACTCCAGAGGAGGAAGCATCTCCTGGTGGGGGACTCGATCATCCAGGGGTAGACTTGTGGCTAGGTGGGGAAGGAGTGAGGGAGGTCAAATGCCTGCCCAGTGCCAAGCTTGGAGGGATGGACAGTGCTTCCTAAGGATTGCTGGGACAGCATAATGATAGGATGAGCTAGATTTCATCTTCTACCAGGGGATGAATGACCTGGCAAGCGATGAGGCTAGGGTAGTGCAGGAGCAGTTCAGGGAGTTGGGGAGGGGTCTTAGACAGGTGGCATGCTCTGCAACCTTTTCAGAGATGTTACCCATTGAGGGCAAGGAGAAGAACTCCGCACCAAGAGATTCAACGCATGGCTGAAGGACTGGTGTGGAGCAAAGGGGTTTTGATTTCATTGGGGATTGGGGTTCCATCTGGAGGGATGCAGACCAGTACAAGGGCAATGGTCTGCATCTATCTGGGGGGGGGGAGAAATGCCAGGATCCTAAGTGAGAAGTTTAAATGTTTCATCAGCAAGCATTTAAACTAGCCAAGGAGGTGGCAGAAATAAGCTGGGTGAAGCAAACAGTCCCCCTCACAAAATGATACAGATGACAGAGAGAATCCTAAGGTTGAGAAAAAGATAACTAAAACCAAAATAGGTGAAAATGCAGAGAAAAGTCAGAATGGGAGAAAGGACAAGGGGGTATGGAGGAAAGACATGGGGATAGGAAAGGAGTTATTAGGAGAGGAGGCAGCAAAAATTGGAAGGCCATGTGCACAAATGCCCATAGTCTAGGAAACAAAATCCCAACATTGTGGCCCTAAAGGCTGAGGCAGACCTGGACATTGTTGCTGTTACCAAGACATGGTTCATGGGGGACCATGACTGGGATATGACAATGCTAGGTTACACTGTATTCTAGAGAGGCAGGGTGGATATAAAGGAAGGAGGAATGGTTATCTACATCAGGAAAGGAAATAAGGTAATGGGGGTACAGGGAATGCAGGGAGAGGTGAAGGCACTGTGGATCACCCTGGAGATGGTAAATGGCACTGCCATTCACACTGGTGTGATCTAGAGACCTCCCGCAAAAGAGGAAGAGCTGGACAGGGTACTTGTAAAAGCCATCCACAGAATGACAGCTAAAGGGGAGGTGCTGCTGGTAGGAGACTTCAGTCTGTCAGAAGTGGATTGGAGCAACCAGGCTGCAGTCTCAGCCAGGAACAGAGACATCCTGGAAGCCCTGCAGGGGGTGTGCCTAAGACAGCTAGTGATGGAGCCCATCTGAGAGGGAGTGACTTTGGACCTGGTACTCACCAACAGGGACAGAATTACAGATGTAAAAGTGGGGAGCCATCTGGGATCAAGCGAACACAGTACCGTATGGTTCAATGTGAGGACAGCAGAAGAGTTAAACCAGATGAAAGCAAGGGTCCTGGATTTCAAGTGGGCTGACCTTGCAAAGATTGGGGAATGTCTTAGGAAATAACTGGCAGGGAAGGAGAAAAGGGGGGGACAATGGGAAAATCTTAAGGTAGCCACAGCGGAGGTAACAAGTCATTGCATTAGGCATGTAAGCAAAGCAAAGAGAAAGAAAAAAAACAATATGGTTCTCAAAGGAAGTGGCCAAAAAGGTAAGGATGAAAAAGGTGGCATTCAGGAGGTACAAGGAAACACAGAGGGAAGAAGACAGGAAACTGTATCTGAAAAAGCAGAAGGAGGCAGGGAAAGCGAGCACAAAGGCACAAACAGAAGAAAAAATAGCCCAGGCATTAACAAAAGGGTGCAAGAACTTTTTCAGGTACGTTAGTGAAAGAAAAAAGACTAAGAGTGGGATTGTGAGACTACAAAGGGAAAGATGGAAGTGTGCAGAGGGGACCAAAAAAAGGCAGAAATCCTGAACAAGTATTTTTGTTTAGTATTCACAAAAGAAGGGGAAGGGGAAGGGGAGGGACCAAAGTTAGGTGACAGAAGCACCAAAGGGAAGAAGGGAGGTAGACACTGTCACAAACGCACTCAGCAGGTCAGGCACTCTGCTCCCACAGTGCCAACCTCCGAGTGCAGTAATGTGAACAGGTAACAGACAGGGTAACCCTCCTGTCTGCTTTTGGGTCTGAATCGCCTTTAGTCTCAAGTTCTGGGGGGATTCAGGCTGTGAATCTTATGCAAGAATACCCAATGTACAGGCTCAAATACGTACCCTCTTCGGGGATTGCAGTACAATCTTTTGCTGGGGCATCAAGCCAGGCTTCCAAAATGAACCCTTAAAACTCTGTAAAAGACCTTAGGTATATTCTTACCTTTTCCCAGTTTAGTAACACCATCAAGCTCTTGAACAATTGTCAGACTTAACCATCTATACATCACATGCAAAAAGAACTGGCAGACAACCCAAGGCAGTCTTTCAAATAAATATATTTACTAAAAATGGACAAAAATATGAAAAATGTAAACACAGAACAATATATCAAATAACATACAATCACTTAAAAGAAAACAAGGAAAAGTACAAAACAAAAACTCCTACCACAATACATTTAGACTTTTTCTGTCTAATGTATCACCTCTTTAAGTGCCTTATATCAGAGAGCTGTGTTCAGACACAGTATAGTTAAACTGTGTCTCTCCACACCCTTCTGTGAGTCATCTAGATCCTCCTTTTAGAATATAAAAAAATACAAACAGGATGTCCTATCAGGAGATATATTAAATAAGGTGATATTAAATAAGGTGACATCAGCAAAAACTAATTTCCCAAATTATGAGTCTTTTTGATCCACCAGATCCCTTGAAGTTTTACAACCCTGCAATCCTTCACCTAAGTGTGAAATAACCATGTCCTGTCCTGTAATAAAATATCCATTTAAGGAGGAAAGAGTCTTACAGGAACTCACTAATCTGAAAGTGGACAAGGCAATGGGACTGGATGGGATACATCTCAGAGTATTAAGAGAACTCAGGGAGGTGCTTTCAGCACCACTAACAGCCCTGTTCAACAGTTCGCTGGAAACAGGTGTGGTACCAAAAGACTGGAGGAGGGCAAATGTAGTCCCTCTCCACAAAAGTGGGAGCAGGGAGGAGGTTGTCAATTACAGGCCAGTCAACCTGATTTCAGTGGTGGGAAAACTAATGGAATCACTACTGAAAAAAAGGTTTGTGATATATCTTGAATCTAGTGGAGCACAGAATCTGAAGCAGCGTGGATTCACAGAGGGAAGATCTCATCAAGCAAATCTGATAGATTTCTTTGAGTTGGTAACTAGGGAGGTGGATCAGGGAGGGATGGTGAATGTGGCCTACCTGAATTTCAGCAAGGCCTTTGACACTGTCCCACATAGGAGGCTAGTAAACAAGCTGGTCAGCCTGGGAGTGGGTCCCAAGGTAGTAAACTGGGTCAAACATTGGTTGAGCGATAGAACGCTGAGCGTGGTGGTGAACAGAGTTCAATCCGAAGAGAGGAGGGTCACCAGTGGGGTCCCACAGGGATCAGTGCTTGGTCTAGTCCTCTTTAATGTCTTCATAAGCAACACTGCAGAGGGGCTCGAAGGGAAGATGTGTCTCTTTGCAGATGACACGAAGATCTGCAACAGGGCTGACACTCCAGGAGAGTAGAGAAAATGAGAAGGGACCTAAGCAAACTTGAGGAGCAGTCTAGGGTGTGGCAGCTAAGATTCAATGCAAAGAAGTGCATGATCATGCACTTGGGTCACAGAAATGTGGGGGAGGAGTACATGATGGGAGGGGAGAGGTACTGACAGCCACCAAACAGGAAAGGGACCTGGGAGAAATCATATCTGATGATCTAAAGGTTACCAAACAATGTGAGAAAGCTGTGATTAGAGCCAGTGGAATGCTAGGGTGCGTAAGGAGAGGTAACTCCAGAAAAAGGAAGGAGGTGGTGATGACATTGTATAAAACATTGGTGAGACCTCATTTAGAGTACGGTGTCCAGTTCTGGAGGCCGCATCCCCGGAAGGACACAGACAGAGTACAAGCAGTTCAGAGAAGGGCAACAAAAATGGCGCAGGGGCTACACCAAATGTCATATGAGAGGAGACTGGAGAATCTCAATATGTATTCCCTGGAGGAGAGGCGAGAGAGGGGGATATTATAGAGACTTTCAAATACCTCAAGGGAGTAAATAAGGTACAAGACAGTAGCATCTTTTAAAAAAAAAGAGGTTCAATAACAAGGCGCCATGATATGAAAATAGTGGGGGGTAGACTTAGGGGTAACATGAGAAAGTATTTTTTCATGGAAATGGTGGTGGATCCATGGAACAGTATCCTGGCAGAGATTGTAGGGCCAAAAATGGTAGGGAATTCAAAAACACATGGGACAGACTTAAAGGAACTCAAGTAGGAATGAGAGGGTAAGCTGCAAATAATTTAGGATCTGCAGTATATGAAACAGGGAAAATGGGCAGACTAGGTGGGCCAAGCGGTCATTATCTGCCATCAAATTCTATGTTTCTATAAGTATCACAAGTAAGGTAACTGAATCTGAGGATGCTGCGAAGCTAATGCAAGCAGTAGATTCCAGAGAAGAAGACAGTCGACAGAGGATCTTGAATGTGCTGTGGGAGTGAAACAACAATTGGCAAATAACATATAGTGTGGATCAGTTTGTGGTCCTGCTCACAGCTCCAGAGAATGCAGGTAACATGGTAACAGTAAAATATGTTACCTGCACACAAAAACAAAGCTGAGGTTGGAAAATATAATTTAATAACCATGCTGGGCTAGCTCCTCGTGGCACAGAAAGCAGAACACTTCTATGTATCACCTGGAAGGGTCTTTATCAGGGTAGTAACAGAGTAATTAAAGGTCAAATACAACTCAAGGTCCATCATGTCTGCTGCTCCCCCCCTGTACAAGCAGAAATGAAGTAAGTAGGCTGTGAAACACTTACCAATTTAGCAAGATTCCTTACTTTACTACCCAGGGATTCCCTTGGCAAGCAGAAATTTGTCTAGGCTTACCTTAAAGGCATGTACTGTGTTCATGCCCACAGTCTCCACTGGTAGACTGGTACATCGGTTTACCACCTTTTGGGAGAAAAAGCATATTACTCCTGAAGTTACCACTTGTTAGCCTCATCACATGTCCCACATCCTGCTGCAGGACTCCAGATCAAGCAACTCTGGCAGTCTGATCTTGTTGATACCACCCAGTATGCAAAACATTGAGATCATGTTCCCTCTCTGTCTCCTCTCCTCTTCTTTAAGGTGACTATGCTGGGGGTCTCTAGCCTCTCTTCATAGCCTCTGTACCCCATAACACTGATCATTTTTGGTGACCCTGTGTTGCATCCTTTCTACTGCCTAAATGTCCTTTTTGTACTGGGGAGACCACAACTGCACAAAGTACTGTGCTTAGGAGGCATGAGGATGAGGAGGCAGTATAGCGTAATGGTTAAGGGCACAGATACAAACCTGGAGACCATGGTTTGAATCCCATCATCCCCCACTTGCATACTGTGTGACCCTGAGCAAGTCAGTTAACTTCCTTGTGCTCCCAGATTGCACCTGGAAACAAGCTCTGGCTTAGTGTGACTTTCCTGGTTAAACAATTTCCCCTTTTCTTAGGTGGGACCTGATCTGGCCTTGCAATGTGGCAATATTATATCTCCTGTTCTGGTGGTCATCCCCTTTTGATGGGCCCCCAGAATTCTGTTGGCCCTCTTGACAATGGATAGATAGATAGATAGATATACAGACAGAAGACAGATAGATAGATACAGAAGAAAGAAAGAAAGAAAGAAAGACCATCTAGTTTGCCCAGCATCGCTAACTACTCTCCACTGGCCTATGCCAGATATAGTAGTTACCCCAAGTTCCAATCCCCCCCCCCCAAGGAACCAACTCTCCATTTCTTCACCACGCCCACTCAATCAGGGCCTGAGTGGCACTTCCGCGTTTGGCCGTACTTTTCAACAGTTTATTCAAATATACCTTTGCATTACAAATAATGATCACTGCAGCCCTGACTCCTGCAGCAGTATTGGAAGGTATGTGGTGACAGGAGTGGGATGCAGAGCTTCTTTGCACGTCACCTTTAAAACAAAGGTGCAAGAGGGTGACATCTTCCAGTATAAGAGTTGTACAAGGACAAGAGGGCATAATACGAGATTGGAGGGGAGCAGGTTAAGGGGAAATTGGAGGAAGGTTTTCTTCATGGAAAGGGTAGTCAATACTTGGAATAGCCTTCCCCAGGAAGTGGTGGGTGCTAACACAGTGGGGGGATTTAACCATGCATGGAACAGACATAAGGGAACCCTAGATGTGGGGAGAAGAGGCAAACGTCAATGACCAAGTAGGGTCAGTGGCCGCTGATGCAGGCAGGGAATACGGGCAGCCTAGGTTGGCCAAGCAGTCCTTATCTGCCATCAACTACTATGTTACTAAACACATAAATAAATACAGGATGTTCCTATTCCTCAGTAGACATTCTTGCAGCAACAAACAACAAACTCTAGCAAGAGTCAATATGGCTGCAAGATAATGGTATTGTGGGCAGTGAGAAATGTGTAAACTAGTAATGTTTGCACTAACCACTGAGCCACCTAACTGCACCTTCTAATTATTGTAATACACACATACTGTCTAATGAATGAACACATATATGCATATATATTCCAGTGTAACATAGCAGAGCACTGTGGCTGCCATGGGCCCCCCCCCCCAGGTTTTGGAGAATGAGAACCCAGCTCGGGTGGGCCACAGCATGGCAGGTCATGGCCTGATAGCCAGAAGTCCATGTCCACCCACTGGATGGATTTTGTCCATCTGGAAAATTAGAGATTGTGATTGTGCCCAGGTACCCCATGGAGTGGCAGCAAAGGGAGACGGTCAGGCCTGGGGAGACTACCCCTTTAATGGTTCTCTGGGAAAATGCCACACCAAGTCATGCTGACTCCATTAAGGGAGGGGTAATGAAGCTGTCCAAAGATGGGATCCAGACCATGGAGCTAAGCCCGTGAAGTGTCTAAGAACTCTAATAGCCCTGTATGGCTGCGAAGTTCAGGACTAAGCATGGACTGTACATTGGGTGTCCTGCCTGAAAGATTTTGCCCTGTGGTGTTCTCCATCAGCCCGAGGTCCAGAGTGTGTTTCCACCCCACGGTGTGAGGATATTTCTAGGCAGACTTTGTACCCAAAAATGACTGGTGCCACAGCAGTGTGCCGTAGATTAATGGAGTTTTTCTGTCAACTGCCCGAACCCCGGATTTCTATCAGGTACTGTTTTCTATCATGCTATTTAAACTGGATCAGTTGCTGGACTATGAACTTGGCTGTAGCACCCCCTCTCCCGAAAACATTTTATTCCATCTCAAAACCCCTAGGATAGGGGACTTACATAAGAATAATGAAGAGGGTTGCATGTCTTACTTTTATCACATGAAAACAGGACCGTGATCTTGAGCATGCAAATCACATCCATGGCAACATCTCGTGCATGCTCGGGATCGTGGTCTTGTTTTTCTAAGTGGTAAAAGTAAGACCTTTTTCATTCTTACAAAGATTTTTGTCTATCCTAAAACAATATCTAACAGCATTTGGCTAGTGGGGTCGGTGCTAGTTTCGACCTCTGTCCATGAACATCAACGTGTCGTAATTTGGTCACACAGGTGACAGTACAGGAACAGACAGTCAGGACCACCCTCACAGTGTTTATACACACACACACACACACACACACACCCCCCAGAATAGGTAACATACAATGAGAAAAAAATACACAAACATACTTGCACTGCAACACAAGATGAAACCATATGCAAACACAGCCCCTTATAAACTAATGTGAAGCACCATCAAATTATAATAACAATGGGTGCACATCAGCAGCTCTGCAGAGGCACTCCCCACATACATGCAATAAACAGTATGACTTGATATAGTTCAGAACAGATGAGTATGAAGACATTAAAAAACATAGATATACAATTTGTGAGGCAGCATAAGTCAGTGAATTGCTATACAATATAGTGGGGGGCTATCACAGATGATATGAAGGACTAGAATACCTTTGTGTTGCTAAATAAAGTAGACAATGACCCCTAGATTACAGATAAAGCAATGATTAGGTATATAGAATTAAAATACTAACCAATCCAAGACAAGTCTCCGATTTGTGTGGTCTGAATCAGAACTGTCAGTCTCTATGTCAGAATCAGATGCAGCTTGTGCCCCCTCACGCTGATTAATACTGGATACTGTGGGCTCAGATTAGTAAGGTTGGATACAAATCAGATGCAGCTTGTGCTCCCTCACATTGATTAAGTCTGGATACTATGGGCTCAAACTGGTAAGGCTGGATACCAATATCAAAATTTAAATAACATCTTTATATTCCTCTACCTCAAACATGATAAATAGTGAGCACGGGCACAATAAAGATTATTGAGATCCAAAAGTAAAAAAAACCTCCCTGTAAAACAGCTAGTTTAGCTGGTCTAAGTTTTCAGGAAGTAGGCACATACAGTAGCTAGCACAGACAAACTCTTTTTTCAGTACTTTAGCAACAGAAGTTCAACATCATTGTAAGTTTTAAGATGAAAAGTGCATATGAACAGTCCATTTAAAACCTCCACTGTAAAAATAAAGTTGCAACAAATTCCCTTTTCAGTACTTTTACAACAGAATTTCAACAGCATGGTGCATTTTAAGATGAAAAAGTGCATGAGAAACATACAAAAATAGAAGTTGATGGCAGATAAGGACCTCAAGGCCCATCCAGTCTGCCCATTGCTTTTTCTACCTTATGAATGTGCAATCGGCCTTTGCTCTGTCAATGACCTATCTATTCATACTCATCTGTATTCCTCCCTTATGCCTATTCCATGCCTGTTTGAAGCCCTGTACTGTATTCATATCCACCACTTCCTGAGGTAGGCCATTCCATGCATCCACCACCCTTTCTGTGAAAAAGAATTTCCTCACATTACCCCTTTATCGGCTTCCTCTAATCTCATGCTGTATCCTCTTGTCCTGCTATTTTCCTTATATTGAAACATGTTAGACTCTTTCACCTTGTTAAAGCCCTTAAAGTGTTTGAATGTTTCGATCATATCATCTCTCTCCCTCCTTTGCTGTAGGGTATACATATTGAGCTCCGTTAATATGTCCTCATATGCCCTTATATGTTTTCTGATGCAGTCCCTGCACCATTTTGGTTGCCCTTCTCTGGACTGCCTCAATTTGGTTAATGTCCTTGTGAAGGTGTGGCCTCCAGTACTGCATGCAGTACTCCAGATGGGGCCTAACCAGTGTCTTGTAAAGAGGGATTATTACCTCCCTCTTACAACTTGTGATACCCCTTCTAATACATCCCAACGTTGCCCTAGCCTTACCTACTGCTTTAGTGATTTTCAGAGCCTTTAAGAGGCCCTGAAGCAGCCCACTCTCCTCAGAACTCAGCCCAGCAGCAGAGACTGAATTCAGGGATTGCCAGAGCCTTTAAGAGGTAAAGTGTCCTGCACTACAGCCTGACTGTTGTGAAGCACTTCCAACCCCCAACCACCCAGGGTCGGCACTCCATATATTGCTGCTGGCACATCACATGATGTGCCACATGACCTACCCTCCTTTTTTTTTTTTTACCAAGTGTCCACTTTCCCATTTGCAGGTTATACACACCAACCACCAGGGGTCACTACACTTTCCATTCTAGCTGCTCTCTCAACTCTATAACCCTCCTAGCTACCACTTCAGAGCTGTCCCACTAGAGGTCACTGCACTTCCCTTTGATTCCTTCTACCACCTACTTTCTGCACTCATCCTATCTCTAAGCACCTGCTAGTGTCAAATCTCGTACCCTTCTCTCTAAATTCTACTGACTATCCTCTGAGCCAATGAACTAGGCCAACAACTTCCTCTATTTTCATAATCTTAACCATTCCTCACTCCCTCCTTCAAAAAATTGACCCTTTCTACACTCTGTCCCTGAGCTGTGTTCAAACCCAGTACCCTTGCAGTCAGAGTCAGCTGCTCTACCTCTGCACCACATTGCCTACCTATTTTATTACTACTTTCTAAGCCTTTTAATCACTTACCCCCCCAACCTGCCAAAATATAAGTTTACCTCTTCTTCCTTGCTGCCTTGCAGGATTTGAACCCTGCACCCTTGTTTCCAAAGTCCCCAGTTCCTACACTCACCTAGAACACCTGCCTATTTTTTACTGCAGGATCTCATAACTATAAAGAACACACTAACCCTGTGACACAACTAAAGTGTTATCTAAGTGCTTCTGCAAACCTTGAACCCAACTCCCTGCTGCTACAGCCACTAGTCTAGCTCTCTCCTACTACTCTGATCAAGGCTTGAACCTGGTACTCGATGCACTTCAGGCACATACACTACCACTACACCATAGCAGCAACTAGGCTCAGAGGTGATCTCTCACTACTATCTCCCCTCTTTCATCCTAGTCCTCCCATTCTTTCCTCACTTCAGCTCCATCAGCCTTCCCAACTATGCACATGCATCCCCTGCTCGCCAGCCTATCTCTTCTCCTCCTCCTTCCTTTGCCTTCCACCAACCCTACCGTCCCTATTAACCCTCAGCCTCACTACTCCAGTGTTCCTACCTACCCTCCTGTCCTCCCCTCCTCCTTTACCACTGCTCCTCCCTCTCCCTCCTCCTCCACACATCCCATATGCTCCTCTCCACCTCACCCCCCTTCCAGACATTACCTGTCCTCCCCCACAGCCCCTTGCACTCTGATCACTCAGGCCTTCTCTGCCTGTGCTACCCACCACCCCTTGTGCAACTAAACCCCTTCCTCATTCTATCGCTCCCCGCGTAAACTCTCCATCTGCCCCTCTGACCAGAGCACTTCTCCTCCTTCTACTCCTAACAGGGAACATACATCCCAACCCAGGCCCTGCCCCCTCCCATCCACCCACTCAGCCCACTGGTCTTCAAGTAGCCTCCATGAACATATGCAGCCTGCTGAAGAAATTTGATGCCCTACAGTGCTGGGCCTTGGCTCACCAACCAGACATCATAGCCCTGGTTGAAACCTGGCTGTCCAAATCAACTCCTGACTCATTTGTCTCCCTCCCAGGCTATACCTTATACCGGGAGGACCGAGTAGGCAAACGAGGGGGAGGCTGTGCAATCTACACCAGGGACACAATACCTGGACACGCACTCCCCACCCCTGCCCTCATAAATGGGGCCCAGGCCCTTACCCTCAGACTCACCCCAGACCCCTCTAGGAGCCCTCTCTATCTCACCACAGCCTACGTTCCCCCAAAGAACCAGCACCCAGCCCTGGTATCTTTAACGGACTACCTGGCCACCCTCCACCATAAGGCAGAACAAATCCTAGTGGGGGGACCTTAATGTAAATTGGCTCAGCAGCTCCTCATCCACCACCAGAGACTCATTTGCCGCCCAAGATCTGACACAACTCATCACCCAGCCCACGAGACTTAACCCTAAGAGTGGTACCAGCACCCTTCTGGATGTTATTATAACTAACCGACCCCATAAAATCCAAAACATCCAGGTCCTCCCAGATTTCTGGTGACCATTCCCTATCCTATTCCACTGGGTAGCCCCAATCCCAAACCCAAAGCCCAGACCACCCTCATGAGCGCCTCCCGCCCTGGTGGGCTGAAGAAACAAAGCACTCCTCACCCAGATAGACTGGTCCCCCATTCAGCAGGCAATCAACATTGACACTGCCCTCACCTTCTTCACTCACACCTTCAACATGGCCTGTGATCTCTTTGCACCTAACTAAAATCCGGTCCAAAAACGGCAGCACCCTGGGTTAGCCGGCCTCCTACAATTGCCTTAGAAACCGGGATAACCTCTGGCACCTTGCCACTGAAACAGGTCATCTGTCTGATAGGCAAGCATACAATGCAGCCCGAATAAGTGTTCATGGGCCATCAGGAAGGCCAAGGCAGACCATTACCAGGCCTCCCTTACCTCCTCCTGGGGCTCAGCCCGGACCTTCTGGGATAATATTAACAACTCAATGGTAAGCTTGCTCCTGCCCCATCCCAGCTCACTAGAAATGGCACCACCTCCACCGAGCCTGCCACCATAGCTAACTGGTTCAACACCACTTTCACTGACCTTAGCTCAGTCATCCCTAGTAATTTCTTTGACCTCCCCAGCCAACCTCCCCTGTCCTCCATCACCCCAGCTTCCTCAAAAGATTTCCACCGGAAGCCAGACCGATCCTAATCAAAGCTCAATGGCAACAATCCCGGCAGTGACTCACTGGACCCCAGCATCCTCAGGCTGGTGCTAGATGAAGTCCTTGCACCACTCACAAGCCTAATTAACCAGTCACTCTACCTGGGACAATTCCCCACAGCTTGAAAAACAGCCATTATCACCACCTATTCATAAAGGCGACAGGTCAGTGGCCAACAACTACCGACCAATCTCCATCCTCCTCCCCTCTCTAAAGCCCTGGAGAAAGTGGTGGCCATTCAAATCACTGATTATCTGGCTAAGCATAACATTTTATGCCCAGAGCAACATGGCTTCCATGCGGTCACAGTACCAGCACTGCCCTTATTGAATTCTCAACTTTCTACACTCCTCCTTGGACACCAGCTCCTAGCTGGTGCAGTGTTCATTGACCTCTCAAAGGCTTTTGACACTGTCTCCCATCCACTTCTGCTGAATGCTCTCTGCCACACTGGTCTCGGCTGGCCCCTGGCATGGTGTGCTAGCTATCTTGACACCCGATCTCAGTGTGTCAAATGTATTAGCACACTCTCTGATACCTGTCCCATTCTCTCTGGGGTCCCCAAGGCTCCATCCTGGGCCCCCTTCTCTTCTCACTGTATCTGAACACCCTGCCCAGTGCATGCCCTGGCAAAATTCTGCTGTATGCAGACGACGCTGTCCTTTGCCACCCACCACAATCCCATCTCCTACAGGACTCCCTACAGCAGTCTTTCAACAGTGCGAGGCTTGGTTTAAAGCGCGAGACTCATCATCAATCTGAAAACCAAAACTATGCTCTTTTCCACCCCCAAAACAAAGCTAGCAACCACCCACTCTATATCCTTCAGTACCAACCAGCCACTGGAACAAGTCTGCTCCTACAAATACCTTGGGGTTACCTTGATTCAGCCCCACATTTCACAACCACATCGACGCCTAACATCCACCACCAACACACGGCTTGGCATCCTATTCACCATAAACCTGCCTTCCCCAAATGCTCTCCGCTAGCTGTTACATCATCCGTGCTGTCCCTTGTAGACTATGGTCTACCAGTATATGGTGCTGCCGACACCACTGCACTCAACAAAATTCACCTAACCCTGAATAAAGCGTGCAGATTGATTACTGGTGCCCCCAGGCTCACACACACCTGTCAGCTCTATGTCGATGCTAACCTGCTTACCCTGGATGAACGGCTCCAATACCAAACCTGTCTCCTCACCAAAAAAACCCTACTCAGGCTCTCCCCCCCTGGGATAACGGCATCCATCCACCAGAGCCCTCCCACTGTTGCAACACGGTCTTCCCACAAGACCACTCTAAAGGTCCCCAGATCTAGAACCAGCCGTGGCCAGAGGTCCTTCTGCTATAGAGCCCCAACCTGGTTTAACTCTCTCCCTGCCACCATCACCAATGCCATCACCATCTCCACGTTCAAAACCACACTTCGGAACCACATCTTCAGCACTCGTAACTGCTCCTGTCTCTGAACATAGCCTCCACCTCTGCTTCTCTTGACAATGCCCCAGACGCTCTCCACCTAACCATCCCCATCACCACTTCCCTGTACACCATGCTATGTTTAACCTGGCCAGTGCCAGCTGTTTCAGTGTTTACCTACCAGAATGCTCACTTGATACCAACTTGTGGAACACCTGTTATCAATTACATGTACTGTGTACCCAATTTGTATTTGTCTGTCCACAATGTGATGTGGCGCCTCTGTTGAACGCCTATTGTTTTGCAAATCTTTGCTATGTAACCAAAACACAATGTATGTCTTTATGTGACGAAGTACCTTTGGAAACGAGCCTCTGGCTCAAAGGTTGTAAACTGATTCTTAAATAAATAAAAAAAAATAAAAATTAAAATGATTTCAGGTCATCTGTGATGATGATGCCCAAGTCTCTTTCTTCTCTTGTGACTGCCAGCAACTCCCCTCCCAGCCTATAGGTGGCTTCAGGGTTTCTCTTCCCTATGTGTATGATCTCACACTTCTTTGCATTAAACCCCAGTTGCCACTCTTCTGACCATTTTGCCAGTTTATCCAGATCTCTTCTCATTCTGCCCACCCCATCTGGATCATCTACTCTGTTGCAGATCTTGGTGTCATCTGCAAACAGACAAACTTTACCCTCCAGTCCATCTGCAATGTCACTGATGAAGATATTGAAGAGGACTGGCCCCAGGAATTATCCCTAAGGTACTCCACTTGTGACTTGCATCTCTTCTGACTGTATACCATTTACCACCACTCTGTTTTCTGCCCATCAACCAGTTTGCCACCCAGTTGACCAACTTCTGACCCACGCTGAGCCTATCCAGCTTATTAATCAATCTTCTATGTTGAACAGTATCGAAAGCTTTGCAGAAGTTAAGGTAAGCAACATCAACTGCTCCCCCTTGGTCCACCACTCTGATTATCCAGTCAAAGAAATCTATGAGATTAGTTTGACAGGACCTTCCTGTTGTAAATCTATGCTGTCTTGGATCCTGTGCTCCTATGGATTCCTAGTGTTGCTCTATCCTTTCCTTAAGGAGTGCCTCCATTATCTTGTCCACTATTGAGGTAAGACTGACTGGTCTGTAGTTCCCTGCCTCCTCCATGCTACCACTCTTGTGGAGCAGGATCACATGAGCCCTTCTCCAGTCTTCTGGGACCTCTCCTGTGCTCAGAGACTCACTAAACAGTTCTGATAATGGCTCTGCTAGTTTCACCCTTAGCTCCTTTAGTACCCTGGGATGTATGCCATCAGGTCCCATTGCCTTGTCCACCCTGAGCTTATTGAGCTCTTGTAGGACCCCTTCTTTTGTGAAAGGACTAGTGCACACCTCCCTACTCCGTTTCCATGGTGCTAAGCTGTGGGCCCTGCCCTACCTTCTCTTCAGTAAATACTGAGCAGAAGTATGTATTTAGGATAGATACTTTTACATGGTCATCCTCCTCACATGCCCACTTATCCCCTTTGATCTTAGCAATACCCCCTCTGGACTTTCTCCTTTCACTAATGTATCTACAGAAAGTCTTGTCACCTTCTTTTACTGTTTGTGCTAGTGTTTCCTCAGTTTGGGCTTTTGCCTGACTTACTGCCTTCCCTGCTTCCCTTAGGGAAGTTTGGTATGCCTCCCTATCTTTATCCCGCTGTGTTCCCTTATATTTCCTAAAGGCCAGTCTTTTGGCTCTGACCGTTTCTGCTACTGTTTTTGAGAACCAAAGTGGTTTCCTTCTTCTTTTGCACTTCCTTTTCTCTCTAACATAATGGGATGTTGATTCAAGTATTGCATCCTTAATGATTGCCCACTTTGCCTGTACTCCCTCACCTGTATTTCTTCTTGTCAGGGCTAGTTTAACTCTGTTGGCCATCTTATCAAAGTCAGCTCCTCTGAAGTCTAATATTTTTGCCTTGGAATGGGATGATTTAGTTCTAGTGGCCAAATTGAACCATACCATGTGATGGTCACTGGCCCCCAGGTGACCTTCTACCTGGAGATCTGTGATTCTTTCCCTGTTAGTCTGTACTAGATCTAGGATAGCCCTGTCTCTTGTGGGTTGTTGTACCAGTTGTTTGAGGCCCCCTTGCAGGAATCCACTATGTGTCTAGTTCTGGCAGATGTTCCTGCTGGTATTGACCAATCTGTATCTGGCATGTTGAAGTCTCCCATTATCAGAACCTCCCTTTTAGCTGTCATGTTTTGCATATCTTCTAACAATAATGTGTTTATGTCCTCCCCCTGGTCTGGAGGCCTATAGACAACCCCAGTTTGTATGGATGTCCCATTTCCTGTTTCCAGGGTGACCCACAGTTCTTCTGGCTCCTTATGTATATTCTGAATTTCTGTAGCTTTGATATTTTCATTGACATAAAGGGCCACTTCACCCCCCCCCCTTTTTCCACCTCGGTCTCTTCTGAACAGTACATAGCCAGGTACTGAAGTCTCCTAAGTGTGGTTACTGGTAAACCATGTCTCGCTAATGGCTACTATGTCCAGTTTAACCTCTGTCATTATTGCCTGCAGGCCTGGGATCTTGTTTCCCAGACTGTGAGCATTTGTGTACATGATTTTCCATTGGCCAGATTTTGGTGTGTTAGTAGTTGGGTGAGGTCTGGTGTTTCCCCTATGCATCGTATGAGGAGACAGACCTTTTTCCTTACCTGGTGATGCAAATGAACTACAAGCATGCTCAGCTCCAGTTTGACCACTAGCTGAGGGGGGAGGGGTGTTCTTCCAATTTGACGTATCAGGTGCTGCACCCATCTCCCCATTTGCTAGTTTAAATATTCTGCAAACACATCAAACTTCTGCCCCAATGCACTGACTCCCTCCTTAGACAGATGCAGTCCATCAAATTTAAAGAACTTTCGCTCCCAAAACTATTGCCAGTTCCCTACAAAATTTGTGCCCTTTTTCCTGGCACCAGCCCTTGAGCCACATGTTTAGCTCCCCTATCTCTCCTTCTCTGACCTTCCATCTATCTACCCCCCACAGACTGGCAGGATTTCAAAGAAGGAGATGCCGGATGAAATGGATGATAATTTGTCACCCAGCCTGGTCAGGTGTTCCTTGGTTTCCACAACTGACTGGCTGGTGAGATCGTTAGTCCCTATGTGTACCAGGACATCAAAGTTTTCTCCTGCTTCCTGTACAATTTTAGCAATACGGTCAGTGTCTCTCCATGCTGATGTACCTGGGAGACATCTGACCATTACTCTTGGCTGGAGATAGGTATCAACTCCCCGAATCATGAAGTCTCCTATGATCAGAGGTTTTTGGGATTTTCTTTTTGCTTTTTATGTTTTGGTTCCTGTTTTGGGTGAGTTTTGTTGTGCTAGCTCCTGTGCTGCACTGACCTGCTCTGCAGTGTCCTCTGCCCCTTTGTTTGATTTTGGAGATAGAGGCAGATACCTGTTTGTAGTTTTTATATGGTTTGTGGAGGTGACATGTTGGAGAGCACCGAGTGATGGAGCACCTGATTTGGCCCTCTTAACCACCTGCCAACCTCCCGGACCAACTACCCTCTGCGGTCGAGGTGCTTCTGTTGGATGTTGGGGAAATGGTGGGCGGTTCTTATAATTCCTCCTGAATATGTGATTTGAGGCATGCAATCTCTGCCCATGCTGCCTGGAGCTGAGCCCTTAGATCTCCAATGGCCCAGCATGTAGGACAGTGTCCTAAATCCTGTAAAACTGCCTTTCTGAAAAGTGTCCCGCAGTACCTGCAGTTAATAATATCCATTCCAGATAAGTTGCTGGATTTATAACCTGGTCAGAGTAATTAGAAGGAGGAAAATGAAAGCAAAAGTTTGATTTTGTGTTTTATTTGTTTTTGTATAACTTGTTATAACAAGTTAAATTACTTGTGCCCCTGTAAGTGAGGTAACTGTGTGGATACCCCTCTGATCCACCCCTTCCTGCTTTGCAACAGGGAATGTCACGACTGTGCTACCCTATAAAAGGAGTGCAGTGTGGGGTGGTTGGGGATGGGGTGGGTGGTTGGGCCTGTCCTCTGCTGAAAAAGAAGAACGACAGATGAAAGAAACAAGGAGGTAAAGACAGAAACAATCAGCCAGCAACAAATGCAGTAGCTCTGAAAACTTATCCTAATGACAGATAAAACAGTAAAACCTGTAAAGCACAATTTCACGGAAGATATACCCTGTAAGAAACACTTTGCTACAGAGAAAAATAAAGCAGTAACAGAAGATATACCTTGCAAAAGACAATTTGAATCAGAAGATTACAGCAGTGATCTGTAAACGCACACCCTGTAATAATGCAGCAGAAGGTATACCCAGCAACAACAATTTGGATCAGAAAAAAATAAAGCAATAAAATATTAGCAAGAAACAGTAACAATCCCTGTGAGTACAAAGGAAAATAATAATACACAGTAAATCTGCCTAGTTAAAAGATGCCTTAATCCTTTTCCTTGTTCTGTCAAGATTTTTTGCTCTGTCCTTTCAAGCAACCTAGAAGAAAAGAGCTCAGGTGAAGCTAGGTGCCTTTGCCAGCAAACCTAGTCTTCCAACTCCAAGATATCAACTATTATGACCTTTTAACCCTTCCTTCTGTTAAAAGTTACTAACAGTTTGTCAGCTCCACCCCCAGTTCCACACCTAATCCCCTGGAAGAGCTGTGGGAGGAAAGCAGTTCGCTCCTACAATGTGAGAAGGAGACTGCAATTTCTCTGAGACACACTAAAAACCTTTCAGCAAAAAATAAAATAGTAGCAAACAGTAATTTTGCTTAGCCTAATGAAAAAAGTCACAAAAATGTAAGCACCACCTGTAATAATTTCACAGAAGATATACCCTGTAAGAAACACTTTGCTACAGAGAAAAATAAAGCGGTAACAGAAGATATACCTTGCAAAAGACAATTTGAATCAGAAGATTACAGCAGGGATCTGTAAACACACACCTGTATGCACACCCTGTAATAGTGCAGCAGAAGGTATACCCAGCAACAACAATTTGGATCAGAGAAAAATAAAGCAATAAAATATTAGCAAGAAACAGTAACAATCCCTGTGAGTACAAAGGAAAATAATAACACACATTAAATCTGCCTAGTCAAAAGAAGCCTAAATCATTTTCCTTGCTCTGGTAATGTTCTTTGCTCTGTCCTTTCAAGCAACCTAGAAGAAAAGAGCTCAGGTGAAGCTAGGTGCCTTTGCCAGCAAACCTAGTCCATTTCAAACCTCCACTGCAAAAAAAACCTGTAACTAGAACTGTGTTTGGGGGTCCTCTAATGTATCTTCAGTAAGAGTTGGAACATTAGATTTACTACATAAACATTCCATTCTGTGACATTTGACACCATAATACCATGGTTGTCTGCTTAAGGTTGACTTTGTGCCTACACCAAGATATTAGTTTTCAGGTACACTAGCTGAATAAAATGTGAACCTGATGCCTCACTGGGAAACACTGAGTAACAGAGAAAAAATAGTGCGGTAAACAGACTGCTGAGTGGAGGGATTGCTATAAAACTCCAATTTAAAGATGTCCGTTAGGAATCTGCTGAGGTCCATTTTTCTATGTGATAGTAAAACATCTGCAGAGCTCTGCTCTGCAGCTGTAAAAATTAAAAAAATGTGCATTCACAGTTGAGAAGTGATTTCCTTCTATCTAATGTCCAATTGCATCAAAAAGCCTTCGAGAGCACACTCGTCCTTTTAATGCTATAAATGCTTATTTGCATATACTCAAACAGCTCTTTAAAAGTCTTATATTGTGAAATAATTTATTTAAATGTTTTCTGAATAGTGTGTGTTTCCTGTTTATTGTTTCCGGACAAAGCAGAAAATGGGATTTTTGGCCCAGCTCATTTCCTGGTTAAACAACTAAAACAAAAAATAAAAGTTTCACAGCTGCAAGCTTGATTTCTAAGACAGAAAAAAAGGTTTCCACTTTGATGAAGTGGACTCATTAACTGCTAGATATAAAAAGGTGCCCAGTTATGACCTAGGGGAAAATAAAAAAAGCATTCTACTCATGTCTTAAGAGTGAGTAAGCAGTTTTCAAGTTTTTTTTTTTTTTTGCTGTTGAATAGTTTTCTAAGCCTATTTCATAAAGAATCCTATAAATACCACTGAAAACAATAAAGGAATTGCCACTACCATATATAAAGATGACTTAAGACTTCTGTAGCAAGCCAATAGGCAGGAATAACAGCCACATTCTTTTAATGGAAACCACCTTTTAGCACTTTCATAATGCCCAGTGTATGCAAACAGCAAAATGATGGCCACTGTACAACATCAAAGTCTTGAAAAATAAACAAGTGAAACACTAAAACCTCTGCCAAAACATCTATAGCACATATACCCTGGAAATATCTGCTACACAGATTACTCACAGAAAGGCATAAAAAGCACACTAGCTGGCAGTATAGCCTAGAGGTTAGAGGAACGCAGTATGAACAAGCTTGATACATCCAGCAGACCAGACCTCAGTTTGAGTCTCACAACCTCCACTTGTATACTGTGTGACTCTGAGCAAGTCACTTACCCACCCAGTGCTCCCAGGTCGCCCCTGAAAACAGGCACTTGTGCCTAGTGCGCCTTACCTGGTTACCAAAGACTAAAATAAAAATGAGAAATGGTCTTATATAAAAAGCAGACTCTCTCCATTAGGGATATTGATTTTTTCCACTGTACATATTGGCAAGCCAAGTTCAAGCGTGTAAAATCTGTTTCTCCCTTGATAATGCTGTAACTTCAATTAAAGGTATTTAAAATCCACAGAGTCATTAGTTTCATCAGATACATTTGATAGAATGGAACATAACAATCAATATGAAATATATTTTATTTATTCATTTTATTTATTTATTGAAAACTTCATAGAATACTTTTGAGCACAGATGCTCATTTACAAAGGTTCCTCATCAAATAGTCACAAAAAGCATTACAAGTACAATAAGCAGTTCCAAGGAAAATGCACTCAAGTCATGTTCAGAGCACTTAAGACAGAACAGTTACATACAGTTTTGAAGAAATCCATGCAGATCATTGTATGAAACAGGATTTGTACAGAAAGAGAAAAAGAATAAAATAGGTTAATGGTTACAATTGCATTGGACTGCAAGGACAGATCACAAAGATCTCTTCAATTGATTAATCTTAGTTGCTTGCCAAGCTAAGTAAACTGGAATGGAGGCCTAAGGGCATTCTTGGCCATATTTCTGGTGCTGCATTGCTTGGAGGTGGTACAGGAGCAATTTGTTAAAGTCAGGAGTAGTAGGCACTGGAGCACATTTTTGGTTAGCAAACAGGCTTTATTCTGCAGGATAAAGGTAGCCAGTTAGTGAGTGCATGAAAGAGTACAACTATGAATGCAGTTATCTGTACCAAGTACAAAGCAGCACGCCTTATTACACGTCAGCTTTACTCTGTTTTGGAGGCAGATGTGTAGATAGGGAGACCATGATCTATAAGTGACAGAATGGAGCTGGCGAGAATAAGGTATCTTGCATCCCCAATGAGACTGTTCCAGTTATGGTACAGGACACTCAGTCTTTTATTAACTACTGCATGGCCACCAGATTGTCGACACGGGGGGCAAAAGATAAGATGTCATCCAGAGTTACTCCAAGGTATTTGAAGGTCTCCTCTTGTTTTGAATGACAAAGTGTGGAACTTTCCACATCTGTGGGAGGCTATAGAAGAGCATGGTCTTTGTTTGTTTTTTTTGTTTTTTTTTATTTCAGGACCAATTTATTATTGGTGAACCAGTTTACTAGTGATCTAAAGTTACTTACGAGAGTGGCACTGAGGCTGTCAAGGTTTGAATTTCTGGAATCGATGACAGCATCATTAGCATAGAGGAGTATGTTGGCTGTCTGACAGGCATCAGGCAGTTGATTTATGAAGAGGCCAAATAGGAGTGTGCCCAAGATGGAGCAGTGGGGGACACCAATAGACACTCTCCTAGTGTTGGCCAAAGATTTATCAATCTTGACATGCTGTGGGTAATTAGTGAGGTAGCTGTGGAACTAGTCAACTGTGTTTTGTGACAAACCCAGGCCAAGGAGTTTGTTAAGTAGGAGCTTATGGTTCATCAAGTTAAACGCCTCAGAAAGATTACATAGATACATAGAATTTGTTGGCAGATAGATAGATAGATAGATACTTTATTTGTAAAAGCACCCATTTCCTGGAACTCTGGGTGCTGCACAATTCATACATTATAATAATAAAAACACACAGATCATGCAAATCATACACATACCAAATCCACTGAGAGCACATTTAAAATCATGATCTATCTCAATAAAATCAGAGACATTACTGCAATTCATAAATGCTTGCTGCAACAGGTATGTTTTTAGGCCCTTAAAGGCTTCTACCAAGGGAGCCTCCCTTAAAAAAAACAGACAGGGAGTGCCACAGGGTAGGTGCGGCCACTGAGAAAGCCCTATCCCCGGAATGCCGCAACCTAGACCTGGGAACTACCAGGAGGCCTCCCCTGGCAGAAAAGAGAGCCCGGAGCAGGTGATAGGGGACAAGAAGATCTTGCAGATAGACAGGTCCTTGTTCATGTAGGTAAGGAGCCCTACCTTGAAGACAATCCTCTACCTGACATGCAGCCAGTGCAATTCGCGGAGGACCAGGGTGATATGTTCACATCTTCTCACTCCCTTTTTTACCTCCAGATAACCCTAAGTATAGGGCATTACAGTAGTCCAACCTGGTAGTGATGAAAGCATGTACCAGCATGGTCAGGTCCTCAGGTGGGATCAAGGCTCGGATTCAAGCAATGTTCCAAAGATGGAAAAAGTCACTCTTAACCACGGCCTACACTTGGGCATCCAGAGTCAAGCCAGCATCCAGGATCACATCCAAATCCTTCACCCGTCTAGAAGAGGACCCCCCCCAGCAATAGGCCAGGAGGTAACCCCTCACCCCTCCTCCACCCTGATGGCCTGGATCCACCACCAGTACCTCAGTTTTGTCTGGCTTAAGTTTAAGCTAGTTGTGAGTCATCATGACTGGATCTCCTTGAGGCAGCTGTTAAATACAGAGGCTGACACCTGGGTATCGGGCACACAGGACAGGTACAGCTGGATATCATCTGCATAGCAGTGAAAACCCAGCCCATACCACCTGATAATGTCTCCTAACAGCAGCATATACACCGTGAACAACAAGGATGGTAAGACCAAACCCTGTGGAACCCCACAGCACAGAGGCGTCGGGGAAGATGAGTCTAACCCCATCATCACCCTTTGCACTCTGTCTGTCAGGTATGACCTGAACCAGGTGATGACATTATGACATGCCAACCAGAGCCACAAGGGGTCAAGCAGCACCTCGTGGTCTATGGTGTCAAACGCCACAGAGAGGTCTAGGAGGACCAAGATGGTAAGATCTCTCCTATCCCTCCCCATCAGGAGATCATTCAGCACCCTCATCAGGGCAGTCTCCTCACTATGCCCCACCCAAAACCAAGACTGGAAAGACTCATAGGTAGAGGAAGAGGCAAGATGTCTCTCAAGCCAAATGGCCACCACTTTCCCAATAACCTTCCCTAAAAATGGGAGGTTTGATCTGCCTGGCCCATCTAGACTGCTCATTTTTGTACCTTTAACTTATGCTGCTGACTGCAGTTGATCTGAGGCTTTCCTACTCTTCCCTTTTTCTAGGGTTCCCTTATGTGTGTACCATGCAGTTTTGAATTCCTCCACCATTTTTGGCCCTACCACCCCTGCAGAAAGGCTGTTCCAAGCATCCACCATCCTCTCTGTAAAGAAATACTTCCTCACATTACCTCTGATTCTTCCTCCATCCAACTTCATTTCATGTCCCCTAGTTCATGCCCATCTTCTTTTCTGAAAGATGCTACTCTCTTGTGCCTTATTGATCCCTTTTGGGTATTTATACATCTCTATCATGTCCCCCCTCTCTCTTCGCATCTCTAGAGAATACATATTGAAGTCTTTCAGCCTCTCCTCATATGACTTCTGGTGCAGCCCCTGTACCATTTTTGTAGCCCTTCTTTGGATTGCCTCCACTCTATGTCCTTCCTGAGATGCAGCCTCCAAAACTGGATACTGTACTCCAGATGAGGTCTCACTAATGATCTGTGTAGTGGCATTACCACCTCCTGTTTTCTGCTTGTGATGCCTCTCCCTGTGCACCCCAATATCCCGCTGGCCCTTCTAACCATCTTCTCACACTGTCTGACCACCCTTAGGTCCTCAGATATAATTATTCTAAGATCCCTCTCCTGTTTGGTGGCCAACAGTATCCCCCCCCCCCCATTGAGTACTCCTCTCTCGGATTCCGTGACCCAAGTGCATAATTTTGCACTTCTTTGCATTGACTCTCAACTGCCGTACATCAGCCAATCTTCCAGCTTTCCCAGGTCCCTTCTCATTCTTTCCACCCCCGGTGTGTCTACCCTATTGCAGATCTTTGTGTCATCTGCAAAGAGGCACACCTTCCCCTCCAATCCCTCTGCAATGTTGAAGGCATTAGAGGACTGTGCCTAACACTGATCCTTGAGGCACTCCACTGGTAATCTCCCTTTCTATGGACTGAACTCCATTCACTACCACCCTTTGTGTCCTACCGCTCAGCCAATTTCTAACCCAGTTAATAACCCCAGATCTGGCTGCCAGGCTGCTCAGTTTATCAGCCTTTTATGCAGGACGGTATCGAAGGCCTTGCTAAAATCCACTTAGGTCACATCTACTGCCCCTCCCTGATCAAGCTCCCTTGACACCCAGTTGAAGAAATATATCAGGCTTGTTCAGCAGGACCTGCATGCCATGAAACCATGCTGTCTCAGATCCTGCAGTCTGCTGGATTCAAGGTATGTCACAATCATTTCCTCCAGTAATGATTCCATCAGTTTTCATACCCCTGAGGTTAGGCTGACTGGCCTATATTTACCAGCCTCCTCCTTGCTCCCACTCTTATAGAGAGGGACAACATTTGCCCTCTTCCAGGCTGCTGGAACCTCACTTGTTTCTAATGATTTGTTGAACAAGGCTGTCAGTGGTCCTGCTAGCTCCTTTCTTAGTTCCTTTAGAATTCTGGAATGTATTCTGTCTGGCCCCATCACTTTATCTGTTTTCAGTTTTTCTAATTCCTTTAGGGCTTCCTCTACTGTGATGGACTGGTATCTACACTTCTCCCCTTGGTACTTCTTACACCTAGCTGTGGTCACTCCTCATCCCCTTCTACCATGAACATTGAGCAAAAATATTTGTTCAGGATTTCTGCTTTTTCCTGGTCCCCTTCTGCTGACCCCTCCCTTCCCTTGGTAGTCTCACAATCCCTCCCCTGGTTTTTCTCTTCTCTCTAATGTATCTGAAAAAGGTCTCATCTCCTTTTTTATTTGCCTTGGCTATTCTTTCCTCTGTCTGTGTCTTGGCCTTTCGAACTGCTTTCCTACCTCCTTCAGCTTTTCCAGATATATTCCTCTATCTTCCTCCCTCTATGTTTCTTTGCATTTTCTAAATGCTGTCTTTTTTTCCCTCACCCTCCCTACCACCTCCTGTGAGAACCAGAGTGGCTTTTTCTTCCTCTTTGTTTTACTTATTTGCCTAATGCAAAGGCTTGTGGCTTCTGTTATGGCTCTCTTAAGATGTGCCCATTGTTTCTCTATATGCCCGTTTCCCACTCTACCCCTAGGGCTTTTTTCAGACATACTTCCATCTTTACAAAATCGACCCTTCTGAAATCCATAACACTTGCCTTTGTGTAGCTGCATTTCTCTATTACCCTCATGTTAAACCATACTGCACTGTGATCACTGGATCCCAGGTGACTCCCCACTTCTACATCCATTACCCTTTCACCATTGGTGAGCACTAGCTCCAATACTGACCCCTCACAGGTGTGTTCTAGCACTAGCTGTCTGAGTCCCACCCCTGAAGAGTTTCCAGGATGATTCTGCTCATTGCTGTGGCTGCAGTATGGGTGCTCCAATTGACATCTGGCAAACTGAAGTCTCCCATCAGTAATATCTCTCCTTGATATATACAGTGAAGCCCACCAGGATGAAGTGCAGTACTGCACAATGCTGCAGTAGAGTTACTGCAGCAAACAATGCAATTTCAATGGGAGTTAATCCCTTTTGTCATGCAGTAAACCTGTGACACTGCACTTCATCCTGGTGGGCTTCACTGTAGATAGATATATTGGGGAAACATGATAGGCAGAAGTGGGATATGGAAAATATTCTCACTCCTGCAGAGTGAGCTCTGCATTCTCACGAGTGTTGAAGGCATGAGTGAGAATGCACAGCTCACTCTGCAGGAGTGAGAATATTTTCCATATCCCACAATCTGCCCATCATGTGTATGATTTATACCACAGGGGTGAGAGCTTTAGGAACATTTTTTCTGTTTCTGTGTGTTTCCTGCTCATTCTGTGTGTGCTGTCAGTGTGTGTGTGTGTGTGTGTATGTGTGTGTGTGTGCGTGTGTGTGTGTGCGCATTCTGAATGGACTGGGAGTCAGAAACACATGGGACACAGGTGAGAGTGTTTTGAAAAGTTAATTGAGTGAGTCAGAGGCTCAGTGAGAAAGACAAATTGCTACAGGTAGTACTGAGAGAGAAACTGCTTTGTAGAAGAGTTTTGTTTAGAATTCAAGTTGTTTTGAAGCTGAGATCAGCACAGTAATGGGCTAGAAGTGTTAGAAACACATGGGACACAGGTGAGAGTGTTTTGCAAAGCTAACTGAGTAAGCTGTAGCTTCAGTGAGAAAGAGAAACTGTTTTCTGAAGAAGTTTCCTTTAGAATGAAAGCTGAAGTGCAAATATTCTCACTCTGGTGACATCAGCAGACTATGGATATATATCAATATACTCACTCTGCTAATGTCACCAGGATTTATCCTCACTCCAGTGGAAATAACACAGGATATCCTACTGAGAAAGCTCTCAACCCTGTGGTATAAATATATATATTTTGCAAAAATACTTGTTAATGCATCAGTTAGGGTTAAACCGACAAAAGTAGGGAAATGTGGCATTAGGGTTTCCAACCCTAACACCCCATTCCCCACCCTGTACAGATCCACAGGTGGAAGGTGGATCTGTCTTGGGGCCATCAACCCTAACGCTCACCCCATTCCATTAGAAAATAAAGTGACATGGGTACAGCATAGGGGAATGGGGTGAGCATTAGGGTTGATAGCCCCAAGACAGACCTCCCAGCTGTGGGTCTGTGCAGGGTGGGGAATGGGGTGTTAGGGTTGGAAACCCTAATGCCACATTTCTCTACTTTTGTCTGTTTAACTCTAACTGATGCATCAACAAAGTTTTTTAAAATTTATTTCATTACTTTTTGAGATAGTACAATAGTATCCTTATTTTACACTGGGAGCACAGGGTCTTTCAGACCTACAAATCCTTTTTCATGAGCTCACAAAAAATGAATCGGCTTGTGAAAAAGGAATAGGCTCATGAAAAAGGATCTAAGCGAGTTGCAAAAAAAGAATTAAAATGTTAAAAAAAGGCATTGCAGAGTTCTTCTTCCACCAAATAACTTCACAGTCCACCTAACAGAGTCACGATGTATGAGATACATGTGTTGGTGTCTTTAGATACCTTCATTTTGTGAGCTTTTCATTTTTTGGGAGGGCAGAAAAGATGGCAGCTCGTGAAAAAGGAATTTTTTCTCACGAAAAAGGATTTTGTTCTTGCGAAAAAGAAAACGTTCTCACAAGACTAAATCCTTTTTCACAAGATCAAATTCTTTATCGAACTTAAGGCATCTATTCTGAAAAATGAACTTCCCATAAGATATAATGGGAACTAAAAAACTGAATAACTTTGTAACAGTTTAATATTTTTGCACCAAACTAACAGTGGCAGTTCTGTTACCCAAGTTCTTTCTACCATAAAAAAAATTTGCCAAAATTCAACACCATCTGGGCATAAGGTGACAAGGGAAAAAAATGCAAAAAAGGGTGACTCTTTACTTTTTTTCACTATTCGGATCTCATAATCTGCACATCCAACCAGAATGAAACTTGTCACATCAAGAGATCTACCCCACAGGACAGGGCATACCAAATTTTGTGCAAATCCATTGATCAGTTGCAAAGTTATTAAAGGGCAAAATTTGAAGTTTAACATTAAACAGGCTACTTAACCCTAACTGTAGGGGCACAACCGTGCCCCTATGATATATATGTATGGCTCTGATGAGGTCACCATTGTCAAGGGCCTTATGAACATAGCTGGTGTATTCCAACAGCATTGTGTTGGTGCTGTGTAGCTTCCAGAAGCTATGCTGCTGTACACACTGAGCACTGTATTTTTTCAAGGTGCTGACAAGTCGGTTAGAGACTATTCTCTTGAGGGCCTTAGATGGGGGAGAGAAAAGAAATGAGCCTTTAACTGACAAGGCTGGTGCGGCCTTGCTTTTTAAAACTGGTATAACCAGTAAGGATTTCCATTTCTAGGGGAACTGCGAGTAGTGCAGGAAAAAGTTAAAAATTGTAGATATGGGATGAGATAGTTCCTCTACCATCAAGGCAAGAAGTTTCATATCAAATGAATCACTCCCACACCTATTTTTGCCAAGTACCCTACTGATATATTTCGAAGTGTCTTTGACTGAAATAGCCTTAAGGTAGAATTTAGGCTACCATAGTACAGAGCCCACCATCTGGGAGGCTTAAGGACTGGGTTCCCTCAGGGAGTCTGGGCAGGCTTAGTGGGGAAGAAGAAACTGAGATCAGTAAAGGCTGTGTTCAAGTAATAGGCAATTTTGGTGGTATTAAGGCCCTCTCAACCCTCCACCATGAGCTTTTGAGAAATGGTTCTAACTCTCTTGCTAAGAATCTCCAAGACAGTGTCCCAGAATATTTTGCCATTGCTCCAGTTCTGGGTCTGCTGGTCCTTATAGACATCAGATTTGGCCATTCTAATCATACTGGTGCACTTATTGTGGACTTCCGTGTACCTTTGCAGGTGGATAAGGAACCCAATTTCCCTGGCCAGTGCCCATAGATTGTCCTTCTCCCTCATGCAGACACAGAGTTGGTGGGTGGGGATGATCCACCCAGATAGTATTCTTCTTGCCTTGCATTTTTTTGTAATTACTTTATTAACATTTTAAGAGCTGCTGATGCCTCAATGAAAACGTTGATAAACATAATATTTAGGTACAATTCAGCTTACATTCCATATGTATTCAATAGACTTCTCCTTCCCATTATGTATTACTGAGAAATTTGTATGGAAACATGCTCCATATCCCTTGGAGTTCATCTGCCTTTTTAGCTTCCTGCAACATGCAGGCACCAGCTCTTGCCAAGTGAGTAATGCACATTCCCAACTGCCCTGACAAGTTTCATGCTTGCTCGCTTCCTCAGGGAGGCCAGCTATCTCTCAATAACATACATTTATACTCAATCCACCTGCATGTGATTAATCAATACACCTCATCCCACTCAGATGGTCACAAAAGGTGCAGGAATGGCCACAGCCTAATTATAACCACATCTGCACTATCAAAACCACTCATAAGTCAACCTAACAGCAGGTAGGTCCATAGCAAAAAGGAGTTGGAATCATGAGTGGAGAGGGATAAGGAATTGTCCTGGTTTAAAAGCAGTCCCAAAATGAAGTAAGAAGGGCTACCATGTTTATGAATGCGTCAATATTTACTAGCTGCAATATAAGACAGTCTCCTATACCCTGCAAGCATAAACATTCCCTCCACCCACTCATCAAAGGATGGTACATCAGTTGTATGTGAGCTACATAAAATAAGTCGCTTAATTTCCATAATAGCCACCATAAACCAGGCCCTTTGAAATTTATTAACAAGCAGAATTTTCAAGGTATTACCTAACACCAATAAGGAAGCATCCTTCAGGATCTTAAGTCCCAGGACCATCTCCATATTAGAAAGTATCTGAGTCCTCCAGACCATAATCTTAGGGCACTCCCACAGTAGGTGAAGCAGGGTACCTCTCATGCAATCACAGCCAGTATCTCTACAAACATCATTAGCATTACCCCAAACTCAATCCCACTCCACATCAGAGAGGGTATAACCTAACATATTCTCCCATTGTGATTTTAACCTGCTTATATCTGGGGTATACTCTTCCAGCAAAGCCTTGTAAATAGCATCCAACCTAGGAGGAGAAAGGCAGCAGCGACAGTCACTGATATGACCAAAAATGTTATCCCATTGACTCGAAGGAGCCAGTTTAAGCTGTGCTCCTTTCCTTGACACCAAAAGGTGCCAAATTTGAAGATACCACCAATGAGATGAGGAAGGTAGAGAAACTTCCCTTTGTAGATCAGAAAATGATTTAAAATGCCAAGTATCCGAAGAAAATAGATCACCCACCCTCTTTATTCCTCCTTGGTACCACAACAGCCAATTCAAAGGTTCACCACCGATTTGTAACCTAGAATTGAACCATAGGGGCCAGAGGGACATGGGAACATTCCACTGGGGCCTAAACAAGCCTTAGCTACTGTCCAAACATGAAAATCATATTCCTGAGTGGGAGGGGCCTTGAGGCATGTTTAAAATGTAGGAGGCAGTATAGCACAGTGGTTTAAGGCTCTGAGCTGCAAACCTGGAGTCCCGGGTTTGAATCCCACAGCCCCCACTTGCATACTGTCTGACCCTGAGCAAGTCATTTAACTTCTTTGTGCACCCAGGTCACACATGTAAACAAGCTTTTAACTTAGTGTGTCTCTCTCCTGGTCTCAGCTTAGTGTCTCTCCTGGTTTAAAATAAAAAAATCCCAAAGAATACTCTCAGGGGAAACACTGCCCACCAAATCCTTTTTCAAATCCAACCAGCAGGCTGGGAAGTCAAGCCTCTCCAAATGCAGCCACATCCAGATTTGACAAAGACCTGAGCCACCCAACATTCTTGAACAGTGGGGAGAGGAAACCACCTTTGTTGTATGGTGTTATCAATCAGGAATCGAAAATCATATCCTTCATTTGTTCAGCACCTTGCATTTTTTAAAAGGGTGCAGATTTATCACAGGCATGTGTGAACTCGGAAACAAAGAATTGTTGGGCCAAGTCAAAATTGGGAATGGTATCTAAGAAGCTCCAATCAGTTTGGACCAAGTAAGATTTGAATCCAGGCACCTTCTTTTTGTTTAGGACTCAGCTGACGGTGATTTGGGGGGGAGGGGTGGCCTTGTCTGTTCAACTGCCCATAGCCATTGTACCAGGGAGTGGTCACTTAGGGTATCTGGCAGAGCTTTGACAACTTTAACCATATCAGTATGTATAACTAGTACCGAGTCAAGTAACATCCTGGTGCCTGTTTTATAATTGGTCCTGGTGTGCTCTCTGTGTGAGAAATATACTCTAATAATACCAGCAAAATGAATTCTTAGGCATAACGGCATTATATTAGACAATCAAGTAATCTTATGTTGCTTCTGCCACCACAAAGCAATCAATTTTGTTATTAAATAACTCAGTATGTGGTACATAATGGCACACACAGAAGTGTAATATACAGCCCCATGTACAATTGATGAATATTCTAATTTTGATATTTTCATACACACTGCGGATACATGCACATGTTATAATTATCCTACAAAATTCATTTTACTAGGTTATTATTAGGCTACAAGTATGACTTTATTTCTCAGTTAACTTTTAATAAGTAACTAGATCTTAAAAGACTTTCAAAATTACCGATTAGCATGTCATGCAATATCCTTGAAGAAAATACCCAAATCCCTGTTTACTGGAATGTTTGTGTGTGTCTTTTCACTGCAGTCAAATATCCCGAACCAACTTTTAAAAACTGAAATAAGCTGGAACTGGACTAGAACCCAGACCTCTAACACGTCCTATGGGGTGTAAAAAAGCCCACCTCCCAAATCAAAACAAAAGCTCCTGTAATACAACAGCCACTGAAAAATTAAACCAAAGAACTCTGATGGATCATTGAAAGAAATGTTTCCCCTGGGAAATGTGATTTCATCAGGACATGGTTGAATACAGAACTGTTACCTTAATCCATTTATTCTCAGCAGCAAAGTACATAAAAAATAAATGTGCTTTATGATGTATAATTGCTATGAATTTTTCATGTTTTATCCCCATCCCCCTTCCTTCTGGGGGGACTTCTTCCTCTAGTTGTTTGCCCTCGACTCCACATTTTCTCAGCTTTGTCTCTGGGTGCCATCCCCAATTGTTATCATCCCTCACCTGATAGTAGAGCTTCCCATGCAGATCCAGGAGGAAAGGATCTGGTTCATCTTGACATCATGGGAGAGACTCTCTGGACCCTACTATGAGATGTAAGTGACAAAGCAGGTTGATGGACAACTCTGTGTTCAGTGTCAATACTCCACAGTGCATCAGGTGGGGGGTGAGGAGGAGGAGGAAGTTTACCCTACATGACTCTCTGGCCACCAAGGGGTAGTCACACAGCAGCAGATGCTGCACTATCTCCACAGATGCACTCTGGGGTCATACGGTTCCACCACGGCAGGGTGCCGGCGGTAGTGCGCCAGGTCATTACAGCGCCAAGCAGTAGTTTCACTGACCTCTATTTTTGTGGGGGACTACACCCCCCCTTACTAATGATTTTAACTCCAGGAGGGGCAGATCTCAGGGAGGGGGTGGCAAATCCAAACATTGCCACTGTAATGACCCGGTGCACTACCACCATGTAAGAAGTCAACACTAAGGCAATTGGACAGCCCTCAAAAAAATGTAATAGTAAGAGGTTTTAATGCAACAGCATGTCATGTCATCTTCTTGGCAGAGCAACAGATGCTTCCATGTATGAAGCTAATGCCCCAGTGTGTGTCAAGTGAAGAGTGGGGATTAAGCAGCAGGATGGGAAGTTTTTCCCAGTATGACTCCCTTCCCCAGATACTACACTCCCTCCAGAGCATTGCAAACCCTAAATTCGAACTGTGCAACAACCTCCTAGTGGCTCAACTATGATCTATAACCATAATCCACAGCCATATGCACAAGGAGTGAATAAGCTCAATGTTATGCTGTTGGTCCCACCCCTAAAAACAGTATTAATTAAACAATAATGCTCAACAGAGTGTGTGGAATAACATCACACCTCATACTGACAGGCACAAGACCAAGTGAATCCAACACCAGAGAAGTGACATTATCCCCACACAACACACACCCTAGCAGGCATTATTCCTAGCATACAATGGCTCTTATTTATTAATATTGTGGGGGGCTAAAACACTACATAGTTAGGCAGAGAACAAGTGTCGCATCTGCTTTATACTGTGGGAACATCTCTTTTATAGTATTCATTTAACAGTTTCATTTTTTTTTGTTGTGGAAACACTCCCCATGTGAAAGCACTGCATCATGAGTATGCAAATAATCAATTGTCTGGTGTCACTGTAGTGTGTTATGTGATACCAGGCATTAGGTATTTGCATACCCATGATGCAGTGCATTCACATATGGTGGTTTTCCTCATAAAAAATAAAACTGTAAAACTAATACTATAAAACGGATGTTCCCACAGTATAAAGAGGATGTTCTGACACTTGTTCTCTGCCTAACTATGAAATGATTTTGTCATGACAAATATGTTAGTCCCCACAATATTGGTAAATACGGTCTTTATATGAAACAAAGTTTTTTCTAATTTCACTATATGCCATTGAACTCTCTTGATAAGATATGGTTATGTATGTTGTTGGATTGTATATGGCAAAATTCTACTGAGATAACATCACTGTTCCAGGCACACTTTAACCAATCAGAACTCAGGAATTTCTTTTGCTATTGTATAATAGGAGGTTTTATATGTTTGTGTTATCTTCTAAAAAAGGCAGTAAAGTCCTAAAAGTGGAGTACAGGGATATGAAATGGTAGACCACAGGCTTGAATCTCTCCAGAGCTAATGACCCACCATGTGCCATGAGCAAGACATTTGGCTTCCCTGTGGTTCAGTCGACCTAGCTTTAAAATTGGTTAAAAGTAGAGCCCCACTGAAAATGAGATCTTATATTACAGTTTGGCAATCATGGGTAGAAACATTATACTGTACTATAAGCATTTTACAAATGAACTGCTCTTCAATAGAAACATTATATTGTACTATAAGAATTTTACAAATGAACTATTCTTTTTAAAAAAATCAGGCATAAAGGCTGTGTACAATGAGTACAAATTAATTAAGAAAGAAATATTTTAGTACTATAGAAAATCTAAGCAACATCAGCACCTAATATGGGCTATTGGATATAAGTACTAACAAATTATCCCTTTCAGGCTTCATGTTTACCACAGAGTACAAAAGCATCCTTCAAATAGGAGGATGCAACAGCAAACTATCTCAAATATAAATATTGTACAATGACTAAACAGGGAATTACACTATTTAAATTAATTCATTCTCTCTAGTCATTATCTAATAAAATGAAGTTGAGGTCAGTAGAATAATTATGATACATGTAAGAACATTATGCAAAACTGGAACTAAGGAAAGGCATATGTAGCAACCTTCAATACCAATTTCCTCAGCGGAAGGTACAGTACGTTTTTGTATTGTTCAGAGGTCATTTTTGCATCACACCCTACATGGCACACTCTGCTTTTACATGGATTTACACAAAATTTGGAATCTGATGAGCTGTATTATGCTGCATGATAATGAAGATGTTTTTACATACTGTACAGTACTATATTGAGCCCCAGTCTGAAAGGACTATGTGCCCTTTACATGGCAAAATGGAGGCATTGTTCTGTTGTTTGTATATGTTTGTTTTTCAGATAAAGGGTTGTCTGTGTGCAGTACTATTATTCTCAAATGTCACACACTGACCACAGAACTACCATAATAAGACTGGTTGGGTAGAGAGCAACAAATAAGGTACACTTGTAAATGATGTAACCCTATTCAAATTCCTGAAGTCCTGCAAAACTGCCTTTTCTGGATGTTGCCAGTACACACGCACCCTGTTATGAAAAGGTAGAACTGTGTGCTTTTAATAATTACCGGTCAATTATTATGGCTCCATTATATCTCCCCATTCACAGCAGCATATAGGGCTCTCCATTATGCATCTCTTTAGGTAGAAACTTCCGCCTACAAAAAATAACCTGAATTAACCAAAAAGGCAGCCAAAAAAAGCATTTTTTTTTATAAATATTGTTTTCACTCTTGTGCACAATTGTGTGCTCTGTTTTGAATTTCTGCTTTCATCTTTTTCAGACTGCCTATTAAGAATTAAGAATCCAGCTGCAGGGAAGACACTCCACTGGACTGTCTGCATCTTCATAATTCCTGCCTGAGTGCTCTACAGCCAACCTTGAATGAATGGAGAGCTAGGACTTCAACTGCAGTGGCAACTGCACAACAGAGAACCACCCCCCTGGTGTGCAGGCCACAAGCAGCAGTGACCTGATGGCACCATCAACTTGGATCTGTGAGGGCAGCAGAGCCTCCCTTCAGGCACAAGACTAAAGAACGCATCTGCCAAGTTTTGAACTTGGCACATTCCCCTTCTCCAGCCAATCTGACTGCAGGAAAGATGATCCATGGGATTGTCTACTCTTCATAATTCCTGCCCAGGTGCTCTATCACCAGTCGAGTGCATGGAGAGCTAGGACTTCAACCACAGTAGTGTGGCAACCACATAGTCAACAATCTCCTCCCTGAATATGCAGGCCGTCAGCAGCAGTGACCTGATGGCACTGTCTCCTGAGGTCCCTGAGGGCAGCTGTTACATGAGGTCCCTGCACCCTAATTGATACCCCAGAGGTACACCGCAGACAACTAGCATCTAGGTGTAAGTTATACTAACATATAGGGCTAAGGACATCTGCCATACAAGAGTAGATGTCAGGATAGGTATGTATATGATTGCTATAAACTTTATCTTCTAGTATACATGTATACTTCTTGTAAGCAAGATGTTAGGACATGTGTGTCCTTGTAGTATTATGATATATGAGTCAGCACTGCCATCTTCTGATGATTTGTATTACTACATGGCTATGAACAAAAACTGTTCATCTATTGTTCACACAAAGTGATGACTATAATAAAATTGAATGTTATCTAGGACTGTCAAGCCACCTCTAATTTAACCAATAGGGCTCATCTCTGTAACTAGAAATGTTTCTATATCACAGTAACTATGACAACTATCTTAGGTATATAATGTAAGTCATTATGTCTTTACCTCAGAAACCCCTGAGATTTCTATGCTCCTCGAGGTATAGGGAACGCATAGCATTGGCTTCCAGTTCCTAATGGTAAGAACTGCTTAGGGCAACTGTGATTTTCCTTTTGGTAGTAATAAACAAGATGTATTACTCTTATGCAACTTGTCTGTGACTTCTTTACATCTCTATTATCGCCAAGAACCCGAGGCAGAGGGTTTAGACCTCCCAACAATTGGCGACCACGTGCAGGTGATTTGGA
Source organism: Neoceratodus forsteri (assembly GCA_016271365.2). Classification (NCBI taxonomy): domain Eukaryota; kingdom Metazoa; phylum Chordata; order Ceratodontiformes; family Ceratodontidae; genus Neoceratodus; species Neoceratodus forsteri. The sequence continues at coordinate 685,577,131 of CM028131.1, forward strand.
GTTTGCAAAGTTTTCACTTGTTGCGACTGATTTTCTCTTCCTAACAGGGATTGTAGGTGTGCACACCCATATCGCCTCTCCCATTTCTCCAGTACTCCATAACTCCTTGCAAAGTCCGGCTGCTTGCTGGGTGTGGTTGATGCTGACTCACTGCACCCCACAGCAGTTCTGAATTGCAAGCTTACATAAGCATAGTAGCCCACCTATTTATAAGTGCACCTGTCGTGGATCGATACACGACAAGGCATCTTTTTACAGGCTGATTTATACATTCACTCCTACTATCAGTATAAATGGCCACTGTATCAAATATCTCTGCAGACTTGAGACTCGATGTCTCAAACTTCCTTGCCTCCCATGGAGGATAGGCTGACTTCACACTGGACGCAAGTCAATCTGACAACCCTGTGGTGGGGATTTTAACCCAGTACTCGGAGACAAGACAAACAACCAGAAAGTGTGAGGCTAAAAAGCTGTTGGTTGTGGATCTCTATGCTGCTCTAGAAGCCTCCAAAGTGAGGTTTCGAACCCTTGAACTGCAGATCTCATCCCTTAAGTAAGAGATGGGGCTGCAGGCTTCTGAAAGTTTGATGCGTGAACAGGATTTGTAGTCTCATCTCCAGACTCTGCGAAATGAAAAGGATTCACTTTTGCACTGTTCTGTTCAGGAAAATGAGCAGGAAATTGTTATGTTGAAGCAGAAATGTGAAAGTTTGAGACAGGATAA